>JAWHQI010000298.1:1200000-2400000 GCA_033032865.1 Dactylorhiza incarnata
GCACGACCATCAACTCCAGTGCGCACGACCACCGGTCGTGCGCCACTGGTCGTGCGAACATTCTATTTTATAATTTCGTATCGTGCAGGTTTCACCCAGGCAGTGCGCACGATCGCCGAATTCCAGTGCGCACGACCAGTGGTCGTGCGCCAATGACCGTGCGCGCTGTTTAATTCAGCGCCTATATAATGACCTGATCGCGAATTAGGTCGGGATTACGCATTTGGACTCCGTTCCTTCCGCCGTTTTCGCCATTTCCAGAGGTTTTTCGCCCCCTAGGCCTCCTCCATCATCCGAGGGCTTGAAAGAAGAGATTCTACACTCATTTTGATCGCTAAGGAAGAAGTTCTTCGCACTAGACGTGACCGGATGGTAAATCGCTGGAGAAGACTGGTCCATTGGGAGTTGTGACAGCCCTCCTCTACCCCGGACGCAGTTGGGACCGAGCTAGGACGCGGATTGACAACCCGGTGCTTCCTACCATGAATCTACAACGAGACTCCGGATTCGGTCGTATTTCTTGCCTTTTTCTTCTACTTGTGTGGTTATATTTGTTGTAATCTCTTTATTTAGATGATGAATGCTATGAACCATGTGTATTCTTGCTTATTTCATGATTTTGGAATTATCTAGTTCATTTGTGTTATTGAGGTGCGCCCTATTCCATCTCCCACTCCACCACCGTGACCGGTGCCGCACTAGCAATTGCTTGTGGCGTGCTTATTGCTGACGAGGTGCTTGCGACCCTCATTCCGCTTGCCTTCTCGCCCATCAGCCCTTTCGACGCAGTGCGCTCAAGGCCTGCTCAGTCTCCATCTCGCCAATCGACGCATTGCATAGCGGCATTGCATAGGAGTAGGCGTAGTATTTTATTTTATTATTCGCAAACCAAACCAACCATCCATTGTAACACCGACCAAGGACTTCGATCTCAAGTCCTTCCTCGATATTAAATTCCACCTTACTGTGTTCCTCAAGAGACCGACACTCGGGGATTTTCCCCATTTTTATTACTTGCGCGACCGGTGCACTTGCCGAAAATATCGCATCAGGGATCTAGCCCTACATCCACCATTATCCAAGGAGAAGGAAGCTTGGTCGTGCGGCCGAATCGTGATACCAAGAAGACGGGCCATTGGAAGGCAGTGACAACCTTCTCTACCCCGGATGCAGTTTTGGACCGAGCTTGGACGCGGATTGACAACCCAATGATTCCAACCATGAATCTTCGACAAGGCTTCGGATTGTGTCGATTCCTTGCTTTCTTTTTCTTTGTATTGATTGTTGTAAATGCTAGATTTCTCTACATTTTGATGATGTGCACTATGAATCTGGCTTTGTAATGTTTATCTCATGTTTATGAGTTTATATTATTCATATGTGTGTATGAGGTGCGCCCCCATTCCATCTTCCACATCCGTCATCATCCCCCACTCCATCCGCAAGCCTACTCTTCCATCCGCCTAGCGAAGCGTGGCATCGCGGCCCGTGTAATCCATTCGCCTAACGAAGCAGTGCGCTCAAGGCCTGCATAGTTCGATTCCGCAATTACCACTCCATCCGCTTGCCTACTCGTCCATCCACCATTGCGAATCGGTGCATAGTGGCCCGTGTAGTTTTCCATCCCGCTTGGCGAAGCATTGCATAGCGGCATTGCATAGGAGTAGTTGTAGTTATTTTCCTTTATTTTCCACAAACCAAACCCCCTTTTTTCCACAATCCATTCGACCTAAAGGACTTCGATCTCAAGTCCTTCCTTAAAAGTGAACTCCACCTTACTGTTTTCCTTCGAGATCGATACTTGGGGATTCACTCCCACATTTTATATTACTTGAACGATCGGTACACTGCCGTTTCGTGCCGCAGTCTCGCTACCGCCTATAGCGGTGTGTAAGATTTGCGCATCAAATACAGCGCGATAGAAAAAGTGAACTGTGCGTGTCACGCCTAGGTCACGGTCGTGAACTAGGTCGCGTTACACGAAAATTTGCAGAATTTTGTTTTTGTTTGTTTGTGATTTTATAAATTTTTTCACTTAAAAAAACAAAAAAAAAATGAAGACAAGACAGTAAAATAAAAAGAAAAATAATAATAAAAAAAATACCGACTTTGAGAACGGAGTTTCGTGCATACGTGTGAGCGACCATTATCTCGCAAATCTCCTCCAAACCTGCAAAACCTTTAGTAACAAAATAACAATAGAAACAATAATAGTATTTTTTGTGTTTTTGTGTTTTTTTTCTTTTTTCGTTTTTTTTTTCATTTTATATGATTTTTTTTGTAAAACAAAAATAAAAAATATTTAATTAGAATCTTCTTTTTTTAGTAAAATTTTTGTATGCGAAAGAAAAATGAAATATAATGAAAAATAAAAATAGGGGTTGCCTCCCAAGAGCGTTTTGGTTACGGTCGTTGAGCTCGACCATGGTGGCGTGCTGGATTACCTTGTTCTAAATCCATCATCAAATGATGATAATGGCTTTGAGAGATGCAAGGTGGGTGAATCAGTTGTTCTGATTATAGTATTCTAGCACCCTAAATCGAAGAGAAGAGTTCATTCACCAACATCAAATATTGCTTGCGTAGCAACCAAGAAGGGCGACCAAGGATAAGAGGTATCCTGACATCTTCCTACATATCAAGAATAACAAAGTCGACCAGTAAAGTAGACCCGCCAACCTCAACTGGCACATCCGGAATCACCCCCAAAGGAGTCTTCACAGAGTGATCAGCTAAATGTAGTGTGATGTCGGTAGGGTTTGGTTCTCCTAAATTTAATTTCTGGGCTAGGCTATGGGGAATAATATTAGCACTAGCGCCCAGATCGGCAAAAGCGTTCGGAAAATGATCCGTGTCTATAGTGCAAGGAATATTAAAATTAGAATTAATATTATAAGCCCACTCGATTAAACGAGCGGGATAAGGAATACGGGGTTGAATCTCTTGAAGAGGAAGAGATGGTGTGGTAAGTGAAATTTCCTCTGTAAGATCAATGTCTGAATCACCCGCAAAGGTTACCGCCAAGACATTTGAAGTTATCGGTGGTATCCTTTTAGGTTGATCAGCGACCGTTTTTAAGAGTTGCCCCACTTGGTTCTCCAAATTCTCCAAGGACCCTTGTAAATTGCGGTCATCCACATCATTTTTAGAAATATATTTATTAACCACCTCGTTGAGAGAAGACGGTTTTGGGGCTTGCGGTGGAAGAGAAGAATTTGGAGGAGCAAGGGGATCATTACCCGTGTTACCTTGATTTCCCCAAGATAAACTTGGGTGGTTCCTCCAACCCGGGTGATATGTGTTGTCGTAGTGATTGTTGCCCGGATTGAAGGGTGGACGGTTTGGTGTAGAAGAGGGAACAGTCATTCCTTCTATTTTCTTATTAAGAAGCTCAACCTATAGAGACAAATTAGAAATGGAATCAATTTCATAAATCTCGGCCGATTTATTAGGGCGAGACCCGGGTGTACTCCATTGATAAGTATTCTTAGCCATCCCCTCTACAAGCTCTTGCGTGCCCGCTGGTGTTTTATTATTTAAGGTACCACCGGCGGCGGCGGTAATCATTTGACCTGTTTGGAGATTTAGGCCATTATAAAAAGATTGAATTTGCAACCAATCACGGATTGCACGATGGGGGAATCGACACAAATATTCTTTAAAGTGCTCCCAAGTATCATATAGCGTTTCCGATTCAACTTGGGAGAAGGAAATAATATCCTTACGCAATTGGGCTGATTTAGCGGGCGGAAAATATTTTGTAAGAAATTGTTCTGTCATTTGAGCCCATGTGGTGATAGATCCTCTTGGAAGAGAATTTAGCCACTACTTAGCCGTATTGCGCAGGGTGAAAGGAAAAATCCAAAGCCTTAATGTGTCATCGGAAACCCCATTAATTTTGAAAGTATAGCATATTTCTAGAAAACTAAGAATATGCGCGTTGGAATCCTCGTCTTGTAGCCCATCAAATTGTACATATTGGTGTACCATCTGAATGATGTTTGGCTTCAACTCAAAGTTATTATTCGCAATAGCAGGTCAAACAATACTAGAGGGGGCATCGCCAGGTTAGGTCGGGCATAATAGGACATAGTCCGTTGCACGACCGGTTCCGAATTTGGATCACCCATATTAGAAGAAGAAGAAGAAGAGGGAGAAGAAGAACAAGAAGAAGAAGAAAAGGTATTCGGAAAAGAAGTGTCGCCTACGGATTCCTCAATCAGATCTTGAGAATTTGGTCTTTGGAATCTTAAGCGTCGCTGAATGGTTTGCTCGATTTCCGGATCCAATTCAAGAAGATCTGATGGATTCCTTCGGGTCATACACAAAAAGAAAAGAAAAACGTAGGAGTTTAGAAAAAGAAAAATAATATATAAAAAAAGATATAATATTTTTCTTTAGGATTTTTTTTATATTTAATTAGTCTTAGATTTCCCGATGATTACCCCGTAAAGGGTTCGCAGTGGTACTAGGAGATAAGATGGTATGATAACCCAAATCTCCCCTTCTAAGAATTTAATTGCACCTTTAAAAAGAAAAAACAAAAAAATGATAAAATTAATAGAACTAAGCTTTCGAAATATCAACAAAATACTCCCCGACAACTGCGCCAAAAACTTGATTGTTCAAACCTGTATTCGCCTGGTGGGTCCCCAGGTCCAAAATGGTTCAAGAGGCAAGATTTATGTCAAGCAGAGCACTCAGTCAGGCCAGAAGAGGCAAGGGATCCTCCAGGCGAGTGCTAGTCCCATACGCAAGGCACTCGCCCGTTTAGAGGGGACACTGTGCGGAGGGCCAGACGAGTGCGGGCTGTAAGACCCCCCTCCCGGAACACACGACACGGCCGAGGGGAGTCTTATGCCCAGGACAGTCGCCTTGCGGGAGCGCCAGCACACGAGCTATCCTCCCCCGCAAGACGCCTATCCTGCCGGCCAAACCAACTGAACAACGCCAACCCATCAATAATGTAAAAGCAAGAAGCCATATACAGATATTCACATAAGTAAGAGTCCAAATAAGTACAAAAGTCATGAAGCTCCGAGAGCTCCTGCAAAAGTATCAGAGTATCAGAGTATCAAGCTAAATGGCCCAAGGGCTACATCTCAAACTGTGCTCACATCTGTCATCGACGGTAGCGAAGGTATCGCAGTCACTGACCCTGCCATCCTGACCTGACTATCCTCCTCCAGCGCCGTGCACTGCTGCTCCAGGGTGCGCTCCTAAAAAGAGGGACGTAGTAACCGTTAGTCATAAAGACTAAGTTGCTTCACATCCGCTCCCCCGACGACTCCAAGGCACCAGGTGGTAGGAAAGGAAGAAAAGCTACAATATAAGCAATAATATACAAAGCAGGTGACAGGAATGGTTGTTCATATATGTCGGTTGTATAAGTATCCAAGTACTTGCAATAACTCTAACTAACAGGTACATAAATAACAGTGGTTATATAAGCAAGCACTAGTTACAAGAAAGCATGATCAACGACAGTGTATAAGCAGTCGAGCATATAATAACATATGTGTAAGAAAGTAAACCAAAAAAGAGCATGATCAACGACTGTGTATATTCAGTTGAGCATATAATAACAGAATTTGAACTTAACTTATAAGGATGCTCATACAAGCTTATAAGTTAAGGATCTGAACATGAAGGTAACTCATCATATAAAGGTGCCCATACAAGTTTATATGATGAGGATCCAATGCGGTGAAATGCAATGATTATGAAGGATGAATACAATGCAATGATTATGATATGATGAATCACCCATGCATATACGCTATGTCGACATAGACCTTCAGTTCTCGCTTTTTGAGTGGTAGCTAACCACTCAAGCATCTCCCGTCGTGGCCAGACGGAGACAGTGGAACGAGCTCCTCCACTACTAGGAGGGTATGAACACTACCAGTCCTAGGCCTCTGTACGTCTCGATACTAAGAATACACAACGGAGACCCTGCGTACTGCTCCCAACATGCTGAGCCTTCAAGGACACAGAAGGGGACTTGGGTAGGTGAGTACCAAGAGTCCAACCCAACCGGTCTAGAGTCTACCACTGGCTTCTGTCGGTGTCACGACCAGCAAGCCCGTAGACCCACCACAAGCAATCCTCCAACCAGGATCCATACACCACCAGGTGTAAACCATGCACATCCGTGCTATCAAGCACCCAAGGCTCACTGAAGGAGCCTTCTCA
Organism: Dactylorhiza incarnata; assembly: GCA_033032865.1. NCBI lineage: Eukaryota > Viridiplantae > Streptophyta > Magnoliopsida > Asparagales > Orchidaceae > Dactylorhiza > Dactylorhiza incarnata. The sequence goes on from JAWHQI010000298.1 coordinate 1,206,196, forward strand.
CTTTTCACATCATAACCGATCAACCAATGCTAACTAGCATCCAAGGCCCCCAATGACCGGGCCTCCCAACGTTTCACCATAAGATATAACCCTATCTTATAACCCACATCAAGCCATCAATTCTACCCCTACCGAGTTATCATAACTCATATGCAGTGGCGTGCACATAACATGGAAATTACTCTACAAGATCCTCAAGGACTACTTGTGGTCACGGTGTCATATTCATATTCTACTATTTAAGTAAGCTCGCACATATCACCAGTATCCAACCCTCATGCACAAATCACAACATGCCTTGACACGATCAAAGGTATCAACCTTATTAAAGGGTCATCACTAATCTAAACCATCCATAGATTATCACGTGATATGAACATTAGTTCGTACATGTGCTTTTTACGAGTCCACGTAAACCACCGATTGAAGATTGGTTTAAGGAGACATCTCAACAATAATAAGATTAAAAACCTTCCGAATTATCACGAGATATGAACATTAGTTCGTACATGTGCATTTTACGAGTCAACGTAAACCACCGATTGAAGATTGGTTTAAGGAGACATCTCAACAATAATAAGATTATAAACCTTCCTGATGCTGTCCACTAAAACTGAATTTACGGGAGCTACGCTCCTCCAATCTAGACGTGTCACCCCATTCTGGAAAGGTATTTCCATGGGCTACAACTTTCGTGTTGAGCCCAAGGTACAGATTTAAGATGGACATACCCAGAAATGGGTTTGAACCCGGCTGTGCACCACAGGACAGAATCTGTCCATCACTACACTATAATTTCAGACCCAACCTATTTCGACCAGACTTTGAGGGAGCTACCAGGCTCCTCACAGGCCGTGCAACCAGTCGTTGGAAAGGTATCACCAAGGGATACAACTCTCTAGTTGATCCCAAAGTCCAAATCCAATCAGATCTCGTTTAAAAAATCACGTTGAAATCTGCTCTTCCTTCAGCCAAGAAGAAATCAGCACGAATCGTCAAGCAAACCCGATTTTACTGTTCATCGTCTTCTTCAACCGATGACTTAGGTTCTAGCCGAAATCTCTCTCCTCCAATACTCCCTCCACAGACCACCAGTCTTCACGGAATTAAGCTCTAAATCTTCGTATTGAAGAGAGGAGTTGATTGAAGATAATAGCATGGCGAACGGCGCCCTAGAACGAAAGTTCTAGCGTGGTCTCTTCCTACGAAACTTCATGAAACTCACTGGATCAAACTCTTTTGAGTTAATTGTCTCGCCTAATATTCAGATCTAAAGATTTAGCACCAAGGGAGAGGGGAGGAAGTCACCTGATTTCCGGCCGACGTTCGTGGTTGTCTCCTCCGCGGCATGGCTGCAGTTGGCCAAGACTGATTAAAGGGTCCTGAACCACAGAAATATCCAACATGTAATCAGTCAACATTACCCAAACTAAAAAGTTAAATAGCACAAAGAAAATCTGGACTGCATAAGGGCAGCAAGGTAATTCACATACAAATCCTCCTTGAACTGGAGTGGAGCATACACAAATAGCAGTAGGCCTATTAAATTAAAAGCCCCCGTAGTTAATAATAAAATTAGCTCAAATCTCCCTACAGCACACCAACAGGAAAGAGGAATATTGCTAGGCACAACACCATGGGTCCCAATTAAATGTAATCCTACTCTAATAAAGGAAAAGGAATACAATGGCATAGCAACAGTTATCAGCCATCTTATCAGCCCATCAAGAAGAAGAAGCAAAATAATAACAAGAATTAAAATGGAACTCAATCTGCCCTTCCCAATACCACATCAAAACAAAACTGTACAGGTATATAGATCTGGCAGCACTCGACACTGTATAGGTATATAGATCTAGCAGCACTCGGCTTGGGTAAGATAAAACCCAAGATTCAGTAAATCGAAGTAGGTATACTTAATAGCCGAAAAATCAAAGTAAATAAAACCTCCCAAAAACATTTTACTAACAACAACTTTAACTAGCCAGAAAAATAACAATTGTCGGTCACAAACAATAACAGTAAAAACTTCCCAGATTTATGGAAATGGACCAATATTTCATAGCAACAGTTGTCCAAGCTAATCAGGAACGAAAACCCCCAAATTATTTTTTTACTTTTAACAACTCAAATCTTCTCCAAGGAAAACCTTAAATGACCTTATAGTAACACATATTCCCCCAAAGCAAGAGAGGGTAAGGAAGAACACAGGAAAAAGACAGCTTACAGCAAGCTAACAGGAATCTGGCCCTGATCCAGTACCAAATCGCAAACCTGATTACACCTAGATCCAGCGAAGCCGTAGAAATTCCTATTCCCAGCAATACTCCAGCGATTTATGAGATTTCGAGAATGAGAAGAAGGGAGACGATGAGAAAAAAAGAGAAAGGCAGAAGAAGGCGCTGCTCTGCCCTAGCTGCGATAGAACTGAGGCCGGGAGAGATAAAGAGAGGTAGTCCGTCAATAGTATAAAATAAAGTCCTCCACCGCCTCTTATAAGCCAATTTAATATACCAGTAATAACATTTTTACACATTATACTCTGAAACCAAACCATCCAAATTATAAGTGATGTAGGGTTGGACGGGACACGCGTTCGTTTATGCTAACTGTTGAAACCGATTTCTCGGTCTCTTGTGGAGCTCAGGGCCCTCACCGAAATGAGGGGCAGCTAGCCCTTACTGATCCCTCGGAGAAGGTAGACCGAAGACTAGAAAAATGACTAAGACCTTAGCCACAACGAGGAGGTCCCTCCACTAACCCGGAAGATCGTTGAGCGCTTCCCCTCCCAAGCCAAAGCTGAGACTCGGGCACCTTGGAGAGCTCTAGGAATGCTAACCAAATAAAGCCTGAGGAGAGAGAAGCTGGAGTAGTGCTGTCCTCTCCAAAGGTTCCCTCGAGGTCTTATTTATAGGTTTTCTAGTCTGGCCTGCAAATAGCAGGATTCCGCCTTTTGATTTTACTATCGGCACCCAAAATGGGTCTGCTAACAGCCAAACTCCCCTGTTTGGAGAGGCTAAGGGCAATCCACCAGGCGTAAAAGGGTAACATGGTCCTATCAACCTATGGGCAAGGAACCGCGAGAACATTACTGTCGAAGCTCTCATGGGCCTTCCCGCGAGCCCTGCTCGTGATGCCTCTCCTAGGCGATCATCCTGCGACTACCTCGCCAGCCAATTCTGGATGTATCTGCCGAGGTCTGGGTCTCGCAAAGATATCTGCCGAGGTCTGGGTCTCGCGACTCCCCTGGCGAGACCGTCCCTTTGGCTTTAATGAGCATAGAACACTTTGCTGACTTCTGATGATTTCGTCGAATAGGGGTGGGTTCGACGGAGTCAGGTGAGCTCGACGATCACTGGATAGTTCGTCGAACGCAGTGCTCCTTTTGTCGAACTCCGGAATCTTCCTGGAATGGCCTGCGAGCGTTTATCTCGCCAATCCTTCTCGCTCACCCTTCAGCGAGCCATCTGAGAGGGAAGGTCTTCGGCACTACCTTCAGCGAGCCTCTCTTCCTCATTACCTCCATCCTATTGCCTTCTTGAACAGCGTCTCCTTGCCTGGCGGATATCGGGGTTGTACACAATCCCCGCTCTTCGCGAGGATATTTATGCTCGCGAAGAAACATCCAGCCCCTGGTATTCGCCAGGCCCTTGTTGATCTGTCATGAATCTTTTGTGGGGCCCACCCCGAGGGCTATAAATATCGTCCCGAGTCTTTAGGAGCGCGCCGCCACTTCCTTTCCTTTTCCTTTTCCCCGTATTGTAGTTGCCTGGAGATGCCTCTTTCCGAAGAAGCCGAGGCTCGCCTGAGTGCGGTGAGGGCTGGAGGGCTACCCTCCACGACCAAGGTCCCCGCCTGGATGAACCGGCCGCCTCCCGCTCAGTCGCCGAAGACCAAGAAGGCAAAGGCGGTTAGCCGAACCGGGGACGGATCCGTGCTGCTGGACTCCTCCCCAGATAACCGCACCTGCGAGAAGTTATGAGCTACCCCTCCAGCTTAAGTCAACAAGTTTTCCCATGATTCATTACTGCTCGCAGGATGCTTTGCTGAGCGAGGATGCTAGCGAACCTGCTAGTGGGTCTCGCAAAAGTCCGCCGGTGGATACAAATCTTGCTGGGAAAAATGTCGAAGGTACGCCCTTAATCTCGCATGCCAGCCCTCCTTTTATCAACCATCTGACCTTCATTCCCTGCTTCTTATTGTCTCGCCCCGTGAGTCCCCGACTCTCCAGTCACTGCGGCCTCCGTCTCCGCCTCCTCCCGTCAAAACTATAGATAAGCCAGGGTTTCGACTCCTGACGAGCGAGGAGACCAACGACTCTATGCCGCGAAAGGTCCCTCCAACCAACAGCGAAGCCTGCCCTCCTGGCCTGGGTAAATCTCTCTATCCCCACTACGGCAACCTCTTCCAGGGTCGCCCTGAGATTTCTCGCCCCCCTCTGGGTAAGCATTTCGACGTCCCCTTGCCCTGCGCGAGCTCAAGCGCGTTATCTGAACTTTCCGTAATACTTCGCAGAGAATAATGAAATTCCTCCTACCGATTCTGAGTTGGGCGACGACGAGATGTCCCCCCTTCCTGACCAAGTGGAAGACTTCTTAGGTGATCCACGAGATCCGGAGATGATGAAACAATGAGTGGCGAAGTTGCTGAGAAAACATGGTCGGATGCTGATGGACCTCAGCTTGCAGGCGAGACGGGACAGAGAAGCCGCCGAGGACAGGCATGCCGTTTTGATGGAGGAGTATGCGAGACTTCGGGCTGCGAGACAGCGTGATCATGATGAGAACGTCACGACGCCGGAGGCGCATATAGCGAGAATGAGAGATTACGCCTTCCTCATTGACCGGGAGGGCCGCGCGGTCGAGGATTACTATAATTCTAGGGTACCGCCGCGTTCCGGGTCACGAGGTGGGGGTAGGTGGAAATGGTTGCCCCACGACTCTCGCTAACTCTTATGTTGTCGCAAACTATCATTGCCTGTTAATGAGCGCCTTTATTTTAGACGACCTCGCAATGGTGTGCGACTTATATATTAGTTTTACCTCGTCTGATAATGATTACTAGCTTTTTATTAGTTCTCGCTCGCTGCTAATATGTCCATTTCATTTACACACTATGTTGTGTTCGCAGGGGTCTCCGATCTCGCTGAACGTAGCTCGTGGCGGCTCTCCGCCCTACTTCCTGCATCATTATGTTTATTTGCGCTGTTCTCGCTGAGATATTGCTTGTACTAACCTCGCGGTCCCTTCTCGCTAGCGGTGGTGATGTGGTGTTTTTGGCTAAATGCGCTCGCCGGCGCTTGGACTTCTTCCCGCCTTTTTACTCTGGCTATAAATAGGCGGCCATAACTGAGTCAATCACCACATTTACTGTTATCCTTCTTCCCCCTCTGCTTTAGAGCTCTCGCTCCTTCTCATTCTCGCTCTACTTCCTTTCTCGCAGGTTATTAAGATGGGCTGTGATGCCAATGAGTCGGAGGGTCGGCAAAAGATTGTGAAGGCTTTCGAGGGGCACACCTTCTATCACTGCAACCTGACCGACGAGGTCAGCACGGTCGCCGACTACGTCACCCTCCCCCCCCCATTCGAGGCACGCCATCCCAGCGAGGATGACGTGATCAACGCCCCGCTTGTCGACGAGTTGGCCATCCCCACCGCTCATTTCGCGGTCAGCCTGCTTCTCCCCCTATGGCCGGAAGTTCGCCAGGTAATGGTCGTTCTCGCTCGCTTCTTATTCTCTGCAGGTCAAGTCACGCTCATTATGTAAACTAATCCTGATCTTCTGGCTGCTCGTCAGGTACTCAAGCACTATGGCGTTGTTCCGGGCTAGCTCACCCCTAATGCCATGTCGGTGATCACAACCTTTGCCTGCTACCTTCGCGAGGAGCGGATCGAGTTTAGCCTCCGGGTCTTTCGGAAGTTGTTCTCGTTTCGTGCCTTCAGGGACGGGACTGCCTACTTCGTGGGCTCGGGTCCTAAGGTTGACGAGACTGTCAACAAAGCCCACTTCTGGGCCCAGAAGTTCCTTCTAATCAAGGGGAACTTCGGTAACATTCCGATCTCGCCAGTCCAACACGGCAAGACCACCTACCGGCCCACTGCCCTCGGAGGACACGATGCCCTCCTCTATCAGTTCTTCTGCAAGAAGAACTTTGAGGTTTTCCATCTTCGCCGCAACCTCGACAAGCTGCTTCCAGTGCTCGCCAGGGAAGGTAAAGATCTCTCCCTATCACTATTAGCTTCTTTCTCAGTAACCCTGTACTTATTGTAATTTCAACCCTTTTCTAGGCGAGCGGGATCTTCCCATCCATCCCCCCTATGCGAGCAATCGAAAAACCGACGCAACCCTGGCTCTCGTGACCATGGGGGCGGAGGCTTGCCGAGGCGCCGTCACTCCAGGTGAGCCCTCCTCTCGCAAGAGATAGCGGGCTTCTGGTAGCCATGTCGTTCCTCCAAAATCTCCGCCGAAGAAGAAGAGTAAGAAGAGCAGGGTCTCGCTCACCTCCTCGAAGGGAAATGAGCCTCGCGAGGCCGCTTTCGATGAGTTCGATCTCACCGGCCTCTCCGCGGGGGGTGAGGATGACGAGTCCTGCCAGGAGGCTTCCAGAACCTCTATCCTGCCCATCCCCGTCAACCATTACATCTTTGGCCTCGTCTAGAGGCGCCGGATGAGACCGGCGAGCTCTTGGTAAACTGGAAATTGGAGACAAACCGGGTGGGCATCTCCACCATCCTTCCCTCCTGGGTGGAGAAGGAGACCGTTAGAGGTCATACCTTCGACCTCTCGTTCGCCCTGTATGGGTGAGAGGACACGGGGTCTTATAAAGATGAGACTGCGAGAACCCTCGCTTTCGAGAGCGCGAGGTCACAGTTGCGCTCTGCTGAGCTCGCCCATATGACGGGGAGGTGCTGCTTACAGCTGGAGCTTCAGAACATGGAGCTCGCGGGGGGCCTATCAGGGGATCCTTGCTGAGAACATGCAGCTGAAGGAGAAGCTACTCACCGCAGAGGGCAGTGGGGTGAGTTACCTAGATCTTGTCACCCTCCTTTCCTTCGGCCATTTCATTTCCCTGATTTGTTTTTCTTGCAGGATGCCAAGGTTGCCGGAAGACCCGACGCTCATATTCAGGGATTGGAGGGCAAGGTGTCCGGGCTAAAAGCCCTTAACTGTGACCTTACCCGTGCCGTCGTTCCCCCTTCTCCCCGTCGTCTGAAGGAAGAGCAGTGGGCACGAGACAAGGAGATCCGCCTGTAGTCTACTGAGTCGGCTCGCTACATCTTCCAGACGATGATGGCGGCCGGCCTCCTATCCGCCGACGCGGCCGACATGATTCTGGAGAATATCATCCCGGAGCTCTTCATCCCGCTTCCGCCAGTGAAGAGCAGCGATGACGGGGAAGGGTCCGCGAGTGATCCATGAGGCTTATAACTTTTGATTTTACTTTCTGTTTTGTTTTGGGCTGGTGAGATCGCCGCCTTATGTAAAATAAACTATGAAATGCATGGATGCGTATTTTTTGGCCTTGTGTTGTGTTCGCCCTTTTTGTTATATTGTTTTTCGTGTTGATATCTCATTCCCGCTTGCCCCGATATTTATTTTTACGTAGGTTATTCTCGTGATGATCATTCTCGCACCCTACGTTATCGGGCGGATAGGCATAGGACATTTTTGGCTGCTCTGGCCTTTCGCCACTTGCCTTAGAATATCGCCCTTTAGGTATTCACCTTCCTCTAGGTTTTGCAGGGTACTTTCCTTCCCGGCGAGAGCTCGCCTTCTATTCTGTGCCGGCAACCTCTATGCCGAGCGCCGGATACCCCGGAGTGCTTAGGGTGGATTCTTGTCGCCCGCACACCATCGTGCAAAATCTTCATTTTTGCCGAGCGAGCCGGCTCGCCGAGCGTGAAGGCCCGGGTCAGTGCCGAAGACTCGCCAACTTGAGGCATATCATCCTGATCTCGTGAAGAACTTACCTCTTTGCCAACTTCCCCAGTGATCAACTCGCATCCCCTGTCTAGTGAGAGCCCAGGAGCGGAGTGGCCCTGATGCATTCTAGCATCGATAGTTGTCACCTTGCCAGCCTCTCCAGAGATCAACCTAAAACCCCACCGTCTAGTGAGAGCCCGGGAGCGTAATCGATCTGGGGCATTCCAGCACCAACATTTGTCACCTTGCCAGCCTCTCCAGAGATCAACCTGAAACCCCCCGTCTAGTGAGAGACCGGGAGCGGAATCGATCCGGGGCATTCCAACACCAACGTTTGTCACCTTGCCAGCCTCTTCAGAGATCAACCTGAAACCCACTGTCTAGTGAGAGCCCGGGAGCGGAATCGATCTGTGGCATTCCAGCACCAACATTCGTCACCTTGCCAGCCTCTCCAGAGATCAACTTGAAACCCCCCATCTAGTAAGAGCCCGGGAGCGGAATCGATCTGGGGCATTCCAGCTCCAACATTTGTCATCTTGCCAGCCTCTCCAGAGATCAACCTGAAACCCCGCGTCTAGTGAGAGCCCGGGAGCGGAATCGATCTTGGGCATTCCAGCACCAACATTGGTCACCTTGCCAGCCTCTCTAGAGATCAACCTGAAACCCCACATCTAGTGAGAGCCCGGGAGCGGAATCGATCTGGGGCATTCCAGCACCAACATTCGTCACCTTGCCAGCCTCTCTAGAGATCAACCTGAAACCCCCCGTCTAGTGAGAGCCCGGGAGCGGAATCGATCTGGGGCATTCCAGCACCAACATTCGTAACCTTGCCAGCCTCTCCAGAGATCAACCTGAAACCCCCCGTCTAGTGAGAGACCGGGAGCGGAATCGATCAGGGGCATTCCAGCACCAACATTCGCCACCTTGCCAGCCTCTCCGGATATCAACCTGAAACCCCCCGTCTAGTGAGAGCCCGGGAGCGGAATCGATCTGGGGCATTCCAGCACCAACATTCGTCACCTTTCCATCCTCTCTAGAGATCAACCTGAAACCCCCCGTCTAGTGAGATCCCGAGAGCGGAATCGATCTGGAGCATTCCAGCACCAACATTCGTCACCATGCCAGCCTCTCCAGAGATCAACCTGAAACCCACCGTCTAGTGAGAGCCCGGGAGCGAAATCGATCTGGGGCATTCGAGGCACCAACATTCGTCACCTTGCCTGTCCTCGCATAACAGTTATAACTATCAGGTGAAGAAGTAAAATATACAACTAAGATTGCCATAAAACTTTTAAGGGTAGAATTGTTTCAAATCGTCTCCACTTCGGGCTCGGCCGAGAGGTATCCCTTCCACATCTTGGGGGTGATACCCCCCTGACATGAGCACCTCGCTTACAATGTATGGATCTTCCCAATTAGGGTCGAGCTTACCTACCGCGGACACTCTTCCGGCCGCGTCGACCTTCTTTAAGACCAGGTCTCCCTTCTAGAAGTGCTTTATTCGGATGTTTTTGTCAAAGTATCGGGCCATTCGCCGCTTGACTTCCTCCTCCCTGACAGTGGCCAGGTCCCGGAGTTCCTCCACCAGGTCTAAGGATAGCCTTTGCTCCACATCATTAGCCACTAGCCACTCTTCATCTCCTTCACCTGCGGCGATCACCCTGGGGGTCTTTACTTCGAACTCTATGGGAAGGACTGCTTCGGACTCGTGAGAATGTCTGAACGGGGTCTCCCCGGTGGCGGTGTTAGCTGAGGGGGATGGTAGTTGTTCTACCCAATTCCCTCGGAGGTTCTCCACCTTCTTCTTCAGTAGGTTGACGATTACTTTGTTTGCCGCTTCCACCTGGCCGTTGCTTCTTGGGTGGTGAACAGATGCGAACATGAGGTCGATGCCAAGCTGGGTGCAGAAGCTAACAAATTCTTCGCTAGCAAATTGCGGCCCATTGTCCGTCACTATAGCCAGGGGAAGGCCGTGCCTGCAGATTATTTCTCCCAATACAAAATTCCTCACAACTTGAGATGTTACCTTGGCGAGCGCCTTCACTTCTACCCATTTGGAGAAATAATCGATCATGACCAGTAAGAACCTTCTTTGGCCGCTAGCTTGAGGGAAAGGACCAACTAGGTCCAACCCCCATATGGAGAAGGGCCAAGGGGCAGTGATGGTTCAGAGCCTCTGAGCTGGGAGGAGTTGGAGCAGAGCATAGAGCTGGCACTTTGGACACCTCCTTGCGAACTCCGCCACATCCCTGCTGAGGGTGGGCCAGAAGTAGCCTTGTCTCAACACCCTCCCTTCCAGAGTTCGGCTCCCGGAGTGACTCCCACACTCCCCAGAGTGAATTTCTTCCTGGACTCTCGGAACCTCCTCCTCTGAAACACAACGGGCCAGGAGTCTCGAGAGAGTCTTCCTGTACAGCCCTCCTGCATGCAAAGAGTAATAAGCCGACTTATACCTGAAGCGTCGCCTGTCCATGTCTCCTTCAGGGAACTTCCCTGATGATAGGAAGGAGATGAAGGGATCCATCCACGAGACCCGCTGATCCACCTCCATCAGTTCTCCTTCCTCGATGGAGGGTCAGAAGAGTTCTGAAACCGTCCCTCCTATTCGAGGACCGAACCTGGCTAGGAGGCCCGCGGGGGTGCTCTCTTCGCTTGGCACATGTTTGATGGAGAAAGTGTGGAATTGCCCGATGACTCCCTTGACCTTCTCCAAGTACCGCAGGAGGGTCGGGTCCTTTGCCTCAAACTCTCCCTTGACTTGGCATGCTACCACCATGGAGTCCGTCGAGACCTCCACATCTTGCACTCCCAGTTCTCGAGCTAACCGCATGCCCGCTATCACCGCCTCGTACTCCGCTTGGTTGTTGGTAATTGGAAAATGGATGTTCAAGGCTTGCTCGATCTTTGTCCCTTGGAAACTCACCAGGATGATTCCCCCCCCCCCCATAGGAGTGCTTTTCTGAGGCACCATCCACTAACATCCTCCATGCCACTAGGGGAGCCGGTTCATGTTCCCCCACCTTGGTCGTGTAGTCGGCCGTGAAGTCTGCCACCGCTTGGGCCTTGATTGATGTCCTAGGCACGAACGTAATATCGAACTCGCTCAGCTCTACGGACCACTTCGCCAATCTTCCCGAGTGCTCCACCCCTTCCATGATTTTGCAAAGCGGGTGGTCTGTCACTACTCTGATGGAGTGTGCCTGAAAGTAGGGTCGGAGCCTCCGAGCCGCCACCACCAATGCGAATGCCATCTTTTCCAAGATTGGGTACCAGAGCTCCGCCTTCTTCAACACTCGGCTGACATAGTAGATTGGAAATTGATTTCTCCCCTCCTCCCAGATCAGCACTGCACTCACTGCTTCAGACCCTACTCCCAGGTATAGAGATAGGTCCTCTCCAGATCTCGGCCCTTGAAGTAGGGGGGTTTGGGTGAGTTGCTCTTTCAAGGCTTGGAAGGCTCCCTCGCATTCCGAAGTCCATTCAAATTTTTTGTTGCCCCTTAGCGCCTTAAAGAAGGGTGCACACTTCTCTCCCGCCTTGGAGAGGAACCTGCTGAGTCCGGCCAGCTTCCCCGTGAGGCTCTGAACCTCCTTCGTGTACTTTGGCGACCCCAACTCCATTATTGCCTTGACCTTGTCGGGTTAGGCTCCACCCCCGCTGGGGTGAGCAAGTGACCTAGAAATTTCCCTCGGCTAGCCCCAAAGACACACTTCAGGGGGTTGAGTTTCATCTTGTTTTTTCGTAGAGTTCCGAACGTCTCGTCGAGGTCTCAGAGGTGGGACTTAAGGTCCCGACTTTTCACCATGAGATCATCAACAAAGACCTCTAAATTTCTTCCTTTCTGTTCGCGAAAGACCCTATCCATCATCCTTTGGTACGTGGCCCCTGCGTTCTTGAGCCCGATGGGAATCATCTTATAACAGTAACATCCATCCCCGTGATGAAGGAGACATCTTTGATGTACGGGGGGTGCATGCGAATTTGGCGGTAACCTGAAAAAGCATCTAAGAAAGACATTACAGGAAAACCGACGGCTGAGTCAACCAACGCGTCGATTCTAGGCAGGGGGTAGCAATCTTTTGGGTATGATTTATTAAGAAGTGAAAAATCGATACACATTCTCCACTTACCTCCTCCCTTCTTCACCATGACCACGTTGGAGACCCAGCCTGGATACTGGATCTCTGATACAAAATCTACCTGCAGGAGTTTACCCACCTCCTCTCGGATGGGTTCTTCAAGCTTGTCCGCTATGGCTCTCCTCTTTTGACGGATGGGGAGGGTGCCAGGGTCGAGGTTGAGGCAAGCCACATCCGCATCGATCCCGGGCATCTCCGCGGCGCTCCAAGCGAAGACATCCACATTCTTCTGCACGCAGGCCAAGATCTCGGCCTGCTCCTCCGAACTGAGCTCTCCGCTAACTCAGACCTTTTCCACCACCCCAAGCCGAGTGGTGACTTCAAGCTCCACGACCCCATCCACGGCCTCCAGCCTAGATTGCTCTCCCCAAGCATTTTCCTTCTCTCCACCGCAAGCGAGCGCTTGGGCTCCTTCCTCCATCCCTGCATCTCCTACCATCATCAACTCTTCTGCCCCTCCTTCATGGGCACCCTCTCCTTTCCCCTCTTCTTCTCCTTTCTCCGCCCTGGGCCTCTCAGCGACCCCTTCCTGGGCATGAACTTCCTCTTCCTTCATCCTCTCCTCGACTCCATTCTCTCCTCCGGCTTCTGCCGCCTCCTCCATCACTTTATCGAACTCCTCCGCTTCTCCCATCTAGGTGATGGTGTTGACAGCCGTCACATAGCACTGTCTCGCCATCTTGGGGTCTCCTCGGATCTGTACTTAGACTCCACCCGCGTTAAACTTGAGACACTGGTGGAAGGTGGAAGGGATGCATCTGAACGCGCTGATGAGAGGCCATCCGAAGATGGCGTTGTAGCTGCTTGGGGCGTCCACTATCACGAAGCCGCAGTTCCGGGACTGCCCTCTGAGGGTCACATGGAGCCCCACTCCACCCTCTACCTCCTTCCTTTCTCCTGAAAATCCGAGTAGGGGGCCATCTGAGGCCAACACCCTCTTGGCCTCCACCTTCATCTCATCAAACGCCTTCTTAAAGACGACGTTGACCGAGATCCCGTTATCGACTAGAATCCGCGAGACGGTGAAGTTCTCGATGGCGGTCTGGATGACCAGCGCATCGCAGAACGGGTCTTCATAGCTTGGCATGTCCTTCTGGGAGAAAGTGATTCTTTCCGCTGGGGGTGGAGCAGTGGATGTTGAGGCCACGCTCCGCCGATAGATGGTATGGAGGCTAGCCTTGCGAGTTTCCTCCACCCCTACCCCCCCCCCCCCCCCCCCCCCCCCCATGGATCACCCCGATCCCTCCTCTACTCCCCACATAAATTCTGTCTTCGCACCTCTCTTCCTCCTCCCCACAAGGCTCGACCTCCTCAATTCTCACCTGTTGCTGCTTCCCCGGCGCGGGCACTCGGCCCCTTTTTGTTTCCAGGAACTCTGGGCAGGTGGCCGTCGCGTGACCTTCCTCGTCGTGGAAGTCACAATACAGCAATGTCACCTCCCCTATTTCGCATTCCGCCATCCTATTCCTCCTCCTTCTCCCTGCCCCTGCTTCTTCTCTAGCCTCTTCTCTTCTTCCTCTTCCTCCTCGACCCTGCCTGATCGCCATGGCTTGCTGAGGTGGGGGAGGCAATGGCCTCGGACCCTGCCTCCATCCCAGCTGATGGGGTCTTCCTTGACCTCCATAGAAGTTACCCCCTTCCCGGGCCGTAACCTCTTCCCTGACCTTTCATTCCTTCGGCATGCTGTCTCCACTCCCCCTCCGGGGCCCTGGGCTCTTCCCTTCTCCTTACCTCATGCTTCCTGACCTCCGGCTCACTGAGCATTGCTAGCCTCTTGGTGAGCTCCGGGTTGGCCTCCTCACTCTCAATTTCTTCCGCCACCCTCTCCATCAACTCTTCGTAGGAGACGGGGGCATTCCTCTTTAAAGCCATTTTGAAGAAACTTTCCCTCAGCCCGACCGTGAAGGCAAGCTGGAGTACAAACCCAGGCATCTCCTGAGTGAGCAGCACCTCTTCCTGGAAGCTATCCGCGTAGCGAGCCAACGACTACTTCCGCTCTTGCTTCACTTTGAAGAGAGACTCGGCGTCCTTCTTCCTTTTCTTTGAAGTTGAGAATCGCAACAAGAAACTCCGGTGCAAATTCTCGAAAGCGTAGATCAACCCTGCAGGGAGTTGGTGGAACCAATCTCTTGCCTTCTCTTTAAGGGTGACGGCGAAGAGCCGACACTTGAAGGCATCCGACATCGGCCTGATAAAGACCGAGTCCTCAAAAGACTGGAGATGTTGGACGGGGTCATCCATGCCATTGTAGTACACCCTGTCCCACTCTCCAAACCCTGTCGGGACAGGTGCAGAAAGTACCAACTCGCAGAAGGGACTTCCCCCTTCCGCTACACTTTCTCACTCCACACGACCCCCAAGCTCTCTCTCCAGACTCGGGCTCGTGGGGATGGTGCTCGCGAGAACGGTGTTCGCCTGGACGACTCCCACAGTCGCCATGTCCTCTGGGTGTGCGCTCGCCCACGCCGCGCTCGCCGACACAGAGTTCGCCGGTACAGAGCTCGCTGACAAGGAACTCGCCAGGCTGGCGAACAACACTCGCCCTTCCAAGTCTTAAACTGAACTTCCTGCGACTTCCTTTCCGGCCCTTCCCCCTGGGGCGTTCTCGCCAACCGCTGCTGGGAGAGGGGTTACCTGGTGTGCCGGGGTCACGAACTCACTTCGTAGAGCCGCGACCGTGAGCCCGAAGGTGTCAAGCACCTCCCTCTTGAAATCTGCGAACATCCTCGGAGTCACCACCTGCGGTGGCTCGCTGAACTCCTCGCCTTGATCCTCGCCTCCTGTCATATCTGCTCCTTGGAACTTTCTTGGACCACCCACGCTCCACGCTCATCGCACCAAAATGTTGAAACCGATTTCTCGGTCTCTTGTGGAGCTCGGGGCCCTCACCGAAATGAGGGGCAGCTAGCCCTTACTGATCCCTCGGAGAAGGTAGACCGAAGACTAGAAAAATGACTAAGACCTTAGCCACAGCGAGGAGGTCCCTCCACTAACCCGGAAGATCATTGAGCGCTTCCCCTCCCAAGCCAAAGCTGATACTCGGGCACCTTGGAGAGCTCTGGGAATGCTAACCAAAGAAAGCCTGAGGAGAGAGAAGCTGGAGTGCTGTCCTCTCCAAAGGTGCCCTTGAGGTCTTATTTATAGGTTTTCTAGTCTGGCCTGCAAATAGCAGGACTCCGCCTTTTGATTTTACTATCCGCACCCCAAATGGGTCTGCTAACAGCCAAACTCCGTTGTTTGGAGAGGCTAAGGGCAATCCACCAGGCGTAAAAGGGTAACTTGGTCCTATCAACCTATGGGCAAGGAACCGCGAGAACCTTACTGTCGAAGCTCTCGCGGGCCTTCCCGCGAGCCCTGCTCGTGATGCCTGTCCTAGGCGATCATCCTGCGATGACCTTGCCAGCCAATTCTGGCGGTATCTGCCGAGGTCTGGGTCTCGCGAAGGTATCTGTCGAGGTCTGGGTCTCGCGACTCCCCTGGCGAGACCGTCCCTTTAGCTTTAATGAGCATAGAACACTTCGCTGACTTCTTATGATTTTGTCGAACAGGGGTGGACTCAACGGAGTCAGGTGAGCTCGACGATCACTGGAGAGTTCGTTGAACGCAGTGCTCCTTTCGCCGAACTCCGGAATCTTCCTGGAACGGCCTGCGAGCGTTTATCTCGCAAATCCTTCTCGCTCGCCCTTCAGCGTGCCCTCTGAGAGGGAAGGTCTTCGGCACTACCTTCAGCGAGCCTCTCTTCCTCATTACCTCCATTCTATTGCCTTCTTGAACAGCGTCTCCTTGCCTGGCGGATATCGTGGTTGTACACTAACGGAAAACCATCTTAACAGAAATAAAAAACAACATAGGAGGGCTCCGACCAAAAGCGAACGAAAAGGGGTCGGTTGGCTCCAAAATCTGATCGATAAAATTAAGCCGGACTCGATACAACATCCTTAGGACCTACCTCTCCAACAAGCACACATCTCACCGAAAGCCGGACTCGATACAACATCCTTAAGACCTACCACTCCAACAAGCACACAACTCACCGCACCTACACAAGCATCTATTCTTTCAACTTGAGCCGTTTCAAATGCAGCAATTAATTTATTTCGGAGTGGCGGCAAACGATTAGTAGCGGTCGAAACTTTAGTTGAGATTAATTCCCTTGTTAACACTAAATGTGCCAAATCTTGGAGAACAAGTCAAGGCTAGGCCGAGTTTGCTCCCGCAACGGATCTTCCCAATCCGGATCACAAGAGATTCAATAACAACGAATCGAAAACAGAATTTGCAAGCGATGCGTTTTAAAAATCACGGAAATGACGGTTCGAATAAACCTCCACAAATCATACAGAAAGAAATCACAATATGAGAAAGAGATTACCCAACCAAGAAGATGAACACACACAAGATAAGTGATGAGTCCCAATTATATGCACATATATGGACTCATCTGGGCCATTTCTCTAGTCATTCCACTGCACTTTAGCCTTGTTTTAGCTCATATTTGTCATTCTATGCTAGGTGCACTTCTTAGCCTATTTAGGTGTGTTTTTATGTTTATTCTCTTTTGATAGCCTTATCGTATTGTTGAGTGCCACTTTCAGTGGAGTGATTAGCATTTCTGTAGGAACAGGAGTCGTGCAGGTGTTCCCGGTACAATTCTGTACAGGAACACTACGCACGATCACTGGTTCTATTTTGCACGACCACTAGTCGTGCGCCACTGATCGTGCGCACTCAACCCCCAAAATTTGAGTTATGTCTTGACCAAACGCACGACCATTTACGATAGTGCGCACGACCACTGGTCGTGCGCCACTGGTCGTGCAAACATTATATTTTATAAATTTCTTACATTGCAGGCTCCGCCCAGGCAGGCGCACGATCACAGGATTCTAGTGCACACGACCACTGGTCGTGCGCCACCGATCGTGCGCACTGTTTATTCCAGCGCCTATAAATTGACCTGCTCGCGAATTAGGTCGGGATCGCTCATTTCCAACTCCGCCAGTCCGCCGTTTTCGCCCTTCTCGCTGGTTCTCTGCCCCCTAGGCCTCCTCCATCATCCTTGAGCTCCAAGGAGAGGTTTCTAGCCCAAAGATCGCCAATATCAAGCAAGGTGACCGCGTATCGGAGGAGACCAGATCGTGACACGAAGAAGACGGGTCCATTGGAAGGTAGTGACAGCCTTCTCTACCCCGGACGCAGTTGAAGACCGAGCTTGGACGCGGATTGACAACCCGGCGATTCCAACCGTGAATCTTCGGCAAGGCTTCGGATGTGGTCGACTCCTTTACTCTCTTTTTTCTTCTTTATGTTGATGATTGTTTAGGTTAGATTCTTCTATATTTTGATGATGTGCACAATGAATCCTGTTATGTAATGTCTATTTCATTTATTTGAGATTATATTATTCATATGTGTTTATGAGGTGCGCCCCCATCTATTTTCCATTCCACCATCGTGTTCGGTGCCGCACTAGCAATTGCGAGTGGCGTGCTTGTCGAAGAGGTGCTTGCGACCCTCATTCCGTTAGCCTACTCGTCCATCTGCCTACCGAAGCGTGGCATCGCGGCCCGTGTAATCCATCCCGCCTAACGAAGCAGCGCGCTCTAGGCCTGCATAGTTCGATTCCGCTAGCCTACTCGTCCATCCGCCCAACGAAGTAGTGCGTTCAAGGCCTACGTAGTCTCCATCCCGCCGAGCGAAGCTTTGCATAGCGGCATTGCATAGGAGTAGTTGTAATATTTTATTTTATTATTCACAAACCAAATCCCTTTCGTCCGCACTCCACCTATCGCTGGACTTCGATCTCAAGTCCTTCCTCGAAACCTAACTCCACCTCACTTTGTTCCTTGAGAGACCGACACTCGGGGATCTTCCCCATTATTATTACTTGCGCGACCGGTGCACTTGCCGAATAAATCGCATCAAGTTATTGGCGTCGTTGCCGGGGAACACAGTCGTGTGAGTTTTTTGGAGAGGGAGAACCTGAGAGAGAAGCCCTTTCATTTGTAAATTGCATTCCTTTGTTTTATTTCCTCGTATTCTGTTTCCTGTTTTTAATTAGGTTGCATTAGTAATTTTTGTTAGGTGTGGTATTTCGCACAATAGTGTTTTTCTTTTTGAATCGTTTTATCTTCGCACTATGTGGGCACATCTTAATATTCGTTGTCGTTGGTGTAGAGCTACCTCCCACTCTAGTGATGAATGCCCTACGGAGAATGGTGGGCATAATTCTGCTCGCCCAGCATATAGAGCACCGACTTCGTCTGGTACTCCATATGGTGCGAATAAGTCTTATGGCTACTCTGCTGAGCCTTTACCGTCTCACTTCTTTTCGGCTTCAGCACCCGCTGTGCCAAAGAAGCCCTCTAGGCAGTGCCGGTTTTGTCGGAGCACTGATCATGTCTTGAAGGACTGTGCCGAGTTTCTTCGCCAATTGGATGAGGATGACGAGCCGGATATCCGGATCGTCCCGAATCCTAACTCTGGCGGCACACCTTCAACATCCGGTTATGTTTCTTTGCCACCTTCACATCTTGAAGGGTATGGCGTTGACACAGTCACCAGATGTGTGGCTGATCTGGGCACCGACATTGCTGAGCCTATTCTCCCGGTGCATCCACCACCCCTAGTGGATTCGATTCTTTGTGAGGAATCGGTGCTCGACTTTTATCCGAGCACTATTCTTCCCCCTGTTGTGCATACTACATTCGTCTCTGACGACATTGTCGATGATGTGTCACAAGAGGAGGCTGTTGATCTTAGTATTATGCCTACTCCTATGGAGGAGGACAACCTTCTAGGTGAAGAGGAGTTTTCCTCAGCACCGGTGGAGGAAGTCCAAATCTTAGGCATGGCCACTGTTGATCTCGCCGAACCTTGTAGCATTGATGACAATGCAAACATTATTTTACTTACCCAACCTGATGAGAGTGAGACCGGGACCACTCCCCCAATTTTTGATTATTTATGTTCTTAGTCTTGTTTATTGCTCGATCCCCCCTCTTCATCCGAGTATGGGCAGGTTGAGTCTTCACAGGTACCCCAGGAGGATTTGGTGCATACTGCCCAAGTCAATGATGAGAGCATCCTCTTATGTGAGGAGGTGGATTCCCCCTCCGTAGAGGAAGCTCCACTCATTGCCTTTTCCTCCTGCCACCTCCATGTTGACGACACCTTGCTAGGCAAGGATGTGTTTGCTGAGTTGAGTGAGGATATCTCCTCCTCTTCTTACTTTCTGTTTCCTCTACCTGCGTTATGTAGGTATTATTATTTGGGTAGAGGAGTAACTGTTCTGTCGCCGTATCGGTACCCGCTACCGACACGTGTATTAGAACAGTTACTTGTTCATTTCCTTTTTCATACGCCCATTAGCTAGAACCTTTAGTTTTTGAATAAGTCGTGCTGGGATGACAATAACCCCAGTAGTTATCTTTCTTTTCTGCATTTTTATTTCATCTAATCATGTTTAGTTAGTAGTATTTTTTTTTCAGTTTTCTATTTTCTTTTGTTTCTGCGGAGCTGACCCCTGCAGGTATCTTTTCTGGATGGCAGATGCTGCGGCTCATTTTAGCTTACACGCCAATCTTCTGGTGTGCTCATTTCTGAGCACTGGGTACTCTCTTTCCCTAGCATTATTCTGAATTTCATAGCTATATTTTGCGCATTTTGTTTAGTTTAAGTCTGGGGGAGAGTAGTTTCGTTTACCCGCTCACGTGCACAATTGCACAGCATACTAGGAGCTATTTTTTATTTTTGTTTTGTTCATTTTCATTGCACACCACATCACCCACATATGCGCGCGCTTGCCTAATTGTTATGTTTCCGAATAAACTATTTTGGTTTGAAATGTGAATTAGGGTGTTAGCTTAGGAATTACTATTTGGAGTGCGATGTTGACTCATGCAGTGTTCTAGTCGCATCCGCATGCTATAGTAGAATTTGAGTACAACTAGATTATCCCTATGCGTTTAATTTATGACTAGTATTTTTGCGTAGTTTAGATTTGTTATACTCAAATGGTGAATGTGAACGAAATTGGCGATAACCCGGTGTTGTGTGTATACGAGCACTAGTTGTGTGCTGCTCGAGTCGGGAGGAAGGTTTACCTTTCTCGTGGGCTCAGAACTTGCCCCAAACGACTCTTGAAGCATGGGTGCGAGCGATTCTTTGAGTTAAATGTGATGTAGGCCACCTTTTGGCTAGTTTGAGCCTTGTCTTTCCCTGTCCTATTCGCTTACCTTTGCAAGCCAACATTTGTGCCTACCACTTCTTTGTTTCAGCTCCTCCTCCATTCACCAAATCCTGAAGCTTATCCTACTTTCGCAACCAAATAGCTGTTTAACTGCACTCATGTTCTTGATTTGGTGTGATTTTTGGAATCTGTGTGATGTGAAGGAGAAATAAGTTTTATTTGCTGATTATGAACCAACCGGAGGATAAGAAAAAGAAGAAAAATATGATATTGAAATGAAAATCTGGGAAAAAAATTGTATTGAAAAGAAATCCTTCCGAGCGTAATAGAAAATCTGTTGGTATTTGTGAAGTAGGCCATGTGCACACCTAGTTTTCATGATAAGTCTGGGGTGTGTCACACGAGCTTTGTTCTTGGTTTTGTTTGGTGCAGCGTTCTGTTGACTCATTTGGGTTGCGTAGCCTTCGTCTTTATCCTTGAATATCATACCGCAACCTAAGCCCCAATATAATCCTAAAGTCCTATTGATTTATCTCGTGAGTTTGCTAGTGCCGTGGAGAGAGTGTGACCGGGCAAGCTTATGGTTCACGACGTTGATGGATTTCAGCGGAGTTATTCCTGAACCCCGATCTTGTGCAACACCCTCCTTAGTGGCTTGTTACTTTCACATCGGGCATGATCGTTCAAGTTCTTCACAACTCACCAACTGAGTATTGATAAATCTTTATTTACGCTCTAATACTTTTGTAAATTAGTTAGCATAGTTAGAATCTCTTTTTACTAAATTTCTATTAGCATGCTTTTGCTACTTCGCACCGTACTCCTTTGTGTAATTTTCTTTGTTGACTACCATTTTCACACTCCGCCGAATTCGTTTGCTCGGGACGCGCAAACAGTTAAGTCTGGGGGTGTGATGAGTCCCAATTATATACACATATATGGACTCATCTGGGCCATTTCTCTAGTCATTCCACAACACTTTAGCCTTGTTTTAGCTCATATTTGTCATTCTGTGCTAGGTGCACTTCTTGGCCTATTTTGGTGTGTTTTTATGTTTATTCTCTTTTGATAGCCTTATCGTATTGTTGAGTGCCACTTTTAGTGGCCTGATTAGCATTTCTGTAGGAACAGGAGTCGTGCAGGTGTTCCCGGTACAATTCTGTACAGGAACACTGCGCACGATCACTGGTTCTATTTCGCATGACCACTGGTCGTGCGCCACTGATCGTGCGCACTCAACCCCCAAAATTTGAGTTCTGTCTTGACCAAACGCACGACCACTGGTCGTGCGCCACTGGTCGTGCGCCACTGGTCTTGCGAACATTATATTTTATAAATTTCTTACATTGCAGGCTCCGCCCAGGAAGGCGCACGATCACAGGATTCTAGTGCGCACGACCACTGGTCGTGCGCCACCGATCGTGCGCACTGTTTATTCCAGCGCCTATAAATTGACCTGCTCGCGAATTAGGTCGGGATCGCTCATTTCCAACTCCGCCAGTCCGCCGTTTTCGCCCTTCTCGCTGGTTCTCCGCCCCCTAGGCCTCCTCCATCATCCTTGAGCTCCAAGGAGAGGTTTCTAGCCCAAAGATCGCCAATATCAAGCAAGGAGATCGCGTATCGGAGGAGACCAGATCGTGACACAAAGAATACAGGTCCATTGGAAGGTAGTGACAGCCTTCTCTACCCCGGACGCAGTTGAAGACCGAGCTTGGACGCGGATTGACAACCCGGCGATTCCAACCGTGAATCTTCAGCAAGGCTTCGGATGTGGTCGACTCCTTTACTCTCTTTTTCCTTCTTTATGTTGATGATTGTTTAGGTTAGATTCTTCTATATTTTGATGATGTGCACAATGAATCCTGTTATGTAATGTCTATTTCATTTATTTGAGATTATATTATTCATATGTGTTTATGAGGTGCGACCCCATCTAATTTCCATTCCACCATCGTGTTCGGTGCCGCACTAGCAATTGCGAGTGGCGTGCTTGTCTAAGAGGTGCTTGCGACCCTCATTCCGTTAGCCTACTCGTCCATCCGCCTACCGAAGCGTGGCATCGCGACCCGTGTAATCCATCCCGCCTAACGAAGCAGCGCGCTCCAGGCCTCCATAGTTCGATTCCGCTAGCCTACTCGTCCATCCGCCCAACGAAGTAGTGCGTTCAAGGCCTACGTAGTCTCCATCCCGCCGAGCGAAGCTTTGCATAGCGGCATTGCATAGGAGTAGTGATAAAGTAGTTTTTATATAAGTTTTTAATAGAAAATTTTGTAATTATTTAATTTGAATTCTCTATTTTATGTCAAATTTAGGTTATAAGTAGTTCTTTTTGTAATTTTGATTCTAACTTAGCCTAATTTTAATATTTGCAGATTTTTGGACAAATTGGGAAAATATTGCATTACACGCCCTCGGTCACGCCCGTGACCAAGGGCGTGTAACTTGTAGACCAGTCCAGGTCGATGCCGTGCTGTTGAGCTAGTCCACACCCAGTCACGCCCCAGGTCACGCCCGTGACCCAAAGTCACGCCCGTGACCATGGGCGTGTAATATTAGAATCTGCCGCGTGGAGCTGCCGTCGAGACGAGAAGTTGCCGTTGAGAAGTCACCCAAAGTCACGCCCGTGAACCAAAGTCACGCCCGTGACCTTCCCGCGTGATCCAAGCACGCCGCCGCGCGGTCTACCTAGCCCATGCCGCATTAAATGAAGCCGTCCTAAGTCACGCCCGTGACCCATATGTCACGCCCGTGACATGTCCGATTTTCTCCCGCCGTCACGCCAAGCCCACGCCGCTGCCGGATCCAATGTTACAGTGATTACACGCCCTTGGACACGCCCGTGACCGAGGGCGTGTAACTTGAAAATTTTGCCTATAAATTCAGAGGCTCTCCTTGAGTCCAGGGTTCAGAATTTTGGAGTGGGGAAGGTGCTGCTGGAGCCAATCTTGAGTAGTTTTCCTTTTTCATGTTCATGTTCATGTCTCTTTATTTTCATGCTCTCTTCCTTTTCTAATGCAATGTATTAGCTTTCCTTTAGTGCAATAGTCTAGTTTAAGCTTGTAATCTTGTTTTTCCTAGCTTGCAATTTCCTTTCTTAAGTCTTGTAATAGTTTTTCATTTAAATAAAAAAATAGTTTGTTCTCTTTATTTTGTCCCCTCCTTAGCTAAAGTTTCTTAATATGCATTTTTATTTTTTTTCCTCTTCCCCCTCCACCATGATTAACTAATCCTCATTAGTACTCGATCAAAATGATCCGAGGATGAGTTAGACAAGTTATGATTTTCTAAAGTTTTCTTTTTCCGTTTTTATAAACACTTGAATTATCCTTGATTTTTAATTAGTGAGGCCATACTTTCGATATATGGTTTTCGCTTAAGTTTTCATATTTAGTTAGCCGAGAGGCTCAAAGTATGAATCGATCACTCAAGGGTAAAGAGAGTTGCACGCACCCCTCGAGAGAGGATGACGTAAATCTCCCGGATTGGAGTCAAATCCAATAGTGGGGTTCACCTCGTAAAGCAAGTTTTAGGTAATCGATTATAGGACGAGAGTCCGGTTGATTTTTCCTAATCTTAGTTGGGCATTAACCTCGAGAGAGGCATGTTCGAGCTTCGGGAACCTCCACGGTCAAGTAGTTCAATTTAAACGGAATTAGATTTAATTTCTTTCTACTTGTCTTTTCTCACTCCAAGGTGACTTTTGATTGAGTACTAGCCTCTTTTATCATCATCTAAACCCTTAATTTAGCTTGCAATTTCTCTTTTTTTTAGCTAAGAACCAAAACCCCAAAATATCATTAGATAAGATAATAGTGACTTTCCTCAAAGTAGAAGTATTCAACGCGCCCCGTGGAATACGACCTTGGTATTTCTTAATATCCTATACTATAGACGATAAGGTACACTTGCCTTTATCAGATATAGTTTTGGAGAAAATCTTAACCCTTCACTAAAATTTCAAAACCGTAAAAAATGAATATCAAGTTTTTGGCGCCGTTGCCGGGGACTTTTGCGTAGATATTTTGAAACAAGGATAGCTATTAATTTTATCATGTTTTTTTTATTTTAGTTTTTCTATTTTTGAAAATCTTAAGGGTGAAATTAAAATTCTTGGAAAGGACGCTTTGGGCTTGAATTCCCATCACAGCCTCTAGTACCTTGCAAACCCTTCACCGGGTAGATCTTGGGAAGTCCAAGAATAACTTAATCCGCCTAAAAAGAACAAAAAATATTCTCTCTTTTTCTTCTTCTTTCCTTCTCTTTTTAGTGTATGACCCGTGGTAGCACTTCGATTCTTCCTTTTGATCCGGAAATCGAGCGAACCCTTTTGAGGCACCGCCGTTCTCGTGATCAAGGAAATCAAGTAGAATCTGAAGAGTCAATCGGGGACACTAACGCAGCAAATATGGATCATAATCTTAATCCTCCTAATCTTAACGAGCCAAACCCTAATGAGGACGCGCAACGGACCATGTCCTATTATGCGCGGCCGAATTTGGAAGGCACACAATCGAGTATTGTTCGCCCCGCGGTGGCGAACAATAATTTTGAGATCAAGTCCAGCATCATACAAATGGTGCAACAATCAGTGACCTTTGATGGTCAACCGGACGAGGATCCAAATTCACATATCTCTTACTTTCTTGAAATTTGCGACACTTTTAAGATCAATGGCGTCACCGATGATGCCATTCGATTACGTCTTTTTCCTTTCTCTCTGCGATCTAAGGCCAAGCAGTGGCTGGGCTCCCTACCAAGGGGATCCATCACTACATGGGCCGAAATGGCGGAAAAATTTCTTAATAAATATTTCCCGCCTTCAAAGACCGCTAAATTACGCACCGATATTGCATCGTTCATGCAAATCGACTCGGAGACTCTCTATGATACATGGGAGCGCTTCAAGGAGCTTTTGCGTCGATGCCCTCACCACGCACTTGCCACTTGGCAACAAGTGCAAATATTTTATAATGGCTTAAATCTCCAAACGAGGCAAATGATTGATGCGGCCGCCGGGGGGACATTAAATAACAAAACCCCGATCGCCGCTCAAGAGCTTTTCGAAGAGATGGCCACAAATGCGTATCAATGGAACATGCCCCGAGCGCGGCCTAATAAGCCGGCCGGAATTTTTGAAATAGACGCTAACGCAAATTTGGCTTTACAAGTTGAGCGCTTAACAAAGCAAGTGGCGGAGATGTCTGCTTCCTCCGCCACTCCTCCTTGGGCTAATAATATTTTACTTGAAGAGCAAGTTGATTACATGGGAAATCCACCTCGGCCTTCCTATAACCCGAACACCGCTCCGTATAATAACACCTACAACGCGGGTTATAGGAATCATCCGAACTTCTCATGGAGCAATCAAGGAAATGCTCAGCGTCCCTTAAATTTAAATCAACCTCCAAATCAACTTCTCAATTTAACTCCCCCTCAAAATTTTAATCCACCCGGTTTTCCACCGCAACAGCAAAAACCCTCTCCGCTTGAAGAGGTTTTTGCAAAATATGTTGCTACAACTGAAGCGAACATCCGGAACCTCACCGGATCGATCAAAAATTTAGAGAACCAAGTGGGCCAGCTAGCAAAGATAATCTCCGAGCGACCGCAAGGAGCCCTTCCGGGAAACACGGAGCCCAACCCAAGGGAGAGCGCAAACGCGATTACACTCCGAAGCGGGAAGGAGGTGGCTTCTAAGCAGGACGAACCCATGGTAACTTCCTCTCCTCCTCTTCCTCCTATTTTATCTTCAATTTTACCTACTACGTTAGCTCCGCGCGCTTCTACTTCTAATGTTCCGTATCCATCTAAGTTTAAAAGCGAGAGCGCCGAAAAGAATTATAAAAAGTTTTTAGATATTTTAAAGCAAATCCACATTAATGTACCCTTCTGCGAGGCTATCTCTCAAATGCCTAAATATGCGAAATATCTTAAGGAGTTGCTCTCCAATAAGAAAAAATTAGAAGATATTTCGCATATTTCTTTGAACGCAGAATGCTCCGCGGTTGTACTCAACAAATTGCCTACAAAAGTGAATGACCCGGGACGGTTTTCCATCCCGTGTTTATTTGGCAATTCGTTAGTAAAACACGCTTTAGCGGATCTGGGAGCAAGTATCAATCTCATGCCTTTTTCATTATTTAAGAAACTAGGTCTAGGAAATCCAAGCCCCACTCGAATGAGTATTCAATTAGCGGATCGCTCTTTAAAATATCCGGTAGGAATAGTGGAGGACGTGCTCGTCAAGGTCGACAAGTTCATCTTCCCGGTGGACTTTGTCATTCTTGACATCGAAGAGGATGCCGAAGTACCCCTCATACTCGGCCGCCCCTTCCTTGCCACCTCCCGCGCCATTATTGACGTAAGTAACGGAAAGCTCCTCCTTCGGGTTGGAGATGATGAAGTTTCTTTCGGCATAAATTCCTCGATGCGGAACACATTAGAAAACGACGATTCATGTTTTTACCTGGAAGAGTGTTGGGAATTCGATTCCCCTCCCGAGTTAGTCTCCACCTCGAGTCACGAGTCCGAGTTCGCCGAGCTCTTTTGTCTGGAAGAAGAAGAAGTCACTCGTTTCACACCACCCGAACCACTATTTTTAGAAAAATTAAAAATCAAAACATCTTATGAAGAGCCACCCGTTTTGGAACTAAAGCAACTTCCCCCTCACCTTAAGTATTTATTTTTAGAAAAAGAGTCGACGCTACCCGTCATCGTTTCATCCGAACTTAGCAACTCAGAAATTTCCGAGTTGGCTATTGTCTTAAGAAAGCACCGCCACGCAATTGCGTGGCAAATTTCGGATATAAAGGGTATAAACCCTTCCTTCTGCACTCATAAAATCTTCCTCGAAGATAATTCCCGAAATTCGGTCCAGCCTCAACGACGGCTAAACCCTAACATGAAAGAAGTCGTTAAGGCCGAAGTGATCAAACTATTGGACGCGGGAATTATCTACCCGATATCGGATAGTACTTGGGTTAGCCCAGTACAAGTCGTACCAAAGAAAGGTGGCATTACGGTAGTAGCTAATGAGAATAACGAGTTGATCCCAACCCGTACTGTTACGGGTTGGCGGATGTGCATCGATTACCGAAAACTAAATGATGCCACCCGTAAGGATCACTTCCCCCTACCATTCATCGATCAAATTTTAGAGCGCCTTTCAGGTCACTCCTACTACTGTTTTCTCGATGGTTTGTCGGGATATTTTCAAATACCGATTTCGCCCGAGGACCAAGAGAAAACCACTTTCACTTGTCCCTTTGGCACCTTCGCTTATCGAAGGATGCCATTTGGTCTTTGTAATGCGCCAGCTACATTCCAAAGATGTATGCTGGCAATATTTGACGAGTTAGTAGAGGAGGTGATGGAAGTGTTTATGGACGACTTTTCCGTGTTCGGAAATTCATTTAAAAATTGTTTAAAAAATCTTGAGCGCGTGTTGCAGCGATGCGAGGAAACGAATTTAGCACTTAATTGGGAGAAATGCCATTTTATGGTCAAGGAAGGGCTAGTCCTTGGTCATAAAATTTCGGGCATGGGGATCGAGGTCGATAAGGCCAAGATCGAAGTGATTGAAAAACTTCCCCCTCCAACAAACGTAAAAGCTATTCGTAGTTTCCTAGGCCACGCGGGGTTTTATCGGCGCTTTATACAGAATTTTTCAAAAATCACAAAGCCGTTAACCCACCTTCTTGAAAAAGAATCCTCGTTTATTTTTAGCGATGAATGCCATTTGGCTTTTAAACTCATCAAAGAGAAACTTATAAACTCCCCGATTCTAGTCGCGCCGGATTGGTCGCTTCCTTTTGAAATCATGTGCGACGCGAGTGACATTGCGGTTGGTGCCGTTTTAGGCCAACGGGTGAGTAAGTATTTCCACCCTATTTATTATGCGAGCAAAACACTCACGTCGGCACAAGCGAATTACACCACAACCGAAAAGGAGCTTCTAGCGATCGTTTTTGCCTTCGATAAGTTTAGGTCATATATCACCCTCTCAAAAGTTATTGTCTTCACGGATCACTCCGCACTTAGGTATCTTTTAAGCAAATCGGACGCCAAGCCTCGTCTTTTGCGATGGATCCTCCTCTTGCAGGAGTTTGACTTAGAGATCCGGGACAAAAGAGGAGCCGAAAACTTGGCGGCCGATCATCTCTCCCGTTTAGAAAACCCCGCCTCGGAAGTTTTGATAGAATCTGACATCGATGATAAATTTCCCGAAGAGCGCCTCCTCGCTCTCGAAGATATTAATACGTCGTCTACCCCCTGGTTTGCAGATCTGGCTAACTATTTAGTAGCCCGGGTCTTGCCAAAAGAATTCTCGAGTCAGAAAAAGAAGAAATTCTTTTCTGATTTAAAGAATTACTTTTGGGAGGATCCCTTTTTATTCCGTGTATGCGCAGACCAAGTGGTGAGACGATGCGTCTCGAGTAAGGAGGGTCTTAAAATTTTACGACATTGTCACGAGGGACCATCCGGTGGTCATTATCATTCGAACCGAACCGCGAGGAAGGCGCTGGAGGCAGGCTTTTATTGGCCCACGCTCTTCAAAGATGCTCACACCCTTGTGAGTACTTGCGACAGCTGCCAGCGGTCGGGCAACATCTCTCGCCGGGATGAGATGCCCCAAAATATTTTCTTAGAATGCGAGATTTTCGATCTTTGGGGCATTGATTTCGTTGGTCCTCTCCCTCCTTCATTTTCAAATAAGTATATTCTAGTGGCGGTCGACTACGTGTCAAGGTGGGCGGAAGCGCAAGCTCTCCCCACCAACGATGCGCGAGTCGTCGTTAACTTTTTAAAAAAATTATTTTCTCGATTTGGCACTCCGCGCGCTATTGTGAGTGATCGGGGCACCCATTTTTGCAATACTCAATTCACAAAAACTTTAGCAAAATATGGTGTCACGCACAAACTATCCACTGCATATCACCCACAAACGAGCGGCCAAGTCGAAGTGGTTAATCGAGAATTAAAGCGAATTTTAGAGAAAACGGTTTCTATTAATCGGAAGGATTGGGCAATAAAGCTCGATGACGCGCTTTGGGCCTATCGTACGGCGTACAAGACCGCTATCGGTTGTACACCATATCGAATGGTCTATGGCAAGGCTTGCCACCTTCCGGTCGAATTAGAACACCGCGCATTTTGGGCGCTTAAATTTTTAAATCTCGATTCCACTTTAGCGGGTGAACAAAGGAAGTTTCAAATAAACGAGTTAGATGAATGGCGAGCGAATGCGTATGAGAGCAATAAATTATATAAGGAGCGAACAAAGTTTTATCACGATAAACATATAAAATTTCCGAAAACTTTTTCGCCGGGCGATCTCGTCCTCCTTTATAATTCTCGCCTTCGCCTTTTTCCGGGAAAATTAAAATCCCGATGGTCCGGACCCTTTATTGTTAAAGAGGTTTGGTCCTATGGGACAATCCTAATTTCCCACCCGGAAAAAGGCTCCTTCAAAGTTAACGGGCACCGCCTTAAATTGTATCTTCCGGGAGACGTACCTAATGACAAGAGTGATGCAATTTTTCTTCATCATATAACATAATCGGCAAGTGGGTCAAGCTACGCGACCTTAAACAAAGCGCTTTTGGGAGGCACCCCAAAGTTATCTTTTGTTATTTTCTCTTGTCTCTTCTTTTCTGCTTTAACAACTTTTGCAGGTAATCGCGGCTTCCCCACAAAAGCTTCAAAAAAAATCAGGGAAGCCCTTTTTCCTTCTCTTCTTTCGTTTTTGCATTTTTTTTTTATCTTTTCCTACTTCATACTTATTTTTAAACATTGGGGACAATGTTTAACTTTAAGTATGGGGGTGTGAATAGCCCTTTGTAAATTCTTGTAAATAATTGTTAAATTAGAAAATTTTCAAAAAAAAAAATAAAAAATAAATATATATATATTTTCTTATGTTTTTCTTCTATTTTAGCACTTGTAAAACCCAAAACTCAAAAAAAAAATAGAAAACAGAAAAATTTAAATCTTGGAAAGGGACGTTTGGGATTTTATCCCATCACACCTCCTAGTACCTTGCGAACCCTTCACCGGGTAGCCCTTGGGAAGTCCAAGACTTGCAAAAAAATTTTTGTTAAGTTTTAAATCTAGTTTCCTTTCCTTGTAAATAGTTTTTAATGAGAAAAATTCAAAAAAAAGATAATATCAAAAATTCAAAAAATTCTTATTTCCCTCCTTGTTGTTTTTGTGATTTCTTAGAAATCTAGTTGAGAATGTTTATAAGCATGTTTAAGTTTTTAATTGGCTAAAATTTTGCTTATCATAGTTTGTTAATTTTAAATTTGAGGTAATCTTGATTTAAGAATCATCTTATGATTTTAAATTGATTAGAGAATTTTGTTAGCATGACTTCTCTTTTTATTTTTAAATGGCTTCATTTTGTAGTAAATTTCCTAAACCTCTTTAGATTTCAATTATACTTTCTTCTAACTTCTTAGATCTTAGGAATTTTAATTTTACTAGAATTTGCTCTCAATATGATTTAAAACTAGCTAGATTTATTTTTCCCCTACCCTACCCCCTTTGATGGCATAAAAAAAAATGTGTATTAAAAGATCATATGTCATGGGAATAAGAGGATAAAATTCATTATTCCCTAAAACATATGCACCCAAAATATTTGAAAAGATTATATGGCATGGAGTAAGAGGATAAAATTCATTACTCCTAAACCATATACATTTTGGGTTTTTATTAGAAGAGAAAAGAAAAAAAAAAGAGAAAAGAAAAAAAAAGGGAAATTTCATGATAAATTCCATTTCCTCCATTCAAAAATTTCTCTTCTTATGCCAAATTCTATGAAATCACCCTTAGCCAATTATCATTGTTCTAGTTTTAGTTGAAAATTATGGAGAGAGCAATATTTAGTAATTTACTTTTCCTTAAGATTCTTTTAAGATAGAGTTCTTATAATTTTAATTTAATTTAGTTTTATAATTTCTACAATTTTGTCAAACTACTTAATTTTCTTGAGAAGTTATTGCCTAAACATTTTTTCCCTCTTTTCAAATCATCATCATAATTTAGGACTTAACTCCCCCTTGAATTTACTCTTAACTTAACTTTTGGTTAAATGAAATTTTAGTTTTAAATTAAAAATTTTTTTAAGGATGTCTTATAAATTATGTCTCACACTTTTGCTCTGGAATAGCAAAACCTCAAGTATGGGGGTATTTGATAAAGTAGTTTTTATATAAGTTTTTAATAGAAAATTTTGTAATTATTTAATTTGAATTCTCTATTTTATGTCAAATTTAGGTTATAAGTAGTTCTTTTTGTAATTTTGATTCTAACTTAGCCTAATTTTAATATTTGCAGATTTTTGGACAAATTGGGAAAATATTGCATTACACGCCCTCGGTCACGCCCGTGACCAAGGGCGTGTAACTTGTAGACCAGTCCAGGTCGATGCCGTGCTGTTGAGCTAGTCCACACCCAGTCACGCCCCAGGTCACGCCCGTGACCCAAAGTCACGCCCGTGACCATGGGCGTGTAATATTAGAATCTGCCGCGTGGAGCTGCCGTCGAGACGAGAAGTTGCCGTTGAGAAGTCACCCAAAGTCACGCCCGTGAACCAAAGTCACGCCCGTGACCTTCCCGCGTGATCCAAGCACGCCGCCGCGCGGTCTGCCTAGCCCATGCCGCATTAAATGAAGCCGTCCTAAGTCACGCCCGTGACCCATATGTCACGCCCGTGACATGTCCGATTTTCTCCCGCCGTCACGCCAAGCCCACGCCGCTGCCGGATCCAATGTTACAGTGATTACACGCCCTTGGACACGCCCGTGACCGAGGGCGTGTAACTTGAAAATTTTGCCTATAAATTTAGAGGCTCTCCTTGAGTCCAGGGTTCAGAATTTTGGAGTGGGGAAGGTGCTGCTGGAGCCAATCTTGAGTAGTTTTCCTTTTTCATGTTCATGTTCATGTCTCTTTATTTTCATGCTCTCTTCCTTTTCTAATGCAATGTATTAGCTTTCCTTTAGTGCAATAGTCTAGTTTAAGCTTGTAATCTTGTTTTTCCTAGCTTGCAATTTCCTTTCTTAAGTCTTGTAATAGTTTTTCATTTAAATAAAAAAATAGTTTGTTCTCTTTATTTTGTCCCCTCCTTAGCTAAAGTTTCTTAATATGCATTTTTATTTTTTTTCCTCTTCCCCCTCCACCATGATTAACTAATCCTCATTAGTACTCGATCAAAATGATCCGAGGATGAGTTAGACAAGTTATGATTTTCTAAAGTTTTCTTTTTCCGTTTTTATAAACACTTGAATTATCCTTGATTTTTAATTAGTGAGGCCATACTTTCGATATATGGTTTTCGCTTAAGTTTTCATATTTAGTTAGCCGAGAGGCTCAAAGTATGAATCGATCACTCAAGGGTAAAGAGAGTTGCACGCACCCCTCGAGAGAGGATGACGTAAATCTCCCGGATTGGAGTCAAATCCAATAGTGGGGTTCACCTCGTAAAGCAAGTTTTAGGTAATCGATTATAGGACGAGAGTCCGGTTGATTTTTCCTAATCTTAGTTGGGCATTAACCTCGAGAGAGGCATGTTCGAGCTTCGGGAACCTCCACGGTCAAGTAGTTCAATTTAAACGGAATTAGATTTAATTTCTTTCTACTTGTCTTTTCTCACTCCAAGGTGACTTTTGATTGAGTACTAGCCTCTTTTATCATCATCTAAACCCTTAATTTAGCTTGCAATTTCTCTTTTTTTTAGCTAAGAACCAAAACCCCAAAATATCATTAGATAAGATAATAGTGACTTTCCTCAAAGTAGAAGTATTCAACGCGCCCCGTGGAATACGACCTTGGTATTTCTTAATATCCTATACTATAGACGATAAGGTACACTTGCCTTTATCAGATATAGTTTTGGAGAAAATCTCAACCCTTCACTAAAATTTCAAAACCGTAAAAAATGAATATCAAGTAGTTGTAATATTTTATTTTATTATTCACAAACCAAATCCCTTCCATCCGCACTCCACCTATCGCTGGACTTCGATCTCAAGTCCTTCCTCGAAACCTAACTCCACCTCACTGTGTTCCTTGAGAGACCGACACTCGGGGATCTTCCCCATTATTATTACTTGCGCGACCGGTGCACTTGCCGAATAAATCAGCAATAAGGTGGGAGATTCACTCTCTCCACGGATCCACCGGTGTCACACCGAATGGGGTTGCAACCTTCTTCCTTGGAGTCACACCAAAGGAAGCCACGTCGGACTCGCACCGAACGGGATGGAGATCGCAAGGGAGGCTTCACACCAAGGGGGCGGCTAGAGGAGTTCCTCCTTGTGGCCGAAATTTCCAATGAGGGGAAATAGGGTTTCTTTTTTTCTTCAATGAATCTAATCTCATCATAAAGGCCTCCTTATATAGGAGTTACAACAAAACCTTAACCATCCATGATGGAGATGTAATCTCATCCACCCGTATGGTTAAATACACACCATAATAAAATAAAATGTCCCAAAATAAAAATGATAAACTTTTATGAATATAAAATTATCATCAAACATGAATTAATTTTATATTCATAAATATAAAATAAAAGTGCATAAATAAAAGTTCATAAATAAAACATTAATTTTTTACGGCGGCTTCGGCAAGCCGCGGACGGAGATTGTAACGCGGACTTCCTTCAACATCATCATGGCACCTCAGATCTTTGTGTCGCAGCTCCTCGGCAACCGGGTCATCATCAAGGAGTGTCGGAGGGGCCGCGCCATCAATCCTCCCCCACTCAAAATCACGTATCTCCGATGCGTGGTCCGAAAGATAGCGGCGGAGAAGCTCGGCGTCCAATCGTTGAAGCTCTGTTGCGAGTACCCATGAGTCGTCTGAGGGAGGGCGGTCACGCCAACGGATGAGGAAGCGGTAGGTAGCACCATCAGGAGTAGCAAGTGGCTCAGCAGCGAGAATCACATCTGGAGTGAGAAATGTCTTGGGGAACCTAGGAAACATGTCAGCAGTAGGAATAAAGGAAGACAATGTACCATCCGATGTTATACCTGCAGGGACCGAAGGAGAGAGATCATCCGAAGTACCACTCCCCAACCCATTAGAATTTTTAGTGGAGGGAGAAGACAACAAAGAATCCAACTCATGCGGAGGCGAAACAAACGGCGTCAAATCCGAGACATTAAAAATAGGGGATATACCCCAATCAGCCGGCAAATCTAACACGAAAGCGTTGTCACCTAGCTTCTTTATAATTCGAAAAGGGTCGGCACGCTTTGGTGCTAACTTTTTAACGGTGCCAGTTGGCATTCGTTCCGGAGCTAACCGTACTAAAACCAGATCGCCAACTTTAAAGTGTGACACCCTCCTATGTAAATTAGCGTGCGTTCGATAAGACTCGTATTGATCGGTGAGTAAATTCTTCATCACCTCCCAGCCTATAAGGGGAACTCCGCGACTGGCTCCTAATCTCCGTTCCTCGTTTAGCCAAAATTGTTGGATCTTGTGGCGCCCTTAGAGGGGGAGGGGGTGAATAAGGGCCTTTTAAAAAATACAATTTTTTACTTAAGAATTTTAAAACAAATTTTACTTTTCTAAAAATTACTTATAAAAATTTCAAACCAATGTAATTTTTAAATTAATTCAAACACAAATTTCTAAGTTAAAGATTAAGCAACCATATTTGCAATTAAAGAAAAAGTCATAATTTTATAATCATGAAATTCACATACAAATAATATGATCTTAACAATGCTTAAGATCAAGGCACAAATATGATAATAAACCTTTTACAATTTGTGTTTACCAATCCTTCTCCCAAGGATCGGAAGGCTATCACTTGTCACTCCCTAGACCAAGCCCAAGCCTATCCTCTAGATCTTCCCAAGATCTAGACGTAGCACACAAGGCCACAATTTCCCACCAAGCCACGCAAGGACTTGGACGCTCCACACAAGGAAGCGATTTTCACCTAAGCCACGCAAGGACTTAGATGTCGCGCACAAGGAGACGATTTCCCTACCAATACAAAGTGAAATGTATATAAATGAAAATACAAAATGAAAAGAACAACTCCCTAGAAATTCAGATCTCTGAAAGGAAGGTTGAAGCCTCGAGATGATCGTTGATGTAGAAGCGCGTCCGATCTCGTCTTCAATCTCAAACCTTCTAAGGACAAATGGGAGTTGATGAGGTTCTGGAGCTCTCTGGTTCGTATGCACTCTGGAAAAGACTTGGAATTCTCAAAACATGGAATGCACGAACAAAACGAGCCAATATATAGATTTTCACTATCGCCTGGGCGACATCACTGTCGAAATTCCGACTGCGCTAAACTGCCGCTCGTAGTGTTGTCGTGCGGGCAGTTGCTGTAATCTCCGTGCTGTCGCCTGGGCGACATCGCTGTCGGAATTCCGACAGCACAAAACTGCTGTTCGTCGTGCTGTCGTGCGGGCAGTTATTGTAACTTCTCTGTTGTCGCCTGTGCGACATTAGCTGTCGGAAAATTTCGACATCAAAATTCTTCATTCGGTCAAATTGAGCTCCATTCAGAATTATGAACATCTGATACCTGTTACCTGCACACCATTAATAATAATTGAATCAAATACAAATGGGACTTTGTTATTATCAAACCGGAAGAGTGCGAAACGCATGCTCCAACAATCTCCCCCTTTTGATAATAACAAATCCGTATAAAAAGAAATCATGTCTATTTAGGTTGTTGATTTTAACATATGGTGTGTGCACAAAAATAACATGATATATTCCTCTTAAATGTAATCTCCCCCTAGATGAATGCTCCCCCTAAATGAATGCTCCCCCTAAATGTTATAGTAAATTGAAATGATGTATTGTTTATGTGGAATATTTAGGTGGAATTGTTCTTTGATTTCTTGAATATACTTATAATTCTCCCCCTTTTGGTATTAGCAAAAGTTAATTGTAAAGGAATGTGAGATTCTTAAGGGAAGAGATAGGAAGTAGAATAATAAGAGTAAGCGGAATCACTTGTGTTGAAAATGATTGAATGTCTTGAAATAATAGTAACATGCCATAGTATTGAATAAACTCATGAAGAGATGGTATAGCCATATGAATTAGTAGAATAAAACAAAATAACTTAAACATGATTAATGTCATTTTAAAGTATCATAGAAAGACACAAATGTGTATAGAAATTTGGAATCTTTTCCGTCCAATTCTCATGAGATGAATGTTTATATAACATAATGATGTGTACAAGTGATGCTTTGATCAAACATATGAAATTATTTAATTTACATGATCATTGGAATAGAAAACATAATATAAGCATATAAAGACAATTTTGACCTTGAAGATATAGCACAATAAGAATAGAATACCATTTTTTTTTGCACAAGACACTTTACAATTCTTTCCAAGGTGCTCAACCTCACAATGCTTATTAAGACTTATCAGGAGGGTAAGTAGTGCTTGGTGGAGTATCCTTGTCCTCAATTTAAACTTTTTGTTGATCAAATATTTTGTGATATCTTATTTTTGAGATATTTATAATTTTTATTTTTAATTGACCAAGGATCTCCGAATTCACTTGAATCGCAAAAGATGGTGTATATTTGGTTGTGCTAACAAATCAAGGTTGAAAGTAGTATTGATGAAGTGCTATTGTATTATGTTAAAGCAAATATGATTCATGTATATATTAAATAGAAAGACATATGTATGGATCAAAAGAAGTGAACGTGATAGTTCATTATTATATATAAACAATTGCTCATACTTAGAGGCATGCGAAAACAATTTCCAATAGTCTAAACAACTTAGTAGGAGTGTCAATACGATGATAGAGTGGAAATGAAATCATAGAATCATGTAAATACCCTTTTTTTTGAAAAAATAGAAAGCACATGGTTTGGCATCAATTCATGAGTTGTAGCATTAATAATGACATATAACTATTGTAAAGCATCATAGGGACCAAAACTGAAGATTAAGCAAATCGGGAGCTGTCGGGAATTTTCGACAGTCACTGTCGCCTGGGTGACAGCTAAAAATATAAATACGGCTTAAAACCGAGTCAAACCCTATTGTACATCATTTTCTGGACTGAAAGGCGAGGGGAAACTGTCGGAGTTCGGCGACAACCCTAGATCTAAGGTATTTTTGTTTGATTTTTAAGTTTTTGACTCCAAATTTTTTTAGAGATTTGTGATTTTTGAAAGCAGAGAAGAAAAATGCGATTTTCATTTTACTTTTGATGAATGGTGTAGATCTTTGAAGTTTTGTGTATTAAAGGTGTAGATCTAATGTAAATCAAGCGGATCTTGTTGGATCTTGGTGAAATATGTTTGGATTTTGTGATTTTTGGGGTTTTAGTTTTGTAGTTTTGCATGGTTTAATTTCAAAAACTGAAGATTTTCCTTTTGAAGAAGCTTGAAGAATATGAATAGTAAAGGATATATGAGAAGATGTAGTTTTGTTCTTAGAAAAAATAAAATTTAACTTACTTTTGAAATATAGCTTGATTTTGAGTAGATCTGGAAGTCTAGTTGAAATTTTTTATAAAAAAGTTCACTGGAGTACTGTCGGAATTTTCCAACAGTCAATGTCGCCTGGGCGACATCATCCCAGTGCACAGAACTTGTTTAACTTACTTTTGTTTTGTTATGTTTGCAGAATGGCTTCCAGTTCTAAGGCACGTAAGAGTATGTCTGAAGATGCGCATAGTTCTTATCAATTATATCCGGGGATTGAGAAAGCGATAATTGGAGTTTCAAAATATGTAGAATTTGACTCTCCTAAGCACGATCATATCTATACTCGTCTTGCTAATGCAGGTATAATATCAGTAATCTCAGTAGATACGTTCTCATCTTCCTTGATCCAAGAATTTTATAATTATTTGGAAGACCCGAGTTAAACTGAATTGGATGGGGGAGTGAGATCGAGAATCCAAGGTCAACAAGTGGAAATAACACATGTTGATCTTAGAGATGAATTTGGTCTTCTTATGAGTGATCATATGCCAGATATAGTAGAGAGCTATAGAAAGGATAGAGATTGGACTCTTGTAAACATGAGTTTACATGGAAGTCAAAAGAAGACCCTAATCACTGAAGTTTCTTCACTCACTCCTGATGCCTATTTAGTCCAAGACATATTGAGAAACTCAGTTATGTTAAAAAGTGGAGATACAAGGAGTATTACAGCACAGTTGACGCTGATTACATATTTTATTATGGAGGAGGAACCCTTTGATGTAGCGGATCTCATCCATGCCCAGATTCGTTATGCTTTTAGATTAAAACATCCAAAATGGGTGAAGATTCATACGTTGCCAATGGGGGCTATAATTCAATGTATTCTATATAAGAAGTATGAACGGATAGTTCAAGATGCATACTTAGATGATTGTGTTCCTGAGATATATTATACGGGTACCATAAAAGTTAAGAAATCTCAAAAAAGCCTCACTCTAGATTAGAGATTAGAGAGCCTACAATTCCTAGGGGAGGATAACTACGAGAGTCTATAGATGATCTTCGTGATTCATTTGAGGAACACAAGAAAGAAGTGAAGAAGGATCGCAGTAGAATGCAGAAGTTTATGAAATTTCTGGTGAAGGGACTGAAGTTAAAGCCTACTCCTGAAGAAGCGGCCGAATGGGAAGTCCCAGATGAAGAACCGCCATGCCAATCGGTTAGGCGGACTCGACGTGGAAAGGTTGTAAGACGTGGAACTTCAAAAGTATGTCCAGAAAGAAGCGGGGCTGGATTTAATGATTCTGAGTAGTTTCCAGCAGGTTGCTGCTTCTGACTGATGTCGGAAATTTCCGACAGTGAACTTGCCCAGATTTCATTTCTTGTTAATGAACTTAATCTTATGTTGATTTCTACTATTTTTATGGAACAATTTTTATGTAATATTAATGATGTGAAAATTTTGTTAAGCCATTCAAATTCTATTGTTTGATTTAAAATTTAGTTTTTCTTTTTAAAATGTATAAGTTTTGTGATTTTTTTAAATTTTATAGGTTTTAAGTAGTGATATAATCATTGTGAAATGTCTAGGATTCCCAATTCTAGCCTAAGCATAGAAAAACGGGAATCCGGTAACGGTTTAGTGAATATATCCGCTAGTTGATTATCCGTGCCTATAAATGAAATTTTAATGTGGTTATTTTTAATATGATCTTTAATAAAATGATGTCTCACATCAATGTGCTTAGACCTTGAATGATGGACCGGGTTGTATGTTAAATTAATTGCACTTTTATTATCACACCATAATTCAATAGTTTGTTGTTTAATATTAAAGTCTTCTAAAGTTTGTTTCATCTAAACAGCTTGTGCACA
Organism: Dactylorhiza incarnata; assembly: GCA_033032865.1. Taxonomy (NCBI): domain Eukaryota; kingdom Viridiplantae; phylum Streptophyta; class Magnoliopsida; order Asparagales; family Orchidaceae; genus Dactylorhiza; species Dactylorhiza incarnata. The sequence goes on from JAWHQI010000298.1 coordinate 1,245,774, forward strand.
ACAACTACCAAGTGCGATGTATTCGGCCTCGGTGGTTGAGAGGGCAACATAATTCTGTTTCCTACTTGACCACGAAATGAGTGAAGGGCCTAAGAAGTGACAAGTGCCACTAGTGCTTTTCCTATCTAGTGAACAACCGACATAATCAGAATCAGAATAGCCAAAAAGAGTAAAATCATCGCTACGAGGATACCGCAAACCATTCTTAGATGTGCCAATTAAATATCTAAAAATTCTTTTTACCGCTTTTAAATGTGATTCTTTGGGATCGGCATGAAATCTAGCACATAAACAAACTAAAAACATAATATCCGGTCTAAAAGCAGTTAAATATAAAAGTGAACCTATCATGCCTCTATATAAAGTTTGATCTATTGATATTCCATTTTCATCTTTTCCTAATTTTAAAGATACACTCGTAGGAGTATTTGCTTGTTTTAGATTTTCAAATCCAAATCATTTTAAAACATCATGAATATATTTTGATTGGTTAATAAAAACTCCATCATGTTTTTGAACAATTTGAAATCCTAAGAAATATTTTAATTCTCCTACCATACTCATCTCAAATTCACTTTCCATCATTTTTACAACATAATTACACAACTCTTAATTAGTGGCTCCAAAAATAATATCATCAACATAAATTTGTAAAACAATTAAATCATCATCTATTTGTTTAATGAAGAGTGTACCATCAACACCACCCATTTTAAAACCATTTTGTAATAAATATATATTCAATCTATCATACCATGCTCGTGGTGCTTGTTTTACACCATACAAAACTTTTAACAATCTATATACGCGATTAGGAAATTTTTCATTTATAAATCCTGGGGGTTGTTCAACATAAACTTCTTCTTTAATCAACCCGTTTAAAAATGCAGTTTTAATATCCATTTGCAATAATTTAAATCTTTTATGACTAGCAAATGCAACAAAAATTCTAACTGCTTCCAATCGTGCTACGGGTGCAAATGTTTCATCAAAATCTACCCCTTCAATTTGATTATATCCTTCCGCTACAAGACTAGCTTTGTTTCTAGTGACCCTAGAGTCACTATCTAATTTGTTTTTGAAAATCCATTTGACTCCTACCACTGGATGATCACTAGGTCTATCAACAAGAATCCAAACTTTATTTCTTTCAAATTGGTTAAGTTCTTCATTCATAGATAGAAACCAAGATTCACCATTTAAAGCGGTGGCAACATCTTTTTGGTTCTATATTTGAGACAAAACATAAATTTGAAAAACTTTCATGTAAACTAGAATGTGTACGTACCCCACTTAATGGTTCTCCAATAACAAATTCTTGCGGATGATCTTTTGAGAACCTTAGCTCGGTTGGAGGTTCATATCCTTGTTCTTCTTCTTCTTCACCATCTTTTTCATCTTCTTTCTCTACTTTTTCTTCATCATCATCATCATCATCATCATTTTTCCTCAGATTTTGTTCCACATCTTCTTCATTTTTCTCAATACCTGCAACTTTAGTTTTTTCTACACAAGAAATGTTTTCATCAAATTTTACATGAATAGATTCTTCAACCACTTTAGTACGTTTATTATAAACTCTATAAGCCTTGCTAGTTGAAGAATAACCAATGAAAATTCCTTCATCACATTTTTCATCTAATTTGCCTAAGTTATCTTTTGTATTCAAAATAAAGCATTTACAACAAAAAACTTTAAAGTAAGATACATTTGGTTTTCTTTGAAAATAAATTTCATAAGAAGTTAATTGTAATGTAGGACGAATCATGACACGATTAATAATATAGCATGCAGTACTAACCGCTTCGGCCCAAAAATATTTTGGCAATTTAAATTCATAAAGCATAGTACGTCCTAATTCTTGAAGTGTTCTATTTTTTCTCTCCACTACACCATTTTGTTGTGGTGTGCGAGGAGCGGAAAATTCGTGTTTTATCCCAAATTCATTACAATATGAAATAAATTTTTCATTATCAAACTCTCCTCCATGATCTGATCTAATGCATTTTACTTTTAAATCAAGTTCATTTTGAATACGTGAAATTAGTTTTACAAATTCATCAAAAGCATCAGATTTTGAATTTAAAAATAATGTCCAACAAAATCTAGAATAATCATCAATAATAACAAACGTATATTTTCCACCTCCTAGACTTTGTGTAGAAATTGGACCAAACAAGTCCATATGTAATATATGTAAAGGTCTAGTAGTAGAAATAACATTTTTTCTTTTAAAAGATGATTTTGTAAACTTTCCTTTTTGGCATGGTGAACATAATGAAGAAAGCTTTCCATTCAAATTTGGCAAACCTTTTATAATTTTATTTTTAGAAAGCTTTACTATGCGTTTGGCACTAGAATGTCCTAGTCTCCTATGCCATAATTCAAGTTCATCATTCTTTGAAATAAAACATTTAAGTGTAGAATGAGATAAATCATGAAAAGTGATTTTATAGACATTGTTTATTCTTGGTGCAGTAAGTACAATTTCATTTGTTTTGGAATCAATAATTTTGCAAAGGTTTGAGCTAGAGTCAAATAAAACATTTAGATTTTTATCGCATAGTTGACTAATAGAAATTAAATTATGTTTCAAACCTTTAACAGATAAAACATTTGAAATTTTAAATTCTTCGTTACCTACTACTCCAATGCCTTTGACTTTACCCTTGCCATTATCTCCAAAGGTCACTGTTCCACCTTTCTTCATCTCCAGGCTAAGGAACTTTGATTTATAGCCCGTCATGTGTTTTGAACATCCAGAGTCCAAATACCACATGTCTACCTTGTTCCTAGCCTACACGCACACCTAAAAAGATGATGAAAGTAAAGATCTGGTTACCCAAGTGGTCGATCCCATTGTATAGGTGGACGCCTTAGGTACCCAGATTTGTTTAACACTAACTTTTCCTTTCTTCCAACATGAGCCCGAGATGTGACCAAATCGATGACATTTGGCACTTACAATGAATGGTGAGGAACCATTTTTCAGTTGTTTCTCTGGACTCTTGCTGGTGGAAACATCTTTATGTGTGGACTTAGAAAAATTTTCATTTTGAAAAACAGGTTTTCTGAACCTGGAGCTGTCGCCGGTTCCGACATCAGCTGTCGAAAATTTCCAACAGCTTCCAGAGCTTCCAGAAATGTATCCTAGCCCAAATTTTGCTGTCCCATGGCATTGGTTGGCTAAAATCATATCCAGAGATTTTTTTCCAACACCAAATTTTCCAATTGCCATGTTCAACTCATTTACTTTGGACTTTAAAATTGAATTTTCTTTTACTATCATGCCACATCTATTTGCAACATTTTTCTTATAATTCTCTAATTGAGAATGAGAGGTTTTAACAACTTTTTCTAAGTCCTTTTTCTCTTTTACAAGTAGATCAATTTTTTAATCGGACTTAGAAATAGTATTTTCAAGTTCTTTTATCCTTGTCGAAGAGTGATCACACTCTTGACAAATTATCTTCTCTTTCTCAATAGTTTTCAACTCATTTGATAATTTTTTGTTCACTTTTAAAAGACCTTTATTTTCAGACTTTAAGAAATCAATTTCCTTTAGGCTTTTATCCAAAAATTTGCATGTTTTAATAAATTCATAATATAAATCATCATAAGATGGAGGAGTTACCTCAGTGTTGCTTTGGACACTGCAATCGTCGTCAGATGACGCATTTTCTTTCCCCATCAAGCAGACATTTGCCTCCTCTTCCTCCTGTGTTGAGGAATCACTTTCTTCACCAGACGAAGAATCATCCCAAGTCTCTGCCTTTAACACTTTCTTCTTGTAACTTTTATCGTGCCTCTTTGCTTTTTGCTCTTTCAGATACTTTGGGCACTTGCTTCTGATATGACCAATCTTCTTGCAATGGTAGCACTCCGGTAGCGGACGCTCCTCTTCATTCTCCATTTTTCCTTTGCCTTTTTGGTAGACAAAATCGTTCTTTTTGAAAAATCTTTTAAATGAATTTCTCCTCTCCGGATTTCTCATAAACTTTTTAAAGTTCCTCACAAATAGTCCTTCCTCATCTTCCTCACTTTCTTCAGATTCAGCCTCAACTTCCCTTCTTGATTTCAACGCCAAGCTCTTCTTTTTGGGCTCCAAATTGTACCATTGGCTTTGGATTTTCAACTCCACCTCATGAGTTTTCAGATTTCCAATGAGGCTCTCCAATTGTAAGGTCTTAAGATCATGTGACTCAGAGATTGCAGTCACTTTAGGATTGAACTTCGGGGGAAGTGATCTTAAGATTTTCCTTACTAAATCTCCATTGGAGAAAACTTTACCCATCACCTTTGAATCGTTCACGATTTTAGTGAATCGTGTGTACATTGTATCAATTTCTTCATCCAACTCCATTTTGAATCTTTCGAATTCTGACTCAAGTTGAAACAGCTTTGAATCCTTTACCTGCGAAGTACCTTCATGAGTGATTTCTAAAAGATTCCAAATTTCATATGCAGTATCACAAGCACAAACTCTATTAAATTAAGTGCGATCTAGTGCGCAAAATAAAGCATTCATGGCTTTTGCATTGTTTTTACATATTAATTTATCATTGTCATCCCACTTTCTTTGGGTTTGTCCATTGTTACATTTCCTACATCATATGTTGGGGAAGTATAACTCGTCTCGACCATATTCCAAACTTCCATGTCGAGAGCTATTAGAAAACACTGCATTCGGGTTTTCCAATAGTTATAGTCTGTACCCGTAAAAAGTGGTGGCCTACTAATTCCTTGCCAATCAACGAACGCGTGATCGTTGTGCGCCATTACTCCCGGTGGTAAAACCATTTTGGAGCAACCTGCTCTGATACCACGTGTTGGATCTTGTGGCGCCCTTAGAGGGGGGGGGGGGGGGGGGGGTGAATAATGGTCTTTTAAAAATACGATTTTTTACTTAAGAATTTTAAAACAAATTTTACTTTTCTAAAATATACTTATAAAAATTTCAAACCAATGTAATTTTTAAATTAATTCAAACACAAATTTCTAAGTTAAAGATTAAGCAACCATATTTGCAATTAAAGAAAAAGTCATAATTTTATAATCATGAAATTCACATTCAAATAATATGATCTTAACAATGCTTAAAATCAAGGCACAAATATGATAATAAACCTTTTACAATTTGTGTTTACCAATCTTTCTCCCAAGGATCGGAAGGCTATCACTTGTCTCTCCCTAGACCAAGCCCAAGCCTATCCTCTAGATCTTCCCAAGATCTAGACGTAGCACACAAGGCCACGATTTCCCACCAAGTCACGCAAGGACTTGGACGCTCCACACAAGGAAGCGATTTTCCCCTAAGCCACACAAGGACTTAGATGTCACGCACAAGGAGACGATTTCCCTACCAATACAAAGTGAAATGTATATAAATGAAAATACAAAATGAAAAGAACAACTCCCTAGAAATTCAGATCTCTGAAAGGAAGGTTGAAGCCTCAAGATGATCGTTGATGTAGAAGCGCGTCCGATCTCGTCTTCAATCTCAAACCTTCTAAGCACAAATGGGAGTTGATGAGGTTCTGGAGCTCTCTGGTTCGTATGCACTCAGGAAAAGACTTAGAATTCTCAAAACTTGGAATGCATGAACAAAACGAGCCAATATATAGATTTTCACTATCGCCTGGGCGACATCACTGTCGGAATTCCGACAGTGCTAAACTGCCGCTCGTAGTTCTGTCGTGCCGGCAGTTGCTGTAACCTCCGTGCTGTCGCCTGGGCGACATCGCTGTCGGAATTCTGACAGCGCAAAACTGCAATTCGTCGTGCTATCATGCAGGCAGTTCTTGTAACTTCTCTTCTGTCGCCTGGGCGACATTAGCTGTCGGTAAATTCTGACATCAAAATTCTTCATTCAGTCAAATTGAGCTCCATACAGAATTGTGAACATCTCATACCTGTTACCTGCACACCATTAATAAAAATAGAATCAAATACAAACGAGACTTTGTTATTATCAAAACGGAAAAGTGCGAAACGCATGCTCCAACAAAAATGTCTTTGCGTGAGCCGCTAATTTCATTCTAGCGACTTGGACCTTTTGATGGTCCGTGAGGTTGTGCCACTCGTAATAACACTCCATGTTTACTACCCAATTAAGGAAGATCTGGGGATCTCCCAATCCGTCATAGGTGGGTGCATTTATCTTAATGGCTCTAGTGATGTCGAAACCATGCTCGGGATGGTGTTCTCGAGGGGGCACTCGGGGATGGTCCCCATCAGAATCCGAATCAGTGACCGGTTGGTGCCGGTTGGGCTCCTCAACATCACCGGGTGGCGGTGGCGGTGGCGGTCCTCCTTGATTCCGTAAAATTTGTGCTAACATCATCCTAAGCTCAGTCATTTCGGTACGTAGACCAGCTATGGCCTCGGTGTTGGGATCATCATGCTGATTTGCAGCCATCCTAGACGTAGACGGTGTCGTGCACTCCGTTCATAGCCTAGTGCGCATACATGGTTGAACAAGATTATGAAGTGAAATTTTTTTGTAGTGCAGATTAATAGAAAATATTTTGGCAGGAAAATATATTCGGGATGTGACTAACAGTGAGAACTTCCAGAAATTTATTTTTTAAATTCGACGAAAATTGAAAGTTTGTCCCGCTATTCGCAGACCAACTTGATAGAATTACGACGTTCCCAATTTTCAGGCCGACCTAACAAGGACGAATCGAAAAATTTCTTGTTTTAATGTTGCTGGAAATACGTGCAGGAAGCTACAGAAAAAATTTCAGTTTTTTTGACAAGTTGTAAAATTCTGAGATTTTACTAAATGCAGACCAATCTGAAAATTTTCAGATTTTGACAGTTCTAACGAACGCACCGACTAGAGGACGGATAGCCTACAGATCTAAGAGAAAGTATGGTGTCGATATAGAACTCAACACAACCTCGCTTTGATACCAAATTGATGTAGGGTGGGACGGGACACGCGTTCGTTTACGCTAACGGAAAACCATCTTCACAGAAATTAAAAACAACATAGGAGGGCTCCGACCAAAAGCGAACGAAAAGGGGTCGGTTGGCTCCAAAATCCGATCGATAAAATTAAGCCGGGCTCGATACAACGTCCTTAGGACCTACCTCTCTAACAAGCACACATCTCACCGAAATCCGGACTCGATACAACGACCTTAAGACCTACCTCTCCAACAAGCACACAACTCACCGCACCTACACAAGCATCGATTCTTTCAACTTGAGCCATTTCAAACGCAACAATTAATTTATTTCGGAGCGGCGACAAAAGATTAGTAGCGGTCGAAACTTTAGTTGAGATTAATTTCCTTGTTAACACTAAATCTGCCAAATCCTGGAGAACAAGTCAAGGCTAGGCCGAGTTTGCTCCCGCAACGCATCTTCCCAATCTGGATCAGAAGAGATTCAATAACAACTAATCAAAATCAGAATTTGCAAGCGATGCGTTTTAAAAATCACGGAAATGTCGGTTCGAATAAACCTCCACAAATCTCACAGAAAGAAATCACAATATGAGAAAGAGATTACCCAACCAAGAAGATGAACACACACAAGATAAGGTGGGAGATTCACTCTCTCCACGGATCCACCGGTGTCACACATAATGGGGTTGCAACCTTCTTACTTGGAGTCGCACCGAAGGAAGCCACGCCGGAGTCGCACCGAAGGAAGCCACGCCGGAGTCGCACCGAACGGGATGGAGATCGCAAGGGAGGCTTCACACCATGTGGGGCGGCTAGAGGAGTTCCTCCTTGTGGCCGAAATTTCCAATGAGGGGAAATATGGTTTCTTTTTTTCTTCAATGAATCTAATCTCATCATAAAGGCCTCCTTATATAGGAGTTACAATAAAACCTTAACCATCCATGATGGAGATGTAATCTCATCCACCCGTATGGTTAAATACACACCATAATAAAATAAAATATCCCAAAATAAAAATGACAAACTTTTATGAATATAAAATTATCATAAACATGAAATAATTTTATATTCATAAATATAAAATAAAAGTGCATAAATAAAAGTGCATAAATAAAACATTATTTTTTCATGGCGGCTTTGGCACGCCGCGGGCGGAGATTGTAACGCGGACTTCCTTCAGCATCATCATGGCACCTCAAATCTTTGTGTCACAGCGCCTCGGCAACCGGGTCATCATCAAGGAGTGTCGGAGGGGCCGCGCCATCAATAAATAAACCATGCAACTGTTAACAACACCCCTTTTAGCGTCCTTCCTTATTAGCAGCCCACATATAAACTCTATAAATCTGTAAACATGACCTTGGTACACTAAGGAAACATCACCTTTGTTCTTATGATGACGTCGGCGAACAATTAATTATGAAGTCGCACTTCATCATAAACATACTTGTTATTGCAAAAGAAAATGTAGACACTGGTTTCTATTTTCCTCATAGGAATTTACCAGTTTTCCAACTTTAACACCTCCGTAAAATCTCATCACCAAAAATACAAAAGAAAAACAATAAGCAATATAAACCGAGACGGGAGAAATAAAGAGGAAGTCGGTAGAAATAAGTCCTCCACCGCCACTTAAAAGCCAGTCATATAAAGATTAACTTAAGCAATTGCTATCAGCACACCTAATAGGCCACAGGACAAGCCCAAACAAAGCTTCCAATAGGGTAAGTAAATTAATCATCTCTTGCTGACCGTGACTCAAACCTGATCACCTCGGGGTCCTAGGGCTTCTACTGAGCCTGAGTCAACCTCCGGTGACACAGCACACTCATGGGGTGCCTAGTGCGTATTGGGATGTTACAGGGGCGGAGCCCCACTCACTAAGCATGTCAGGTATTAGGCGAGTGGTGCCTCCATGGACCACTCGCCCGGTGGAATCTAGTGTGCGATAAGCCTGGCGAGTGGTGCCGTCATGGACAACTAGCCCAGAAGGCTTTGAGGGGGAAATTAGTTTGATACCCTTCGTGGGCTGCTAGTAGCCCTTCAGAACAGCGAAGTTAGGCTATCAGCAGACCAATTTGGGGAGAGATTACTAAAACCAAAAGGCAGATTCATGCTATTTGTAGACCGGACTAGAGAATCTATAAATAGACCCTTAAGGGCACCTTGAAGGAGATCCGATCTTTTGAGCTCTCTCCTCTAGGCTAGTTTTTGGTTGGCTGCTAGTGCCCTTTAAGGTGCCCGACTGAGCATTGATTAGGGAGAGGAAGCTCTCTCGGATCTTCTGGGTGTGTGGCGGGACCTCCTCGCTACAGCCTTGTGTCTGTTCGTAGTTCTACATCTATAGTCAAGAGCGTAAGTGAGGGATACGTAGGTGCGGGCTACACCCCCCAGTGGGTCCAAACTCAAGAGACTGGTTGCCAGTTTCAACATTTTTGGTCCGGTGAGAGTAGACCGTAGCCCGTGCAAGAAAATCTCAAGCTGAGCTCTATGGTTGGAGATGGAGGAGATGGATCTGACTAGTGCCACTCGAAGCCACCCGCGAAAATGGTGACAATGTAAATGTTTAAAGGTCTTAGGCGAGAGATCTTGCAGACCTTGCAGCAGGCTTTCCCCACAGGGAGCGAGTGCGAGACACCCGCAGTCATGATGGCCCCGTCCTAGCAGATAGGCGAGAACACTCCCATCCAGCGGCTAGGGAAGGAAGTGGCGGTGGAGGTGAGTGTGTGAGATCTCCCAGGGCGGTAGCTGTTCAGCAGACAGGCGAGTGCGAAAGTCTGCGAGCTGATTCCGCGCGAGAGGACCACTCGTCGAGCATTGGAGGGTAGTCCCTTTTGCGAGTTGATTCTCTTGGCCCCGATTCCAGAGGGTTTTAGAGGGCCAGCGATGTCTTATTATACCGGCAAGGATGACCCAGTCCTGCACCTACAATGGTTCGAGGACATGGTCTCGATCCTTTCAATGTCGGATTCCTTCTAGTGTCGGCTCTTTGCCACCACACTAAAGGAGAAGGCGAGGGACTGGTTCCACCAGCTCCGCGTGGGTTCTATTTACGCATTTGAGGATCTACATCGGAGCTTCTTACTGCGCTTCTCGACCTCAAAAAAGAGGAAGAAGGACGCGGAGGCGCTCTTCAAAATAAAGCAAGGGCCAAGGGAGTAGCTGTCCCATTATGTGGATAGGTTCCAGGAAGAGGTCCTGCTTGTCCAGGAGGTGTCGGGGTTCACCCTCTAGCTGGCCTTCATAGTAGGGCTGCGGGAGGGGATTTTCAAAATGAACCTGAAGCGAAAGGCCCCTCTATCCTACGAGGAGTTGATGGAGCGGGCGACGGAAGAGATTGAAGAGGAAGCCGCCAAACCAGAGTTTGCAAAGAGGTTTCCAAGGCTGAGCGAGCTAGAGGTGAGACAGCAGGAGGGAAGAAGAAGAGATGAGCCCAGAGGTCAGGAGTTTTGGGGGAAGTAGTGGGAATGGGTGCATTAGGAGCCCAGTAACCGTCTGGCTTGGAGACCCCAGGAGGGACCAGTGCGAGGTCAGGAAAGAGGTTACCAGGGAACGTGGGAAGGGTCGGTTAATCATCCGGGATGGAGGAAAGTTCCCAGACCCCCTTACCCCCCTCAGGATCAAACCATGGCAGTAGGCAGAGGAAGAGGAGGAAGAGGAGTTAGAGGAAGAGGGGTCATGGTGGCATTACCCTATTGTGACTTCCACTAGGAGGAAGGACATGCGACGGCCACCTGCCAAAAAGTTTCTTGAGATGAGGGCGAGAGGTCAACATCAACAGCGACCAGTAAGGATAGAAGAAGTGTTACCTAAAGAGCGGGAAGATAGGTGTGAAGATAGGGCATACGTGGGAGCCAGGGGGGATCAGAGTGATCCATGACAGGGTGGGGATAGAGGCAACCCGCAAGAGGAGCTTCCAAGCAATGCTCAGGAGGGGCGCCGCATCGACCTCCCAAACCCCACTCCCCTCAGAGAAGCTCACCTTCTCTTCGGAGGACATGCCAGGCTATGAAGACCCATTCTGTCATGCCTTGGTGATCAAGACGACAATCGAGAACTTCACTGTCTCCCAGATCTTGGTCGACAACGGGATCTTCGTGAATGTAATCTTCAAGAAGGCCTTTGATGCAATGGAGGTGGAGGAGAAGAGGGTGCAGACCTCAGATGGGACATTGTTGGGATTTTCACGGGAGAGGAAGGAGGTCGAGGGAGGAGTCGGCCTCTAGGTGACGTTGGGTGGGGTTACGAGGAACTGTCGGTTCTTCATTGTTGATGCTCTGAGTAGCTACAATGTGTTGGAACAACCCTATTACTGATTTGGGCTAGGATCACAATCTGTTTATTAGGACTAAGTTGACCCCATTGTATAGTCTAAAGGGTCAAGGTTTTAGGCTGTTAGAACTTAGGAAAAGATAAGTTTTCTGCGTTCGACGAACTCCATACTGCGTTCGACGAACTCCATCCTGCGTTCGACAAACGACATGGTTCTGCGTTCGACGAACTCATTCTGCGTTCGACGAACTCCTCTCTGCGTTCGACGAACTTGCTCTCCAGCTCGACGCACTCAGTTTTCTAGCCAGTCCAACAGATTATCTCTTCAGTTCGATGAACTTCATTCTGCGTTCGACGAACTCAGCTCTGCGTTCAAAGAATAAGTATCAAGTTATACAGATCGACGAAAGTTCTTCTCCGCTCAACGAATTCAATATTCCAGCTAGCTTATCAGATTTTATCTCTCAGTTCGACGACCTCCAGCTTGAGATCGACGAACTCCAGATTGTGTTCGACGAATTTATTCAGATCGACGAAATTTCTATTTAGTTCAGTATTTCAGAAGGATTATTTTTATTTTATTCTCTGAACTCAGATCCACTTTCAGCAACGGCTCTATTCGTACCAGATAACTCAAGGATATTATCTTTCCTTTTATTTATTCTCTTATTTTGAAAAAGAGGTCATTGACACATTTTGAAAAAGGACACTTTCATGGAAAAGGAAAATTATTAATGGATACAGTTCCAAGAAAATCTATTCAGAATATTATATTTCTTAATTAAAGGATTTGATTTCAAATCAGTCAGAATATCTACAAAGAATTAAGCAAGAAGAAGATTTACAGGGGATCACATTATTATAGTACAGTAAGAAGGAAAAGAAAAGAGAATACAGTCGAGAGGAAGAAGAAAGAGAAATACAGAAAGCCAAAAAGCCAAAAAGCTTTACAGATCTTCATCTTCCTCAAGCAGCAACCTCATTCTCAGAGAACAACAACAAAAATCTTCTCTCAGTTTTTTTGCTGCAAGTTTCAAATCTTCAAGAGCAACAAACAATCTGAGAAACCTTTGCCTCTCAGATTCATCAGCTATCAAGAAAGATCTACATTCAAGTGAAAGCTCCATCCTCAACTGTCAACCATTTCTATCAGATAGGTGGAGCTTTACAACATCAAATCCACTAGTCTTCTCTCAGATTATTGACAGAGAAGAACTTCATAACCCTCTTTATCCCCTCTTGTACAGGGTTCTAACTCCCTTCAAAAGTTAACCCCTTGGTGGCAGGGCACCTGAACAAAAACCTATAGTTTGGTTTGAGCACCTGATCAAAAGCTCAAGTGGTGTTTGGGCACCTGATCAAAAACCCATTGGTGATAGGGCACCTGATCAAAAACCTGTTGGATTCCTACCAAGGGTGGTAGAAGAGTAGATGTACCCAGGTTTATTGGGGAACTAATATAGATCCTTGTGTCCTCTGTGATTCTTGTTTATTTTTCTGTGTTGTGCTGTGTGTTTTCTTTTTTTGTTTTATAAATCACTCAGTACACATATATATACATCACTATTTTAATTCCGCTATAAAAATAAGTGAAAAACTTTTTAACACTCTATTCACCCCCCGCCCTCTCTGGGGTAACTTTAAAATCTAACCTCACTTTCAATTGGTATCAGAGGTTGGTTGATTCTTTACAGGCTAACACTTGAATCAAAAGATCAATTAGATCTTAAGTTTTTCTAGAGTTTTTTCTTTTGCTAAAAATCCATGGCATAAAACAAAGAGTACTCAAGCACAAGACCTCCTATGTGCAATCTAAATAAGTTTGCATTATGGAAGGCAAGGATCAGGTTATATATGAACTCTATTGATGAAGATATTTTTAATGTGATTTTGACAGGACCTCCTACTCCTACAGCAACAACAAGTGCTGAAGCAACAACAAATAATGTTGTTCCACCTCTTGAGTGGACAGAAGCCTAAAAGAAGCAGAGAGGTGTTGATGCTAAAGCAATGAATATATTGGCACAGACAATGTCTGATGACATCTTTCAAAAAGTTGTGGAATGCACATCAGTCAGGGAAATCTGGACCTCCCTCAACAACATGGTTGAAGGTTCTGCAGAAGAGTCAGAGTCTTCATCCATCTCATCTGAAGATGAAGAGAATGAATCAAATGACAAAGATCAATGCTTGATGGATGTGTATGACTCAAGCAGTGAGTCAGAGCATGCATCTTCATCCATCTATTCTGATGATGAAGATGATGAAGATGAAAGAAACTTCTGCATGATGGCAATCAATGCCTCAGGAAATAACTCAGATGAATCAGAACCTGAATCTGACAATGATGCTGATCAGGTAATGTCAAACTTTGATTTCAATTCAAATGAATTCAAAGATGAATTCAATGCTCTTTGTTTAGATTTAATCAAATCTGAGAAAGAGATAATCTCTCACATAAATAAGTTGGCTGAAATGAACCAACTAAGTGAAGAAAATGTCAATCTTAAGAAAGATTTGGCTGCCTCCAGAGAACACATTGTTCTCATTGAGAACAAGTTATCTGAAGCTAAGAAATTTGAAGAATCCCTCAATGGGAGAAGTATCAAACTGATGGACATCACAAGCACTGTGAATGCCAGACTTAGTGGCAGACTGGGCTTGGGTGCATCATCAAGTGAGCCACACCTCCTTAAGAAGAACATTCTTTCTACCTCAATAAATTTCATTTCTGCCAAGACCAAAGAGCCAGTAGAAGTAGATAAAAATATTTCAAGCAAGGGTGTTAAGAATAATGGAATTCAGCAGAATTCGTCAAACGGAGCTCGACTAAATCACTTAATTTCGTCGAATGGAGATCGACGAACTCTGAAGACAGACCTTCAGTATTATTATCATTCGAACGACGCTCGACGAAAGCACTTCACTTCGTCGAACGGCGATCGACGAATTCATCCAAATTCGTCGAACGGAAAACATACTGAAAATCTAAAGAATTTTTATTCTTCACATACTAAGAATCCTTTCACTGAGTGGATAATTCCTCCAAGGAGATATTATCCACAAGGTTATATGGATCATCCTGAGATGACTTTCATTTTAGAATTTTGTGGAAAAACAAAAGGACCCAAGGTAGTCTGGGTCAAGAACAACTAGAATGTTTTCTATTTTGCAGGTACAGGGCTATCCAAAAATAAATGAACAATGGTATTTGGATAGTGGTTGCTCAAAGCATATGACAGGAAACAAGGCCAACCTAAGCAACTACAAGGCAAGGCTTGGACCCAAAGTGATCTTTGGAGACTCCAACTGTGGACAAACCAAAGGTTATGGACAGATCAAAGTTGGAGTAGTTACCTTCAAAGAGGTAGCTTATGTCAAGGGTCTGAAGCACAACCTCATCAGCATAAGCCACTTATGTGATGAAGGTTATCTAGTAACTTTTAACCACTCCTTATGTCTTATTACCAATAATAAAAACATAAATGTATTATTTGCTATTAGACATGGAAATATTTACTTAGTCAATTTTGACTCTGCCAACTCAGATATTTGCTTATTCAATTCTATAAGTAAAACAAATGAATTATGGCATAAAAGGCTTGGACATATTAACCTTAGAACTATATCTAAGCTTTCTAAGGACAATCTGGTTAGAGGACTGCCTTCTGGTTCATACAAGAAGGAAGGACTCAGCATGGCTTGTCAATTAGGTAAGCAGACCAAGAGTTGTTTTAAATCTTTATCCAAGAGTGATTCACCTAGGATTTTGTGCTTACTGCATTTGGATCTCTTTGGACCCACTACAATACAAAGTCTAGGAGGGAAGCATTATTCTTTAGTTATTGTAGATGACTTCTCAAGATTCACTTGGGTGTTCTTTCTTAGGAACAAGTCTGACACCTTCAATGTTCTGACAGACTTTCTCAGGTCCATCAAGACTGAGTACTCTACTCTAGTTGTATTGATCAGAAGTGATCATGGAACTGAGTTTGATTCTCTTCTGATGAGATAATTCTGTGGAAAAGAAGGGATCAGGCAGTGTTTCTCTGTTCCTAGAACTCCTCAACAAAATGGGGTAGCTGAAAGGAAAAATAGAACCTTAATTGAATCTGCAACTATATTGCTTGTTGATGCTCACTTGCCAATCTCCTATTGGGCAGAAGCAGTGAACACAGCAAATTATGTGTTGAACAGAAGACTGATACATAAGCTTAAGGGTAAAACTCCCTATGAATTACTCAAGAATAAAAAGCCTAAGGTTAACTATTTTAAGATATTTGGATGTAAATGATATGTGCATAACAATGATAAGAAGTATTTAAGGAAATTTGAAGCAAAATATGCTGAAGGTATATTCCTTGGATATTCTCTTTATAGTAAAGCATACAGAGTTTGCAACAAATCAACTCTTACGATAGAAGAGTTCATGCATGTATCTTTTGATGAAACTAACATGTTAAATGAGGAGAGGAACACAACCTATACCAAAGATACTTTGCAGGTACCAATTTTATGTGAAGAACTTAATGGATTGGATCTACAGAATAAAGATTCTCTACTTCCATCAAATGAAATTATTGAAGAAAGTGAAGAAGAGGATAATCTAGATCTTGCTGACAACTCAAATCAAGTGACACCTGAACAAGTCCCTCAAGAAGAAACAATTGCTGAAGCAACTCCAACTGTTGATCACATCACAGTTAGAGATCATCCAATATATCAAATCATTGGAGATATTTCAATAGGTGTTCAAACAAGGCATCAACTACACCAAAATCATATGCACACTTGTTTCCTATCACAAGTTGAACCATAATCCATAAAGATGCAGAACAAAATCCAAACTAGATTCTTGCAATGCAAGAGGAGCTCAACCAATTTGAAAGGAACAAGGTTTGGGATTTGGTTCCAAGACCAAAAGGCCATCCAGTCATTGGGACCAAGTGGGTCTTCAGGAACAAGCTAGATGATCAAGGCATAATCATTAGAAATAAAGCAAGATTAGTAGCCCAAGGATATTCTCAGGAGGAAGGAATTGATTATAATCAAACCTTTGCTCCTATTGTTAGACTTGAAGCTATAAGGATTTTTCTTGCCTTTGCTGCATTCAAGAAGTTCAAGGTATATCAGATCGATGTGAAGAGTGCTTTTCTTAATGGAGATATCAAAGAAGAAGTCTATGTGAAACAACCACCAGGAACAATAGCAATATTTATTAAAAAATTGCATCCTTCCCTACCTCCTCAATTGTCCCTTATTCTAGGGGCCTAGCTTCAGGCCTTCCTGAAACTAGGCAGAGGGAGAAGTTTCATGAAGAATCTCCTTTTGATAGGGGGAGATGTTTTGAAGAAGCTCCTTTATGATAAGGGGAGATATTTTATGATTATGCTCAAGTTTCAAGGGGAGATGTTGTATGAAAAAGAAAAATCAGTTCTTGATGAAGAAGCTCACAGCAGTTTTGATTCAGAAATTCAGATATGACAGATTCAAATGCAGATTGGTAGCAAAGCAGATTCAATTATTGCTAAAGTTCAAATCAACAAAAGCTAAAGCTGAAAAATGCAGATTCAGATTATAAAGCTTTTCAGTTCCAGTTCTAGTTCAAGTTCCAGTTCAAGTTGATTTGGTGAAGTCACCTCCAACTAAAGTTCAAAAAATTTTTAGAAAGCAAGATTTAGTTCAGATAAACAAAGAAAAATGTTGAAGGCAAGGATTTCTAAGCAAAGCAAAAGATGCAAATGCAGATTCAGAAATATTGTTTGATATATCAGATACAGCTCAGATAATCAAATTCAGAAAGCTGAAGGCAATGTCAGAATTCAGAAAGCAAAAGGTTCTGATTATTTGTTTTTATTATTTCTGTTTTCAAATGTAAAATTTCAAAACTCAGAGTATCATATTTTATATCTGCTGAAATGTTTAAGATCTGTCAGATATATATGCTCTGTTGATTTTAATTTTATTACTCATTTTTTGTCAAATAGTATCCTAACCCAAATAGGGGGAGATTGTTGGAACAACCCTATTACTGATTTGGGCTAGGATCACTATATGTTTATTAGGACTAAGTTGACCCCATTGTATAGTCTAAAGGGTCAAGGTCTTATGCTGTTAGACCTTAGGAAAAGATAAGTTTTCTGTGTTCGACGAACTCCATCCTGCGTTCGACGAACTCCATCCTGCGTTCGACGAACGACATGCTCCAGTTCGACGAATATGCCAAGGTTCTACATTCGACAAACTCATTCTGCGTTCGACGAACTCCTCTCTGCGTTCGACGAACTTGCTCTCCAGCTCGACGCACTCAGTTTTCTAGCCAGTCCAGCGTATTATCTCTTCAGTTCGACGAACTTCATTCTGCGTTCGACGAACTTCATTCTGCGTTCGACGAACTCAGCTCTGCATTCAAAGAGTAAGTATCAAGATGTTCAGATCGACGAAAGTTCTTCTCAGCTCAACGAATTCAATATTCCAGCTAGCTTATCAGATTTTATCTCTCAGTTCGACGACCTCCAGCTTGAGATCGACGAACTCCAGATTGTGTTCGATGAAATTATTCAGATCGACAAAATTTCTATTCAGTTCAGTATTTCAGAAGGATTATTTTTATTCCATTCTTTGAACTCAGATCGACTTTTAGCAACGGCTCTATTCCTACCAGATAAGTTAAGGATATTATCTTTCCTTTTATTTATTCTATTATTTCGAAAAAGAGGCCGTTGACACATTTTGAAAAAGGACACTTTCATGGAAAGGGAAAAGTATTAATGGATACAGTTCCAAGAAAATCTATTCAGAATATTATATTCCTTAATTAAAGGATTTGATTTCAAATCAGTCAGAATATCTAAAAAGAAATAAGCAAGAAGAAGATTTACAGGGGATCACATTATTATAGTACAGCAAGAAGAAAAAGAAAAGAGAATACAGTCGAGAGGAAGAAGAAAGAGAAATAAAGAAAGCCAAAAAGCTTTACAGATCTTCATCTTCCTCAAGAAACAACCTCTTTCTCAGAGAACAACAACAAAAATCTTCTCTCAGTTTTTCTGCTCTAAGTTTCAAATCTTCAAGAGCAGCAAACAATATGAGAAACCTTTGTCTCTCAGATTCATCAACTATCAAGGAAGATCTACATTCAAGTGAAAGCTCCATCCTTAACTGTCAACCATTTCTATCAGACAGGGGGAGCTTTACAACATTAAATCCACTAGTCTTCTCTCAGATTATTGACAGAGAAGAACTTCATAACATCTTTATCCCCTCTTATATAGGGTTCTAACTCCCTTCAAAAGTTAACCCCTTGGTGGCAGGGCACCTGAACAAAAACCTATAGTTTGGTTTGAGCACCTGATCAAAAGCTCAAGTGGTGTTTGGGAACCTGATCAAAAACCCATTGGTGATAGGGCACCTGATCAAAAACCTAGTGTATTCCTACCAAGGGTGGTAGAAGAGTAAATGTACCCAAGTTTATTGGGGAACTACTATAGATCCTTGTGTCCTCTGTGATTCTTGTTTATTTTTCTGTGTTGTGCTATGTGTTTTCTTTATTTGATTTATAAATCACTCAGCACACATATATATACATCACTATTTTAATTCCGCTATAAAAATAAGTGAAAAACTTTTTAACACTCTATTCACCCCCCCCCCCCCTAGAGTACCTTTAAGATCTAACCTCACTTTAACAATGCGATTTTTTGAGGCGCAGTTATCAGCACCTTCCGGTGCTTTCCCTTATCCTTCCACCAGTGCTTGAAGTTCCACTGCGGAGGATTCCAGGTCCAAATCCTGGTGATGCAAAGGTGGTGAGGCAGTGCTACGTGACTGCCATCAACACCATCTCCTAGATGGCTGAGTACGAGAAGGTAGATAGGGAGATGAGGAGACCGAAGGGGCTGAGAGAGGAGAAGAAGGTAGAAGAAGAAGAAGGAGAATGCATCATCCGAGAAGAAGAGAGGGAGAAGGCTCAGGAAGAGCATGTCGAGCCTATGGAGGTCGAGATTGCGATGGAAGAGGAGACCCTGGTCGAAGGGGAAAGGGCAAGGAGAAGATGGGAGGAGCCATCCCGGCTTGAGGCAGCGGAAGAAGTAGCCAAGATGGAGGTAATCACCCAGGAGGGGAAAGTAGATAAGGTACGAGTTAGCGGGGGCCTTGGCCCCGAGGACAGGGAGAAGATGCTGGAGTGCATCCAGAAAAGTGTGGAAATTTTTGCATGGAGTGCGGCGGATATGCCAGGCATCAAAGCGGATGTGGCCTGCCACCGACTCAACCTCAAGCCAGGAACGTGCCCAATCCGACAAAAGAGGAAGGCCATTGCCGACAAGCTGGAGGAGCCAATCTGAGAGGAAGTGGAGAAGCTCCTCAAAGCTGGTTTTTTCTCATAGATCCAGTATCCAGGCTGGGCCTCCAATGTCATCATGGTAAAGAAAGGCGTAGGCTGTTGGAGAACGTGTATCGATTTTTCACTTTTAAATAAAGTCTTCCCTAAGGATTGTTATCCTTTGCCTTGGATTGATGCGCTGGTTGACTCAGCCGTCAGTTTTTCTGTAATGAGTTTTTTAGATGTTTTTCAGGTTATCATCAGATCAGGATGCACCAGCCAGACGTCAAGGATATCTCCTTCATCACGAGAGAGGGGTGCTACTACTATAAGATGATGTCGTTTGGGCTAAAAAATGCCGGGCGACCTACCAAAGGATGATGGACTGAGTCTTCTGGGAACAAAGAGGAAGGAACCTGGAGGTTTACGTGGATGACCTCATGGTGAAAAGCAAGGACGTGAGATCCCACCTCCAGGACCTTGAAGAGACCTTTGCCACCCTACGCAGGTTCAAGATGAGGTTGAACCCTTCAAAATGTATCTTCGGGGCCGATAAGAAAAGTTTATGGGTCACCTCCTTATCCCGGCAGGGGTGGAGCCTAACCCGGACAAAGTAAAAGCCATAATGGGGTTGGGATCGCCACAAAACCCTAAAGTAGTCCAGAGCCTGACTGGAAAGCTCGCGTGGTTGAGTAGTTTTCTCTCCCGGGCAGGAGAGAAATGCTCCCCCTTTTTCAAAGTATTGCGAGGCAATCAAAAGTTTGAATGGACGAAGGAGTGTGAGGATGCCTTTCAGGCCCTAAAGAATTAACTCACCAAGGCTCCGTTGCTCCAGGGACCTAAGAAGGGAGAGGGTCTAGCCTTATAACTCGGAGTGGGGGTTGAGGTCGTGAGCTCCGTCCTGGTCTGGGAAGAGGGTAAGAAGCAGTTGCCCGTCTATTACGTGAGTAGGGTTCTGAAGAAGGCGGAGCTACGATACCCTATTCTAGAAAAGTTGGCCTTCGCTCTGGTCATCTTGGCCAGGAAGCTCAGGCCATACTTCCATGCCCATTCGATCCATGTGGTGACCGATCACCCCCTTCACAAAATCTTCGAGGGGGTAGAGCATTCAGGGAGGCTCGTGAAGTGGTCGTTGGAGCTGAGTGAATTTGAGATCACATTCGTCCCGCGGCTATCGGTGAAGGCTCAAGCTATGGCAGATTTCATGGCAGACTATGTGGTTGAGATGGAACAAGAGCAAGCCCTTCGTCTCATCCATTGGAAGCTGCTGGTGGACGGGCCCTCAGGAAGGAACTCCCTATGAGGGGGTGTGGTATTGGAAAGCCCCCACGAAATGAAAATAGAGAAGGAAATAGTGATACACTTTCCTGTCACCAACAACCAGGTGGAGTACGAAGTTGTGATCGCCGTCTTATGTCTGGCTCAGGAGTTGGGGGTTCACGACGTGGAGATCCTCACAGATTCGATGGTCATAGCCTCACAGGTCACGGGCGAGTTCGAGGCAAGGGAGGCCACACTCATTAGGTATCTAGCCAAAGTGAGAGGTCTAATCGGAACGTTCAAAATCTTCTCCATCAAGCACATACCAAGGGAGAGAGTACCCCAGCAGATCGGCTGGCCAAGTCCGGTCCTCGGGTAGGAGGGACCTTGACAGATCGATTTCGCCCATCATCGGTCTTCATGGATGTAGAGCAGCGACCCTTGTGGAAGGACCCTTTCGTGACCGTCCTGGAAATGGGAAAATTTCTAGAAGAGGTCCCAGATTAAAGGCGCTTTTGGTACACATCCGCCTACTATGTGCTTCACGAGGGGGAATTGTATCGAAAGACTCTCCCGGGACTCTTAGCACGATGCGTATCTGAATAGGAAGTCCCGGGAGTCCTAGAGGAGGTTCACTATGACGAATGTGGTAGTCATTCAGGGAGTAGGGTGTTGGAGGCTAGGATAATGAGGTAGGGGTACTTGTGGATGAACCTGAGCAAGGACGCAGCGGAGTTCGTCAAGAAGTGTCAGAAATTCCAGCTGTTCGCCCCACTTCAACTTTTGCCGTCCCAGAGGCTGAGGAGCATCACGACACCATGGCCCTTCGCTATATGGAGGATGGATTTGGTAGGACCATTCCCCCAGGCGATTGGGCAGAGAATGTTGGAACAACCTTATTACTGATTTGGGCTAGGATCACTATCTGCTGACTAGGATCAAGTTGACCCCAATGTATAGTCTATGGGTCAAGGTTTTAGGCTGATAGAACTCAAGAAAAAATTCAGATTTTGCTTTTGATGAACTCCACATTACGTTCGACGAACTTCTCTCTGCGTTCGAAAAACGGCTTACACTCTGCGTTCGACGAATGGCTTGCTTCAAGCTCGTCTCAGTGATGCGCAAATCTTAGCACACCGCTATAGGCGGTAGCAAGACTGCGGCACGAAACGGTAGTTTACCGATCGTTCAAGTAATATAAAATGTGGGAGTGAATCCCCAAGTATCGATCTCGAAGGAACATAGTAAGGTAGAGTTAACTATTGTGGACGGACTTGAGATTGAAGTCCTTAAGTCGGATGGGTTGCAGAAATGGGGGTTTTGGTTGGTGGAAATAAAGAGAAAATACTACAACTTCTCCTATGCAATGCCGCTATGCAATGCTTCGCTTGGCGGGATGGAGACTAGGTAGGCCTTGAGCGCGCTGCTTCGAAAGGGCGGATGGACGAGTAGTCTTACGGAATGAGGGTCACAAGCACCTCGTCGACAAGCACGCCACTAGCAATTGCTAGTGCGGCACACGAACATGACGGCGGAATGGAAAATGGATGGAGGCGCACCTCATACACACATATAAACGAAAAGATACATTCACATAGACAAGAAATAACTTTATAAAACAAGGTCTATAGTGCTCATCATCAAATAATAAAGGATCTAACTGTTACAACACAAAATACAAAGAAAGAGAAAGTAAGGAATCGACCGAATCCGAAGTCTTGTTGAGGGTTCACGGTTGGAATCGCTGGGTTGTCAATCCGCGTCCAAGCTCGGCCCTCGACTGCGTCCGGGGAAGAGAAGGTTGTCACTACCCTCCAATGGCCCGTCTTCTTTGTGTCACGATTCAACACACAACCTAGCTTCCTTCTCTTTGAATGATGGTGGATGAAGAGCTAGATCCTTCTTCTTGAAGCTTAAGGATGATGGAGGAGGCCTAGGGCCAAGACCTGATGGAGTGGTGGAAGGGGTACGGAGCTGGAACTCCTTTTGCGGTGGAAAAAGCAGAACAAAGTACGATCTCCGGACTAGGGCAGAGAACTGCGCTTTTATAGAAAAGAGTCAGAAAAATGGTCACGCACGGTCGAACGCACGACCGTGCGTAGACCGTGCGATATTAATTATAAAGACAGCGCAAGAAGACGACCTGGACCGCCCGTGAACTTTACTCACGCACGGGCTGATCCGCCCGTGCGTAAAAATGCATGGGTAAATTCAAAAAAGGGGAAAAACAAGGCCAAACAGGGAGAGCGTGCGATTCCTTCACGCTGATTAACGACAGATCATCAGTTTCCTCCTCAGCAAAGGGTGCACGACCGCAACCGACCGTGCGCCAACATAACGCACGACCGTGCGATATGCACAGACATGAACTTTGGCTGAAACTGATGAAATGTCCACCTGCATTAGCCACAACTAAGTTGGGAATACCCTTCCAGCACAGGAAATAAAGCACAAAAAGACTGAGGAGCACGCTGTGCTTACCCTCAACACTAAAACAAGCAAACACACACCACTACGGGCCTAAAAGTGCACATAGCATGGAATATCAAATATGAACGAAAACATGCCTAAAGTGTAGTGCAAAGACTAGATAATTGGCCCAGATGAGTCCATAAATGTGTATATAATTGGTACTCATCACACCCCCAGACATACCTGTTTGCGCGTCCCGAGCAAACCATCTCTTACGCGGACAAGAAAAACATAAGTTGACATAGAAATTATAAAGCGGAGTACAATGCGAAGTCGCATGCACATGCGCGTAGAAAAACAGTAGACAAAATTCCTAATTATACATATTAGTTTATACTTTTCTAGGGGCGTATTTATATATTACATTTACTCAAAAAGTGAATCACGGTGAATCATAAGGTCGTACATAGGAAGAAAGTAAACTGAACGCTGAGGTGAGCATTGCCAAAGATCGGGGCTCGAGACAACCTCCATTGAAATCCATCAATGTCGGTGACCATAAGCTTGCCCGTTCGCACTGCCTCCACGGCACAGGTTTACCTCAAATGCATGAATCAATAGGACTTAAGGTTTTAGATGAGGCTTGGGTTTAGGTGAGGTATACAATGATAAAAACGATGGCTCAAGCACAAAACCCAAATGAGCTAGCACAGAAAACTATCCTCAAGCACCACAAAAAGACACACGGGTACACCACACCCCCAGACTTGGACTTGAATACATGGGTGTGTGCACCACCTACTCCCAATCATAAATTTATACAAAAAGATTTTTCACTTAAGCTCATCTCTTTTTCTTTACTTCTCGTTCTTTTTTTTTCTTTTTCTTATTTTCTTTTTCTTTTCTTTTCTTTTCTTTCCAAAACATATTCAGCAAAATGAGCGATGAAGCGCATCCATATTTTCACAAAAATATCACAACATCAACACCCCAATTATGAAAATAATAAACAACTAAAGCTCAAATTTGGGTGTGCGACTAGGATTGGCTTTTAGGCTTTGGTGAGATAAAAGTGGGGCTGAATCAAAGAAAGGGTAGGCACAACTGGGCTAACGAGGATAAGATGATAGGAATGGCTCAAAAGCTCAACCGGGCCAAAATGATGGCCTATATCACATTCACACAATTGACTAACCATATACCCATGCTTCAAAAGGCGCTTGGGCCAAGTTCTTAGCCACCGAGAAAGATAATCCTTTCTCCTGACTCGGGAAATACAAGGCTAATGAACGTCTACACACATTCCTATGCTACCGTTTGATTCACACCGGATTCACCAATTTTTGAGTATAGTAAACAATATCTACACAAATAGATAGATATAAACTAAAAGCATAAAAAGAAATTGAATCTACACAAATTTCTTTGCGAGACATGAGCACTTGACTAGGAGCACTCCAGGAGTCAACATTTTACTCTGCCTTATAATCCTAAGCCAGCACAATGATTTTTCAAATCACACGAAGAGACAAATTCGACTCACTACGTGCTAACGGATAAGTGCGCGCTCATGTGGGTGTTGTGGTGTGCAATGAGCAATACTAAATAAATGAAATAGAAATACTTTTAGCATGCAGTGCAATAGTGCACGTGAGCGGGTAAATAAAACTACTCTCCCCCAGACTTAAACTAAACAATCTAATGCAAAATATGACTATAAAATTCAGAATAAAGCTAGGGAAAGAGAGTACCCAATGCTCAGTAAGTGAGCATACCAAAAGATTGGCGTTTAAATATAGACCTAGCAGCAACATCCATCCAGAAGAACACCTGCAGGGGTCAGCTCCGCAAAAACAAAAGAAAATATACAAACTAAAATAAAGTAAAACTAACTAAACAAACTAGTTAAACTGAAATTGCAAGAAAAGTAAGATAACTACTGGGGTTTTTGTCCTCCCATCACGACTTATTCAACTTTAAAGCAGTTCTAGCTAATGGGTCTATCAAAAAGGAAATGTGCAGGTAACTGTTCTAATATGCGTGTCGGTAGCGGGTACCGATACGGAGATAGAGCAGTTACACCCCTACCTAAATAAAAATACCTGCTGAGCACAGGTAGCGGGAATAGGAAGTAAGAAGAGGAGGAGAGCTGGTCCTCACTTGTCTCACCACAAAATAAATCCTTTCCCAGCAAGGTGTCATCTCCAGGGAGGCAGCAGGAGGAAAAGGCAACGAACGAGGCTTCCTCTATGGAGGGGGAATCAACCTCCTCACATAAGAGGATTCTCTCATCATTGACTTGAGCATAATGCTCCAAGTCCTCCTGAAGTACCTGTGAAGACTCAACCTGCACAGGCTCCGATGAAGAAAGGGGATCAAGAAATAAAGAAGAAGAACATAAATAAAAATCAATCGGGGGAGTGGTCCCGGTCTCACTCCCAGCATGATCCAAGGATAGATCGCTATCATCATCGTAAGTATCATAGCGAGGGGAACCCAAGAACTCAAGGGCCTCGGTGGTGAGTTGGACCTCCTCATCCCATGAGGAAGTGCAAACCTCCTCATCAGAGAGAGTATCCTCCTCATCCCACCGAGGTGCACCATCGTGTTCAAAGCATTCATTCTCCCCTTCAAGGAAAACAAACTCCTCATCCCACGTTGGAGCATCCTCCGAGTCAAAAGCATCACCCCACTCCTTCATTTCGATAGGATCATAAAGAATATGTGTAGAAAAATCTTGCAAAGAAACTGGAGGAACAAAAAGATTTGGTTCCACCGCAAAACGATCTGCTGATGCCTCCCCGATGGAGAGAATACTTTCCTCATCCCACTCAGGTGCATCTAGGAGCTCCCATTCCTCTCCTTGTTGGCCAACAGTTGAGTGATCATCATCACTAGGAGTGAAGCCATACACAGGGAGTGAGGAGTCCATGCACGAAATAAGATCGGGGGTAGAGGGAATGATTGCCTCCATGGGTAAAGAATGAGTGATAGGGACAATGTTGTCATGAGTGGAGGAGCGGCGGTCAGGATTGAAAAGACTAGGACAGTCCATCAATTCATGACCCTCTCCTAGACACAACAAGCAAACAACGTTCCTACACTGCCTAGCATTTAACTCCTTCATTTGGTCTATATAATAGACCTTCATGTCGTAAGTGCCAGGAGAAATATCCCATGAAGACATTTTAAACAATAAAAGCAGATATAATGAAACTGAAATTCTTTGCAAGGAAATTTACACAAACTAATAAAACTACTTGGATTAAACTTGCCTAAAACTTTAAAACAGGAGAGAAAGAAATAATAACAAACAATATATATTTAAAAAGCAAACAAAAATAATAAAGCATCTATACACACTGGAAGAACTACTATCTCTTGTCTCCCTCTATAGCATACTCACACGTCTGTGTTCCCCGGCAACAGCGCCAAAAACTTGATGCGCAAATCTTAGCACACCGCTATATGCGGTAGCAAGACTGCGGCACGAAACCACAGTGTACCGATCGTTCAAGTAATATAAAATGTGGGAGTGAATCCCCAAGTATCGATCTCGAAGGAACACAGTAAGGTGGAGTTAACTATTGAGGACGGACTTGAGATTGAAGTCCTTAAGTCGGATGGGTTGCGGAAACGGGGGTTTTGGTTGGTGGAAATAAAGAGAAAATACTACAACTACTCCTATGCAATGCCGCTATGCAATACTTTGCTTGGCGGGATGGAGACTAGGCAGGCCTTGAGCGCGCTGCTATCGAAAGGGCGGATGGACGAGTAGTCTTACAGAATGAGGGTCGCAAGCACCTCGTCGACAAGCACGCCACTAGTAATTTCTAGTGCGGCACATGAACGAGACGGCGGAATGGAAAATGGATGGAGGCGCACCTCATACACACATATAAATGAAAAGTTACATTCACAGAGACATGAAATAACTTTATAAAACAAGGTCTATAGTGCTCATCATCAAATAATAAAGGATCTAACTATTACAACACAAAATACAAAGAAAGAGAAAGTAAGGAATCGACCGAATCCGAAGTCTTGTTGAGGGTTCACGGTTGGAATCGCTGGGTTGTCAATCCGCATCCAAGCTCGGTCCTTGACTGCGTACAGGGTAGAGACGGCTGTCACTACCCTCCAATGGCCCGTCTTCTTCGTGTCACGATTCAGCACACAACCTAGCTTCCTTCTCTTTGAATGATGGTGGATGAAGGGCTGGATCCTTCTCCTTGAAGCTTAAGGATGATGGAGGAGGCCTAGGGCCAAGCCCTGATGGAGTGGTGGAAGGGGTTCGGAGCTGGAACTCCTTTTGCGGCGAAAAAAGCGGAACAATGTATGGTCTCCGGACTAGGGCAGAGAACTGCGCTTTTATAGAAAAGATTCAGAAAAATGGTCACGCACAGTCGAACGCACGACCGTGCATAGACCGTGCAATATTAATTATAAAGACAGCGTAGGAAGACGACCTGGACCGCCCGTGCGATTTACTCACGCACGGGCAGATCCGCCCGTGCGTAAAAACGCACGGGTAAATTCAGATAAGTGGAAAAACAAGGCCAAACAGGGATAGCGTGCGATTCCTTCAAGCACGGGCGCTGCCCGTGCGCAGAGACGCATGATTAACGATAGATCATCAGTTTCCTCCTCAACAAAGGTCGCACGACCGCAACCGACCATGCGCCAACATAATGCACGACCGTGCGATATGCACAGACATGAACTTAGGCTGAAACTGATGAAATGTCCACCTACATTAACCACAACTAAGCTGGGAATACCCTTCCAGCATAGGAAATAAAGCACAAAAAGTCTGAGGAGCACGCTGTGCTTACCCTCAACACTAAAACAAGCAAACACACACCACTACGGGCATAAAAGTGCACATAGCATGGAATATCAAATATGAACGAAAACATGCCTAAAGTGTAGTGCAAAGACTAGATAATCGGCCCAGATGAGTCCATAAATGTATATATAATTGCGACTCATCACTCAGCGGTCGACGATCTTCAATCTCAGTGTCTCAGTGGCTCAGCGGTCGATGAAATTATCCTGTATCAGCGGTTGACAAAATCATTCAGTCTCAGTGGTCAACGAATTCCTCTGTTCGACGAACTCAGCTCTGTGTTCGAAGAATAAGTATCAGATGTTCAGTTCGACGAAAATTCTTCTCAGCTCAACTAATTTAATTCTTCCAGCCAGATTCAGTTGAGGTCGATGAACTCAACATTGTGTTCGATGAAATTTGTTGAGATCGACAAAAATTTCTCTACAGCAGATTTATTTCAGATCAGTTATATTATCCTCTTCAGTTCGACGAACCTCATTCTGTGTTCGACGAACTCAGCTCTGCGCTTGACGAAATTTGTTATTTGAGTTCAGAACTTCAGACAGATTATATTATTCATTCTCTGAACTCAGATCGTCTACAGCAACAGATCTATTATTCCAGATAAGACAAGATTTCTACCCTACTTATTATATTCCTTTCCATTCTCTTCCCGAGATTATAGCCGTTTGGCGGAAAAGGATATCATTAATTAAAAGGAAAAGGAATTAAAGTCTTGCGTGTAGTTCCAAGGAAATATTAAATGCAGATTATTTTATTCCTTATACTGCTGATTCGAATTTCAAAATCAGAGATATATTGTAAAAAGAAAAAGGAAGAAGATTATTATTACAGTACAACAAGATATTACAGAATTGTAGTACAGGAAAAAGAAAAGAAGAACAGCCGACAGAGAAGAACACGATTCTTCTGAAAAGTTACAGGAAGAAAAAGAAGAACAAAAGTTTTATAGATCCTCTTCTTCAACAATTGCAGCACTCACTTACTGAGAACATCATCAACTCTACTCTCTCAGTCATCTGCTGCAAGATCAGATCTTCAAAAGAGCAACAAAAATCTGAAGAACTTATTCTTCTAGATTAATCAGCTACAGGAAAATCATTTTTTTCAAAGAAAGCTTCCAACCATCAATTGTCAAACATTTCATATCAGAGAGATGAGCTTTTCTACACCATCAATCCACTAGAGTATTCTCTCAGAATATTGATAGAGAAGAACTTCATAACCCTTCTTTACCTCCTCTTGTACAGGGTTATAACTCCCTTCAAAAGTTAACCCTTTGGTGGCAGGGCACCTGAACAAAAACCTATGGGTTGGTTAGAGCACCTGATTAAAAGCTCACTTGGTGTGTGGATACCTGATCAAAAACCCCTTAGTGATAGGGCACCTGTTCAAAAACCTAGTGGATCCTACCAAGTGTGGTAGAAGAGTAGACGTACCTAGGTTTATTGGGGAACTAATATAAAATTCTTGTGTCCTCTGTGTGTGATTTTCTGTGTGCTGTGCTGCGTGCTCTTTTTGTGATTGTTTTTATTACTCACTCAATACACATATATATATATATATCACTATTTTAATTCCGCAATAAAATTAATGGAACAGTTTTTAATACTCTATTCACCCCCCTCTAGAGTTAATCTAAGATTTAACCTCACTTTCAATTGGTATCAGAGAGTAGTTGATTCTTTATAGGCTAACACCTGAATCATAAAGATCAATTAGATCTGAATTTATTTTAGAGTTTTATTTTATTTTCTGTTACAAACTCATGGCACAGAACAAATAATATTCTATCACAAGACCTCCTATGTGCAATCTCAGTAAGTTTGCACTATGGAAGGTAAGGATTAGATTGTACATGAATTTTATTGATGAGGAAATCTTCAATGTAATTTTGACAGGGCCTCCAACACCTACAGTAGCAACAAGTGCTGAAACCATAACTAACAACAATGTTGTTCCACCACCTGAGTGGACTGAAGCCCAGAAAAAGCAAAGAACTACAGATGCCAAGGCAATGAACATTCTGGCACAAACAATGTCTTATGACATTTTCCAGAAAGTGGTGGAATGCACCTCAGCAAGAGAAATTTGGATCTCACTCAACAATATGGTTGAAGGATCAGCTGATGAAAGAAAGGACAGAAGATTCCACCTTATTTCTCAGTATGAGAATTTCAAAAAGGGAGAATCTGAGACAGTAGCTGATATGTATAACAGGCTCAGCCTCATAATCAATGAGCTGAAGACCTTGGACAAAGTGATCTCCATCACTGAGATCAATGATAAGATCCTAATGTGCTTCCCCAGCACATGGGACTCTAGGATCTGGCCAATCAAGGAAGCTAGAAGCTTTAATGACATCTCCACTGAGAGCTTATTAGGCAAACTCAAATCCTATGAGCAGCTTATCAAATCCAGGGAAGGTGAGCAATCTACTTCATCTCCAGCATCCAAGAAGGAGAGAACTATAGTTTTCCATGCTACTGAAGAAGAAGAAAAGGCTCCAAGAGATGAGGAGTTCATGAGCCTTCTAGCCAAAAGGTTCTACAAGATGGCTAAGAAGGACTTCAGAAAGAAGGATTCCAGATCAAGGGAAAAGCCAAGGTATGACAAGTCAAATTCTAAAGAAATTATTTGTTATGGCTGCAGGAAACCTGAACACATTCTGCCAGACTGTCCAGAAAATCTGAAGAAGGAGAAGAAAAAAAAAGGAAGACAAAAGACACTCCAGCAAGTCTTCCTCCCATAAACACAAGCATATGGGAAGAGGATTTGTAGCAGAAACTTGTAGTGGAACTGAGTCAGAGTCTTCATCCAGCTCATCTGATGATGACGAAGAATCAAAGGAGAATGACCAATACCTGATGGACATTTATGACACAAGCAGTGAGTCAGTAAGTGCATCTTCATCCAGCTCTTCTGATGATGAAGATGATGAAGAAGAGAAGAACTTCTGCATGATGGCTATCAATGCCTCAGCAAATAACTCAGATAAAGAAGAATCAGAATCAGAAGCTGACAATGATGCTGATCAGGTAATCTCAAATTTTTGATTTTACTTCAATTGAATTCAAAGATGAATTCAAAGTTCTTTGCTTAGACTTAATTAAATCTGAGAAGGAAATAATCTCTCTCAGAAATAAGCTAGCTGAAATGAACAAATTAAGTGAAGATAATGCTATTCTTAAGAAAGAATTGGCTGCCTCCAGAGAACATATCATTCTCATTGAGAATAAACTTTCTGAGGCTAAGAAATTTGAAGAATTCCTAAATGGGAAAAACATCAAACTGATGGACATTACAAGCACAGTAAATGCCAGATTAAGTGGCAAACTAGGCTTGGGTGCATCATCAAGTGAGCCACCTCTGATTAAGAAGAACATATTATCTACACCTATAAAATTCATTTCTGTTAAGAGCAAAGAGGGTTGTAGATGCAAATAAAAACATTTCAAGTAAGGCTGTCAAGAATAAAGGAATTCAGCAGAATTCATCGAACGAATATCGATGAAATGAATTCACTTCGTCGAACGGAGCTCGACGAACTCTGAAGACAGATTTTCAGTATAGTCATTATTTGAATGGAAATTATACAAAGAATCTGAAGAATTCTTATTCTTCACATACTAACAATCCTTTCACTGAATGGATAATACCTCCAAGGAGATATCATCCACAAGGTTATAAGGATCAACCTGAAATGTCATTTATTTCAGATTTTTGTGGTAATACAAAAAGACCCAAGGTAGTCTGGGTCAAAAACAACTAGTTAATTTTTCTGTTTTGTAGGTACACAGCTATCCAAACAAGAATGAACAATGGTATTTGGATAGTGGTTGTTCAAAACACATGATAGGAAACAAGGCCAATCTGAACAACTATAAGGCAAAGCTTAGACCCAAGGTGATCTTTGGAGACTCCAACTGTGGACAAACCAAAGGCTATGGACAGATCAAAGTTGGAGCAGTGACCTTCAAGGAAGTAGCCTTTGTCAAGGGTCTGAAGCACAACCTCATCATCATAAGCCAGTTATGTGATGAAGGTTATCAGGTAACTTTCAATCATTCATTATGTCTTATTTCCAATAATAAAAATATTACTGTATTATCTGGTATTAGACATGGAAATATTTATTTAGTCAACTTTGACTCTGGCAATTCTGATATTTGCTTATTCAATTCTATAAGTAAAACAAATGAATTATGGCATAAAAGGCTTGGACATATTAACCTTAGAACTATCTCTAAGCTTTCTAAGGACAATCTTGTTAGAGGACTGCCTTCTGGTTCATACAAGAAGGAAGGACTCTATAGGGCTTGTTAATTAGGTAAGCAAACTAGAAGTAGTTTTAAATCTTTATCCAAGAGTGATTCACATAGGATTTTATATTTGCTGCATTTGGACCTTCTTAGACCTACTGCAATACAAAGCCTAGGAGGGAAGCATTACTCTCTAATGATTGTAGATGACTTCTCAAGATTCACTTGGGTGTTCTTTCTTAGGAACAAGTCTGACACCTTCAGTGTTCTGACAGACTTTCTCAGGTCCATCAAGATTGAGTACTCTACTGTAGTTGCATTGATCAGAAGTGATCATGGCACTGAGTTTGAGTCTCTTCTGATGAGAGAATTCTGTCGAAAAGAAGGGATCAGACAGTGTTTCTCTGCTCCTAGAACTCCTCAACAAAATGGGGGTAGCTGAAAGGAAAATAGAACCCTAATTGAATCAGCAACTACATTACTTGCTGATGCAAGCTTGCCACTCTCATTTTGGGCAGAGGCAGTGAACACAGCTAATTATGTGTTGAATAGAAGCCCGATACATAAACATAAGGGTAAAACTCCCTATGAATTACTTAAGAATAAAAAGCCTAAGGTTAACTATTTTAAGATATTTGGATGTAAATGCTATGTGCACAACAATGATAAGAAGTATCTCAGGATGTTTGAAGCAAAAGCTGCTGAAGGCATTTTCCTTGGATATTCTCTTTCTAGTAAGGCATACAGAGTTTACAACAAATCTACTATTAAGATAGAAGAGTCCATGCTTGTATCTTTTGATGAGACTAACATGTTAATTGAGGAGAGGAACACCACCTCTACCAAAAATATTTTGTACGTACCAGCTCTATGTGAAGAGCTCAATGGACTAGATACAGAAAGAAGAATCACTACTCCCATCAGCTCAAAATATTGAAGATAGTGAAGAAGAACATCATCCAGATCTTGCTGACAGTTCAAATCAGATGACAGTTGAACAAATTCCCCAAGTGGATATCATTGCTGAACCAACTCCAACTATTGATCACATCACAGTTAAAGATCATCCAATATCTTAAGTCATTGGTGTTATTTCAGCAGGTGTTCAAACAAGGCATCAACTACACCAAAATTAGATGCAAAGTTGTTTTCTATCACAAGTTGAACCTCAATCCATAAAAGATGCAGAACAAGATCCAAACTGGATATTCTTAAAATGCAAGAGGAGCTCAACCAATTTGAAAGGAACAAGGTTTGGGATTTGGTTCCAAGACCAAAAGACCATCTAGTTATTAGCACCAAATGGGTCTTCAGGAACAAGCTTGATGATCAAGGCAACATAGTCAGAAACAAAGCAAGATTGGTAGCACAAGGATATTCACAGGAAGAAGGAAATGACTATGATTAGACCTTTGCCCCTGTTGCAAGACTTGAAGCTATCAGGATTTTCCTTGCCTTTGCTGCATTCAAGAAATTCAAGGTATATCAGATGGATGTGAAGTGTGCATTTCTTAATGGAGACATCAAAGAAGAAGTCTATGTGGAACAACCACCAGGTTTCATCTCTCCAATTCACTCCTCTTATGTATTTAAGCTTAATAAACCTCTCTATGGTCTCAAACAAGCTCCCAGAGCATGGTATGGGACCTTAGCTAGTTTTCTTTTGGAGAACAATTTCTGTAGAGGCATAGTAGATAAAACCTTATTTTTCAGGATACATAAAAATCAAACTCTACTAGTTCATATATATGTAGATGATATTATCTTTGGCTCTACTGATTAAAATTTATGCAAAAGATTTTCTAATCTAATGCAATCTAAATTTGTAATGAGTAGTATGGGTGAACTATCATATTTCCTTGGTCTTCAAGTGAAGCAAACTCCAAATGGCATCTTCATATCACAATCCAAGTATGCTAAGGAATTAGTGAAAAGGTTTGGTATGTCTGATGCTGCACCATGAAAACACCCATGCCCTCAAATATTGTTGTTGATAATAATGAATCAGGGAAACCTGTTGATCAGAAATTATATAGAGCAATTGTTGGCTCTTTACTCTATTTAACAGCAAGTAGGCCTGATATAATGTTTGCTACTTGTATTTGTGCTAGGTTCTAAGTTAACCCCAAAGAATCTCACCTAATTTTACTAAAAAGAATTTTGAGATATATAAAGGGTTGTCCTAATCTAGGACTTTGGTATCCAACATCATCAGAATTTGAATTAACTGGATTCTCACATTCTGATTATGCTGGATGCAGAGTAGATAGGAAAAGCACATCAGGAACTTGCCAATTTCTTGGTGATAGGCTTGTGTTTTGGTTTTGTAAGAAACAAACATCTGTGTCTACATCAACAGCTGAAGCTGAATACATAGCTGCAGGCAGTTGCTGCTCAAAGATATTGTGGATACAAAATCAGCTCCTAACTATAGTATCAACTTAAATAATTCAATTATATTTTGTGACAATACTAGTGCAATATCTATAGCACAAAATCTAGTTTTCCATAGTAGGAGTAAACACATATAAATTAGGCACCACTTTATCAGAGATAATGTGAATAAAAAAAATTGCCTACAATTCTACTGATTTGCAAAGAGCTGATATTTTCACCAAGCCCTTGGATGAAAAGAAACACATTTTCTTTATAAATCAGCTAGGTATGATAGATGGAGATTCAATCTGTTAAAAATTAAGTTTTCTACTTATCCCATCTCTTCATCTAACTGAGATCGGCGAAATCTAGTTTTTCGTCGAACGGAGATCGACGAAGTCATCTAGTTCGTTGAACCGAGATCAATGAAAACACATTTTTCGTCGAAACCAGTTATGCTGAAGCTTTTATTTCTGAACCTGTCATCATAATCAAATCTTTTTATTTTAGCTGAATGCCTATAAAAATTGCTTCTCTTTCCAGTTCCTTTGCACTTGATCTCTATTTTATTTTGCAGGAACAGTAGCAGTATAAAGTTTGCATCCTTCCTTACCTCCTCAAAAGTCCCTTCTTCTAGGGGCCTAGATCCAGGTCTTCTTGAAACTAGGCAGGGGGAGATGTATTGAAGAAGCTCCTTGTTGTCAGGGGAGATACATTCCTTTTTGACAGGGGGAGTTATTTTCTGAAGATGCCCAAGCTTCAAGAGGAAATGCTGATGAAGAAGCATTTTTTCAGTTCTATGAACAATCTCCATTTGATGCAGTTTTTTCTCAGGGGGAGATGTTCTATGAACTAGGCAAGGGGAGAAAGCTGAAGAAGCTCCATTCTCAGGGGGCGATGCTCTCAGGCTAATATATTTTATGAAAGAGATAAATGATGCATGAAGAAGCAACAGATACAGATTCAGATTTTGACAGTAGGAGAAGATGTTTTGAAAAGATTCAAATTCTGATTGGTAGCAAAGCACATTGAGAAATATTTGTTTTTTTGTTAAGAGCAGATTCAGTTCAGATCAACAATTCAGAAAAATCAGTTCAGACAATATCAGATTTCAGAATTCAGAAAGCAGATTTCAGAAAGTCAAAACGTTCTTTCTATTAGTTTTATTTTCAATTTTAAAATTTCAAAACTCAGAGTATCACATTTTATATCTGCCGAAATATTTAAAATCTGTCAGATATATATATATGCTCTGCTGTTTTGTTATTTGTTTATTTTAATTTTTGTCAAATAGTGTCCTAACCCAAATAGGGGGAGATTGTTGGAATAACCCTATTACTGATTTGGGCTAGGATCACTATCTGCTGAATAGGATCAAGATGACCCCAATGTATAGTCTATGGGTCAAGGTTTTAGGCAGATAGAACTCAAGAAAACATTCAGATTCTGCGTTCGACAAACTCGACACTGCGTTCGACGAACTGCTCTTTGCGTTCGACAAACAACTTACACTCTGAGTTCGACGAATGGCTTGCTTCAAGCTCATCTCAGCGGTTGACGATCTTCAATCTCAGCATCTCAATGGCTCAGCGGTCTGCAAAATTATCCAGTCTCAGCGGTCGACGAAATCATTCAGTCTCAGCGGTCGACGAAATCCTCTGTTCGACGAACTCAGCTCTGTGTTCGAAGAATAAATATCAGATGTTCAGTTCGACAAAAATTCTTCTCAGCTCAACTAATTTAATTCTTCCCGCCAGATTCAGTTGAGGTCGACGAACTCAACATTGTGTTCGACGAAATTTGTTGAGATCGACGAAAATTTCTCTACAGCAGATTTATTTCAGATCAGTTATATTATCCTCTTCAGTTCGACGAACCTCATTCTGCGTTCGATGAACTCAGCTCTGCGCTCGACGAAATTTGTTATTTCAGTTCAGAACTTCAGACAGATTATATTATTCATTCTCTGAACTCAGATCATCTACAGCAACAGATCTATTATTCCAGATAAGACTAGATTTCTACCATACTTATTATATTCCTTTCCATTCTCTTCCCGAGATTATAGCCATTTGGTGGAAAAGGATATCATTAATTAAAATGAAAAGGAATTAAAGTCTTGCGTGCAGTTCCAAGGAAATATTAAATGCAGATTATTTTATTCCTTATACTACTGATTCGAATTTCAAAATCAGAGATATATTGTAAAAAGAAAAAGGAAGAAGATTATTATTACAGTACAACAAGATATTACAGAATTATAGTACAGGAAAAAGAAAAGAAGAACAGCCGACAGAGAAGAACACGATTCTTCAGAAAACTTACAGGAAGAAAAATTAGAACAAATGTTTTACAGATCCTCTTCTTCCTCAATAGCAGCACTCACTTACTGAGAACATCATCAACTCTACTCTCTCAGTCATTTGCTGCAAGATCAGATCTTCAAAATAGCAACAAAAATCTGAAGAATTTATTCTTCCAGATTAATCAGCTACAGGAAGATCATTTTATTCAAAGAAAGCTTCCAGCCATCAACTGTCAAACATTTCATATCGGACAGAGGAGCTTTTCTACACCATCAATCCACCAGAGTCTTCTCTCAGAATATTGAGAGAGAAGAACTTCATAACCCTTCTTTACCTCCTCTTGTACCTGGTTATAACTCCCTTCAAAAGTTAACCCTTTGGTGGCAGGGCACCTGAACAAAAACCTATGGTTTGGTTAGAGCACCTGATCAAAAGTTCACTTGGTGTGTGGATACCTGATCAAAAACCCCTTGGTAATAGGGCACCTGATCAAAAACCTAGTGGATCCTACCAAGTGTGGTAGAAGAGTAGACGTACCCAGGTTTATTGGGGAACTACTATAAAAAGCTTTGTGTCCTCTGTGTGTGATTTTCTGTGTGCTGTGCTGTGTGCTCTCTTTGTGTTTGTTTTTATTACTCACTCAATACACATATATATATATCACTATTTTAATTACGCAATAAAATTAAGGGAAAAGTTTTTAATACTCTATTCACCCCCCCCCCCCCACTCTAGAGTAAATCTAAGATCTAACCTCACTTTCAGAGAAGGTTTCCCTTAGTCATGATTTACCACTTCTCTAAGTGGTTGGTGGTTAAGGCCTTGGAAAAGGTCACCTCGCAGGTAATCCGCAACTTTGTATGTGGGGAGGTCATCTGCCGACATGGGCTCCCACAAGACATAGTCACAGATAATGGTCTGCAATTCGCCAATGAAGAGTTCATCAGCTTCTATAGCCAGTTGGGGATAGACCTCAGGTTCGTATCCATCCATCAACCCAAGAGCAACGAGCATGTTGAGGTTGCGAACAAGATCATAGTCAATATGCTCAAAAAGAAAGTGGAGAACTTGAAGGTGAGTTGGGTAGAGCATTTCCCTACGGTCCTATGGGCTCAAAGGACTACACCCAGCACCACCACTGGAGAGATACCCTTCAAGCTCTCCCACGGTTGTGAGGCTGTTATTCCCATAGAGTTTGAAGTCAAGACACCGTGGGTAAGGACCGCCGAGGAGAGTGATGAAGAATGGAGAGCACGGAAAGAGGAGGAGCTGCGACTCTCCTTGGATCTGATCGAGGATGTCCGAGATCTTGCAGCCATCTGTCAAGAGGAATTCAAGCGGTGGATGGCCATGTACTTTGACAAGCACGTCAGGATCATGCAATTCGAGAAGGGGGACCTCGTTTTAAAAAAGGTTGACGCGGCTGTAAGGTCTGCCCCGGTAGGAAAGTTCAATCCCAATTGGGAGGGCCCCAATGTTGTGGAAGAAACTTTAAAGTCAGGGGGATACCGCCTCCAGAATGTGGAAGGCGAGTCCATTGGCTACACGTGGAGAGGTGATGACTTGAAGCGCTTTTGGCCTTAAGTTCATATGATGAAAATACTTAATTCTTTGAACTTGATTCCTCTTATATCCGTGTATAATAGCATGTGAGGTGATGGCGGAAAGGTTCGAAGGTTGGCCCATAGTAGACCCGTTGACCAGGCATTCACCTAGCAGGCAGGATCGTAGGCTCACTCGGTGGCAGGTTCGAAAGTTTCAAAGGATGGCCCTGAGCAGACCCACTGACCAGGCTCTCATCTAGCTGTCAGGGTCGTAGCCTCACTCAGTGGCTAGTTCAAAAGGTTCAAAGGTTGGCCCCAAGAACCCCCGCTGACCAGGCTCTCATCTAGCTGGTAGGTTCATAGGCTCACTCGGTGGCAGGTTCAAAAGTTTCACAATTTTGCCCTGAGTGAACCCGCTGACCAGGCTCTCATCTAGCTGGCAGGGCTATAGTCTCACTCGGTGGCAGGTTGGAAAGGTTCAAAGGTTGTCCCCGAGCAGACCCGCTGACCAGGCTCTCATCTAGCTGGAAGGGACATAGGCTCACTCAGTGGAAGGTTCAAATGTTTCAAAGGTTGGCCCTGAGCAGACCCACTGAACAGGATCTCATCTAGATGGCAGGGTCGTAGGCTCACTCGGTGGCAGGTTCAAATGTTTCAAAGGTTGGCCCCGAGCAGACCCACTGACCACGCTCTCATCTAGCTGGCAGGGTCATAGGCTCACTCGGTGGCAGGTTCAAAAGGTTCAAAGGTTAGCCACAAGCAGACCAGCTGACTAGGCTCTCATCTAGCTGGTAGGGCCGTAGGCTCACTCGATGGCACGTTCAAAAGTTTAAAAGGTTGGCCCTGAGCATACCCGCTGACGAGGCTCTCATCTAGCTTGCAGGGTTATAGGCTCACTCGGTGGTAGGTTTGAAAGTTTCAACAATTGGCCCTGAGTAGACCCGCTGACCAGGCTCTCATCTAGCTAGCATGATCGTAGGCTCACTCGGTGACAGGTTTTAAAGTTTCAAAGGTTGGCCCCAAGCAGACCCGCTGACCAGGCTCACATCTAGCTGGCAGGGACATAGGCTCACTCTGTGGAAGGTGCGAAATTTTTAATGGTTTTCCCCAAGCAGACCCACTGACCAGGCTCACATCTAGCTGGTTGGGTCGTAGGCTCACTCGGTGGCAGGTTTGAAAGTTTCAATGGTTGGCCCCAAACAGACCCGCTGATCACGCTCTCATCTAGCTGGCAGCGCTGTAAGCTCACTCGATGGTAGGTGAAAAAGTTTCAAAGGTTGGACCCAAACAGACCCACTTACCAAGCTCTCATATAGCTGGCAGGGTCGTAGGATCACTTGGTGGCAGGTTTGAAAGTTTCAAAGGTTGGCCCCGAGCAGACCCGCTAACTAGGCTCTCATCTAGCTGACAGGGCCATATGCTCACTCGGTGGTAGGTTCTAAATGTTCAAAGGTTAGCCCTGAGCAGACCCGTTGACCATGCTGTCTTCTAGCTGGTAGGGTTGTAGGCTCACTCGTTGGCAGGTTCGAAAGTTTCAATGGATGGCCCTGAGCAGACCCGCTGACCAGGCTCTCATCTAGCTGGCAGGGCCATAGGCTCACTCGGTGGCAGGTTCGAAATTTTCAAAAGGTTGTCCCCGAGTAGATCCGCTGACCAGGCTCTCACCTAGCTGGCAGGATCGTAGGCTCACTCGGTGGTGACCCATGAGGAAGGCAAGGTATGTAAGGAAAATCCAATGCAAAATATTAACACAGGGCAAGTCTCGGCTTAAGGCCAGCGAATCATTCCCATCATAAGGTGATAGTTTATAGGTAGTATTCTAGATCACCTAGAGGGGTGGTGAATAAGTCACTTTCTTTTCTTGCTTCTTTAACCTAGCAATTTTTAGTGAATAGAAAAGTTAAAAGCAAACTCACAGAAAGCACACAAGCATATATAGAGGTTCCTCAAGACAGGGTGTCTTGAGTAGTCCTCTTTCCCCCTTCACGCTTATAACAATGAGTTAGACAGGGCCAACTCCTCCAATTCAGCTTCAAAAGCTTACAACAAAGATTCCTAAGAATCTCCCAGGTTTTCTCCAAACCTTACCTCAGGCTCAAAAGCCCTACAAGCTAAGAGTTCTCCAACTCCTACAACTCAGAAGTCTCCTGATTTCTTACCTCAGACCTATCAAGAAGTCCTACCTAAGATCTTCACAAAGATCCTACACTCAAGCTGGGAGTACAGCTCTACACTCAGGCTAAGCAGCCCTACAGCTCAGGCATAAAGGCCTTACCGATAAATAAAGTATTGATGATACAACAGAAGACTATAATAAGTTAACCTTCAGATCTTGTCTTCTGTTGTCTTGAAACAGGACTGTGAAGCACAACTGCAGGTCATGTTTCTCCTTGATCTTCTCCTTCAGCAAATTTGAAGATCTACTTGTTGTTCTTGATTGATTCTGGAAGAACAACTTATCTCCCAGCAAAGTTCAGCTTGAGCTTGAGAGATTGCCCTTTCAGTAAGCATGAAGAAGATCGGCCCAGCCGCACACAATATTGCTTTTGCAATGGAACAACGCCCTTACTTTAGACCTAACATCTTCTTTTATATCTCCTCCTTACTTTCAATGGCTATTAGAAGCCCCCTGACACATCTTGGACATCTGACAAAAGTGTATTTTGATTTTCTCCTACTTGCGCCAAAAATAGATTGCGTCACTATTGTATTCATATTTGAATCAGTCTCAGCGGTTGGGCTGAGACTGTCTATTGTCTCAACAGTTGAACTATATCTGTCTCAGCGGATCCACTGAGACAGTTGCTCTTCTCGGCCGATTCTGTCTATCTACAGCTCAGTAGAGAAAGATCACTTCTCAGCGGCTCCTAGTCCTGTCTTAGCGGTTCAGCTGAGACAAAGACTCCTTCTCAGCGGTTTTGACAGCAAACCTCTGAACTTACTCCATTGTTTGGAATATCTTAACCCTGCACATTTCTGATGCAAAGTAGGTTTAATCAAATACAATATGTACTTAGCATTGTGAGTGATGTCTCTTCAAATCAATGGAACATTGATGGCAATATTCCCAACAATCTCCCGCTATTTGAAGAAGGCAGAACATCCCCAATGCTAAGATACATAACAAATAAATACTTATCATGTAACTGTACTATATAGCATTCGTGATATCATAACATATACATGTTAACAGTATTATGGCATTTCAGATAATGTCATTACAGATAATGTTCATGACAAGCATAATAACAACATTGTTTATCAAACCAATAATGTGGTTAACTGATTAAGGAATGATAGAATATTTAAAGCAATAACACAAAATCATGTTTAATCTTTAACTAATATTAGCCTATAACATAAACCA
The DNA here is from genome assembly GCA_033032865.1 of Dactylorhiza incarnata. Taxonomy (NCBI): domain Eukaryota; kingdom Viridiplantae; phylum Streptophyta; class Magnoliopsida; order Asparagales; family Orchidaceae; genus Dactylorhiza; species Dactylorhiza incarnata. The sequence continues at coordinate 1,287,665 of JAWHQI010000298.1, forward strand.
AACGATTCAACAAAACTATCAATTTCATTGTTGTCATAATGTTTTTACAATTTTCAAGTTACAAGTTGATTTAATTAACAAACTGAATACATTCATCTAAGTTTTTTCTTTTCTTGGAGCTTTCAGCTTTTTCATCAGCAACCTATATCCCTTTTGCAACAGCAGCAATCTTAGCTAGCTTCTGCTTATTTTCTTGTCTCTTGAAATACAAATATGGCTTTGGAATGTATTTAGAGGGCATTTTCTTTTGATTGCTCTTTCTAACTAGATTTGCCTTGAAGATCTTATCCCGGCGATTGTTTCTCTCCAGATGTTTAATCCATTCTTCAGCTGGATAGATTCTATCAATATCCTTGCACACTTGACCATGGCTTAGCCAGGCATTCAAGATTATGCACTTGGAGTCCTCACTCAAATATCATAGTCTGTGTCTTTGCCCTGCTCTTCTCTTTGCTTGGCCATGAATTCTTCTGCTAGTAATACTCCTTCTCTCTTTCTTTTCTTTGCTAATTGAATATTTTGAGCAATCTTAGCCTGCCCCTCAAAGACAAAGTCTTCTTTTCTGTAATTGTCCAGTAGAGGCAGGTTCAGGGCAATTCTGGTTCCTTGTAGCACTTGGATAGCCAACACAGAGTTAGTCTCAGCATTGGCCACCTCACCCTTTCTGGCTTCTTCAACAATCTTAGCTTCCAGGGACTGGGAGGCAGCTGCTACAGATTCTGAGATGGTCTAAAAGGCATTTTCTAGATCAGATTTCCTCATCTTTCATCCTTTCTGATTCACTGATCACTATGGTGGCAGTTTTCCAGAAAAATTCTTCGATATGGTTTGAGGCTTTTTCTCTTACCTCATATGTCTTACTGACATAGTTCTTGACATATGACATATCCTGCTCAGACAGTTGGAGGTGTTTGTTCATTGATCTTAGAATTATATTATGAGAGACCACTGACTTCTCTGTCAGATCAAACCACTTTGTCATTTGCTTATTAAGGATTGCAGTGTCTTCCTTGATCTCTTTGACCTCAGCCATGATTTCTTTCTTTAGGGACATGAGTGATTTGTCAATGTAATCTACATCGAAATCATTTGATCTTCAATGAGTGCATTGATGGAGCTGATTATGTTGTCATGTGATATAGCTAATGTGGATGGGACATCAGTTATCATATCCCCCACAGCCTGAGCATGGATTGGCTCCCCCTCAGCTGGATCAGGTAAATGCTCCTTTTATGTATTAGCACTAGACTAGTCTTCATCTGGATCCGTGGCAGCATTCTACTTGGCATCTTCAGCATTCTTCTGATGCTCCCCCTCACTTGGTGCTTTATCATCTTTATTATCTACATTTAGATTAATGTCATCATTAGTATTAATGTTAAATTGAATTTCAGTGGGATTACTGTCATGCACTTTACCTGATGAGTTTTATTTTTCTTCTACACCAATCCTTTCTTTCTCCCCCTTACTTGGAGCATTATCACTTTCCTTAGCAGGAGAATTCATCTGCTGCTCCCCCCCCCAGATGAAGGATCATCATTGTACTGATCATCTTCCTAGAAATCTGCTGGTTTTGGAGGGATTAGCTTGATTCCTTTCTCTAGCTTGAAAATGATTAAATCAATCTTACCTTGAAGATCAACAGGAGCATGGAATTCATCATCCTCATTTTCTTCTTAGGAGGAGTGTATGACCTGCACACTTTTATCAGCAGTGGCAGGATTGGAGGAATCACAAGTAGTATGATCATCCTCATGTCTTTTTGACATGTCCTCAGCATCCTCATTCTTTTGATGCTCTTTCTCAGCATCATCATCTCTGTCTTCTTCTTGCTCTTTCTCATGAGCATTGCCTTTATGACATTCAGTACCAGGAACTCCTCCTTAGTTATCTTTTGGAGGACTACTGGCTGGACCTTGATTGTCCACTACTGGGATGTCCTCTTCTGCCTCTAAACCAGAGTCAGAGCAGATTTTTCTTTCCCTTCTTGGCCCTTTGATCAATATTTTCTTCTTTGTCTTTGGTTCATAGGGTTGTCTCATGGGGAGGACCCTTGTGAACCTGTCCAATATTTTGATGTCCATCCTTTTGAGATAATGTATGTTTGATCCTTTGGACTTACTAAATTCCTCAGAGTAGGTGTTTAGAAGGTATAATGAGAGAATTCTGCCCAGGTTGGGAGCCTGCAGACATTCTTTTATCCTTAGAAATAACACCTCAGCCCAAGAGGTCTTCTTCTTCAAAATAACTCTTGACATCAACTCAAACATTTGTTTTGAGATGGTGTCATGAGAGCCTTGCTTGCACAAGATGGCCTTGCCAACTATATCAGATAGCACTTTGCCTCTCATATTAAAGAACTTCCTCTTATGTGAGCCAAGTTTGGCATCACTATATTCACACCATTGGAGGGCTTGATCCTTGTCTTTTTCACAGATTTCTTCTTCCTCCTCTTCACTACAAGAGGTCAAATGTAGAGCCTTCTCCAGTTTCTTAGGAGATATTCTTATCTTTATGCTTCCAATCTTTCCTTTGATAGAGGAATTTGAAGAGGACATTTTTGCAGTAGATAACAATTCCAGAACTTCAGTTCTGAGAATTGAGGTAGGTTCAGACAGTACATATTCCAGTCCTTGGTCGGTTAGAAGTTGAATCACTTCTTTTATTTCTGCAGGAGCATGTTGAAATCCATTTCGAACTATCTCAGATCCTTCATGGAGATCTTTTGCCATCTTTGGCGCCATTTTTCTGAAGGCTAGGTCGCTGAGAAGGTAGGGAGAAGGAATCGTCTCGTCAGTTAGGCTAAATGAGATACCCATTCATCAAAGTCAGAGAATACCCAACTAGTGATGGCTCGTTATAAACGATTCAACACTAATCTATGGACAAAATTATGTTCTACCTAAAAGTGGATATAATCCTAGATATAGTGAAAGAGAAGTATAATATGAAGCATATAAAGGAACTAATCCAATCAAGAATTCCTACCACAAACATGTATACAAAGCTAGAACACTGCACGAGTCATTGTATACTCCCATAATCACATACAAAACGTAGTTTAAACTAATCTAACACCTATAAAAAGGAACAAGAATGCATGAGTTGAACAATTGTTCAGCTAAGAAACGTGTGGGTGCAGCAGTATAGAAATGGGTGAAACAAATTGAAAATTTTCAAAAATTGGAGCAAAATTGAAAAATAAGCACTACTGGAATGCAAAATGGTGTGTGATCGAGCAATCGAATAACCTATTCTATCCCCCCGGACATAAATGATGCATTGTCCATAATGCAAATATATATAAGAATGAAAATGAGGATTGCAGGAAAAAGAAAGGGATAGGAATGCGTTACCCAATGCCCGAGAATGGGGCATACTAGAAGTTACCAAATTCGAATTTGAATTTTGCTCCCGGCCACAGTTTAGCAAAATAATATCTGCGACTTCCCCATGATCCTGCACTGGGAATAGCGCCTAAAAAACAAAATATACTAACAAATATGAAATAAAATACTTAGAATAAACTTAGAAAAATAACAATGCAAGCATAAGTAAGATAACTACTGGGGTTATTGTCCTCCCAGCACGACTTATTCTAAATTTTAAAAGTTCTAGCTTATGGGACTATGAAAAAGGAAATGAACAGGCAACTGTTCTAATATCCGTGTCAGTAATGAGTACCGATACGGCGACAGAACAGTAATCCCTCTACCTAAATAGTAATAGCTGCTCCGCACAGGTAGGGGGAAGAGAATGTAAGAGGAGGGGGGAGATCCCCACTAATCTCACCAAAAAATCCTTGCTTAGCAAGGTGTCATCATTAGGGAGGAAACAGGAGGAGGAAATAATGAATGGAGCATCCACTATGGAGGGGGGGTAAACCTACTCACATATGAAGATACTCACATCATTGGCTGGAGCGCATAACTCCAAGTCCTCCTGAAGTACCTATGACAAATCCTCTTACACAGGCTCATATACTGAAAAAGGGTTAGGAAATAAATGAGAAGAAAGACATAAATAATCAAAAATTTGGGGAGTGGTCCCGGTCTCACTCCCAGCAGGATCCAAACATAGATCACTATCATCATCGTAAGTATTATAGCAAGGGGGGGGGGGGGGGGTGAACTCAAGGACCTCTGTGGTGAGTTTGACCTCCTTGTCCCATGAGGAAGTGCAAACCTCCTCATCAAAAAGAGTACCCTCATCATCCCATCGCGGTGCACCATCGTGTTCAAAGTATTAATTCTCCCCTTGGGGTAAAACGACATCCTCAGCCCAGTTTGGAGCAACCTCAGGATCCGAATCATCACCCTGCTTAATTACTTCGACAAGATCATCTAAAATTGGTGCAGAATAATCATGCAAAGAAGGTGGATGAACAATGGATTTAGAGAATATCTGAGTTGGTTCCTCCACATGTGAATCATAAAAAGGTGAAGAATGTGCAATATGACACAATTCCACATTGTCCGAGTATGAATCAGAAGCTATTCTGATGGGTATATCTGCAACGGTCCCACAAAGAAAGGCGAGTACTGTGTGAAACTCATCAGAAATTGAAGGAGCGTAAGAATGGGAAGAGGATGGCACAATACGAATATATGGTTCATCATCCTCTTCCATCTGGCATTGGAACGCGACGCAATCCTTCAGAGCGTGATTCGTGCTCCGACAAAACAAACACTTAAGATTAATCCTTGACCTCAAAAGAGGTGGGATACTATATGTGGTTGGTGTTCGTGGTGGAGGCAAGTGGTTATGATAATCTGGTCGATTGTATGTGGAACTATATGATATTGATTCCCCATAAGTAGAGCTGTAAGAATCATAGCCACAGTTTCTCATATGACATTGTTCACTATGATGACTGGATGCCCCGCACCATCTACATTGCAAGTATGCATACATATTGTTGCGGGGTGATTCACCAAATAAATATAATCTTTGCAAGAATTAACTACACACAAGCAACTAAAATGAGAACCCTACTTTGTAAATTTTGAAATAGAAAAGGAGTAAATAAAATAAAAAAGGGCTAATTAAAATGAAAACAAGAAAAATTGAAAAATACAAACGATGCAATAAACAAATGGAAGAACTTCTTTCTCTTGTCGCTCTCTCTCAAGCAACTCACACAGTTGTGTTCCCTGACAATGGTGCCAAAAACTTGATGCGCAAATCTGCAACACTGCTATAGCCGGTAGCAAGACTGCGGCACGACACAGCAGTTTACCGATTGTTCAAGTAATATAAAATGTGAGAGTGAATCCCTAAGTATCGATCTCAAAGGAACATCGTAAGGAGCAGTTAACGTTTGAGGAAGGACTTGAGATTGAAGTCCTTTAGGTTGGAGTAATAATGGGAGTTTTATGTTTGTTTTAAAACTAAAGTAGAAAAAGTAAATGTCCTAATATGCAGGCCATTAGCGCACTGCTTCGCCATGCGGGATGGAAAACTACGTAGGCCTTGAACGCGTTACATCGCTAGGTGGATGGTCGGTAACCTCGCGGATGGAGTGATTAGTAATACGGATTTGTGAGGTCATTAGCACCTCATCACAAAGCACGCCACTAGCAATTGCTAGTGCGGCACACTAACTTTATACGGTATGGAGGATGGAGTGGGGCGTTCCTCACTCCAATAGGCCACAGAGATATTTCACATAGACATAAAATATACTAAATGGCATAGCAAGTTTTATGATACATTATCCATACTCACAAATAATAGAGGAAAAATATTACTACAATATGAAGAAGGTGAGATTACAACCAAAGGGGCGGAGACTCATCTGAGGTTCACGACCGGAATCTACGGTTGTCAATTCTTCTCCAAGCTTGGGCTCCAACTGCCAACCGGGGTACAGAGAGGAGTTGTCACTTCCTTCCATTTGACCCGTCTTCTCCGTCAATCATATTTAATTCTAACCTAGCCGCAGATCTTCATATTTGTAGCTAGCAAACCCTCAAAATGGAGCTTGGGTGGTGCATCAACAATGGAGGAGGCCAATAGGATGCTCCGGCTATAGGTTTGCAAGAGAAATGGTGGTCGGAGCTCCTCCCAATGGTGGGCAACAAGGGAGCGGCGGAAATGGCGGGCTCTGCGGAAGAAACGGCGCTCCGCTAAAAAGATGAATCGATGCTTGGTCGACTGAACCTGTGCTCTTAAATAGAGGCGTTAAATTAAGAAACGCACGATCAAAATGCACGATCGTCCATTTTGGGCCATGCAATTTACAGGGATAAACAACTCCTGGAGCTACAGGATGGTGGTGCAATTTTGTTCACGCACGAGCGAAATGCTCGTGCGCGAACAAAAATGCACAGGATAAGACAGACTGCCGATTTTTCATGCATCCAAGTAGTTCGTGCATTTTCCTTCACGCACGATTGGAATCAATCGTGCGTTAAGTGAAATGCATGATGAACATCATCGCACATAGCTCTGAGTAAATCGCGTGATCGCTTTGATCGTGCGTTAACAATAATCGCATGGTCATGCGATTTACCCAGATTGCACTGCTCAGCTCAAGGGTAGAATCCACCTGCACACAATCAAAACCACAGCACCAAACCACAGAAAATGGCTCCAGCCACAGGGCTAACACACAATATAACAGCAACACAGGCATGGGAAACCCACAGAGTCATACCCCCAGCACAGAATGTGCAATTGCACACCCCGATAGGTGAAAATAGTGCACTATGTGTAAAGTGATAACTAAAGCAAATAAGAGCCTTTTAATGCTGAAAGTGTAGTGCACGAGTGAGAAAACAGGCCCAGATGAGTCTGAAAACCATATATAATCGAGACTCATCAGAATGTGAGGAGGAGACATGCTTGCTCTTCCTCTGCTTCCTCCTCGTCATTTTCTTGAAATGCCTTGAGATGGCAGCAAACTCCCCATCAGATGAGTTGCTTTCAGATGGGCTTGAATCAGAATTTTCTGAGCCAGCATCCTTCCTTAGAGGAGTAGGAATCCTTGCCTTGCTCTTCTTGGATCCCTCAGCCTTGAGGGCCACTATCCTTTTCCTTGCATGAAGCCTGGAGGATGTGTCCTCCTCCTACCTTATAGACAACAACATCTCATAAGAGAGCAGCTTCCCAAACAATGTATGGGAAGGTGTTTCACCCAACTTAGCCACTTCCCTGATGGCACATATCTTTGTGTCCCAGTCTCTAGTTAGAGATAATAGGAACATGTCATTTAGCTCATAGTCACTGAATACCCTTTCGTAGGTCCTTAGTTCATTGAATATCCTGAAGAACCTTTCATAGCAGATGGATATTGTTGAAACCGATTTCTCGGCCTCTTGTGAAGCTCGGGGCCCTCACCGACATGAGTGGCAGCTAGCCCTTACTAATTCCTCGGAGAAGTAAACTGAAGACTAGGAAAATGGCTAAAACCTTAGTCGCAGCGAGGAGGTCCCTCCACTAACCCGGAAGATCGTTGAGCGCTTCCCCTCCCAAGCCAAAGCTGAGACTCGGGCACCTTGGAGAGCTGGAGAGCTAAACCAAAGTAACCAAGGGAAGAAGAAGCTCAGGGATCTGAGAACGGAATCTTTTCCCAAGGTGCCCTTCAAGGTCTATTTATAGTTTTCTGCTCACGGTCTGTCAATAGCGGAATTCTGCCTTGAGGGCCACTATCCTTTTCCTTGCATGAAGCCTGGAGGATGTGTCCTCCTCCTACCTTATAGACAACAACATCTCATGAGAGAGCAGCTTCCCAAACAATGTATGGGAAGGTGTTTCACCCAACTTAGCCACTTCCCTGATGGCACATATCTTTGTGTCCCAGTCTCTAGTTAGAGATAATAGGAACATGTCATTTAGCTCATAGTCACTGAATACCCTTTCGTAGGTCCTTAGTTCATTGAATATCCTGAAGAACCTTTCATAGCAGATGGATATTGTTGAAACCGATTTCTCGGCCTCTTGTGAAGCTCGGGGCCCTCACCGACATGAGTGGCAGCTAGCCCTTACTAATTCCTCGGAGAAGTAAACTGAAGACTAGGAAAATGGCTAAAACCTTAGTCGCAGCGAGGAGGTCCCTCCACTAACCCGGAAGATCGTTGAGCGCTTCCCCTCCCAAGCCAAAGCTGAGACTCGGGCACCTTGGAGAGCTGGAGAACTAAACCAAAGTAACCAAGGGAAGAAGAAGCTCAGGGATCTGAGAACGGAATCTTTTCCCAAGGTGCCCTTCAAGGTCTATTTATAGTTTTCTGCTCACGGTCTGTCAATAGCGGAATTCCGCCTTTTGGTTTTACTAAATGCACCCCAATTTGGCCTGCTAACAGCCAAACTCCGCTGTTTGGAGGCGATAATGGCAGACCATCAAGGGCAGAGGGGTAATTTCGCCTCCCTAGCCCATGGCCCAGTGGCCCGTGAGAAGGTTACTTGCGAGAGCTCCTACGAGTCTCCTCGCAAGTATGGCTCGCAAACTGCCCCTAGGCGAGCGCTCTGCAAAAGCTCTGCTCGCCCTCCTTCTGACGGCGTCTCTTGGGGCCAAGTCTCACACACCTGCCTGCGAGCTCCGCTCAACCTTGTGAAGACCTGCTGGACCGGATGAACGATCGAGCTCGCAAGGCTGGGAAACCATTTTGCTGAGCTGAAGCGTTACGCTCGTCGAATGCTGAACGGGATCCATAGGTTCGCCGAACTGAGGATTGAGTTCGTCGAACGCGGATGATTTCGTCGAACGATGATAAATTCGTCAAACGACATTCGTCGATCCCAGACAACTGCAGTAAGCGGTCCGCGAGTCGCGGGCTTGCTAGACCTTGTCGCGAGATTATGGGGGGTTCCCGTCTCGTGAACCTAACGGCGAGTTCTCTCTCTCGCAAGAATTCCTCCAATGCTCTTCACAAAGTTACAGCTCTTAAACCATGTTCCTCACCCGGCGAACATCGGGGTTGTACAGTTTCGCCTCCTTGCGTGTGTGGCTCGCAAATCTGACTTAGGTGGATGCTTCCGTGAAGGTCGTGCTCGCTCTCCTGCGAGCGATCTGTGGGAACTTGGTCACCCGCGAGAACACTGCGCGTCTGCGAGTATTCTACGAGGGCGCTGCTCGCCAGCCTGATCGGTTCGCGTGACTCTTGCCTTATTCACATTCGCCTGAGATCATCACTCACGAGTGGCTCGTGAGCCTGAGTCTCATTCCACTCGCTCTCGTTCAAGGTGCCGCGCCTGGCTCACTCTCGGTGAACCCGAGCCTGAGTCTCGTTTTTTCTTTTGGGTTCTTTTTGCTGGCGAGGACGCCAAGTGATTTTGTAAGCGGATGAAAAACTGAAATGATACATGCATAAATATTTTTCTTATTATCATTTGTTCGTTGTGTATACTTCTTTTAGTCATCACCTCCTTCGTTATTAGTTCGGTGCTTGTAGTGCTCGCTCGTGCCACTCTCGAGATCGCTTAGCTCAGGGGTATGGCTCGCGGTTTATCTTTGTTTTCTCGCCCTACGGTCTTCCCGGAGGACATGATTTCTGGGGCTCTCCCGTCGAATCGCCCTCTCGCGAGGAGCACGCCTTCTACCCTTTAATCCTAGCAAGTGAGGTCTTTGTCTGGGTTTTAATAAGGGCTGAATGGTTTCCTCCACGTTTTCTACCCTTTAATCCTAGCGAGTTCGCGGCCGATCTATCCGGGGTGATCATTTCTCCGTGGCAAGGGCCCTGTCGCATACGCGTCTCTCGCCCTATGTCTGGGAGTCCGGTTTTGCCCCTTAGTCATGCGAGCTTTCCCTGCCTGAGGAGTGGAACGGCCTTCTGACGTATCCTGACTTGCCTCGTATCGAAGGATTTGCCATTTGCCAGCCTCTCCAGAGATCAACCTGAACCCCCCATCTAGTGAGAGGCCGGGAGCGGAATCAATCTGGGGCATTCTAGCACCAAAACTTGTCACCTTGCCAGCCTCTCCAGAGATCAACCTGAACCCCCCCCCCCCCCCCCCCCGTCTAGTGAGAGCCTGGGAGCGGAATCGATCAGGGGCATTCCAGCACCAAAACTTGTCACCTTGCCAGCCACTCCAGAGATCAACCTAACCACCCCCCCCCCCCCCCCCCCCCCCCCGTCTAGTGAGAGCCCGGGAGCGGAATCGATCTGGGGCATTCCAGCACCAATACTTGTCACCTTGACAGCCTCTGCAGAGATCAACCTAACCCCCCCCCCCCCCCCCATCTAGTGATAGCCCGGGAGCGGAATCGATCTGGGGCATTCCAGCACCAAGCCTCTCCAGAGATCAACCTGAACCCCCCGTCTAGTGAGAGCCCGGGAGCGGAATCGATCTGGGGCATTCCAGCACCAAAACTTGTCACCATGCCAGCCTCTCTAGAGATCAACCTAAACCCCCCGTCTAGTGAGAGCCCAGGAGCGGAATCGAACTGGGGCATTCCAACACCAATACTTGTCACCTTGCCAGCCTCTCTAGAGATCAACCTGAACCCCCCGTCTAGTGAGAGCTCTGGAGCAGAATCGGTCTGGGGCATTCCAGCACCTATACTTGTCACCTTGCCAGCCTCTCCAGAGATCAACCTGAACCCCCCGTCTAGTGAGATCTCAGGAGCGGAATCGATCTGGGGCATTCCAGCACCAATACTTGTCACCTTGCCAGCCTCTCCAGAGATCAACCTGAACCCCCCATCTAGTGAGAGCCCGGGAGCAGAATCGATCTGTGGCATTCCAACACCAATACTTGTTACCTTGCCAGCCTCTCTAGAGATCAAGCTGAACTCCCCGTCTAGTGAGACCCCGGGAGCGGAATCGATCTGGGGCATTCCAGCACCAATACTTGTCACCTTGCCAGCCTCTCCAGAAATCAACCTGAACCCCCCGTCTAGTGAGAGCCCGGGAGCGGAATCGATCTGGGGCATTCCAGCACCAATACTTGTCACCTTTGTTATCTTCGCACAGCAGTTTAACCATCACACCAAGAAATAACATTCAACAAATGACATGTTAAGAAACTTTCAAGGGTAGAATTGTTTCAGATCATCTCCACTTCTGGCTCGGCCTAGAGGTACCCCTTCCACATCCCGGAGGTGATACCCCCCCCCGACTTGAGCACTTCGCTTACAATGTATGGACCCTCCCAGTTGGGATTAAGTTTACCCACCGTGGTTCCTCTTTCGGCCGCGTCGACCTTCTTCAGGACCAGATCTCCCTTCTGAAAGTGTTTTATTCGGATGTGTTTGTCAAAGTATCGGGCCATTCGTCGCTTTATTTCCTCCTGCATGATGGTGGCCAGGTCCCGAAGTTCCTCTACCAGATCCAGGGACAGCCTCTGCTCTGCATCATTAGCTACTACCATTCTTCATTTCCCTCACCCGTAGCGATCACCTTGGGGGTCTTTACATCGAAATCTATGGGAAGGACTGCTTCGGATCCATGAGAAAGTTTGAATGGGGCCTCCCTGGTGGCGGTGTTTGGAGTAGTCCTCAGGGCCCAGAGAACGGATGGTAGCTGCTCCACACAGTTCCCCCGGAGGTTCTCGACTTTTTTCTGTAATAGGTTGACGATTATCTTGTTTGCCACCTCCACCTGGCCGTTGCTTCTCGGATGGTGAACCGATGCAAACTTGAGGTCAATGCCGAGATGGGTGCAGAAGCCAACAAACTCCTCGCTAGTAAATTGCGGCCCATTATCCGTCACTATAGCCAGAGGAGCCCGTGCCTGCAAATTATCTCTCCCCACACAAAATTCCTTACAACTTGAGATGTTTCCTTGGCTAGCGCCTTCACTTCTACCCATTTGGAGAAGTAATCGATCATGACCAATAAGAACTTCCTCTGACCACTAGCTTGAGGGAAAGGGCCAACTAGGTCTAACCCCCATATGGCGAAAGGCCAAGGGGCCGTGATGGTCCGGAGCCTCTATGCTAGGAGGAGTTGGAGCGGCGCATAGAGCTAACACTTCGAACATCTTCTTGCGAACTCCGCCGCATCGTTGCTGAGGGTAGGCCAAAAATAGCCTTGACTCAACACTCTCCCCTCTATGGTTCAGCTCCCGGAGTGGCTGCCACACTCCCCCGAGTGTATCTCTTCCAGGACCCTTGGGGCTTCTTCTTCCGACACGCAACGGGCTAGGAGACCCGAGAGCATCTTTCTGTACAGCCCTCCTGCATGTAAGAAATAATAAGCCGACTTATACCAGAAGTGTCGCTTATCTCCGTCCCCTTCAGGGAACTTCCCCGAAGTGAGGAAGGTGATGAAGGGGTCCATCCACGATGCTCGTTGATCCACCTCCATCAGTTCTCCCTCCTCGATGGAAGGCCGAAAGAGTTCCGACGTCGTCCCCCCTGCCCGGGGACCGAACTTATCCAGGAGGTCCGCCTGGGTGCTCTCCTCTCTCAGGACGTGCTTGATGGAGAAAGTGCGGAACTGCCCGACGATCCCCTTGACCTTCTCCAGATACCGCTGGAGAGTTGGTTCTTTGACCTCGAACTCCCCCTTGATTTGGCGAGCCACTACCATGGATTCTGTTGAGACCTCCACGTCTTGTACTCCCAGCTCCCGAGCTTGGCGGAGGCCCGCTATCACGGCCTCATACTCGGCCTGATTGTTGGTGAGGGGGAAATGAATGTTGATTGCCTGCTCTATCCGATTACCCTGGGGCTTACTAATACCACTCCTCCTCCGAAGGAGTGCTTTCCTGACGCGCCGTCGACCAACATCTTCCAGGCCACTGGGTGGGGGAGTTCATACTCCTCCAACTCGGTCATGTAGTCAGCCAGGAAATCCGCCACCACTTGCGCCTTTATGGATAACCTGGGCACGTAGGAGATGTTGAACTCGGTCAGCTCCACCGACCACTTAGCCAGCCTTCCAGAGTGCTCCACCCCTTCCATGATGCCGCGAAGGGGGTGGTCGGTTACCACCCTGATTGAGTGTGCCTGGAAGTAGGGTCAGAGCTTCCTAGCGGACACTACCAAGACAAATGCCAGCTTTTCCAGGATCGGATACCTGAGCTCGGCCTTCCTCAAGACCCTGCTAACATAATAGATGGGGAGTTATTTCTTTCCTTCCTCTCGAACCAGCACCGAACTGACCGCCTCCGACCCTACACCCAGGTATAGACATAGGTCCTCCCCTCGCCTCGGCCCCTGCAGTAACGGGGCCTGGGTTAGTTGTTCCTTTAGTGTTTGAAAAGCTTTCTCGCACTCAGGGGTCCACTCAAACTTCTGGTTAACCCTCAGCACCCTGAAGAAGGAGGAACACTTTTCTCCTGCCTTGGAGAGGAACCTGCTCAACCCGGCCAGCTTCCCTGTCAAGCGTTGAACTTCCTTCGCATTCCTCGGGGTTCCCAACTTGAGGATCTCCCTTACCTTATCGGGGTTAGGCTCCACCCCATGGGGGGTGAGCAGATGACCCAAGAACTTCCCTCGACTGGCCCCGAAGACACACTTCAAGGTGTTATGCTTCATTTTAAACTTCCTCAAAGTCCCAAAGGTCTCCTCGAGGTCCCGAAGGTGGGACTCGAGATCCTGACTTTTGATCATCAGGTCATCTACGTAGACCTCCAAGTTCCTGCCCTTCTGTTCGCGGAACACCCTATCCATCATGCGTTGGTACATCGCCTCTGCGTTCTTTAGGCCGAATGGCATCATTTTGTAACAATAGCACCAATCCCTGGTAATGAAGGATACATCCTTGATGTCGGGAGGGTGCATGCGAATTCTGTGATAACCTGAAAAAGCATCAAAGAAAGACATCATAGAGGAACCGACAGCTGAGTCAACCAGCGCGTCAATTCTAGGCAAGGGGTAGCAATCCTTGGGGCATGATTTATTAAGTAGTGAAAAATCAACACACATGCGCCACTTACCTCCCCCCTTCTTTACCATGACTATATTGGAGACCCAGCCTGGATACTGGATCTCTGACACAAAACCTGCTTGTAGGAGCTTTCCCACCTCCTCGTGAATGGGTCCCTCCAGCTTGTCCGCCGTGTCCCTCTTCTTTTGACGGATGGGGCGAGCGCCTGGGTTAAGGTTGAGGCGGTGGCACGCCACATCCGCATCGATCCCTGGCATCTCCGCGGCACTCCACGCGAAGACATCCACATTGTTCTGAACGCAAGCTGAGATCTTCTCCCGATCCTCGGGGCTGAGCTCCCCACTGATCCTGATCTTCTTGATTGCTCCATCCTTGGTGGTGACCTCCACCTCTACCACTTCTTCCACATCCTCCAGCCTGGGTTGCTCCCCCAGGTGCTATCCTCCTCTCCGCCACAAGCTAGTGCTTTGGCTTCTTCCCCTATCTCTCCCTCTTCAACCTCCATCAACTCCTCCCCACCTTCCTCCGGGGTCTTCTCTTCTTTCTTTCCCTCTTCTCCTTCCTTCGCCCTGGGTCCTTCATCGACCCCTTCCCGGGCAAGAACTACTTCAGCCATCTTTTCTTTTGACCTCTCCTCTCTTCCTACTTCGACCGCTTCTTCCATCGCCTCATTCGCCCCTTCCCCCTGGGAATCAATCTCTACTTCTTCCGTCTCCTCCGCCCTCGGCTCCTCCGAACTTTCTTCCCTTCTCTGCTCCTCTCCCTCTCCTTCGAGTCTGGTCGACTCTCCCACCTCCTGTTCCCATCCCTCGGCTTCGGCCATCCAGGAGATGGTGTTGACTGCCGTGACGTAGCACTACCTAGCAACTTTTGGATCCCCCCTGATCCGAACCTGGACTCCTGAGTCATTGAACTTGAGGCACTAGTGGAAGGTGGAGGGGACACAACAGAATGCGCTGATGAGCGGCCGTCCGAAGAAGGCGCTATAGCTGCTGGGGGCATCTACTATGACAAAGCGGCAGTTCCTAGACTGTCACCCCAAGGTCACATGGAGTCCTACTCCCCCTTCTACCTCCTTCCTCTCCCCGGAGAATCCGAACAACGGACCATCCGAGGCCAACACCCTTCGTGGCTCCACCTCCATTCCATCGAACGCCTTCTTGAAATTTATGTTGACCGAGCTCCCGTTATCCACAAGGATTTGGGAGAGGGTGAAGTTCTCTATCGCTGTTTGGATAACCATCGCAGCGCAGAACGGGTCCTCGTAGCCCGGCATGTCTCTCTGGGTGAAGGAAATCTTCTCTGTCGGGGGCGGGGCCAAGGACGTCGAAGCCACGCTACGTCGATAGATAGTATGGAGGCTCGCCTTTCGAGTTGCTTCAATCCCTACCCCTCCATGGATCACTCTGATCCCCACTCGGGTCCCCAAATCGGCCCGGTCCTCGCACCTATCCTCCTCCTCTTGAGGCAGGACCTCTTCAATCCTCACCAGCTGCTGTCGTGGGGCAGGCGCTCAGGCCCTTTTTGTCTCCAGGAACTCTGGGAAGGTGGCCGTCACATGACCTTCCTCATCATGGAAGTCACAGAAAGGCAGCGTTACCTCCCCCGTCTCGGCCTCTGCCACCCTATTCCTTCTTCTCCTTCCTGCCCCCACTTGTTCTCTCTCCTCTTCTCTTCTTCCTCTTCCTCCCCTTCCCCGCCTGATTGCCATGTCTTGTTGGGGTGGAGGCATCGGCCTCGGACCTTGCCTCCATCCCAACTGATGGGGTCTTCCTTGGCCCCCATAGAATTTACCCCTCCCCGGGGCGTAACCCCTTCCCTGGCCTTGCATTTCTCCGCCCTGTTTCCTCCACTCTCCCTTTAGGGCCCTGGGCTCTTCCCTTCTCCTCACCTCCTGCTGTCTGACCTCCGTCTCACTGGGCTTTGCTAGCCTCTTGGGGAATTCCGGGTTGGCCTCCTCACTCTCAATTTCCTCTGCCACCCTCTCCATCAGCTCCTCGTAGGAGATGGGGGCTTTCCTCTTCAAAGCCATTTTGAAGAAACTCTCCCTTAGCCCGACGGTGAATGCGAGTTGGAGTGCAAACCCAGGTATCTCTTGAGTGATCAGTACCTCCTCTTGAAATCGGTCCGCGTAGCGAGCCAACGACTCCTTTGGCTCCTGCTTCACTTTGAAGAGAGACTCGGCATCCTTCTTCCTTTTCTTTGAAGTTGAGAAACGCAATAGGAAACTTCGACGAAAGTCTTCAAAGGCGTAGATTGACCCAACAGGGATTTGGTGGAACCAATCCCTGGCCTTCTCTTTGAGGGTGATGGCGAAGAACCGACAATTGAAGGCATCTGACATCGGCCTGATAGAGACCGAGTCCTCAAAAGACTGGAGGTTTTGGACAGGGTCATCCCTGCCGTTGAAGTACACCCTGTCCAACTCCCCGAAACCTGCCGGGATAGGTGCGGAAAGCACCAGCTCGCAGAAAGGACTTCCCCTCCTGCCATCCCTTCTCGCTCCACACGCCCCCCGAGCTCCCTCGCCTGACTTGGGCTCGTGGGGACTGCGCTCGCGAGAGCGGCGCTCGCCTGAACCAGCCCACTATCACAGCATCCTACAGGCGCGCGCTTGCCTGCGCCGCGCTCTCCGGCATAGAGCTCGCCGACACAGAGCTCACCGGGCTGGCGAACAGCACTCGACCCTCTAGGTCTTGCACTGACCTTCCGGCGACTTCCTTTCCGGCCCTTCCCCCCGGGGCATTCTCGCCAACCGCTGCTGGGGGAGGGGTTGCCTGAGGTGCTGGGTTCACGAACTCACTTCGCAGCGCCATGACCGTGAGTCCAAAAGTTTCGAGCACCTCTCTCCTAAAATCTGCGAACATCCTCGGCGTCACCACCTGTGGTGACTCGCAAAACTCCTTGCCTTGATCCTCGCCTCCTGCCATATCTCCTTGGAACTTTCTTGGACTAGCCACGCTCTACGCTCACCGCACCAAATTGTTGAAACCGATTTCTCGGCCTCTTGTGAAGCTCGGGGCCCTCACCGAAATGAGGGGAAGCTAGCCCTTACTAATCCCTCAGAGAAGTAGACTAAAGACTAGGAAAATGGCTAAAACCTTAGTCGCAGCAAGGAGGTCCCTCCACTAACCCGGAAGATCGTTGAGCGCTTCCCATCCCAAGCCAAAGCTGAGACTCGGGCACCTTGGAGAGCTGGTGAGCTAAACCAAAGTAACCAAGGGAAGAAGAAGCTCAGGGATCTGAGAACGGAATCTTTCCCCAAGGTGACCTTCAAGGTCTATTTATAGTTTTCTGCTCACGATCTGTCAATAGCGGAATTCTGCCTTTTGGTTTTACTAAATGCATCCCAATTTGGCCTGCTAACAACCAAACTCCGTTGTTTGGAGGGGATAACGGCAGACCATCAAGGGCAGAGGGGTTATTTCACAACCCTAGCCCATGGGCCAGTGGCCCGTGAGAAGGTTACTTGCGAGAGCTCCTGCGATTCTCCTCGCAAGTTTGGCTCGCAAACTCCCCCTAGGCGAGCGCTCTGCAAAAGCTCTGCTCGCCCTCCTTCTGACGGCGTCTCTCGGGGCCAAGTCTCGCACACCTGCCTGCGAGCTCCGCTCAACCTTGTGAAGACCTGCTGGACCGGATGAACGATCGAGCTCGCAATGCTGGGAAACCATTTTGCCGAGCTAAAGCGTGACGCTCGTCGAACGCTGAACGAGATCCATAGGTTCGTCGAACTGAGGATTAAGTTCGTCGAACGCAGATGATTTCGTCGAACGCTGATAAATTCATCGAACGACCTTCGTCGAACCCGAACTATAGCAGTAAGTGGTCCACGAGGCGCGGGCTTGCCAGACCTTCTAGCGAGATTATGGGGGGTGCCCGTCTCGCGAACCTAACGGCGAGTTCTCTCTCTCGCAAGAATTCCTCTAATTTTCTTCACAAAGTTACAGCTCTTAAACCATGTTCCTCACCCGGCGAACATCGGGGTTGTACAGTTTTGCCTCCTTATGAATGTGGCTCGCAAATCTGACTTAGGTGGATGCTTCTGTGAAGGTCCTGCTCGCCGTCCTGCAAGCGATCTGCGGGAACTCGGTCCCTCGCGAGAACACGGTACATCTGTGAGTATTCTGCGAGGGCGCTGCTCGCCAGCCTGATCGGTTCGCACGGCTCTTGCCTTATTCGCGTTCTCCTGAGATCATCACTCGCGAGTGGCTCGTGAGCCTGATTCTCGTTCCACTCGCTCTGGTTCAAGGTGCCGCGCCTGGCTCGCTCTCGGTGAACCCGAGGTTGTACAGATATGCTTTCCCGGCTGAGCTTCCTGAAAACTTCATATTCTTGATTGAGGAGAGATTTTTTATCATCCCTCACTTCAGCAGTCCCTTCCATATATACTACAAGTGTATCCCAAATTTCCTTGGTTGTTGTATAGTGCACCAAGTTCTGGAAGGTGGAATCATCAATTGCATTCCCAATAATGTTTTGGGCTCTATTATCCATTGTAAATTGTGCAAGTTCATCCTTGGTCAAGTCAGCAAAGGGCTTGGTCGCTCTCCTAGTTGGATATATGGTGGAGGCTATTTGAAAAGTTAAAGGACCGTGCTTCATAGTAATGTAGATCCTAGGGTCTGAGGCTTCCATGAACAACCTTACTCTTTTCTTCCATATGCCAAAGTTTTCTTTGTTGCATATGTGCAACTTCATAGACCCCATCTCCTTCTGCAACCCAGTGGAAGCCATTGGATTCTGATATGTCTACTCCTTTATAGGATCTGGTCAGACAGTTATGTCCTTTTTGACCAACCTACCTTTGATACCACTTAATAGTTTATAGGTAGTAGTCAAGATCACCTAAAGGGGGGGGGGGGGGGGGGTGAATTGGTCACTTTCTTTTCTTGCTACTTTGACCTACCAGTTTCTAGTGAATATAAAAGTTAAAAGCAAACACACAGAAAGCACACAAGCATATGTAGAGGTTCCTCAAGATAGGGTGTCTTGAGTAGTCCTCTTTCCCCCTTCACCCTTCTAACAATGAGTTAGACAGGGCCAACTCCTTCAACTCAGCTTCAAAAGCTTACAACTCAGATTCCTCAGAATCTCTCAGGTTTTCTCCCAACCTTACCTCAGGCTCAACAACCCTACAAGCTTAGTGTTCTCCAACTCCTACAACTCAGAAATCTCCTGAATTCCTACCTCAGACCTATCAAGAATTCCTACCTCAGATCTTCACAAAGATCCTACACTCAAGCTGGGAGTACATCTCTACGCTCGGGCTAAGCAGGCCTACATCTTAGGAACAAAGGCCTTATTGATAATTAGAGTATTGATGATACAACGGAAGACTGTAATAAGTTAACCTTCAAATCTTGTCTTCTGTTGTTTTGAAATAGGACTGTGAAGCACACCTGCAGGTATTGTTTCTCCTTGATCTTCTCCTTCAGCAAAGTTGAAGATCTACTTGTTCTTCTTGATTGATTCAGGAAGAACAACTTATCTCCCAACCAAGTTCGGCTTGAGCTTGAGAGGTTTCCCTTTCAGTAAGCTTGAAGAAGATCAGCCTAGCCGCACACAATACTGCTTTTGCAATGGAACAGTGCTCTTACTTTAGACCTAACATCTTCTTTTATATCTCCTCCTTACTTTCAATGGCTATTAGAAGCCCAGTGGCACAGCATGGACATCTAACAAAAGTGTATTTTGCTAATCTCCTACTTGTGCCAAAAATAGATCGCGTCACTGCTGTATTCATATTTGAATCTGTCTCAGCAGTTGGGCTAAGAATGTCTTCTATCTCAGCGGTTAAACTGTATCTGTCTCAGCGGATCCGCTGAGACAGCTGCTCTTCTCAGCGGATTCTGTCTATCTACAGCTCAGCAGAGGCAAATCACTTCTCAGCGGCTCCTGGTCCTGTCACAGCGGTTCAGCTGAGACAAAGACTCGTTCTCAGCGGTTTTGACAGCAAACCTCTAAACTTACTCCATTGTTTGGAATATCTTAACCATGCACATTTCTGATGCAAAGTAGGGTTTGTCAAATACAATATGTACATATCATTGTGAGTGATGCCTCTTCAAATTAAGGGAACAATGATTGCAATATTCTCAACATAAGGGACACTCACCGGCGAATGATATCGTTTGAGAAAGACACTTGCACAACGAGTGCGCAGTGGAACGTTGGCCAACCCCAAAGGTTGCAAGAATTTAGCAAGATGAAGTGGGTTCTCGGCGCAATTACGTTCCCGATAGAAATTAACAAAATCATCTAAGTCCTAAAATGGTTGGGGCGAGTGCGAAAGGGTTGCGACCGCATGGCGCTCCTGTGTGGCGAGAGTGTCCCGGTCACGACCTAGACTAGGGGTCATCGACACTAAGGTTGAACAAACGATATACGAGCATATGCGCGAAAGTCCGAGAGCATGAAAAATAGCGTATGAGCGCGCGAGCTATCAGATGATAATAGTGAGATGCACAAAGAGAAAATATATGACAAATCATAAGGCAAAATATTTCATTTCATTTCTGTATAAAAAAGGAATTACAGAAGGATTCTCCCATTACATCAACAAGAAAAGGAGAGAGAAAGGGGGTCTCCAGGGGTCATCGGCCTCCTCGCCAGAGTATCCGCTGCTCTCGCTCGGAGTGGGAAGGTCGCCGAGTTCTTGCCCATCGCCAGCTTCATCCACAGGGTCGACCCAGGCGAAGAGTTTAAGAAGCACGTTGATGCGCAAAACTATGCTTGCAAACGATAACGGCAAGTGTACCGTATCGAATGTAGTATAGGTTGTTAAAACAAGGTCGTATTAGACTCAGGGCAGTTGAGTACTCTTACTTCGGAAAATCTCTATTATTTTATCGAAAGAAACTTGGGTTGGTTGGTTGCAAGAAAGAGAAATAAATTGTTAAAACTATGATAAGAAGGATTAGCACTCAACCTCGAATCACCTTGGAAAAAATAAATAAATAAAGAAATAAAACTTCTAATTCTCTTTAAAAGAAATGCTTGACCGTGGAGGTTCCCGGTTTATAAACGTACCTCTCTCAAGGATACGCCTAACTGAGTTTAGGTTGATCAACCGAACTCTCGTTCTAGAATCGAAACCCCTAAAACTCGCTTTATCGAAGTGAACCACTCTATTAGATATAACTCCAATCCGGGAGATTTATGTCGTTCTCTCTCGAGGAGTGCATTCAAATCTCATTATCCTTGAAATGATCGATTCGAACTCAAAACCTCTCGATTATTAGACTAAGAAAATAAGAAAGAGATTATATATCGATAATATAATCTCAATCAATATAAATTCAAGGATAAATCTTAAGCGATCTAAATAAGAGAAAAAGAAGTTCTAAACTAAATTATGAATTATATTTTCCTTGGATCATCTCGACCGAGTACTAATGAAATTTAGCTACTCATGGAGATGGAGGAATTGATGAAATACAAGAAGTGCTTAATGAAGATTGAGAGTAGAATAAGAGAAAAAGTACTATTTTATTAATTGAAAAGAAATTACAACTATGAAACAAGAAGTTACAAACCTGAAATGAAAGTGCAAGCTAAGGAGGAAGATTACAAGCTTAAGAATGACAAAAACAGTGCAAGAAAATAAACTTAGAACTCCCAAAATTCGTCCCCAAACATCTGGAAAAGCTCCCTTTAAATAGCTGAATTTTTGGTGTTACACGCCCTTGGTCACGCCCGTGACCAAGGGCATGTAAGGGGCGTGATTTGCTGTGAGCGGAGAAGGCGCCGTCTGGCTTCAATGCAGGCATTACGGACGTGTCATGCCCTAGGTCACGCCCGTGACCTAGGGCATGTAATCTCAATTAAGTGCTGCTGGCGGGAAGCTTCGGCGGGAAATTGGCGCGGGAAAAGTCACGCCCGTGTGCTGGATGTCACGCCCTTGGTCACGCCCGTGACCGAGGGCGTGTAATTTTAATTGATGTGGCGGCATGCTCCGGATGCTTGTGGCGGGTCGTGGTCGTGACATAGGGTCACGCCCTTGGTCACGCCCGTGACCTGGGGCGTGTACTTGGCAAAATCTTCACGGAGCGTCCCCGGAGTGGCAGAAGCAGGTCTAGAGTATTTCGTAGGTTACACGCCCATGGTCACGCCCGTGACCTGGGGCGTGTAATTTTAAATTTTTGCTCGAAACAACCCAGAAAAACCTGAAAACACAAAATAAACTTAAGTTAGCTTATGAAATAACAATGGAAGGATTTATCTGATAAAATTCCTAAAAATAACATAATTTTATATAAAAAAACATAATAAACCTAATCTAAAAGATGAGTAAATAAATTACTCATCAAATACCCCCATACTTTTTCATTGCTCGTCCCGAGCAATCCATTTTTCACAAGGGTAAGAAAAATTAATGTAAGATAGAATTATGAAGACTAGAGAGTAAAATGCGAAGTATTATGCTGGCATGTGTAGATATTTTAGTAAAAAGATGTTCTTGGCATAAATGCTAATTTATGAAATACTTCAAAAATGCGTTATAATTATTTATCATTACTTTAAAAATGAGTCGACGGTCAATCAAAAAGTTATGTGAAGGGAGAAAATAGCGTGATTGCTGAGATTTAAATTACTAGATGTAGACGTTCGGGGTGGCCTCCAAAGAAATCCATCAATGTCGACGGCCATAGGCTTGCCCGTTTGCACTTTCTCCACTACACTTCGAACTAACACTACAACAAACTGCACCTGTTGTAAGGACTGAAATATAACTAAAACACAGTTTGTTACTAATAGTTATATTTAGTAACAATTTTTTTTTGTTGTTACAAAAAAGTACTTTTGTGTAACGAATATTTTAAAGTTTGTTACAATAATAATTAATTCGTTACTATAACTGTAAGTATTTGTAACAACACTAATGTTACGTTACAAATAGAAAACCTTTCTCATAATAAGTATCAATTGTAACCACATTATGAAAGTTTTTTGTGACAAAGACATTGTCCTTACTAATAGTAATATTTTATTATTAAAGTTTTGTTACAAAAAATATATATCACATTTTATTTTCAATTTTTGTTCTATTTTATTATCAAAGTTTTAAATTAATATTTTTTTTTGAAAAAAAAAAAAAAAACATTTGTATGCGCGCGACAGTACCCCGCCTCGATAGTGCTCTAACGCGGCGACAATACTCCTACAACTCGCAAACATCCTTGCGCGGTTGTCGCAGATATGTGGCACTATTGCGACATGTATTTTTGCGGGTACGAGTTTTTTTATAAATCTTTAACTTTTTATAATAATTTTTCTGCCTCTCTCCCATGCAGCTCTATCTCTCTCTCACACGAATGAATGAATTAAATATACGGATGAAAATTTCCCTCCATAAAATTTTGAACAAAACTAAACTAAAAATTAAAAATATATTAAATGTAAAAATGAATGCAAATTAATATGACATTAATTTTTTAATATAATTTTGGAATTAAAATAAAATCACGCACGAACCCGCATGCACGCAAATGCACTGTCTCGCGCACGCAAATGCACTCTCGCGCGCACGCAAATGCACTTTCACGTGCACGCAAATAAACTCTCGCGCGCACGCAAATGCACTCTCGTGCGTGTAGTTTTCCTTTTTTTTTGCTTGAGAGCTAGCGTGTATTGCATGTGTCGGGGCTCAAACAAAGACACACACACACACAGACACGGACAACTAAACACACAAACATCCATTTGCGAGTTGTAGCAATGTCTTTCACGTACGGCCGCCGCCGTTGTCGCCCCTCTCTTCGACGGTCGTCGCCGCCGTCGCCTCTCTCTTCCACGACCGCCGCCATCGTCGTTCTCTTTTTGGTCGTCGCCGCGCGCCGTTCTCTTCCTCTAGTTTATTAAGTTTTGTCTATTTCCTTCCCTCTTACATTAATGAAATATATGGAGGGAAATTTCAGTCCATTAAATTTTGCACAAAACAAATCAAAAAATTTAAAACATTAATATTATTTTTGAATAAAAATAACGATCGTGCACTAGCCCCGCATGCACACATATTTTTTCATTGTGCGCAGGGGTGAAATAATTGTACCCTTCGAGCGCCCATTTTTTGCTCGAGCACGTGCTTTTCACTCCGATGCATGCGCGTTCTATTTCCCGAGCACACGTTTTTTCAGTCGCGCGCATTGCACTAGCTCTATCTTTTTTGCTTGGGAGCATAAATAAATTTGTCAGCACACATGTTTTTTGCTCGGGAGCTAGTGTTTTAATGAAAATATATGTGATATATATATTGATTGATGGATGACACGTGCTTTAATGAAAATAAATGTGTAATGAAATTCATAAATACATGTCAAATCAATTCATAAATACAACGCGTTGTTCAATAAAATTTACTTTTTAAATAAGATTTATGTTTTTTTTTAAATTAGAATTACCCCCGCTCAATTTTGTCCGCTCTCAGGAGCTCGATCAACTGATAGTGCACATGAGGCCCATGTTCCCAGCTCAATTTATATAAAACCTTACGAGCAGCTCCGCACGGGCTTTGCCCGTGCTCGTATATTCTTAGCGGGCTGCGCCCGCATTCGAGCGGGCTGCACGTGCATTTGAGCGGGCTGCGCTCGCATTCTACAGTACCCAGTTGCGCTCGCATTCTACGTTTTTCGCTTGGGAGAGCGTATTTTCGAATCATCAGTACTCATTTTCCTGACACAGACACACAAACAAAGACACACAAACACAAACACAGACACACATGCACAAACACACATATACACACAAATACAGACATACACACAAGCACAGTCACACATAGATAGCTAGAGATCACACAGACACACACAAGCACAGACACAGACAGACACAGACACACACACACACACACACATACATTCAGACACACAGACACCGACACACACACACACACACACACACGCAAACACACAGACACAGACACACAAACAGACACCGACACACACACAGACAGACATAGACACAGACACAAATACAGACAGACATAGACACACAAACACAGACACAAACACACACATGCACAAACACACATAGACATGCAGACACAGACGCACATAGGCACAGTCACACATAGCATACATAATCACACATACACAATCACACACACATACACAATAGGCATACACACATGCACACAAACATAATCACACACACACATGCACACACACACACACACACATGCACACACACATACACACACACACACGTGCATACAAGACACAAACACATCCCCAAACTACACACAGACACATCCCCACACTACACACAGACACAGACACATACAAACACACATAAACACATACACATAGACATAGACAAACAGACATAAACACAAACACAAACACAGACACAAACACATACTGACAATGACAGACACAAATATGCACAAACATACACAAACACAGACATTGACTTATACATACACATACACACACATACACATAAACAAACATAGACATACACAGACAGATGCACAAATACATACAGACATAGACACACACACACACACAGACATAGACACGCAAACACACAAACAATTACACACACACATACAATCACATATACACTACAAGAAAATTCATCTACAACAACATTTTAGTTGCGGTGTTTTAAAAAATGTGGCGGTAGATTTTAAGTAATTTTTTTCTTTTGCTGTGGTTTTTGGAATAAGCGTTGCCGTAGGTAACAAAATTTTATGACGATTGTTATCCGCACTACAGTTTTGGCTATCCGCACTCTTTTTGTATTAGTTATTACGCGCATTTTGGAAATACGCCTTGTACATACATTTTTAGGAAAGGCAACCAACAGAAAGTTGTAGATCTCGTCGAGATCTACAACTTTCGTCTTGAACACTTTTCCTAAAAATGCACGCACAAGACGTATTGTCGCCCTGATTGAAACATGTGCGTAACTATAGCGAATTTTAAAAAATACTCCTTCTACATGCATTTTTAGGAAAAATGTTCAACACGAAAGTTGTAGATCTCGACGAGATCTACAACTTTCATGTTGAACAATTTTTCTAAAAATACATGTACAAGATGTATTTCCAAAAGACGCATAATAACTCGTACAAAAAAAGTGCGGATACCCAAAACTATAGTGCGGATAACAATCGCCAATTTTATTCCGCATCGTTTTATGAAATAAACATGGCGGTAGAATGAGTGCGCATATTTTAGTTTTTGGCGTGCTTGTCAATTCCTTTTTCAGATTCGCGTGCCCTAATATCCCTGATATCGATTTGCGTCCCTCAAGAATGATCTCTTCCCCTATATTTTGGTCAGCTCTTCTTCCTGGAAGGGATTGTAGAGCAGAGGGTCGTCCCTCTGTCCGATGGGGTATACGGAGTTGGGTGGCGGGAAAGAACCGCGATTGCAGATCCGAATCTTGTTGAGGAGGAAGCAGGTGGACTCCGGTCGTGCGAGATCGCCGGAGAAAGGCCCCCGGCTTGCGAAAAACCTATCTATTATTGTGCTCATCGCGATAGGTATTGCTATCAATTTCTAAGCCTTAATCATTTCGCTTTGTTGATTAGTTTTTGCTGCTTCATTTGTTCTGTAATTTGTGTTTTTTGTTTACTTTTTCGGGGTTATTGATCTGGCACTTGAATGATGATGAGGATGTTGTATGGGTTTTTTAGTCGTTGCTGATTTTCTTGCTGCAATTTGGGTTATATATTATATTTTTATATTTTTTGGAGGTTCTGGTTTGGCCTCTTTTGTATCTGTGATTGTATTTAATGGATAGTTGTTTTCAGGCTTTCGTTTAACTAGAATGATGATTTGGAGCTGGTTTTTCAACGGGAACTTTTGCGTTTTAATGTTATATGATAAGCTATATACCATATATAGCAGCTCAACTACGTTTGACCGTATATTTGTACATTATAAACAAGAAGATTGAGATACGGGGTATTCTTTTCACTCTCTCTTTTCAAATATCTGTGTTTGTTTTCTAATGGCTTCCACCAGCATGATTATCATTTTGTTGATCTGTAAAACTGCAGTACACATGTCATTATCATCCACTTAGTTTTAGTATGTGGTATCAATTAGCCGAATTTGCATTGGGACATTTCATAATTACAAAGACCTTCGAGTTTACATCGTTAAGTTTTAGTACAACAAACCTCCCGTCTAGGAGAGGTGCACTTGTGATGTATGTTAATTTGGGGAGGGCGATTTGTAATGGTGTATACTCAGAGGTGAAATTTTCGTAGTTCCAGGAGAGGTTTCTGTAATTAACCCTATGATTATATTACAAAATTCTAGCTATTCTTCTCAATGTATCTTTATTCAGTATTTCTGTCAATCTTTAGGTTTAATTGACTGAGAAGTGCATAATAAAATTTTTGATTCAACTTCACAAAATCTGCAATACTTCATTCCCTTTTTTTTTGCTGGAACTGTCAAGTTCACTTTTAATATTTCAATTTATAAAAATGTTTCTTTCACCTTTTCAAGCAGTCAACTTTTTATTTGTTGTCTACTTTTTATTTGTTGAAGAACTGGCCTGAGAAATCAATCCAAGTTATTGTTATTACTGATGGTGAACGTATTTTGGGGCTTGGAGATCAAGGCTGCCAGGTAATTTAGGGTTTTATTTGTTCTGAATTCTGATGTATGATAAGTGTTTGGAATTTTATGCAGGGTATGGGAATTCCTGTGGGGAAGCTCTCTTTATACACCGCTCTTGGTGGTATTCGCCCATCACCGGTATTGATTTTTGTTAATGTCATTAATTTTCTTATCCCCTTGTATTTTGCAATGAAAATTAGAATAAAGTACTGGTTTTTTGTGAGAATTTGGAGGCTTGAATGCAACAGTTTGTGAGTTATGTATGTATGTATATATCTTTATTATATAAGACAATACAGCATTCTCCCCACTCTTACCACGCTTCTTTTTTCCACCGTTGGATCAGACTGATTTTTCCTAAACAAAATAACTTCCACGACTAATCAAACCATTTGGGAGGTTCCTTAAATAACTCCAGAACCCACTATTCCATGATTTTTAACTTCCATGATTTAATTGCATCGATCCTTCAGTTCTCACGATCCCTCACTTTGCTCCTTCTTTCGCTCCCCTCCGCTGAATCTGACGATCTTCCCGCGTCAATCGCTTCTATACACCGCCTCCCTCTCCTGGCCTCTGCCTCCCCTGCATCCGACGGTACAACTATTTTCATCGTCTCTACGAACCGCTCCAATCGGTGTCGTTGCCGCTCCTACTCCAACAAATCGAATCCAGGTATGGTTTCTCTCTTCTATTCTAATCTTCTCTTCATCGTCTTCAACCAAGCCAGCCCCCATCAACTCCAGTTCTCTTTGTTTTTTTTTCTCCAGACCCTTGCCTCTGCGTTGGGAAAGTTTCCGCCAAAGCGAGGTATTTCCACTTGCTCCATTAGGGCTTTCTACAGGTTCCAGTTGCTTCTCACATTAGGACTTCATCCAATGTGCCTGCTCTATACAATTCTGTTTAGGATTTAATTGTTGCAATCTTGCTTTGTCCACTTTCAAAACCCCTTCTTTGGGTTTACATTTCTGTCCTGCCTTCTTTCTATGTGGTCGGCAGAAATTTGATCTAAGATTTAAATTTTGGTGATGAGGGCCTGCTCTTTTTTTGTGCCTGCTCCTCATTTTCCAACCCCTTATTCTCCATCCCAACTCCTTCCATACAGAATTCCCTGCTCTGCTCTTGACAATATTCCTGAATCCTCTCTGCATTCCTCTACAGGCTTATTTCCTCCCCTGCTTTCCACAATACTTTCTACAGGCTTATTTTTTCTTCACTAAACTTTTACTTCAATCACAGAATGGAAATAATAAACATATTGAAAGACACCTTAATAATCCCCATACAAAGGTTTTGGTTCTTAACCCTAAACCATATGGCATCATATAGAAAATGTTCTCATTGTCATTAAATCATTATCTGATTCTACCATGCTGAGTTCAAAACATCGGTTACTAATGCAATATGTTACAATAGCTTATTACTGAGCATTTAACACCAATTTTGATTCACCTTCTGCAATATACCAATGTTCACGCTCATACCATGCTTTAAAATTCAACCGTTCGATCGGAATAAAATGCAAATCTAATTCTTTTATGTCAACGCAGCTTACAACGTGCGAGATCAAGGTACGTACCCGACTCGCTCCTTTGCGGAAAACATAAATTTTTGATACGCTGTTTTCTCATCATCGTGACGAGAGGCTACGACATCATCTCCCGTTGTTTTCTCAGCCGCGTGTTATTTTGCGGATGACAAAAAAAGGGATGCCATAATTATTTCTTCCCATATGCAATATGGCACAATTACTTTCGAAGTTGTGGCATAATTATTTCTTCTCATATGCTTATTATTTCCATATGGTGAAGACTGTATGGAAGTGTAATTAAATATGAGACTGTTTTCGTGTATTATTTCTCCCATATGCATATTATGCGTATATCTACCCATTATTTCTTCCAACATATGCTTATTATTTCATCCCAGATTCTTTCTTTCCAAAGGAATGAATTGATAATTTATTATCTTCCCTCTCATATTTCCATCCTTATCCAAAACCTCATAATTAGTTACAATGTCATTCATTTCATGTAATTATTATGTCATTTTCACCGTATCCTTATTTTAAGACTTATGAATATAGCACCTTCACTTTAACTACCGTATATGAAAGTCAATTTGCGAACGAGCTTAAAATAGGATGGACTTATGAATATAGCACATGATATATTTACACAAATGATGTTTCATATGCTTTAAGATTGAACCTGATGGCAGTTAACGGTGTATGAATTTATTATTGATCATATTTCGGCGTGTGGATCAATAAGAATGAACATGTAAATCTGACAAGCCACTTTATATATGAACAATAACAAAATGATATAAGAATGAACATGTAAATCAGCTCTCTGTGACATGAACTTCAGAAATACAGACTTCACATATCAACAGGTATCAACGATGGCACCAAATCTTAATGATCATATGCTGATTTCTTACCATATACAGAAATCAGCTTATTTCTGAGCATGGCACCAAATCTTAATGATCATATGCTGAGGTATAAACGAGACAACAACAAACGAGTAGGGCTGATTTCTTACCATATATCAACAGAATTATTATTGATCATATGCTTTAAGATTGAACCTAATGGCAGTTCAGTAGATTGAATCTGATTGCAGTTCATGTAATATGGCACATAATCAATATGAATATGATAAATATTTATGATCAATATATCATGATTCTTCATTATTTAGAAAATGTGAGTTCTTACTTTAAATCAATGTTGTTGTCATATGAAATTTTTACAGTAGCATGTTCGGTGATCCTCAAGGTTTCCCAACAACTGTAGCATGTTCGGTGATCCTTTAAATAAATGTTCGGTCAAACTTTAATTACATTTTATTTAGAAAATGTTCGGTTTCCCAAAATTTTTACGGTAGCATGTTCGGTGATCCTTTAAATCAATATTGCCCCCACGACGAATGTCGCCTCCATGATGAATGTCGCCCCCACGATGAATGTCGCCCCCACGATGAATGTTGCCCCCACGACGAATGTCGCCACCACGACGAATGTCGCCACCACGACGAATGTCGCCACCACGACGAATGTCGCCACCACGACGAATGTCACCACCACGACGAATGTCTCCTTGCATAGGGCCGGAGGCCCGTGCCTGTCGCTCATATATATATATATATATATATATATATATATATATATATATATATTTGCAGTGCTTACCTATCACAAATGATGTGGGAACGAACAATCAGAAGTTGCTGAAAGATGAGTTCTATATAGGGTTGAGGCGGAAGCGTGCCACGGGTCAGGTAATG
The DNA here is from genome assembly GCA_033032865.1 of Dactylorhiza incarnata. Taxonomy (NCBI): domain Eukaryota; kingdom Viridiplantae; phylum Streptophyta; class Magnoliopsida; order Asparagales; family Orchidaceae; genus Dactylorhiza; species Dactylorhiza incarnata. The sequence goes on from JAWHQI010000298.1 coordinate 1,318,312, forward strand.
TTCATGTATTTTGATAATTGAACTCTTGGGGTCCTAAGCTTTTATGTAGTTAGTTACAATTACTATCTTGAAAATCCAATAATTGTTTCGTTTTGTCTTGATCAGGAATATGCAGAACTATTGGTAGAATTTATGAGTGTTGTAAAGCAAAACTATGGAGAGAAAGTGCTTAAACAGGTTGGTCATTTGATGGTGAACAATTAATTGGAAATTGAACTAAAATTCTTAATAGCTGGTACCGTGTTCATTCACTCTACAGTTTGATGATTTTGCCAACCATAATGCTTTCCGACTGCTAGAAAAGTACAGCAAGACACATCTCGTCTTCAATGATGATATTCAGGCAATATTTTAATGAAAAACTTACTTTTTCCTATTCAATTTGTCCTGCATTTTCTCATATTAAGGTCTAGATTATACAAATCTATGTTCTGAACATGGGAATTTACCCAAATGCTTTAACAGGGAACATCTTCGGTTGTCCTAGCTGGGGTTGTTGCAGCACTAAATGTGGTTGGTGGTAAATTGACAGATCATACTTTCTTCTTCCTTGGTGCTGGGAAGGTATACCATTAATCATTGTTCTCTAGTTCTTACTTGCATTCCAAATGAAATTTTCCTTTTCCATTCATTTGTGTTGGCACCTACCCAATGTATTATTTCTCTTCTTACAATTGTCCGTTCATAACTCCCTGTCATGGTAAGGTTGAGGTTCAATATAAACCCAATAATGAATGATAATGCGAATATGGAAGAATTCCTTAACAAAAATCTAATCACATACTCACATGTCTTATAATGAATTTTAAACTAAAACTTATTACTCTTATGTTTCGCAGAATTTTCCTGATATGATTGCTGTAAAAGATGCAGATTTTTCTTATGTCGATGCTATATTTTGTTGCTTGTCGCATGGAACTACTCAGGTTTTTAATGTTTTCATATTTCGTGTCTTTGATCTGGAAAGATCTTATAAGATCTTATTAGATTACATCACATCATTACTATTTTTGTGTACCTAACTCAAGCTGATTGATTTTATAGGAGATTATAAAAGGTCAACCTAACTGGCCAAAGATTATCGATCTGTCTGCAGTATGATTCCAGCACTCATTCTACTATTTCCTCCAACAATGAACTTTACTGATTTTCTTTGTTCATATTGACCAATGGTTGTAACTTGTAAGATATTTACTTTCAGGATTTTAGGTTATGAAAACTTATTGAATATGAAGAATGGTATGACCAGCCTCATAATGCTCCAGAGTTGCAGGTAATACAACAATATTGGATTTGCATCATTCTTTGTGATGACAATGATTAACTGACCATTTTTTGTCTAGGTTAATCTGCTATGCTATTTTAGCATTATGTAATATAATTTCATAATCGTAGTTTCTTTTAAATAGTTATCGTTACTCTATTAGACTAAATGTGTACTCTAACAACTTTTTCTAAACCATTTATGCAAATATTTATTTGCATTTGTACAGAAATCTTCAGATTTCTTGAAAAATTTGGACAGAATTCTCCTAAAGAATTCTCTAAGAAATTTGGACATATTTTAGGAGAAATCTGTCCAGATTTCTCTGGACAGATTTCTTAGAGAAATTGGACAAATTTCTGTCGTGATCTCTAAAAAATGCTTTTACTTTATTATGGTTTTAGTAGAAGGAGTCTATCATATTATGTGTCTTCAACTTTTAGTGTCAAGATATCATTTGCTAACATATTTTTACATTATTGTTTTTTGTTGACATTTTCAGACTATATTTAGTGTATCGAGAATGAATCAAATGGAAAAGTGAGCAAGTATGACAAGAGGTTGATCTGCTTCCTGATGAAAATGACATCAAGTTGATTTGCTTATATAGTTGGAATTCCTAAATACCATGTTGTAAATTTTTAAGCATTTTAATTATTGAGAGATATTCAAATTTTGTAAAAATTATACTTTTACTATTTTTCATGAACAATGTGTATTGGAGCTTAAAGTTTCATTGGATTGTATTAAGGGGTTTGGGCCATCTCCCACCCTTATTTTTGTATATTAATAAAAATAAAAGAAAATGTTTATATTGATTGTCTTTTTTAGCAATTGGATATTATATTGTAATGAAATAATGATTCTTATAAGAAAGTTATTTTTAGCGACAAATTAATATTAATAAATTTGATATATAAATTAATTTATTTTTAGTGAGGAAAAAATAAAACATTTGTAACGAAATAGTTTTAATCGTAACTGTTTTTTTTGTGAGGGAAAAAACATTCGTAACGAAATAATATTTACTGTAACCAATTTATTGTGAGGAAGAATCTCTTTTTGGTGAGAAAGTATCATTTGTTACAATTAATTTATTTGTAACGGCATGCATACATTCGTTACAAGAACCTTTAGCGTCGAGCTTTAGAGGAGGACCGTTACTTAAAGTTTTTTTCGTTACCAAAGTGTTTTTGTAACGATTTTTGGCACTTACTGTAACAATTTAGGTCCTTACTGCAATTTGTTGTAGTGTAAATCGACTCTATGGATCTTTAGGACTTAAATAGGGTACATTTTAAGGCTTGGGTTTAAGGGTGAGGTAACAATGATAAACATGAAGGCGCATTCCACTTAAACAAAATTTTTGAGCTAAAAGAAAATGATTGCCACCACAAAATAATGAAGCTTTACCCCCATACTCGCATTTTTTTAAAGGGGAAACACTCTCATACCCTTTTATTTAAATCATGAATCTTCATAATTGGGATCATTCCAAGTATGCATGTACATACCTAGGTCGCATATCATTATGAGATTATTGCTTTTTGAGATTTATACTTTTTTTTTGAATTGATACCCATAATTTTTTCATAGAATCGTACCCAATTTTTTTTTCAATTTAACTCAAAATTTCAAAGTGTTCATTTGGGTTTTGGGCTTTTTAGCTTTGGTGCCGAAATGATGAGGGTGGATCAAATAAAGGTGTAAGGCTCAAATTTGTGTGAACAATGGTGGTAAATCTAGGTTGGGTGCAAAGGCTCAAACTATCCAAAGAAAGGCCTAAATCATTTCCGTAAAGTTAATTTGTCTAAAGCGCACATGTTTCGAAAATAGCTTGGGGCATGTTCTAGACATCGATAAAGGACACCCTTTTGTTCAATTCGAATAATAACTTTCTAACAATCTTCTACACACTCACCTAAACTACTTTTGGATAAGACCAGATTCAAATTTAAAAGTAAAATAAATTATTACTACGCAAATTAATAAAACATAATTTTAGATCTATGCCAAGAATTTAATTTTACACCAAAACTACTAAAAGACAAGCATATGACTAGGAGCACTACGTGAGTCAACAATTTTACTCAAAAGTTTCAAAAACTATTCTAGCACAAAATTATTTTTAGTCCATATGAAAAACAGTATACTTAGAACTTACAATTTAGCAAGTGAGAGTTTAGATGAATAAAAAGAACATTTTCTAATAGATTTTTTTGTTCTTGGACTTCCCAAGATCTGCCCGGTGAAGGGTTTGCAAGGTACTAGAGGCTATGATGGGAATTCAAGCCCAAAGCGTCCTTTCCAAGAAATTTAATTTCAGTTTTTTTTATAATTTTTTTGGTTTTTATTTTTCAAGTAAAACTACAAAGGAAGCTATGCTACACCACCATACTTAAAATTAAACATTGTCCCCATTGTTTAAAACTAAGTATGAAAGATAAAACTAAAAAAATGACAATAAAGAAAAATCAAGATAAATTACTAAAGTGTAAAGAGGGCTTCCCTGAATGGTAGTCGGGGTTGCCGGTCAAACACCTGCAGAGTTAAATTAGAAAAACAAACAAGAAAAAAAAGACAAAAATAAAGAGGTTAACATTGGGTTGCCTCCCAAGAGCGCTTTGTTTATCGTCGCGTAGCTTGACTAAGTGGTAATTTTAAAGATTTTGGAAGTGAATGGTTTCGATGTTTCCGGGCGCTGGGTCGCCCGGGTGATATAATTTTAAGCGTTGTCCATTGACTTTGAAAGAGCCTTTTTCCGGGTGCTCTATTAGCACCGTTCCGTATGGCCAAACTTCTTTAACTATGAAGGGACCGGACCATCGTGATTTTAATTTACCCGGAAAAAGCCTAAGTCTTGAATTAAATAATAGGACTAAGTCTCCCGGTGAAAAAGTTTTTGGATTTTTGATTTTTTTATCATGATAAAATTTGGTGCGCTCCTTATAAATCTTATTATTTTCGTAAATGTTTACGCGCCACTCGTCTAATTCATTTAATTGTAGTTATCTGTGCTCGGAGGCTAAGTTTAAATCCAAATTTAAAAACTTTAGCGCCCAAAAGGCGTGATGTTCTAATTCCACCGGTAGATGACAAGCTTTTCCATAGACTAATCGGTACGGTGTACATCCGATGGCGGTTTTGTACGCTGTCCGATATGCCCATAGAGCGTCGTCTAATTTTAGCGACCAATCCTTCCTATTAACGGACACAGTTTTTTCTAAAATTCTTTTAAGTTCACGGTTCACCACCTCCACTTAGCCATTTGCTTGTGGGTGGTAGGCGGTAGATAGCTTGTGGGTAACTCCATACTTTGCTAAAATTTTAGCAAGTTGGTTGTTACAAAAATGTGTGCCCCGATCACTAATTAGTGCTCGGGGTGTGCCAAATCGTGAAAATAATTTTTTAAAAAAATTTACGACGACTCTCGCGTCGTTAGTGGGAAACGCTTGTGCTTCCGCCCACCTTGACACGTAATCGACTGCAACAAGGATATATTTATTATTAAAAGAGGAGGGTAAAGGGCCTACGAAATCTATTCCCCAAACATCAAAAATTTTGCATTCTAAAAAAATATTTTGGGGCATTTCGTCCCGGTTAGAAATGTTACCTGACCGTTGGCACCGATCACAATTGCTCACGAAATTGTGAGCATCATTAAATAAGGTGGGCCAATAGAAGCCCGACTCTAGCGCCTTTCTTGCGGTCCGGTTCGCTTGATAATGGCCACCGGTTGGCCCTTCGTGGCAGTGCCGCAGAATTTGGTCGCCTTCCTCGCCCAAAATACACCTTCTCACCACTTGGTCCGCGCAGACACGAAATAAAAAGGGGTCCTCCCAAAAATAATTTTTCAAATCTGAAAAGAATTTCTTCTTTTGTTGACTTGAAAAATCTTTTGGTAGGACCCGGGCCATTAAATAGTTGGCCAAATCCACGTACCAAGGGGTGGAAGAAGTCGTTACCTTTTCGATGGCAAGGAGGCGCTATTCAGGGAATTTGTCATCAATTTCAGCTTCCACTAGCGCTCCTGCAGCCGGATTCTCCAACCGTGAGAGGTGGTCGGCCGCAACATTCTCCGCTCCCCTTTTGTCTTGGATCTCCAAATCGAATTCTTGTAGTAGGAGGATCCACCTTAGCAGTCGAGGCTTTGCATCCCCTTTTTGTAGTAAATACCGGAGAGCGGAGTGATCTGTAAAAACAATAACTTTTGAAAGCGTTAAATATGATCGAAATTTATCAAACGCAAAAATTATAGCCAAAAATTCTTTTTCCGTTGTTGTATAATTTGCTGTTGTTGTATAATAATTATAGCCAACAATAGTGCGAATGACCGGATAAGCATTCTAAAATTTGGTCAATAAATGGTAATGGAAAGTGATCCTTGCGGGTAGCATCATTTAATTTTCTGTAATCGATGCATACACGCCAACCCGTAACAGTACGGGTCGGAATCAACTCATTATTTTCGTTGGTGATTACCGTTATTCCTCCCTTTTTAGGCATGACTTGCACTGGGCTAACCCAAGTGCTATCAGAAATTGGATAAATAATTCTCGCGTCTAATAATTTTATAATTTTGGCCTTAACGACATCCTTCATGTTTGGGTTAAGGCGTCGTTGGGGATGAATAGCGTCGCGAGAATTATTTTCTAAACTTATTTTGTGCGTGCAAAACGAGGGGCTAATCCCCTTAATATCCGAAATTTGCCATGCAATTGCATGGCGGTGATTATTTAGAATTTTAATTAATTCGGAAGTTTCCGAATCGTTAAGTGCGGAAGATATTATTACGGGCAGTTTTGAATTCTTTTCTAAAAATATGTATTTTAAATGTTCTAGCAATTGTTTTAGTTCTAAACTCGGTGGCTCCTCGTAAGATGTTTTTATTTTAGAAATATTTAAGTTTACCTCTTCAAATTTGGTTGGCCGAGTTTTTTCTTCTAAACAAAATAAATTTGCAATTTCCGGATTTTCAAATAAATGCGAAATTATTTCAGAAAACGACGTTATTTCCTCTTCAAAATTTGTTTCTAGGGTAAAACTAGAGTCGTCGTTTGGAAACGCATTTCTCATCGATTGATTTATATTAAAAATAACTTCTTCCTCCCCAACTCGTAGGAGAAGGTTTCCGTTACTTACGTCAATTATAGCCGAGTGGTGGCTAGGAAGGGCCGGCCAAGTATGAGTGGTACTTCAGCGTCCTCTTCGATATCGAGGATGACAAAGTCTACCGGAAAGATAAACTTGTCAACCTTCACTAGCACATCCTCAATGATCCCGATTGGATACTTTACAGACCGATCCGCTAGTTGGATGCTTATATTGGTTGGGCTTGGGGTGCCCAAACCAAGCTTCTTAAATAAGGAGAACGACATAAGATTTATGCTCGCATATAGATCGGCCAAGGCGTTTTTAATTAGTAAATTTCCGAACAAACACGGGATGGAAAACCGTCCCGGATCATTTAATTTTTTCGGTAATTTATTAAGAACTATCGCCGAACATTCTGCATTAAGAGAAATACGCGAAATATCTTCAAGTTTCTTTTTATTTGATAATAAATCCTTGAGATATTTCGCGTATTTCGGCATTTGAGAGAGTGCCTCGCAAAATGGTACATTAATTTGTATTTGTTTTAAAATATTTATAAATTTTTTATACTGCTCCTCGTTGCGCTCATTTTGTAATTTAGAAGGATACGAAATAGAAGGCGTTTGAATAATGCGCGGAGCTAAATCAGAAGAGTTTAAATGCGGAGTTGGAGTTGATACGTTTACCTTAGGCTCGACCAAATTTGAACTTTTTACCTCCTTTCCGCTGCGGAGGGTTATAGCATTGGCGCTCTGCCGTGGATTGGGCTCAGTATTGCCCGGTAGAGCTCCCTGTTGGCGTTCAGAGAACATCTTGGCGAGTTGTCTAATCTGATTTTCTAGGCTTTTAATAGATCCAGAAAGGTTCCGGATATTGGCATCAGTAGAAGCGACGTATTTGGTGAAGACCTCTTTAAGTGAAGGGGCCTTTGGTGGTTGTGGTGGAGCGAATCTGGGAGGATTCATTTGTGGGGGGCGTTGAGCATTATTGGGGTTGCTCCATGAAAAATTCGGGTGGTTCCTTAAACCCGGATTATAACTATTAGGAAGATTATTATTTGGGTTTAAGGAGGACGATAGGAGTTCCCCATATAATCAACTTGTTCTTGATTATAATTATTATTATTATAATTATTAGCCCCGTTAATGGCAGAGGAAGCAGACACCTCCGCCATTTGCTTAGTAAGCCATTCTACTTGATATGCTAAATTCGGGGTGGCCTCGACTTCAAAGAGTCCGGTTGGTTTGTTAGGACGCGACCGTGGCGCATTGCACTGATAAGCATTCATGGCCATCTCCTCAAAAAGCTCTTGAGCGACATCTGGGGTTTTGTTATTTAGAGTTCCCCCAGCTGCTGCATCAATCATTTGCCTCGTTTGGAGATTCAAACCATTGTAGAATGTTTGAACTTATTGCCATAAAGGAAGGGCGTGGTGAGGACATCTCCGCAATAATTCCTTGAAGCGCTCACATGTGTCATAGAGAGACTCTGAGTCTATTTGCGTAAATGAGAGAATGTCCGTACGTAATTTAGCGGACTTCGCCGGAGGAAAATATTTAGTTAAAAATTTCTCCGTCATCTCGGCCCATGTAGTGATGGAACCTCTAAGAAGAGATCCCAACCATTGCTTGGCCTTAGTCCGCAAAGAAAATGGAAATAGACGCAAGCGAATGGCGTCATCGGTGACGCCATTAATTTTAAACGTATCGCAAATTTCCAAAAAATTCAATAAATGTAAATTTGGATCTTCATCTGGTAACCCGTCAAAGATAACGGTTTGCTGTACCATTTGAATGATACTCGTTTTTATTTCAAAATTATTATTTGCCACCGCCGGGCGAATAATACTTGATTGTGTTCCTGATGAGTCCTGATCATATACACATTTATGGACTCATCCGGGCCGTTATTTAGTCAATTCTCCGCACTTTAGCCTTGTTATAGTTTATATTTGATAATCCACGCTAGGTGCACATCTAGGCCCACTTTGGTGTGATTTTCGTGCTTATTGTCATTAGTAGTGTTCATGTGCTGTTAAGTGCCACTTTCAGTGGCTAGATCTGTGGTTGTGCGGGAATAGGAGTCGTGCAAGTGTTCCCGATGCAATTCTGCACAGGAACATTGCGCACGATCGCCGGTTCTATTGCGCACGACCACTGGTCGTGCGCCACTGATCGTGTGCACTTAACCCTTTTTCACGAGTTCTATTTGGTGCAGTGCGCACGACCACCAACGCCAGTGCGCACGACCACCGGTCGTGCGCCACTGCTCGTGCGCACTTATCATTTAATTTTCGAGTTCTGTTTGCTGTAGTGCGCACGACCATCAACTCCAGTGCGCACGACCACCGGTCGTGCGCCACTGGTCGTGCGAACATTTTATTTTATAATTTCGTATCTTGCAGGTTCCACCCAGGCAGTGCGCACGATCGCAGAATTCCAGTGCGCACGACCACTGGTCGTGCGCCAATGACCGTGCGCAGTATTTAATCCAGCGCCTATAAAAACGCTTGTTGCGATTTTAGGGCAATCGATCACTGGCGGGAGCGGGATTCCTGTTCCGTACGCCGCCGATTTCCACCGTGGGACGCCTCCACTTCATCTTCTACGCAAGGGGAAGCCTCCTCCACCCATTCCAAGACTTCCTCCATTGTCTGTGAGTGTTCTCCATCGTCCGCAAGCCTCCAAGCAACCATTCTCTCATTCCGCCCGGTGAGAAGAAGAAGGAACCTGAAGTCGAAGACGACGGAGCTACGTAGGGAGATCGTGACAGCTCTCTACGCCGGAAGCATAGTCCGCCCGAGTTCGGAGGTAGCCCGACAACCTACCATTCCGGCCGTGAAAGGCCGCTAGTCTACACCATCGGTTATTTCTTTCCTCTTTCCTCCATTGTACTCTTTGAACCGTGCAATACTCGAATATTGTGATGTTTATTTTGATGGAAATGAATATTTCTTTGTTGTTCTTCATGGTTTGGTGGTGATTCATTCCGCTTTCTCTCACTCACTCGCGCACGCACGCAAGGTGTTTGATCCGCGTTAGCAAGAGCTAACGGCGGTTGTGAAGAGGTGTTTGCGACCCTCACCCTCTCGCACTTGAGTTCACTTCATCCGCCTCACGAAGCACGGCATCGCGGTCGTTGCATCCACCTCACTTTGCGAAGCGGTGTTTTCGACCCGCATCTCTTTTGTTGTTGATAAGATTAGGAAAACCAACCAAAAGCCCCATCTTTGTGTTTGTTGAACGCTTGTGTAACAATAATCACTGCGCGATTCGTTCACCCATCCTGCATTCCTCAAGAGACCGACATCCAGGGAATTTATTCTCCACAATTATTACTTGACAGCGACCGGTGCACTTGCCGACACGCAACAAGTTGTTGGCGCCGTTGCCGGGGAGTGCAGGCGTGTTTCGTCTTGTGTGTGACTTTCGTTATACGAGCAGTTGTTTTTTTATTTTCTTTGTTTTTCTTTTTGTTTTTGACAGTTCATGCAGAGGCAGGTCGCTGGTGAACTCGCACCTTTTGATCCAGAAATCGAACGAACTTCTCGCGCGCGAAGGCGCGCTGCGGCTGTACAAGCGGCCATGGGTGATCAGGTAGACCCAAATGATGTTGATCCGAGAATGCCCGGCGTGGGGGAACATCAGCCTGGGATTGAGAAGGAGGCAGCTAGGCCTCGACCCCGCACGATGAGGGACTACACCACTCCAACTGCTGGGAGTGTGTATCCGGGGTTCGGGCCAAACATTATGAATAATCAGTTTGAGATCAAGCCAGCGATCTTAAACATCATCCGGAACAACGCTCAGTTCTCGGGGTTGGCCAGCGAAGATCCACATCTGCATCTGGCGGAGTTTTCTGATATTTGCGGAACCTTCCGCTACGCAGGGATTGCTGACGACACGGTCAAGCTTAGACTGTTTCCCTTTTCACTCCGCGACAAAGCAAAGGTGCGGCTCCACTCCATTCCGCCCGGGACTGCTGCAACTTGGGATGCCCTCGCATCCAAGTTCCTTGCTAAATTCCACCCTGTGGATAAGATTGTAAGCTTGCGGCGGGAGATCGCCACATTTCGCCAACTTGACCAAGAGACCCTTGCTGAAGCTTGGGAGCGCCTCAACGATCTCCTTCGCCGTTGCCCTGGCCACGAGCTCCAACCATGGAATGTGGTTGAATTGTTCTACTTCGCGATCGAGCCCAACTACAGGGCAATGATCGATGCTGCGGCGGGTGGCACCTTGATGAACCACACCCCTGAGGAAGCCCTTCGAATTCTGCGCGACACTGCCTCCCACAGTACATTCTGGACTGCAGGGAGAAATGCTCCAAGAGGCGGCCGAGGTCTTTTCATGGCCGACTCTCTCCCCTCTCCATCCGTGACTGCTGCTGTCATTACCTACGAGGGATGTGGAGGCGGAGGCCACCACGCGTATGAGTGTTCGGGGAACAACGTGGCAGGTGACTTCGCACACTTGAACTTGAACGAATCTGTTAATTATGTAGGAAATCAGCCTAGGGGGGCGCCTTTCAATAATGCTTATAATCCGGGAGCGAGAAGTCACCCGAACTTCTCGTGGAATCCGAACACACCAGGCCAACGATGGGCACCGGGGCAGCATCAAAACGATGCTTACGCCTCCGGGATCCAACCGAGGCCACCACACCCGGATTATAACCAAGGTCCCCCAATCCAAAAAAAGAGTAATTTGGAGGAAATGATGGAGAAGTTCATGCAAGCGGCCAACTCTAATATGGTGAATCAAACTGCATCCATGCGAAACTTGGAAACGCAGTTGGGCCAATTGGCCCAAGTGCTAACTGAGCGATCGCAGGGGACCCTTCCCAGCAACACGGAGAAGAACCCAATTGATCAAGGGAAGAGTCTTGGGGATGTGGTAGAGGTTGAACCGAGTGAGCTGGTAATTTCTTGTGCCATCAATAAGGTTGAAACAAAAGCTTTATGCGATTCCGGTTCCTCCCGCAACCTCATTGCACTGCAAGATGTTGCGAAATTACAACTTGAGATGAACACGGAGGAAAGGAAATCGCTTATTCTCTCTAACGGCACTATTATCCAATCTGAGGGGGAAGTGAGAAATGTGGAAGTAATAGTTGAGGGGACGACTGTGGTCGCGGACTTTCAGGTGTTGGGCCCCCAGGAAAATTAATCCATTCCTGTCTTGGGCGTGCCGTTCTTGAAAGAGAGCGGCGCCACCCTTGACTTCGCTACGGGTTGTGTTCTCCTACCTAACAAGGCGCTGCAGTCCACTCGCCTCGAAGCTACAGCTGATACATCCACTCCTCCCCCTCTCGTTATTTCTGATGAATTTCTAAGATGTGCAGGAAAGATACATGATCAAGAAACAAGTGAAGGAGGAAAGGAGGAGCTCCAATCAGATGAGGAAGAAGAGGTTGACTTCCGGAAGGAGTTCGACTCCGAGAAGGAGGAAGACTGCAGTTCGGGAAACGTTGACTTGGATCTAGTTAAGGATGCTGATTATTTATCTTCTTGTGGTGAATCTTGTAATAAACTATCTAAGCGCTCCATCTCCTAGGCCGATCCGGTGGTCAACGCGATACCGGAGGTGACGCCACCCGCCACTAAGGCGGAAAATTCTGAAAACTTTCAACGGTGGCAGTCTCCGACTGTCACCAAACTTAAAAAGGAAAAACTTCTGCGCGACGCTCGTGCTGCCGCTCTTCGTGGCAAGGTGGCGGAGGTTAGGGGAGCATTGGGTAATACCAGTGCTGGCCCTAAAGCCTTCACCTCCCGCCTACGTGCTACGGGAGAAGCGCACCATAAGAGCGCTTTTAGCTGATTTATGTTTAGTTGATGTGGTGAACTGCTTCTGAATATTTCTCTTTTAATTCCTGCACTCTTTATAAACAATGCTAATACAGGTATTTGGTCCAGCTTAAGGACGTTAAATGAAAGCGCTCCTGGGAGACAACCCAGATTTCCTGTTTCGTATTTCTTTTTTTCTAACTTCTCTTAGTTCAGCTTTTGTATTTGCTTTTGTTGCTTTGAGTTTGTGCTTGCAGGTTTTGTGTTCGATGGTGCGGATGCTGCGGACTATTCGTGATCATAAACGCCAATCGTCTGGTATGCTCATTTCTGAGCATGGGGTAACGCTTCCTCCCCTCTTTTAGCTTCAAATTTCTAGATATATCGTTTAGCTTAAGTCTGGGGGAGCGGTTGTTGTTACCCACTGTGCACGAGTTGCACCGCATACTAGAAGGTTGATTCTTATTTATCCTAGCATTATCATTGTTTTTCATTTTTCACACACCATTTCACCCACTTGAGTACGCGCTTATCTTTTTGTTGTTGTTCCGTTGTAAACTATCTTGGTTGGAATATGAAATAGGTTGTTAACGTAGGAATTATTATTTGGAGTGCGATGTTGACTCATGTAGTGTTCTAGTCACTTCGCATGCTATGGTAGAATGTGAGTAGAACTAGATTTTCTTTATGCATCTAAATTATGTTTAGTATTTCTGCGTAAATTTAGATTTAATATACTCAAGTGGTGAATTTGCATGAAATTGATGATAACCCGGTGTTCTGTGTGTACGAGTGCTAGTCGTGTGTTGCCCGAGTCGGGAGGAAGGTTTACCTTTCTCGTGGGCTAAGAACTTGCCCCAAGCGACTCTTGAAGCATGGGTGAGAGCGACTCGTCGAGTTAAACATGATGTAGGCCACCATTTGGCTAGTTTGAGCTTTGTTATTCCATGTCCTTTTCATTCACCGTTGCAAGCCCATTTTGTGCCTACCATTCCTTTGTACAACCCCTCTTCATCCACCAAAGCCTGAAGCCTATCCTACTCCCGCAACCAAAATGTTTTTAACTGCGCTCATAAGTCTCAACTTGTGTGGTGTGTGGAATCTTTGTGTTATGAAGAGAAAATAAAGTCTATCTGCTGATTTTGAACCAACCGGAGGATACTTAAAAAAAGTAAAATATGTTAGAAGAAAAAAAAAAGAGTATTTTGAAAAAAAATCCTCCCGAGCTAAAAACAGACAATCTGTTGGTATTTGTGAAGTAGGCCGTGTGCACACCTGGTTTTCATGATAAGTCTGGGGGTGTGTCACACGAGCATAGTTTGTTGGTCTTGTGAGGTGCAGCGTTCCGTTAGCTCACTTGGGTTGCGTAGCCACCGCGTTTAACTTTGAATATCATACCGTAACCTAAGCCCCGTTCTAATCCTATAAGTCCTACTGATTTTATTTGCGAGTTTGCTAGCGCCGTGGAGAGAGTGTGACCGGGCAAGCGTATGGTTCACGACGGTGATGGATTTCAGCGGAGTTATTCCTAAGCTCCGATCTTTTGCAACACCCGCCTCAGTGTCTCGTCACTTTCATACCGGGCATGATCGTCAAATTCTTCATAATTCACCAACTGAGTATAACTAAATCTTTAATTACGCTTTAATACTTATGTAAATTATTTAGCATAGTTAAACTCTCCTTCTACTAGAATCTCTACTCGCATGCGTTGTTACTTCGCACCGTACTCCCTTGTGTAATTCTCTATGTTAACTATCGTTTTCACACTCCGCCGGATTCGTTTGCTCGGGACGCGCAAACAGTTAAGTCTGGGGGTGTGATGAGTCCTGATCATATACACATTTATGGACTCATCCGGGCCGTTATTTAGTCAATTCTCCGCACTTTAGCCTTGTTATAGTTTATATTTGATAATCCACGCTAGGTGCACATCTAGGCCCACTTTGGTGTGATTTTCGTGCTTATTGTCATTAGTAGTGTTCATGTGCTGTTAAGTGCCACTTTCAGTGGCTAGATCTGTGGTTGTGCGGGAATAGGAGTCGTGCAAGTGTTCCCGGTGCAATTCTGCACAGGAACACTGCGCACGATCGCCGGTTCTATTGCGCACGACCACTGGTCGTGCGCCACTGATCGTGTGCACTTAACCCTTTTTCACGAGTTCTGTTTGGTGCAGTGCGCATGACCACCAACGCCAGTGCGCACGACCACCGGTCGTGCGCCACTGCTCGTGCGCACTTATCATTTAATTTCCGAGTTCTGTTTGCTGTAGTGCGCACGACCATCAACTCCAGTGCGCACGACCACCGGTCGTGCGCCACTGGTCGTGCGAACATTTTATTTTATAATTTCGTATCTTGCAGGTTCCACCCAGGCAGTGCGCACGATCGCAGAATTCCAGTGCGCACGATCGCAGAATTCCAGCGCGCACGACCACTGGTCGTGCGCCAATGACCGTGCACAGTATTTAATCCAGCGCCTATTTAAACGCCTGTTGCGATTTTAGGGCAATCGATCACTGGAGGGAGCGGGATTCCTGTTCCATACGCCGCAGATTTCCACCGTGGGACGCCTCCACTTCATCTTCTACGCAAGGGGAAGCCTCCTCCACCCATTCCAAGACTTCCTCCATTGTCCGTGAGTGTTCTCCATCGTCCGCAAGCCTCCAAGCAACCATTCTCTCATTCCGCCCGGTGAGAAGAAGAAGGAACCTGAAGTCGAAGACGACGGAGCTACGTAGGGAGATCGTGACAGCTCTCTACGCCGAAAGCATAGTCCGCCCGAGTCCGGAGGTAGCCCGACAACCTACCATTCTGGCCTTGAACGGCCGCTAGTCTTCACCATCGGTTATTTCTTTCCTCTTTCCTCCATTGTACTCTTTGAACCGTGCAATACTCGAATATTGTGATGTTTATTTTGATGGAAATGAATATTTCTTTGTTGTTCTTCATGGTTTGGTGGTGATTCATTCCGCTTTCTCTCACTCACTCGCGCACGCACGCAAGGTGTTTGATCGGCGTTAGCAAGAGCTAACGGCGGTTGTGAAGAGGTGTTTGCGACCCTCACCCTCTCGCACTTGAGTTCACTTCATCCGCCTCACGAAGCACGGCATCGCGGTCGTTGCATCCACCTCACTTTGCGAAGCGGTGTTTTCGACCCGCATCTCTTTTGTTGTTGATAAGATTAGGAAAACCAACCAAAAGCCCCATCTTTGTGTTTGTTGAACGCTTGTGTAACAATAATCACTGCGCGATTCGTTCACCCATCCTGCATTCCTCAAGAGACCGACATCCGGGGAATTTATTCTCCACAATTATTACTTGACAACGACCGGTGCACTTGCCGACACGCATCAGTTCCCTCCCAATTTGGCCTCGCATAATAGGACATAGTCCGTAGCAGAGCCTCATTATGGTCGGGGTCACCCATTATATCTTCGTTAGTTTCTCCGACTGACTCTTCGTGAATTATTGGTAAATCACTAAATCGGAGACGTCGCCGCAAGGTGCGCTCAATTTCCGGATCAAAACCAAATTCAAAATCAATTGAAGAGTTTCCTCGGGTCATAAACCAAAAGAAAAGAAAAGAAGCGGAAAAAGAAAAAGGGAAAATAAGATTTTAGATAAATAAATTAATTTTTATTTAATTATATTTTTTAAATTTTTTTTTAATTATTATTAGGTGATTTAAAATTAGTCCTGGACTTCCCAAGATCTACCCGGTGAAGGGTTTGCAAGGTACTAGAGGCTATGATGGGAATTCAAACCCAAAGCATCCTTTCCAGGAATTTAATTGCACCTTAAAATTAAGAAAAAGAAAAAGATAAAATTAATAGATATTTTGGTTTTCGAAATATCAACCGTATCCCCGGCAACGGCGCCAAAAACTTAATGCGCAAAACAATGCTTGCAAACGATAACGGCAAGTGTACTGTATCGAATATAGTATAGGTTGTTAAAACAAGGTCGTATTAGACTCGGGGCGGTTGAGTACTCTTACTTCGGAAAATCTCTATTATTTTATCGAAAGAAACTTGGGTTGGTTGGTTGCAAGAAAGAGAAATAAATTGTTAAAACTATGCTAAGAAGGATTAGCACTCAACCTCGAATAACCTTGGAAAAAATAAATAAATAAAGAAATAAAACTTCTAATTCTCTTTAAAAGAAATGCTTGACCGTGGAGGTTCCCGATTTATAAACGTACCTCTCTCAAGGATACGCCAAACTGAGTTTAGGTTGATCAATCGAACTCTCGTTCTAGAATCGAAACCCCTAAAACTCGCTTTATCGAAGTGAACCCCTCTATTGGATATAACTCCAATCCGGGAGATTTATGTCATCCTCTCTCGAGGAGTGCATTCAAATCTCTTTTATCCATGAAATGATCGATTCGAACTCAAAACCTCTCGATTATTAGACTACGAAAACAAGAATGAGATTATATATCGATAATATAGTCTCAATCAATATAAATTCAAGGATAAATCTTAAGCGATCTAAATAAGAGAAAAAGAAGTTCTATACTAAATTATGAATTATATTTTCCTTGGATCATCTCGGTCGAGTACTAATGAAATTTAGCTACTCATGGAGATGGAGGAATTGATGAAATACAAGAAGTGCATAATGAAGATTGAGAGTAGAATAAGAGAAAAAGTACTATTTTATTAATTGAAAAGAAATTACAACTAGGAAACAAGAAGTTACAAACCTGAAATGAAAGTGCAAGCTAAGGAGGAAGATTACAAGCTTAAGAATGACAAAAACAGTGCAAGAAAATAAACTTAGAACTCACAAAATTCGTCCCCAAACATCTGGAAAAGCTCCCTTTAAATAGCTGAATTTTTGGTGTTACACGCCCTTGGTCACGCCCGTGACCAAGGGCGTGTAAGGGGCGTGATTTGCTGTGAGGGGAGAAGGCGCCGTCTGGCTTCAATGCAGGCGTTACGGACGTGTCACGCCCTAGGTCACGCTCGTGACCTAGGGCGTGTAATATCAATTTAAGTGTTGCTTTCGGGAAGCTTCGGCGGGAAATTGGCGCGGGAAAAGTCACGCCCGTGTGCTGGATGTCATGCCGTTGGTCACGCCCGTGACCGAGGGCGTGTAATTTTAATTGACGTGGCGGCGTGCTCCGGATGCTTGTGGCGGGTCGTGGCCGTGACATTGGGTCACGCCCTTGGTCACGCCTGTGACCTGGGGCGTGTACTTGGCGAAATCTTCACGGAGCGTCCCCGGAGTGGCAGAAGCAGGTCTGGAGTATTTCATAGGTTACACGCCCATGGTCACGCCCGTGACCTGGGGCGTGTAATTTTAACTTTTTGCTCGAAACAGCCCAGAAAAAACCTGAAAACACAAAATAAACTTAAGTTAGCTTATGAAATAACAATGGAAGGATTTATATGATTAAATTCCTAAAAATAACATAATTTTATATAAAAAAACATAATAAACCTAAACTAAAAGATGAGTAAATAAATTACTCATCACACGTGGTGGGTGAGAATGCTCTCGCCCTCTTCCTTCAAAAGTATGGCCCTTCAAATCTCCTATAGCGCCTGCTTCGCTGCTCCTTTAGCAGACCTTTGCATCAGCCCTTCGAACTCGGCGTTGGAGTAAAGGTGCTGAATGTCCCTCTCCGTGGGAGGTGGCCAAGCAGCGACATCTTTCAGCTTTGGTTTCTCGGCCTCCATCTCCTTGACCCACTTCAGGGGGATGCACGCCCGCACAAGTAGGGTATCATAGTTGGCAATGTCCTGCAAGAAAATGGAAGGTTAGCGAGGGAAAGGAAGGAAATGCGAGAACTTGAGTCACTGCGAGGAGACATGCTCACCTCTCGGGCTGGGCGGCTGGAGAGAAGGGCCTCGCCTATCGCCAACTGCTGCTTCATGGACACGACCTTGGCAGAGGCATGAGCACGGGTCTTCTCAACCTCGACCAAGTTCCTCACAAGGGTCATGCTGCGGCGGGAGGACATGTGAGTCCACGCGAGAGTGTGCATCATGGCTAGCGAGCCCTCATGGGAGAGAGTCTAAGTGGACTCAGTGTCATAGACGGAGGCGTCCCGCGGCCGTAAAGCGCATAGGAGAGGTCTTAGGCTTGTCCGTTGGTTGTCTCCTACTCCATCCAGGATGGAAGGAGGGAGGAAATGGAGACCCGGTTGGCCCACCGGTCCCAATGGATTAGAGGCTCACTGACCGCATCCGCATACCTCTTACCGAGAGGGATGTTTCGTTGCCCTCTAGGCACCGGCCCCGAGGAGGTCTATGCAGGATCAACAGCGGTCCGACTTGGTGGGGGAGCTTGGGGCCGCGTCGGGCTTCTGCTTTCACACGCTGGATTTCACGGGAGACGGATCCTTACAGCAGGCTGGGGCGACAGACTTGTACCGGGCGAGGGCATCATCGGGAGAGAGTCCCATGGCCGCATTCGGTGGGTGGAGGGGAAGGCTTTGAACCCCCCCCCCCCCCCCCCCCCCCCCCCCGCATCAAGAAAATCAAGTAAGAAGGCTGGTGCGAGTGAAAACGAGCAGGAGCAAGGGTTGAAATACTTTAGCTTAGCCTCCCCTGGAAGAATCGGCGACAGCGAGCCGACGTGCTTTCACAGATGCACGACATCCATTCCATGCTTCTGGATGAATGCATGAAGCTTGGCCTCGTAACCTCCCAGCGTTGGAGGCTTGAAGGTCGACCGCTCCTCTTTCACCGGCATGAAGAGAGTGTTGCCGAAAGTCCCGGTCATGAAGACGAACCGCCGAATCCAGTCATGGACCTTATTGGCGGTACCGGTGACCTTGAGCAGGCTTTGGCTATAGAATAAGGCCACCCCGCACTTCGCCCGGAAGTTTAAGAGCTTGCAGAAGACGGGGAGGGAGAACTCGATCCCCTCCTCCCCCAGGTAGCAGGCGAATGCTACCAGCATTGCTATTGAATTTGGGTTCAGCTGGGTGGGAACTACACCGAAATAGTGGAATGGCTGGTGCAGTTCGGGCCAGAGGGGGAGTCGGAGTCCCACCTCAAAATGGTCCAAGTAGATGGCGAGAGCGTCGGGTGAGATCTGGTTGATGTGATCATGACCTCCAGGGAGGCGCGTAGTAAATCCTAGCGGGATGTAGTCGGCGACAATCGCGGCAAAATCTTCTTTAGATAGTTCGCATGTATCGAAGTGGTTGTTAAAGAACGACTGGGCGCACCTGCTCCTACCATCAGGTTCAGGGTGTTGGAACATGGTCTTCAGTGTCTCCTAGGTTTAAGAATAACAAATCCTATATGTATTTGATCTTGTGTATTTAAGTGTGCAGGAAAATTAGTCCACATGACACAAGGATAACATAAGAATGTTGCTCCAAAATTTGAAGCCAAAATTTCAAAATGCCTGCTAGCACTAGCGCTAGCGCTAGAGCCGGCACTAGCTCCGATTTGAGAAAATTTTAGGAGAAGTTATAGAAAGTGTGAGCGCCAGGCGGTAGAAGCTAGCGCTGGCGGTATCTACTAGCGCAGGCGGTAGCGCAAAGCACAAGATAAAGGCAGCAAACTTGCTTTAAATGAAGGATTCTTACGCGGAGAATATTGCCTAATCTGGGATAGCGCCGGCGGTAGCGATAGCGCAGGAACTAGCTCTAAGGATATAAAATGGACCCCTTGGATCTGTCTTCTTCATCCTCTCCCACTCCCAAATTCCAGAGCTTCGTGCCACTTCATATAGAGGAGGGTTTAGAGAGATACTCCTATAAATCCATGAAGGCTTAAGCAGATCCGTGGAGAAGATTTCAACACACGTCATCGTCGTGATGAAAGACCACAATGACTACGATAATACTCTGCAAGTCTTCATCTACTTCTCCAAGAGATCCACATAGAGGGAGTTTTTAATATTATTGTTCTTTTCATTCTTGTAATCACCTTATAAATTCGCCTCGTGTTGGCGACTAGGTATGGTTATGACTTAGGGCAGAAATTCTCCTCGTGTTGGCGACTAGGCCTAGGGTGTAGATCTAGGGGGTGCTCGAGGCCATATCAGGGGAAGGATTGGCTAGAGAGTCTTGAGGCCCTATCCGGGGAAGGATAGGCTAAAGCCACCGGTTGGTGGGGATACGAGTCGTGATAGAAAACAAAAAGGATTTTATTATTCGCCTTCGATTTCTAGCGTCATAGAAATCTAGTGTTGTAATCAATTTTATTAATTGTAATCATGTCTCTCCTTTTGTAATGAAATTGATTTACTCTTCATTTCTCTAAACTGTTTATCTCTCACTCTTTCATTATAAAACAATTTAGATCTTCATTCTAAATCACTATTTCAATCTCTTAATATTTCAAATATAACAAAATATAAAAAAAGTTTTTAAAACCCTTATTCACCACCCTCCCCCTCTAAGGGCGCCTACCGATCCAACAAGTGGTATTAGAGGCAGGTTATTCCAAAATCGTCTAACAACCGGGAATAATAGCGCCTCATGATCTTTCTTCAGTTAGTGGGGGAAATTTTTTTGAAGAAGGAAAATCTCTAGCACCACCTTTATTTGAAGGAAGAAATTATAAAGGATGGAAATTATTAATGAAAAATTTTCTTAAAGGTTTAGATGAAAAAGTTTGGAATATTACAATTGAAAAACCACCTAGCGTATTAAATAGAAACGAAATGGTTTTAAATGCAAAATCTAAGAATAGTCTATTTTATGCGTTAGATCAAAATATTTCCCAACTCATTTATACTTTTCCTACTGCATACGAGATATGGAATTTTCCTGACATAACTTATGATTCTCCATCTACAGATATCAAACATTCACAAAAACCAGAGAATATGCAAGCATGCATAAGTATTCAAGAAAGATCCTCACATGATGAATCCATAGAATGCATATCTAACATAAAGGAAGATGAAAACTCATCAATGGAAGAGGAATGCAATAATGATGAAAAAGGAACTTCATTTTCAAGCATGTCCTCATCCACAAGCGCTGTAAGGAAATCAAAATCCCTTATTGTTTGTAATTCAATTTCTACGCTACAATCGCGACAATCTACTAAACGTAAAATTAAGAAATTAAAAAAGATTAATTCAATTTTACGTTTAGAAAATAAAAGATTAAAGGCTAATGTAGAATCTAGTTGTGATGTGATTTCTCCATCTTGCTCTTTAAATGATATTTCAAAGCCTTTTTTTGATTGCAATGAATTAAAGAAAAATTCAATGATTTTGAAAAAGAACTTTTAATTTCAAAAGAGCATAATGAAAAATTGATAAATGAAAATAATATTTTATCTAAAAAACTAGAATCATTAAAACTATTTGTGCAAAAAAATTCAAGCAATAAAAAATCTTTTATTTCTAGTTTATCATCAAATATATGTAAAACCTCTACTAGGATTTTAAAATATATTAAACATGCACCTAGTGGAATGTTTAATCATACAAGCATAATTAATTCTAATCCTCATTATGTATCTCCAAAATTAAATTCAAATGTGCAAAAATTTCCTATGAAAAATGGTTTCAAAATTCATCATTATTTTAAGCCTAATTTTAATGAATACGGAAACTTGATGCATAATTATAATATTAAATCAAAATAAGAATGGAGACCCAAAATAAAAAAATGAAACATTAACTCCACTTGAAAAGATTCACTCATTTTTGTCTCCCAAAAAATTATCACGCTATATTTGGGTAACAAAGGAACCGTTAGACTTGGTTCCCTTTGGATACCCAAATCTCTTATCTACTAGTATCATTCATTTGCATGAAGTAGAAATAAATCAAAATGAATTACAAAATACTCTACTTTATGATATGCTTAATGTTCCTTTTTATTTTCTTTTCTTTCATTGTTTAAGCCACCATGCCATGGTCACCTAATATAATATTTGAAATTTGCCTTTGTCCCTTAAAGCCTAAATGAAGTTTACAAATCAAAAGTAAAAGTCAGGTTTTCATTTATAAATGACCTATTTATTACTATCAAAATCATTGCTATAAATATCATATAATATTCATATAAATTGAACTATAAAATTGCTATAAGATATTTTAAATTTAATCAAGATATTAGGCTATTAAGCTCTTTAGCCTTCATCAACAAAATTAGAGAAATAACATGATCTAAAAGAAAGATCAAGATCTAAAAGAAAGCTCAATTTTCAATTATTTTTTCTTCACATTTATATGAATTATATGATGACAATTGATATTATAATTGCATGTCATGGTTAGTGTATTATGTGTGTATTGTGATTTATTTCAACTTTAGACCTTAGAATCATCTTGATATCAATAAGATCAAATCAAATAGAATCTTCACTTCATTCTAGGTCTATAAACTAAAACACTATCATACTTTGGCATAACATTAATCTCATACTTATCATACTAAGATTGTCACCTAAACAATATTAGGATCTATGTTAGATTTTATATGTTTACCAAGATATACATGCTGGGTATTCTTATTTAGGGCATATCCATGTTATTCTTTGCATAAACATCATCACATACTAATTGTTTAAATCATGCTTATTTGGCTTATTCGAACTGATATCTTGTGCTTATATTTCCTATCATTTTCAACTTACGTTATATTGATAAACACATGCCTTACAAATTAAAATGAAGATACTAGAAAATATATATATCAAGCGTTGTCAAGTCATATAAAAAATCGTTAATGTTTCATGAAATTTGCACTATCGAGACATCTCCAAAAATTCTGAAATTTCTGCATGAAACTACTCTTGGGACACTTAATCAAGATCCATAATCAGAATTTCCAAAACCTTGAAAATAGTATACTGTTGGTCCCGCTAGCGTTAGCACCGGCACTAGCTCGAGTGTCCGATTTTCTGTAATTTTAAAATTCTGAAAATCAATTAAAATATATTATTTTATATGTTCTACTCATTTTTGCATTAATGCCATTAATTGATTCTTGAAAAATTAAAATAAAAAAAAAACTACAAAAGCCAAAATTGCAAAAATATTTTATTCTTTTCGATTCTTTGTTTACTTGTTTAATTTCTATTTCTATATGCAAAAAACAAATACAAAAATATAAAACAAAGAATTATCAAAAATCATTTTTTTGAACTTAAAACTTTCTATTTACATGTATCTTGTGAAAGGAAGATTTGGGCTATCATCCCATCACATCTCCTAGTATCAGGCAAACCCCTCACATGGTAGACCTCGGGAAGTCCAAGATCAATCTTAAGAGGCCAAACTTTAAATCAAAATTATTTTTTCAAAATATCAAATATACGGTATGGACTTTATTGTGAAAATCAAGCATGATTTAATCCATCATTTAGACCGTCTACAATATTACAATTCCTCATTTCAAACTACTTTGAACATTGTTTTTATCATGTTTTGATATATCTACTCATATTTGCACCAATTGTAATGAAAAGGTTGTGTAGAACCAAGCTTAGCAAGCCTCTAAGTATGAGTAAATGTTTTATGGATAATAATGATTTTTATTCACTCACATATTTTGGCAAAGTCTACTTGTGCTTTTAATCTAAGAATGCTTGCTTGTGAATTGTAATTGTACAACGAATTAAACTTTGCACAAGTATCTTACCTACACCACTTTTATTTGCACTCTTAATATTTGTTGGGAACAGTGCCCTGCAATGTTCCTGATTTGAGGAAGTGCTCAGCTCAATGATAAATGCAAGTTGTATTTGACATTCCATCTAGTTCATGCTTGCAGGAATCGACAATATGTCATGTACCTTAGTTATTTTACTAAGTACATATCGTCGAGAAGAATAGGCAATATCATCGAAAATGCGTGCTTGTCGTCGTAATGACGGACAGAGCAGCAGCCGCTGAGAAGCTAAGTATTTGTGGACCACTGAGATATGGCGAGATCGTCGAATGAAGAATGCCAATCGTCGACCGCTGAGACATGGCGAGATCGTCGAACAAAGAATGCCAATCATCGAACGAAGGATGGCAAGCCCGTCGATCGCAGAATGCTGTTCGTCGAACGCAGAGAAGACACGGGACATCGTCATGTGGAACTCATGTCGTCGAGAGAACATATGATTACGACAACATGATGCAAGAAGAAAGCTCACGGCGACACTGTCAGAGAAAGAAGATCGTTGTATGTACAGAATTGCTAGGATATCTTGTATCATCGAGATACCTCCATCAGAGGCAGAAGGAAGATCGCGATGACAAAGTCAGAGACAACTTGTCGTCATAATGATGCAAATATCTTCAAGACAGAATTCAAATCTTGCGGACGTGATGTCAGCAATTAATGTCGCCGCCTGATTGTCCAATCAGGGCCTGTTGTGATGGATGGGCTTCTGACAGTAAAGGAAATTATATGTGACCGTTATACTGCTTGTCCGTCCTATAAAAGGGAACAGTGTTGCCCTAGAAGAGGAAGCTTGGTGTGCAATAAAATGAACGTGAAAAAGAATCCCGCCGCTCTTCAATAGAACAGTATTTTTCGGCGGAGAAGAAGAAGAAAAAGTAGAGAGCAAGACTCAAGTGCTCTCTGAAGAATCAGTCATCATCATCGACTGAAAGGTAGCCGATCAGCACCAGGCAAAGAGAGTGAAGGCTGAAGAAGATCTAGTGCTGAAACTCCGATTCAAGAAGTATCATCTTCACCCTAAAGAAGCCGATCTACATCAGGCAAAGTCGCCAATCACCATCAGGCAGAAGAGACAGTTTAATTTAATGTAATTTCTTGTAAGGCTTGCGGGCCAATTTGTCTAGCTTGAGGGCTGGAGAGCTGTGAGGCTTGAGGGCCAGGGCAGTGGACTTGCGGGTCCGACTTTGTCTAGCTTGAGGGCTGGAGAGTTGTGAGGCTTGAGGGCCAGGGCAGTGCGCTTGTGGGTGCGATATGTCAAACTTGCACGCTCGGGGGCAGTAGGGGCTTGCGAGCCTAGGCTGTTGGGACTTGCGGGTCGGTGTTATAGGGCTTGAGGGCCTGAGTGTCGAGCTTGCGGGCTCAGGGGCCATCATTGACACCTTCTCCTCCTATGGAAATAGGAGGGGATTGGGTTATAATGAAGGGGCAATTGATGCTGGGAATGGAGAAAGGGGCAAAACTACAGCAGGGCCTCATACCACCTTTCAGAAGGTAGTGCTTCCCTCAAATAGGTATGATCAGGACAGTGTCCATGGTCACTGGATGAATGGAAGCTCCACTAGTCATGAAAATGCTTCTGACTATGGAATGAGAAAGGGCATGGGGATGAGTGCATTAAAGGCTCCCCATGAGGAAATTCAAATGGCCCATCATGGACCATTTGTATTTGGTGTCCCAGCCCCCACTCTCAAGGATAAAGGGGCAACATCTTCTCAATCACCCTCAGATAAGAAGCAGACCAGTAGCCCCAGTATAATCAATTCTCACTTGAACATATCTGATGCCATCAACACCATGTCAGCCACCAAGCTGACATCTGTTGCTGACAAACAGATAAAGTCAAGAAGAAACGATGATACTAGAGCAGCTAGTCAGCTCTTGACTAAGAGAGATTGGAAGAATGCTGCTGCCTTCTCTACTGAACGTACTTTAAAAAATGCTTAGAAAAGAAGGTACAACATCCATGAGTGTTGGTGTTGTGGCAAAGTGGGACACTTTGCCATCGACTGTTGGCACAACCCTAGTGTGCTTAATGCAAAGGTGAGACCTTCTGGGAGGGCTGCGGCGAGTAGAGGGATCTCTTATTATGCTAACAAGAACCTAGGACCCAAGTCACCTTGGGTTCCTAAGGGATATTAAATCTGTCTTGCAGGGTTGTCCATCTAGCCATTAAAAACCAAACAAGGCTAATGGACATTAAGTGCTCCAGGCTTAACTCTGGACTAAGGAAAACTCATCACATACCAAGGTGCACTGATCAAGGGGGAGCTAACAGTAAAGATAAGTGGACATTCCATCGAGGGGAAGCCACTAGCTCAAGAAGACTTAAAGGCTAAGGTGAAGGTAACCATGTTAATGTTTAACAAATAACCCCATCTTTATCTAAGTTCGTAAAAGTAACTTTCAAAAATCATCACCAGACTCTTAAATAGACCTAAGCCTAATCACTTCAGCTAAACTCGAGTTAGTCAGACATTTAACAAAATGACACTTCAACTTCCACACTATAAATAAGGTCAAATGTCCTAATGTTAAAATGCTCTCTACATTACCCTAAAAAGCCGTCGTGTTCCCTACGCCATCTAAGAGTGAACGAGTCGACCGAGCTAAAATCCTCCGGAATCAAAAATATGGTGCCAAAGAAGGAAGATCTTCTATTCGAAGGATGTTAAGTGGTGAGGAATGGATTCTCAGAAGGCTTAAAAGAAATCCAGGGCACCATTAAGCTGCTCGAGACCATCGGCCTGGAATACGCCCTCTCTGAGCCCACAGTGATATTAAGAAGATAAGTGCTGGAGTTCTACTCAAATTCCAAAGGTGGCTCCAAGGGAACGTCTGTGCAAAGTGAATTTAATGGGATAAAGATTAAGGTGAATCCCAAAAGATTGAACAGGGCTCTTCAGTTGTCAACCTTTACAAAGGGGGAGGAAGATGAAATGATTACTCAGGAAGAAATCGTCAAGGCTCTGGCTTGGTGTGGCCACTCGAGCAAAACCTATGGATCCTTGGAAAGGAAAAGCTTAAATCAACAAGGAAAGCTGTTGGCAGACATTGTGGGAAAAATCCTCCTCTGCAAGGTAGGGTCTCAAGATAGGATATCCAAGACTATGTTCAAATTAATGGCAAGGATAATCCTTTGTAAAAAGACCAACTGGGGTCAGCACATCTTTAAGAGGATACAAGAAAGCTTTCAAGCTCCAAATGTTGGAAGAATTCTATCATTATACCTTCTGCAAACCAACTCAGAAAGCTTCAACTAACGCTATGGAGTCAAAATACATCACATGAAAAGAATGGACATCAAAATCCTTACAAGATGGGAGAAAACTCTGACTAAGCCTCCCACGAAGACAGAAACTGTGGAAGATGCAAAGAGGAAGGGAGAAAGCTCATCTGAAGAGAGTAAGTCAGGGAACAGCTCTCCTCCATCTGGATCAGAGGCACCTGTAGAAACAAGAAATGTCTCCCTCCAGGCCTCTGAACTAAGTCAAGGATTCAGGATTTCTGCAGGCGCAGATCCAAGAAGTGCTGAAACTGAGGGGAGAAAAAAAAATGAGATCCCTGCTCAAGTAGAAACAGTGATCCAAAAGATCATAGGCGCTTAGGATGCTGAACATTTTGAGTCTGCAATGCAATAGGATAATAAAGAAATCCCTGTTGATGGAACTAGCAGTGATCAGCAAGGTCCTGAAAAGGTGAGTAAGCAAAGCCACTCACCAATAGGAAAATCTCTATCTCCAATACTGGAAGGGGATGAAGAAGAGGATCAAGAGGGATCATCTACAGAAAATAGACAAGAAGAGCCCTCCCTTCTATCTCAAATAAAGATGCTCCTGGAAGAGCAATGGATAAACTAGGAAGACATGTCTCCTCTGCCATCAATGATCTAAGAAAGGAACTGTCTGCTGAAACAGCAAACCTAAGAAATGATGTGAAAAGCCTACAAGATTATAATACCCGCTCTTACAAAGCTCTAATTAACCTAGGGATTAATCAGACATCGATTATCGGCAGCATAGAAAAGGCCTATGTTGCATCAACCAAGAGAATGGTTGAACACAAAACTGACATCAAAGAAAGTCTAGATCAACAAAATAAACATTTAGATAGTCATCTGCTGGAAACCAAGAATCACTTGGAAGCTGGAATTCACATGCTCAAAAACTAGATATTGGCCTCTGAAGAGAACCTCCAAATAGGGATATCTGAAGAAATCATAAAGGGGGAGAGATCAGTGATAAAAGCCAGCTGTGATCATGCCATCTGGACCTCAAACACTATCAGGGAAGCAATGAATCTTCCTTCCCTTTGTTATGACGAGACTACCGTAGGTCCCTGTACAGAGATTTTTGAAACTAAAAAGGATAAAGAAACAATTGAGACTGAAGAAATTAGAAAGAGAAAGTACAGGGAAGAGATAGAGAAAAAGGAGAAGAAAGTCGGTTCTAAGAAAGCAAAGAGAGCTGCTGATACGAATGCACCAAATATATAGATGGTTAAATATAGAAATGCCAAACTTTTTTGAACATTCGCCACTAATTATAAATGAAGAAATATTTGTCAAAATTCCGTGTTTACTTAATTTTGCTGAAATGTCATCATTACGTGCTTATCTGCTTAAATGTTAATATCTTTTATGAGAATGGCATTTATCATTGAGTGGGTTATGACTTCTTCAAATAGGGGGAGATTGATGGGAACAGTGCCCTACAATGTTCCAGATTTGAGGAAGTGCTCAGCTCAATGATAAATGCAAGTTGTATTTGACATTCCATCTAGTTCATGCTTGCAGGAATCGAAATTATGTCATGTACCTTAGTTATTTTACTAAGTACATATCGTCGAGAAGAACAGGCGATATCGTCGACAATGCGTGCTTGTCATCGTAGTGACTGGCAGAGCAGCAGCCGCTGAGAAGCTAAGTATTCATAGACCGCTGAGACATGGCGAGATCGTCGAACGAAGAATGCCGATCGTCGACCGCTGAGATATGGCGAGATCGTCGAACGAAGAATGCTGATCGTCGAATGAAGGATGGCAAGTTCGTCGATCGCAGAATGGTGTTCGTCGAAAGAAGAGAAGACACAGGACATCGTCATGTGGAACTCATGTCGTCGAGAGAACATATGATTACGATTACATGATGCAAGAAGGAAGCTCACGATGACACTGTCAGAGAAAGAAGATCATCATATGTACAGAATCGCCAGGATATCTTGTATCGTCGAGATACCACCATCAGAGGCAGAAGGAAGATCGCGACGACAAAGTCAGAGACAGCTTATCGTCGTAATGATGCAAATATCTTCAAGACAGACTTCAAATCTTGCGGACGTGATGTCAGCAATTAATGCCGCCGCCTGATTGTCCAATCAGGGCCTGCTATGATGGATGGGCTTATGATAGTAAAGGAAATTGTATGTGACCATTATATGGCTTGTCCGTTCTATAAAAGGGAACAGTGTTGCCCTAGAAGAGGAAGCTTGGTGTGCAAGAAAAAGAACGTGAAAAAGAATCCCGCCGCTCTTCAATAGAACAGTATTTTTTGGCGGAGAAGAAGAAGAAATAGTATAGAGCAAGACTCAAGTGCTCTCTGAAGAATCAGTCATCATCATCAACTGAAAGGTATCCGATCAACACCAGGCAAAGAAAGTGAAGGCTGAAGAAGATCCAATGTTGAAACTCCGATTCAAGAAGCATCTTCTTCAACCTAAAGAAGCCAATCTCCATCAGGCTAAGTCGCCAATCACCAACAACCAGAAGAGACAGTTTAATTTACTTTAATTTCTTGTAAGGCTTGCGGGCCAATTTGTCTAGCTTGAGGGCTGGAGAGCTGTGAGGCTTGAGGGCAAGGGCAGTGGACTTGCGGGTCCGACTTTGTCTAGCTTGAGGGCTGGAGAGATGTGAGGCTTGAGGGCCAGGGCAGTGCACTTGCGGGTGAGATCTGTCAAGCTTGCGGCTCGGGGGCAGTAGGGACTTGCGGGCCTTGGCTGTTGGGACTTGCAGGTCCGTGTTGTAGGGCTTAAGGGCCTAAGTGTCGTGCTTGCGGGCTCGGGGGCAGTAGGGCCTTGCGGGCCTAGGCTGTTGGGACTTGCGGCTCCGTATTGTAGGACTTGAGGGCCTGAAGTTTTTGGCGGCGTTTGCCGAGCCTAGCACACTGCTAGGTAGGCGCAGAGGGAATGAGGACTACTCAAGATACCCTTTCTTGAGGAACCTCTGTACATTGTTGTGTGCTTTTCTGTGTTGCGCTTTCTATTTCATACTTCTACTAATCAGAAATAAAGAACACCCAAAGAGGGGATAACATAATTTGAAAATTCTATTCACCCCCCCCCCCCCTCTAGGTGATAAAGTCGACACCCCAATAAACAATAATATTTAAGAAAAGTGGTTGTCCTTTCAAATTACATTGGTTTGCAAAACAAGTGTATTCGGAGAACTTTGTACAAAAACAATAATCATGAAATAAATTGACAAAGATAACTCCACCAAGCACTACTTAAACCTCCTAATAAGTCTTAATAAGCGTTGTGAGGTTGAGCACCTTGGAAAGAATAGTAAAGTGTCTTGTGCAAACCTTCATTTTTAAACCACTTATTCTTAAGTACACCGGATCAGAAAAAAATCAATATTAAAAAATTATGTGTGTGATCCCCCAAGCACTACTTTGCATACTGATAAGTCTTAATGAGCATTGTGTGCGCAAAGCACCTTAGTTATTGTAAAATTTTTCTATGTGTATTGAAGTGTGTGGAAATAAAATTATTTGTGTTTTATTGTCCACTTTAATTACTCTACAAATGTCTTTTATTTTTTATTAAATCATTTGTTTACTCTATTCAAAATACAATTATATGCACATCATTATCTTCCATAACACTTCTTCTCATGAGTATTGGATCCTAATGCTAAAATTCTATACTCTCTTTATATAAATAAATGCGATAGATAACCTAACATGCTCTCTACAAGTTTTTGTATGTTTTGAATTTGTAAATTAATATAACGTTGTAGTAATCTCTTTTTGAAAACATTATTTCATATTTGGTTACTTTATTGTCAAACTTAAAGATTGTAAATGCAAATTGATTTACAAAAACATCTTCATTTTTGGAATTTTACTCATATCTTCTATGAATCGTCATGTTTACAAAAACATGTTTCTTGTATTTTTATAAGTCTTCCGAATCATCACCATGTATTTTTTACCTTGCGCTTTCATGCTTATATCAAAGTCTTAAATCTCAAAATTCCTTTTTCAACAAATGGTAGACTTGCTTGGTAAAATTTATATTGGTTGTTCTGACACGAATATCACTTTTATGCTAAAAACTCTGATTCATTATTGGATTTCAATATAGCTATGAGATTTTTTCAAAAAACGTTCAATTATAAACCCTTAGATTATGAACTTAT
This sequence comes from Dactylorhiza incarnata, assembly GCA_033032865.1. Taxonomy (NCBI): domain Eukaryota; kingdom Viridiplantae; phylum Streptophyta; class Magnoliopsida; order Asparagales; family Orchidaceae; genus Dactylorhiza; species Dactylorhiza incarnata. Next base: position 1,349,481 of record JAWHQI010000298.1, read on the forward strand.
CATTAGATTCAAATGCTTAATGTTTCAAATGATTTTTATCCCATAATTTCACATCTCACCATAGCGAGGGCATACGGTCGTAGACATTATATAACCTGACCTCTAAGTCATATCTTATCCTTAACCGGGGAGGGTTCTAGTGGGGCCATGCGAGGCACTAGGGGGAAAGAGTGCTAGGTTGAGTATTTTCTAATGTTTGCATATGGGACTAACCGCCCAACATACAGAATATATGCAGCTCCTCATGACCATCCGTCACTTAGTATGGGGCTAGGGTGTAGACATATTGTTTGGGCATATTGGCTACTTGAAAATCATTACCTTTTTATGCTTAAAACTCTTATATAAAGGGGGAGAACTAACATGATAATATTGATTACTTAGGAAATGTTATATTATTCATCTTTATGCTAAAAACTCGGATATATTTCTATTAAAATATTTATGCTAAAAACTCTGATTTATTTCTAAAAAAATTGTTTTTATGCCTAAAACTCCTTATTATTTCATTTCCTCTAAAAAGCTCGATCATGCCTTATCTTATTATCAAAAATCCTTTTTTTATGTCTCTTGCTTCCTTGCCCACTTTTTCTAATAACAAAAGGGGGAGAACTAACATGATAAAAATTAACCGCTATCAAAATGGAAAACTAACATGATTAATTAAGATAATAGCTTATATATTAGAGGAGCATTCACTTAGGGGGAGTATGTATTTAGGGGGGGCAATTCTAAATACCAAAATCGACAATTATCCTTAGTCATCACTTTCACACATACACAAGTAGGTTCCATCATGCTTATATATTAATGCTCTGATTTATCATTAATGGATTTGTTATTATCCAAAGGGGGAATTTGTTGGAACTGTTGGAACATGCTTTCCGCATCTCTTGGTTTGACAATAACAAATCCTATTGTATTTGATCATACTTGTTTTGTGTTTATATTATGCAGGATTCCGTGCTTTCAAAACTCCATGGTGTTGTGTTGTTGTTGCTACCGCGCCGCGCTAACTCTACCAATGGCGCTAGCATTAACAACCACTGAGATGAAACCGCTGAGAAGGGTAGCCGCTGAGATGCAAGCTGACGTTCAATGAATTGTATGCACTACCGCAGGGCGTCTGCATTACCGCGGCGCGCTAGTTCCATTCGACGAACTGGGTTCGATGAACTCGGTGCTCCGTTCGATGAACGACGAACGCGGAAGCCCGTTCGAAGAAATTCATATCAGGGTGGTCGATGATCGACGAAAGCTGAGGCTCGTTCGACGAACTGCAGCTCTACCGCGGCACGTTAGCACTAACGTTTGCGCTAGCGTCCGAAAGACGAAATGGTGTTCGAAGAAAATGATGTCGTTCGACGAACCAGATTGAGATTGACAAAAGCTGAGGTCAGCTCGACGAAGATGCGCCCGATGAAATGATCTACCGTGGAGCGTTAGCACTGACACTGGCGTTAGCATTTTTGGAAACTGTTGACAGAAAGGAAAGTGGAGAAAAAGGAATGTCGACGGGTCGCTATGTTTGGCTAGTACTATCGCGGCGCGTTAGGTCTAACGCCCGGCGGTAGCTTTTGGAAACATCCCGTCTGCAGTTGATTGAGTGGCAAATTTGGAAAGAGATATTGGTTGAAGGAAGGAAATTGCACTATCGCAGGGCGATAGTGTTACTGCGGCGCGCTAGACTGTCACAACCATTTGCGCTCAGAAGTTGCCTTAACTGCCACGATCCGTGTGCGCATCGTGTCACTATCGCGGGGCGGTAGTACTAGCCCAGGCGGTAGCTGTCAAATTTATTTAAAGAGCGGTGCTTCCTCCATTAGTGCTTGCTGTTACAGAAGTTATTGGAGACTTACTTTCAGAGCACACGAGTGAACTTTCAGAAGAAGCCCGAAGAACTCCATCAATGTTGGTGAACGCAATAGAACTTGAAGACCAATACGATCGCATCTACATCGACATCAAGTTTTATTTTTGAGGGAGTTTCTAGTTTGTGTCCTATTTTACTTTTCTTATTGTAACCTTTATATCTTTTGTTCGGTAGAGGAACTCGCCACACGGCGACTAGGTCTGGGTATGACTTAGGACGTAATTCGCCTTTGTTGGCGACTAGGTCTAGGGAGTAGATCTAGGGGGTGCTCGAGGCCTTTCTGGTGATAGATTGACTAGAGCGGCTTGAGGCCTTATCTGGGGAGAGACAGGCTAAAGCCAACCGGTCCTTGGGAGAAGGGTCGGTATAGAAAACGATAAAGAGTTTTTCATTTGTCGCCTCTTTCCAAGCGTTATTGGAAAAGTTTTTGTAAACATATATATTTCAATTTGATGATTAATGAAAATATGTTTATTTCTTCATCAATGATTCGTGCTCTTTGATTCTCATTGTTCAAACGTAAAAGTATTCTCACTGTTTCCTAACGCCGAGCGTTAACACTACCGCTGGTGGTAGTGTTTGAGAATTATTTTCTCTCATAATCTCTGAATTTTTACAACCCTTTTTCACCCCCCCCCTAAGGGCGCCTGCAACAACAAGTGGTATCAGATCTAGGTTATTCCAAATCGGCTTAACAACCGTGAATAATGGCGTCTCTTGATCGTGATCTCGCTTCTACTAGTGGGGAAAATTTTAATATAAATGAAAAAGTATTATCACCACCTTTATTTGTGGGCAAAAATTATGAAGGGTGGAAAATATTAATGAAAATTTTTCTTATGGCCTTAGATGAAAAAGTTTGGAATATTACTATTGAAAAGCCATCTAGCATACTAACTAGAAACAAAATTATTTTAAATGCAAAATCAATGAATAGTATATTTTGTGCGTTAGACCAAAATATTTTCAAACTTATTTACACTCTACCTACCGCATATGAGATATGGAATTTTCTTGAAAGAACTTATGATTCTCCTTCTACAGGTATTGAACAATCGCACGAACCGGAGAATATGCAAGCTTGCACAAGTCTTCAAGAATGCTCCTCTCATGACTGATCAATGGAGCACACATCAAATGGAAGAGAAGAAGAAGTACTGTCTTCGGAAGAGAAGTACCAAAAAGATGTCAAAGAAACAATGTGTTCAAATCATGCCTCTCCCGAAAGCAACATAAGGAAATCAAATCCCATTTTTGTACTTCTATCTCTTCATTACAATTGCTTCAAACTGCAAAGAGCAAAATTAAAAAATTAAAAGATGCTAATAAACATTTGGGCTTAGTAAACAAAAATTTTAAGGCAAAAATTAATGAATAATCAAATTCAAATTTATCTAGTTCCTTTGTTAATAATACTACACCTTGTGTAGAATATAATGAATTAAAAGAAAAACACAAGAAGCTTGAAAAAGAACTTGTTTTTATAAAAGAACAAAATGAAAGATTATGTTTAGAAAATTCATCCTTGAAAAATGATTGTGCTAAGTGTAAGGACTATAAAATTGAAATTAAAGAAATGGATGAAACATTTGATGAATATAAAAATAACTATCAAAATCATATTGATTCAATTATTTCCATTATTAAAAATAGCACAATCGCCTATAGTAAAGCTAGACATAATCTTATTGTTAAGAATGATGAATTAAAATCAAAAATTAACTTGCTTTTGAAAATGGTAAATACAAGTTCACAATATCAAACTATATCTAAAAATAAGTTGAATATGAATATGAACATCTTACCTAAGTTTAAAAATGGGAATGTGGAACATAAAGGAGTTGTAAATCAAAATCAAAATCACCATAATTCACAATATCATGTTTCTCCCAACCTAAAATTAAACGCAAACAAATTTCCTTTACAAAATAAATTCAAAAGTCATTGTTATCCAAACATTCAAGAAAATGACTATGGAAATTTGAAAAATAAAAATAACATTTTTCCAAGATTTGAATGGAGACCCAAAGCTCAAGAAGAAACACAAGTTCCACTCAAAAGGGCCCATTCATCACTATCTCCTCAAAAGCAAACACGTTGTATTTGGGTACCCAAAGGAACCGTCACACCCGGTCCTCTTTGGATACCTAAATCTCTCATTCATTAGTATCCAATAATTTGCATGAAGTAGAAATCAACAAAAAATTAAAATATATATTATCTACTTCATGATATGCTGAATTTCCTTTTTTGTTTTTATTTCCTTGAGCCGTCATGATAAAATCACTTTATATAACTAGTAACATTTTTTTTAAAAATCAAAATTCGTTAACACTAAATTGAAATAGCTAAGATAATGCCACTTGATAATTTAACTTTTCAAGACAAATAAGAATAATTATCAAACTATGGAGTAAAAAAAAATATTTCATAACGATGTAGGAGATTCTTAAAATATTTTAGCAAGATAAGCATAAAAGAACACTTAAACAAAGCCAGAAATTAGTCCAAACTGAAATAGTTAAACGCAGAAAGTTTGCTGATACTAACGCCAATGCTAGAACTAGTGCCACACGGTGGTAACAGCAGTCTATTTTGGTGTCTCTGAAAACCTGCATTAATTACAAAAAAATTTAAAATGATCTTCATTCTCCTACTCTCCAGCCCCCATACAGCTTCTTTCTCCTTCATCACCTCCACGACATCTTCGACGAACCGATGGTCATGGATGCTCCTCTTCTGGACTCTCCTCTCTAGGCGGTGATGGAGTTAATTTAAGGGCCACCATGATCTTTCATACCATCTTCTCGATTCCAGAAATCTTTTTCGACATTCTTGTCACCTTTCTATTGATATCTGCTAGCTCCTGAAGGTCTCGTTGGGTCTCTCTCACTGACACACGTCGTCAAACTAGAGGTTGTGGAGTTGGATCTCGCTCCTGACGTGGAGGATGAATAGATAGAGAGGATAATCTGGCTGGACGACAGACAAGATGATAAACTTCCATATTGAGAGACCGGCATTTCTTGAATACAATGCGTTGAATTATTCCTCCCAATGGAAGAGTATTCAATCGCTGTCGCTGTCGGTCTTTCAACTTATAAGTATATTGATCATGGATAATAGGAGATCTGCTATATCAAACTTAATTTTTTCTAAAATATGATAGGTGACCATTCTCAATTGAGATGTGATCAACCTAGTATCTCCCGCCTTTATCATAATAGTATGCCGTAGGATCTCTTGGATAATGTATGCATTGGGAGTTAGTGTAGTAATCGATGAAATCAATTCCCCCACACCTTCTCGGCCATGCAACACTTCATTTATTCGAGTCCAGTTCTGAAGCGTTCGAAACCGCTCTACAATATCCAAGAGATTACCACTCCATTCAGGGCCAAACTCCTCACATAAATCTTCATGAGTTATCACTACCTCATGACCTTGAATATAGGAACGTACTCCTCCTTGAAGATCTATCCGAGCCGGATCCTCCAATCTCATATAAAATTCTCTTACCAAAACTGAAGAAAAATTATCATCTATGATCACTGAGAGTATTCATATATATGTTCATGAATGGGTAGCTCTATCCCCATCGCCATTGCCACTCCGAAGGTAGCATCCTCAATACCGGGGAATATTGCTCCACCCTCTTGATTCCGACCTACATTTGACCGTCGAGCGTGACGATTGGTGGAAGCCATTATCAAATCTGCACCAAAATAAAATTAAAGGCAAAACATCATAATCTGAACAGGGGATTACCTGTAAATCGGTACAGGAAAGTTACCGCGGAGCGGTATATCTAACGCCGCACGGTAACTGACAAAACTGCAGTTCATCTTCCTCCTTCGAATCCACCAAAAAGTCCTCCAAAATCATTTCGAAAAGACTCAAAAATTCCAAATCTGAGTTATTTCAACTAATCTAACATGAATACTCAAACTATAACTAATAGATCTACCAAAATAACTTAAAAATTTGCCATATATCCTCCTATGACCACACCACCATGAAAATTCTTCAAATCAACTAGATCCTAGCTTGAATCACCAAAATGAACCATGAAAGAAAGTAAAACAATAAAAGAAACACCATACCTACTTCTATCGCCGACGGAAGTCGATGAGATCCAAAACCCTTGACAAAATGGGATCTGACCGGGTCAAACCCTTATATCTCAAGCGTTACCGCGGCGCGGTAACTCTATTGCCCGGCGGTAGTGTGCTTTTTGTCCTTTTTGCAGTTTTCTTTTATTTATATTTATGCACTTATTTTCTGATTATTTCCAGTCTCTTTTTCATTTTTATTTTTTTTTGTTTCTGCTATTTTCTTTTAAAAAATTCCAAAAACAAAAAAATATACAAAACAAATCAAAATCCAACCAAAAACATGCTTTGTTTCTTCTATATATCAAAACAAACTACAAAATTGAAAAACCAATTAAAACATCAAAAACATGCTTTCTATTTGTTTCTTTTTGTTTTTTTTTTTAAAACTTAAAATTTATAAAAAGTAATGTAGATTTTCTATGTTTTAAGGATGATATAGTTTATCTTGCCAAGCTTTGAATAAAATGTTTCATTCTCTAGTTCAAGTATCTTAATAACATTGTTTTTTTGTATCATGCCTTGATCATTATCTTATTTGTGCTTTGAAATTGATGATAGAAATCATGTGTAGTATTGCATAGCATGCCTCTATGTATGGGTAAATGGCTTATATTTGCTAATGATTTTGTCTCACTCACACTTTTTGACAAACTACATATGCATTTAATCTTCTCTTACATGATTGTGTAGTGTAACAACGTCATATTATTATTAGGCATGCTTAGTTTTACCTTCACCACATGTTAAAATCTTTTTCATGCACTTATCTTTGAAGAAGTGTGTCTTTTCAAAAATCTTTTTGTTTGCACATACAAGTGAATTCGGAGACCTTTGTCGTTAAGCAAAAAAAATTTCATATGAATAATTGACAAAGATAACTCCACCAAGCACTACTCACCCTCCTGATAAGTCTTAATGAGCATTGTGAGGTTGAGCACCTTGGAGAGAATTGTAAAGTGCCTTGTTGCAAACATTTTTTTCTTTTACACTACTTCTTCTTGTACACTGAATCACAAAAAAACTAAAATTCAAAATAATAACTGTGATTCCCCAAGCACTACATTGCACCCTGATAAGTCTTAATAAGCATTGTGTGTACAGAGCACCTTGGTAATGTACTATTCCTCTATGTGCATTGAAAATTTTATATAGCTTTGTAGGTAGAAGTAACTCTAAAAGTGTTTCTTCAATAATATTGTGTTTATTTAATTATACATGTCATGTGTTTTGATTAACTCATATGTATACTTTTATCAAAAACACTATTTTGTACAGATCATTATCACTTGTAAGCTTTCTACTCATGAGAATTGGGAGTCTATTGCATATCTACATGTATTCTCTAAACTCTTAAGTAAATGCACTAGATAGCTTTGCATGATCATTACAATTAATATGTGTACTTGATTTCTAAATTTTGAACATTGTATTCTTCTATCTTGTCTTCATAACTTATATCATGCTTACATAATTTTTACCGCTACGCCATGAGAACTCTGTATTGCATACCTTTCAACTAGTGTATGGCTATGTTAAAACTGAAATTATTTTGTGTACTTAACATGCTACAACATCTATTTTCTTATATCCAAACTTCTTCATTATCTACTATACTTCTAAATTCCTATATAAATGTTCACTTAAAACATATTTCGTCATGCTTTCCACCTCCTTACTACTTGTATGCTCGATCATGAATACATTTTCCCAACAAGTGGTTCCTTTTTTGACAATTCTCTTTTCACTCTTATCTATTGTATTTTCCTTAGCGTTTCCCTATTTATCATACTCATTCCCTCTCTACACAGTAATTGCACAGTTTTTGTTGGCCTTCCTCTCCACCCCCTTTTAATAATACCAAAAGGGGGAGACTAAATTTGAAAGAAATTAACATGTTTGGGGAGTCATGTTGAAAGTGCACAGTTAAGCTCACTAGAATTCTCTAGAGGGGGGGGGGGGGGTGAATAGAGATTTAAAAATACTTTATGCAATTATATATATATATATATATATATGTGTGTGTGTAATAATCACAGATTTAAGCTTCCCAGACACCAACAAGAATTAAGCAAGTAAAGAAGAAAAACAGCAAGAAGAAGATCACAGCACAACACAAGGAAATATAGTGGTTCCCCAAACTTTGGGTAGTCCACTCTTCTACCCCCTTGGTAGGAATTCACTATCTTGCACCGAGTCTTTTGATAAGGAGACTCTTAGAAACAGCCTGAGTCTTTTGACAAGGAGACTCTTAGAACCAGTACAACTAAATTTTTTGAAGAGAGATTCTAAAAACTCTTTGAAATGAAGATAAGAAGTAGAAGAAGTAATTTAAACAAGAATGAATCTTCTTCCTAGCTAGAAGATTGGAAGCACAAGAATAGTGAATTTAATCTCTCTTCTATAGTGAGAAGGAGATTGTAAGATTTTCTCTCTTTTGTGAGAGCTTTCAGAATTTGCAGCAGAATGGCTTCAGAAGGAGGAGAAGATGAAGGCTTTTTCTTTGCTGCAGCACACTATCTATTTTCTCAGCTTTCTCACTCTTCACTTGGGATATCTTCCTCTTTTTCAAATGTATATGGTGGATCACTCATTTTGTTCTCTGTCGACCTCCTTCTTATTTATAGCTCTGCTTAAAAGATATTGCTAAAGGAGAATAATCAATTAGCAGACAGAGAATTAGAAAGAGATTTAGAGTTTCCATAATCAATATTTCTGTAGAAGGAAAGAAATTCATTCTGATTTCAAATAATATCCATAATAATCTTAATCAAATTAGCCAAGAATCAAATAGAAGGAAAGGCTGATTCAGAACGTCTATAAAAGAATAATATCATTCCATAAAAATCAGATTACAGAAAGAAGGAAAGAGATCTGGCGTGTTTTTGAATTTCTTATAGATATCCACGTGCGTCGATTACTATTCGACATAAACGTCGACTTCATCCTGGCTGAACGTCGAGAGGAGAATTAGGAAGTTGCATCGACTAAAGTGCGTCGACTTTATTAAATGCGTCGACTAGAAGTCAGAGGTACGTCGACAAAGATTACGTCGAATTCTTCTTAGAGTTACTTAGACTTATTCTGAGAGAAACGTCGACTACATTTCGACGTTGCGTCGAATACTATTCGACGCATATTTGCTTACTAATTTTTCATCCTTAGAAATTATATTCTTCTCAATTCTAGGGGTTAAGATAAATCATTTCCCCAACACAAGTTCATAGGAAGGTTCGTTGTAGGGGGAGCATTCATTTAGGGGAAGCTTATGCACATATCTTAAATTTCATGCTTATCTCTATTATAAACACAAATTCCTATCAATTGAATTATTTCTTTCTAAGTGTATTTGTTACTATCAAAAGGGGGAGTTTGTTGGAACATGCTTTCCGCATCTCTTGGTTTGACAATAACAAATCCCATTGAATTTGATCATACTTGTTTTGTGTTTATAGTATGCAGGATTATGTGCTTTCAAAACTCCATGGTGCTGTGTTGTTGTTGCTACCACGACGCGCTAACTCTACCGCTGGCGCTAGCATTAACAACCGCTTAGACGAAACTGCTAAGAAGGGTAGCCGCTGAGATGCAAGCTGGCGTTCAACGAATTGTATACACTACCGCGGGGCGTCTGCATTACCGCGATGCGCTAGTTCCGTTCGACGAACTGGGTTTGACAAACTCGGTGCTTTGTTCGACGAACGATGAATGCGGAATCCTGTTTAATGAAATTCATATCAGGGTGTTCGATGATCGACCAAAGCTGAGGCCCGTTCGACGAACTGCAGCTCTACCGCGGCGCGTTAGCAATAACGCTGGCGCTATCATCCAAAAGACGAAATGTTGTTCGAAGAAAATGATGTCGTTCGACGACCCAGATTGAGATCGACGAATGCTGAGGTCAGCTCAATGAAGATGCGCCCGACGAAATGATCTACCGCGGAGCGTTAGCACTGACGCTGGCATTAGCATTTTTGGAAACTATTGACAGAAAGGAAAGTGGACAAAAAAGAATGTCGACGGGTCTCTATGTTTGTCAAATACTATCGCGGCGCGTTAGGTCTATCGCCCGGCAGTAGCTTTTGGAAACATCCCATCTACAATTGATTGAGGGGCAAATTTGGAAAGAGATATTGGCTGAAGGAAGGAAATTACACTATTGCGGGGCGATAGTGTTACCGCGGCGCGCTAGGCTGTCACAACTGTTTGCGCTCAGAAGTTGCCTTAACTGTCATGATCCGTGTGTGCGTCGTGTCACTATCGCGGGGCAGTAGTACTAGCGCAGACGGTAGCTGTCAAATCTATTTAAAGAGCGGTGCTTCCTCCATTAGTGCTTGCTGTTACAGAAGTTATTGGAGCCTTACTTTTAGAGCACACGAGTGAAATTTCAGAAGCAGCCCGAAGAACTCCATCAACATTGGTGAACGCAAAACAACTTGAAGACCAATACGATCGCATCAACATTGACATCAAGTTCAACTTTTGAGGGAGTTTCTAGTTAGTGTCTTATTTTACTTTTTTTATTGTAACCTTTATATCTTCTGTTCGGTAGAGGAACTCGCTACACGGCAACTAAGCCTGGGTAGGACTTAGGGAGTAGTTTGCCATGTGTTGGCGACTAGGCCTAGGGAGTAGATCTAGGGGGTGCTCGAGGCCTTTCTGGTGATAGATTGGCTAGAGCGGCTTGAGGCCTTGTCTAGGGAGAAATAGGCTAAAGCCAACCGGTCCTTGGGAGAAGGGTCGGTATAGAAAATGAAAAAGAGTTTTTCATTTGTCGCCTCTTTCCAAGCTTTATTGGAAAAGTTTATGTAAACATATGAATTTCTATTTGATGATTAATGAAAATATGTTTATTTCTTCATCTATGATTCGTGCTCTTTGATTCTCATTGTTCAAACGTAAAAGTATTCTCATTATTGCCAAACGCCGAGCATTAACACTACCGCTGGCGGTAGTGTCTGAGAATTATTTTCTCTCATAATCTCTAAATTTTTACAACCCTTATTCACCCCCCTCTAAGGGCGCCTACAGATCCAACAGGAACATGGTCTTCCACATTTCCCAGGTTTTAGAATAACAAATCCTATATGTATTTAATCTTATGTGTTTAAGTGTGCAGGAAATCAAGTCCTCATGACTCAAGGATACCATAAGAAAGTTGCGCCAAAATTTGAAGCCAAAATTACAACATGCCCGCTAGCACCGGCGCTAGCGCTAGCTCTGATTTGAAAAAAATTCAGGAGCAGTTAAAGAATGTGCTAGCGCCAGGCGATAGCAGCTAACGCAGGTGGTAGTATCTAGTGCGGGCGGTATCTACTTGCGCATGCGGTAGCAAAAGCACAAGAGGAAGGAGGCAGGATTGCTTAAAATGAAGGATTCTCAGGCGGAGAATATTGCCTAATCTGGGATAGCGCCGACGGTAGCGATAGTGCAGGCGCTAGCTCTAAGGATATAAAAAGGACCACTTGGATCCGTCTTCTTCATCCTCTCCCACTCCCAAATTCCAGAGCTTCTTGCTACTTCATATAGAGGAGGGTTTAGAGAGATACTCCCACAAATCCATGAAGGCTTAAGGAGATCCAAGGAGAAGATTTCAACACACGTCATCATCGTGATGAAAGACCGCATCGACTACGATCATACTCTGCAGGTTTTCACCTACTTCTCCAAGAGATCCACATAGAGAGAGTTCATAATATTATTGGTCTTTTCATTCTTGTAATCGCTTAGTAAATTTGCCTTGTGTTGGCGACTAGGTCTGGGTAGGACTTAGGGCAGAAATTCACCTCGTGTTGGCGACTATGTCTAGGGTGTAGATCTAGGGGGTGCTCGAGGCCATATTCGGGGAAGGATTAGCTAGAGCGGACTGAGGCCGTATCCGTGGAAGGATAGGCTAATGCCACCGGTTCATGGGGATACGAGTCGGGATAGAAAACAAAAAGGATTTTATTATTCGCCTTCGATTTCTAGCGTCATAGAAATCTAGTTTTGTAATCAATTTTATTAATTGTAATCACGTCTCTCCTTTTGTACTGAAATTGATTTACTCTTCATTTCTCTAAATTGTTTATCTCTCACTCTTTCATTATACCCAGCAAAAGCTACCGCCAGTGGTATGATGAGTCCCATTTATATAGGGTTTTTAGAACTCATCTAGGCCTGTTTTCTCACTTGTGCACTGCCCTTTTAGCATTAAAACACTCATATTTGCTTTAGTCATCACTTTACACATCGTGCACTCTTTTCTCCTATCGGGGTGTGCAATTGCGCATTCTGTGTTGGGGGTATGCCTTTGGGGCTCCCCATGCCTGTCTTGCTTGAGTTCTTGGATGTTAGTCTTATTCCCTGTGTGGTTGGAGCTTTGATTTTGATTGTGTATAGATAGATTATGCCCTTGAGCTGAGCATTGCAATCTGGGTAAATCGCACGACCATGCGATTATTGTTAATGCACGAATGAAGCGATCATGCGATTTACTCATAGATTTTTGTGATGATGTTCATCGTGCATTTTCCTTAACACACGATTGAATCCAATCGTGAGTGAAGGAAAACGCACGACCTACCTGGAAGCAGAAAAATCTACAGCCTGTCCCACCCCTTGCATTTTTGGTCGCGCACGAGCATTCCGCTCATGCGTGAACAAAAATGCACGGCCTTCCTGTAGCTCCAGTAGTTATTTATCTCTGTCAATCGCTCATCCCAAAATGCACAGTCGTGCATTTTGATCACGCGTTCCTTAAAATTAATGCCTCTATTGAAGCGTGCAGGATCGCCCGACCTAAGACGGTTCTTTTCAGCATTTTCATTGGCAAGCCGTCAGGAGGAGCGGGAGAGCTCCATTTTCGCACTCAACTGAGCAACACCTTGGGAGAGAAGCTCCGTCCACCATTTCTTTGTGGAACTCTCGCGAGAGCTTTGTCTCCGGCCACCGCCATTGTTGCTAGCTCTCAAGCTCCATTTCCGGCCATTTCGTGCTGCGTTTTGGGAAGTTTTCGACAAGATTACTACCAACAAAGACTATAGAAGAAGACGGGCTCAATAGAAGGAATTTACAACTCCTCTCCATACTCCGGACGTCAATTGTGGACTGAGCTCGGACAAGGACTGACAACCCTTGAGTCCGGCCGCAAATCCCGGCAAGCCTTCGTATGCTCGGCTGTATTTTGATGCGCAAAACTATGCCTGAAAATGATAACGACAAGTGTACCGTATCGAATGTAGTATAGGTTATAGAAACCAAGGTTGTATTAGACTCAGGGCGGTTGAGTACTTTTACTTCAGAAAATCTCTATTATTTTATCAATAATACTTTGGGTTTGTTTTGCAAAAGAGAAATTAGAATAAGCTTAACCGATGAGGATGATTAGCACTCGATCCTTGAATCACCTCGGAGATAAAAATAAGACGAAAGAATAAAATCGCATTCTCTTACTAAAATAGCCTTGACAATGGAGATTCCCGAATTATGAACGCACCGCTCTCGAGGAATACGTTCACCTGAGATTAGGTTGATCAATCGAACTCTCGTTCTATAATTGAAACCCCTAAAGATCGCTTTACGAGGTGAATCCTACTATTGGCTTTTACTCCAATCTGGAAGGGTAACATCGTCCTCTCTCGAGGGTTGCATTCTACTCTTCTTTATCCATGAGTGATCGATTCGTATTATGAGCCTCTCGGCTAACTAAAGTACAAAAACAAGAACAAGAATTATATATCAAAAATATAATCTTGTTATCTTAAAATCAAGGATAAATCTTAAGCTTTTCAGAAAAGAGAAAGAGCAACTCTAAATTAATTCATGACTTATATTATTCCTTGGATCATATCGATCGAGTACTAATAGAAATTTAATTACACATTGAGATGGAGGAATCAAGGAAATAAAAGAATACATGAAGAAGGAAGAGGAGAATGCGAGAAATAAGAACTATTTTATTAATTGATGCAAAGGAAATTACAACTAAAAAAAGGGATTACAAGCTATTGAATTGAGAATTATAAATGCTAATAAGAAAAAGACATACTACTAAAAACATGAAAATAATACAAGAAATGAAATGTCTAATCCTTAAAAAATTCGTCCCTGATCATCTGGAGAAGCACATTTTAAATAGCTGAACAATTTGTGTTACACGCCCTTGGTAACGCCCGTGACCAAGGGGCGTGTAAGGGATGTGATTGCAGCAGCAGCGGAGAGGGCGCCTTCTGGAGTAATTGTGTGCGTTACGTGCGTGTCACGCCCCTAGGGAACGCCCGTGACCCTGGGGCGTGTAATCTTTAAAATAGGCTGATGGCGGGAGGCTTTTGCGGGAAGTGGCGCGGGATGAGTCATGCCCGTGTACTGGTTGACACGCCCCCTGGTCACGCCCGTGACCTGGGGCATATAACTTTAATTGACGTGGCAGGCTAATCTGGATGCTGGTGGCGGGTCGCGGCCGTGACATGGGGTCATGCCCCCTGGTCACGCTCATGACCTTGGGGAGTGTACTTGGCGAATTTCCATGGAATGACCCCGGGGTGGCGGAAATAGGTCTGGAACACCTTGTAGGTTACACGCCCATAGGTCACGCTCGTGACCTTGGGCGTGTACTTGCACATTTTGCTCAGAGTGCCCAGAAAACCTGAAAAAGAAAGAAAAAGCTTAAGTTAGTTCATTAATTCAAAAAGGAAATTATTAATATGATATAATTCATATAATTTATATAATTCCATATTAAGAATATATTAAAACTAAACTAAAAATGAGTATATAAACTACTCATCAAATACCCCCATACTTGAGCTTTTGCTATTCCAGAGCAAAAAAATGAGGAAAGAATTACAAGACATCGATATTATTTCTAATTAACTAAAATTTCGTTAAACCAAGAGTAAGTTAAAAGTAAATTCTAAGAATTCAAGAATTAAGTCATAAGTTATGGTGATAATTTAAAAAGAGAAATCTGCTTAGCTATATACTTCTCAAGATGACTATTTAGCAAACAAAATAGTAGAAATTTTCAAAAAAAATTAGATTGAAATTATAAACACTTTAACATAAAAGAAACTTAAGGAAAAGACACTTACCAAAATATTGCTCTCTTAATAATTTAGTTTAGGACTAGAAACAATGAAATTGGTTAGGGATGGGTTTTAAAAAAATGGCAAAATGAAGAGATACTAAAATAAAGGTGATGAATTTTATCCTCTCACCTTATTTGAATATGAAATTGTATATGTTTAGGAAAATAATGAATTTTATCCTCTTATTTTCCATGCCATATAATCTTTTAAAATTTCTCTCCAATCAGAAACCCAAAATGTATATGTTTTAGATGTAATGAATTTTATCCTCTTACATCATGTCATATAATCTTTTAAATGATTTTAGGTGCATATGTTTAGGAAATAATGAATTTTATCCTCTTATTCCCATGACATATGATCTTTTTTTTCTACACTTTTTTTTAAATTTGCCAACAAAGGGTAAGGGTAAAGAAATACTTCTAATTTATAAATTAAACTATTTTGAGAGCAAATTTTTAGTGGAATGAAATTTCCTAAGATCTTAAAGTTAAAATAGAATATAATAAAAATCTATAGATGTTTAGCCAATTTACCACAAAGTGAAGCTATATAAAATTAAAAGGAGTAGTGCTAAATAGATTCTCTAATCAAATTAAAAACATAAAATGTTTCTTAAAACTAAATTACTTCAAATTTAAATTTAACAAATTCTGATAAAACAAAATATTAGCTAAATTAAAAATGTAAGAATACTAATAATCAAACCTCAAACTAAATTTCTAGAAAAAATAAAAACAACAAGGCTAGGTGTATTTATTATTATTAGTTTTATATATATTATTTCTTGGACTTCCCGAGGGCTACCTGGTGAAGGGTTCGCAAGGTACTAGGAGCTGTGATGGGAGTTCAAGCCCAAAGCGCCCTTTCCAAGAAATTAGATTTTTTTTAAATTAATTTTTTTTCTTCTTTTTCCAATAAAAATAAAATGAACGTTAAGCTATACCCCCATACTTAAAATTAAACATTGTCCCCAATGTTTAAAACTAAGTCTGAAGAACACGTGAAAGGAAAATGCGTGAAAATAAAAATGTATGAAAACTGAAGATAAGCAAGGGGTGCCTCCCAAGAGCGTTTTTTTTTCCCGTCTTTAAGCTAGACGGTTAGTGTTAGCTAAACGGATATATAAATTTAAAATGTACTGGAAACTCCCTTAATTCACGCTGGGGTGAGTATGCCGACATTCGTTGCCCGATGACTCCTTCGCTTAACATGTGATTCTCCTTTTGTCTTTGAACTTGAATATGCAAATCAAAATCACCTATACATACCGGAGGTGATTTGGATTTATAAAGGTGAGCGGCATATGGATCATCAATTAATTGGGGTAGCAACGGCTCATCTTCAACCTGAAAATTATTAGTATATAGAGAATCACAATTAAATGGGTTAGAAAAATTTTCGCAAGGAGGAGGTGCTTGCGGAAATATATGATTAAGCTCCGGTTGTTCCTTTTCTAAAATAAATTTTTCTTTAGAAAAATCCAGTGCATTACCAAGCGGAATAAGATTTTCGGACACAAGGTTTTCATGAATTTTCGGTTGAACTAAAATAGGAAAATTTTGCGAAAACTCATGAAAAAGAAAAGAAGATTCGGGTGAAGTAGGGGAAGAAACTTGTTCTTCTTCTATTTCATCCGGGGTACCCATAACATAAAGAAATTTGTGGTAAAATGATTTTTCTTCATCTTTGGTTAAAGAAGTTATAGGATTACATGAAACCACATGTTCCTCCATAACTAAATTATCAAGAGGTGGAGAAAAAACACTAGAAGAAATAATATTTTTATCTAAGTTTTGGGGGGGGGGGGGGGGAGTATCTATTTGAATTGGTGGAATTTCCCAAAAATTATAGTATGGAAATTGCGGCGCATAAGATGAAGAGTAAAAATTTGGTTCTAAATCTTTATCTTCATCGCTCCGAGAGCTATCCAGGTGAGCTTGCCACCAAGAATAATCTACTTCGGGGCTAGAAGAAAAATTATTAAAAGCCAAAAAATTATTCTCGTGCAAATTAGAAAAAACATTTTATCAAAGTTTGTAAAATTATTTTCATGAAAAGAGGAAAAATTTTGATCGTAATTATTATCAAAATTATTTTCATAATATTGAGAAAAATTATTTTCATAATAATTATTTTGAGAATATGAATGTAAATAACATTCCTCACATTGATGAGGCGCACCACAATAAAAATAACTAATTTGGCGCTTTCGTGCAGCTTCCAAGAGATTAACTTGGTGTTCAAGCTCGGCAATTTTTACGGCCAATTCAGATAACCACATTTAATAAAAAAAACAACCTTCACTTAAATGAATGGAATTTTTAGAGGGGAAATAGAGAAGAGAAATTTAAAAAAAAATTCAAAAAGTGGGTTAAATTAGTCCCAAACTTCCCGAGGTCTACCCGGTGAAGGGTTCGCAGGGTACTAGGAGATGCGATGGGAGTTCAAGACCAAATCTCCCTTTCCGAGAATTTAAATTACTCCTTTTAAGATTTTTTTTAAAACAATTTTAAGAGAAAAATAGAAGAAAATTAATAGATATTTCTTTTTTCGAAATATCAACCATGCTCCCCGACAACGGCGCCAAAAACTAGATGCAGCTGAAACTATATCCGCAAATGACAACGACAAGTGTACCGTATCGAATGTAGTATAGGTTATAGAAACCAAGGTCGTTTTAGACTCGAGGCAGTTGAGTACTTTTACTTCAAAAAATCTCTATTATTTTATCAATAATACTTTGGGTTTGTTTTGCAAAAGAGAAATTAGAATAAGATTAAACGATGAGGAAGATTAGCACTCGATCCTTGAATCACCTCGGAGATAAAAATAAGAAGAAAGAATAAAATTGCATTCTCTTACTAAAATAACCTTGACCATGGAGATTCCCAAATTTTGAACGCACCTCTCTCGAGGAATACGTTCACTTGAGATTAGGTTGATCAATCAAACTCTCATTATATAATCGAAACCCCCAAAGCTCAGTTTACAAGGTGAATCCCGCTATTGGCTTTTACTCCAATCTGAAAGGGTAACGTCGTCCTCTCTCGAGGGTTGCATTCTACTCTTCTTTATCCTTGAGTGATCGATTTGTATTACGAGCCTCTTGACTAACTAAAGTACGAAAATCAGAACAAGAATTATATATCGAAAATATAATATCGTTATCTTAAAATCAATGATAAATCTTATGCTTTTCAGAAAAGAGAAAGAGCAACTCTAAATTAATTCATGACTTATATTATTCCTTGGATCATCTCGATCGAGTACTAATAGAAATTTAGTTACTCATTGAGATGGAGGAATCAAGGAAATAAAAGAATACATGAAGAAGGAAGAGGAGAATGAGAGAAATAAGAACTATTTTATTAATTGATGCAATGGAAATTATAACTAAGAAAAAGGGATTACAAGCTATTGAATTGAGAATTACAAATTCTAATAAGAAAAAGAGATACTACTAAAAACATGAAAATAATACAAGAAATGAAATGTCGAATCCTCAAAAAATTCGTCCCTGATCATCTGGAGAAGCACACTTTAAATAGCTGAACAATTTGTGTTACACGCCCTTGGTCACACCCGTGACCAAGGGGCGTGTAAGGGGCGTGATTGCAGTAGCAGTAGAGATGGCGCCTTCTAGAGTAATTGTGTGCGTTACGTGCGTGTCACACCCTTGTGTCACGCCCGTGACCCTGGGGCATGTAATCTTTAAAATAGGCTGCTGGCGGGAGGCTTCGGCGGGAAGTGGTGCGGGATGAGTAACGCCCGTGTAGTGGATGACACGTCCCCTGGTCACGCCCGTGACCTGTGGCGTATAACTTTAATCTATATGGCAGGTTGATCTGGATGCTGGAGGCTGGTCGTGGCCGTGACATGGGGTCACGCCTGGTCACGCCCGTGACCTTTGGGCGTGTACTTGGTGAATTTCCACGGAATGACCCCGGGGTTGCGGAAATAGGTCTGGAACACCTCGTAGGTTATACGCCCATGGGTCACGCCCGTGACCTTGGGCATGTACTTGCACATTTTGCTCAGAGTGCCCAGAAAACCTGAAAAACATAGAAAAAGCTTAAGTTAGTTCATAAAATCAAAAAGGGAATTATTTATATGATATAATTCATATAATTTATATAATTTCATATTAAGAATATATTAAAACTATACTAAAAATGAGTATATAAACTACTCATCATAATTCTTCCCCATTCTCATTATTGTAGTATTGATAATGTGTTTTGAGATGTTGTCATAATGTATTAAAACCCTAACTTTGCCCTAGATGATAATCATGATTGTGTGATTATGTTGGTGGGTTTTATATAAGTGGTATGCCTTGTTCTTCATTCTTGTGTTGCAGCGGGCTGTGATAGTGTCGTCCTAGCTATTGCTAGGAACGTGCTTGGTGAAGAGGTGATTGCGACCCTCATTGTTCATCCATCCATTCCATTACCCATTTGGTTAATCCATCCAAGTGACGTGGTGACGATGACTGATGATTTGGGTTGGACTTCTTCTTTTGTTTTATAAATAAAAGATAACCTTTATATTAAGAGTTTAGAATTGGCGGATGTTTTCGAAGAGTCTCGCAAGTACTCCTACTTTGAGAAATTAACCGTTATCCTATTGAAGGATAGAAGTAACGGTCTTTTTCTTCTTTCAGAATATTGACAATTACGCCTCGGCTACAACGCCGAATTCTATTGAATTGAAAAGTAGAAAAGGAGAGTTTTGCACTAAATCAGTTTGGAAAGCTGTGTTTGAATTCTTAATCCAAATTGATCATTTGATAAAGGCAAGTATCCTTTATCGCAAGTAATACAGGATATTTTTTTTTTAAATATCGGGATCGTATATTTCCGCGGGTCGTGTTGATTATGCTACTTCGAGGAACGAACTATTATTTTATCGGAATAATATTTTTAGTTGGTTTAACTAGAGTTCTAAGTGATAAAATGAGAAAGATGATAATAAGCGATTAACTAGAGTTCTAAGCGATGAGAAAGATAGCGCGCGACGTCGAATTACCTTGAGACGAAAATAGATTTTTTCATAGAATTAAAAGTGATGACTTTAAAAATATTAAAATGACTTGGCCGTGGAGGTTCCATAATTATGAACGCTCCTCTCTCGAGGTTACGCCCACCTGAGATTATGAATATTCGACTGAACTCTCATTCTACAATCGAATCTTCTTAATACTCGCTTTATGTTGTGAACACCGCTATTGGGTTTTTATTTCCAATTCGGGAGAATTACTTCGTCCTCTCTCGAGGGTAGAGCGCAGTTCTCTTTACCCGTGAGCGATCAATCCGTACGCACGAGCCTCTCGGCTAACTAGGTACGAAAATGGAAATGAAAACGACACATCGATTTTGTGGCTCCACTCAACGTGATTCTCGGGTAAACCTTAAGCGTTAATTATTTTAGAAAGAGATGTTTTAATTTTATAGAAAACTATTTTTGTGTCCCAATGCTCTTCGACGTCGTGTGCTAAAGGAAATTAGCCACTCATCGGAATGGAGACGACATTATCGGTTGAAAAATACATGTTTAATAATTAAAGCGGATATAGGCGGATAAAAAGGAAATGAAGAAACTTATATAAAAACAGTAATAGTATCCGTCCCAACCACCTTAAATAAGCGCTAAAAAGTTCTTGGCCTCTTATTCAAGAAGGGGGTGGTATAGAAATGAAAAGACTTATAAAGGTGCAGAAATAATATCGGTCCCAACCGACTTAAATAAATGCTAAAGTAAATTAGCCTCTTATTCAAGATGGGGGTGGTATATAGCAGTTATATGAAGACTGAAATAAAACTAAGTTACAAAAAAGAAAAATATAATCTCATACACGCACACACTCTAAAAAAAACTAAAAAGAAAGCGTTTAAAATGAAAGCGATAAAATAAGGCGAAAAAGAAAACGATAAAACTATTTTATGAAAGCTAGTAAATCTAAGCTTTGAAAACAGTAAACCTAGATTATGAAAGCAATAAACCTAACTATAAAAGCAATAAAACTAAATTATGAAAGCAATAAAGCTAAACTCATACACGCACACATGCTAACATTAATAAAGAGGAGATGATCCAAATGAGAAAAACATCATTTTATTTCTGAAATCAGCATTACAACTAGACTAGGAAGACAGAAAAATTAACTACAAACGAATTTAAACTGAAAGCATAAGAGAAGCTCGCAATCACTCAAAAGAACTCACAATACAATAGGAACTACTCAAAATTTGGATGAAAAATACTTCAGCCGAGCCCCTCTATTTATAGGGAAAATTTGAGTTTTACACGCCCTAGGTCACGGGCGTGACTTGAATGTTATGGCCGTGACTTAGGGCGTGACATTTGCTCGGCTGTATTCGCCGCCTTATGGAAGGTCTGGCCGTCAAACATGGATGCACACGGGCGTGACTTGGTATGTCACGGGCGTGACTTTGTGAGTCACGGGCGTGACTATGGGTGGCTGATGTAGGCAGCATGGGCGCGGCTTCGAGACGTGACACGCTGGCGGCTCACGGGCGTGACTCTGCTGGAACACGGGCGTGACTTGTAGAGTCACGGGCGTGACTTGGTCAACTGGAGTGAGCTGGAAAGGAATTCGTCGGGTGCAGAGCTTTAAATTTACACGCCCTTGGTCACGGACATGACCGAGGGCGTGAATTGAGCGATTTCTCGGGATTTGATCTGAATTGAGCCGTCTCGTTGATATTTGATCTTCAAAATTACACGCCCTTGGTCACGGGCGTGACCGAGGGCGTGACCTGTGAAAATTTTGCAAAAAAATGCAAAAACAAAAATTAAACTAAGTTAGAAACCAGAATTAATAAAGAAGCAATTTATTCATTAATTTACATAGAAAATTCACAATATTAATTAAAACTATACTAATAATTATACTAAAAATACATATATTTTATTACTTATCAAATACCCCCATACTTAAGCTTTTGCTATTCCAGAGAAAAAGTAAGAGAGATCTATACGGGATTAACATAAGTTCTAATTTTTGGCTATCGTTTTATTTTAATCATAAGAGACTGAAAAATAAAAATTCGGAGTAATAAGAGTTAAGTCCTAAATTATGCAAATGATTTAAGTAGAAAGAAATGTCCTAGCCAAAAGGCTTCTTAATTAACCAAATAGCAAACAAAATTGCAATCATTAGTAAACGAGATTAGATTGAAATTATAATAACCTTTGTTTAAAGAAACATGAAGGAAAAATATAAGTTACTAATTATGCTCTCAAATGATTTTTTGAATTAAAACTAGAAACAATAATGTGGTTAAGGGAAAAGCGGGTAAAAAGTCATGACAAATTGAAGAGTACTTGAATTAGGGGTGAAGAATTTTATTTTTTCACCCCTCTTAAATAGTTTCCTTTGACTCCCATCGTTGGTGTACGAGGGAAAATTGATCTTTTTAATTAACCCAATGCCTATGTTTACGGAATTTTCAATTCCCATTGACATAGGATCTCTTTTAACAAATATTGGGTGCCTATGTTTACGGAATTTTTGTATTCCCATTAACATAAGATCTTTTTGTTTTCTTCTTTTGTTTTTGCCATGCTAAATTGGTGTATACAAGGGGTTTTCAAGAGAAATTCTAGAATAATAAAAAAAAGTTTTGAGAGCAACCTTAGTAAGTTGAATATTCCTAGATTCCTGAAGACATGAAGTAGGGATAATTGCAGTCTAAAGTTGTTTTGTCAACATAATACACATGGCTCTATTTTAGCCAGTAGAAGTAGTGCTTGATAACAAAGCCTCTATTTAAATTAAAAACACAAGATATTCTTTAAAACTTATCCCCGAACGTTTAAATCTATCGATCTTAGATAAACAAACAAATAGTAAAACTAGCGATTATGAAAATCAACAAACATATACTCTCGAAACTAAATGCTTTAAGAATAAAAGTAAAGTAGGGTTTATTATTTTTGGAATTTTTTTTCAAGTACTATATAGGTATATATAAATTTTTTTTTTTTGAAAAGTTTTGGGGTTTTGCTAAATTGTTTTTTTTTTGTTTTTGTTTTTTTTTTGTATTATGAAAAATTTAAAAAAATACATATAATTTTTTGTATTAAATGTTTTTGTTTTTTTTTTTTAATTTTTTTTTTGTATTATGACAGTGTAATTTTTTTTTATTTTTTTATTTTATAAAAAGAAGTCCTTTTTTTTAAATGAAAACGGTAAATACACCCCCATACTTAAAACCCAACATTGTCCCCAATGTTGTAATGTAAGTATGAAGAAGATAAAATAACATTGCAATATATACAAAAGGAAAGAGGAAGCAAAAAGGCTTCCCTGAATTAAAGCTGGCGGGGTCGTAAGAAACCCTGCAAAAAGAGATAAAAAACATAATAAAAATATTAGATAAATATGGGATGCCTCTCACCAGCGCTTTGTTTACCGTCGCGTAGCTTGGCGCATTTGGCGTGGTGAGATTATAAAGTGGGGAGGGTTAAAGATTTCGTATGTCCGTCCACCGGATCGCCCACAAGATATAGTTTTAAACGGTGGCCGTTGACTTTAAAATCGCCTTTTTCGGGGTGAGAGATAAGAACGGACCCATACGGCCAAACCTCTTTGACTTCAAAGGGGCCAGACCAGCGGGAGTTGAGCTTACCCAGAAAAAGACGAAGACGTGAATTATAAAGAAGGACAAGATCGCCCGGCGCAAAGTTTTTGGAAATTTAATTTTTCGATCGTGGTAGAACTTAGAATGCTCCTTATAAAATTTATTACTCTCATAAGCGTTCGCGCGCCATTCATCGAGTTCATTTAGTTGGAATTTCCTATTCTCGGAGGCTAAGTTCGAATCGAGATTTAGAAATTTTAAGGCCCAAAAAGCGCGGTGTTCTAACTCTACCAGTAAATGGCACGCTTTGCCATAGACTAATCGATAGGGCGTGCAACCGATTGCGGTCTTGTATGTCGTACGATACGCCCACAACGCGTCGTCGAGTTTTGAGGACCAATCCTTCCTATTTAAAGAGACGGTTTTTTCCAGAATGCGTTTTATCTCGTGATTTACTACCTCTACTTGGCCGCTCGTTTGGGGGTGATAGGCGGTGGCGAGCTTATGCATGACGCCGTACTTAGATAAAATTTTTGAAAACTGGGCGTTGTAGAAGTGCGTGCCCCTATCACTAACTATTGCACGGGGCGTGCCGAAGTGAGAAAATAATTTTATTAGAAAATGGACGACGACTCGCTCATCATTAGTGGGCAGAGCTTGCGCTTCCGCCCACCTAGATAAGTAGTCAACCGCCACTAAAATATAGCGATTATTAAAAGAAGGAGGTAGGGGGCCTACAAAGTCTATGCCCCACAAATCGAAGATTTCGCATTTTAAATAAAAGTTTTGGGGCATCTCATCATGACGAGAGATGTTACCCGACCGCTGGCAGCTATCGCATATACTCACAAAAGTGTGAGCATCCATAAAGAGAGTGGGCCAATAAAAGCCTGACTCTAACGCTTTCCGCACGGTCCTGTTGGCTTGATAATGCCCTCCAGCCGGCCCCTCATGGCAGTGTCGCATTATCTGCGCACCCTCCTTGCTTGAAACACATCTTCGTATCACTTGGTCTGCGCAGACGTGAAAGAGAAAGGGGTCCTCCCAAAAGTAGTTTTTCAAGTCAGAGAAGAATTTCTTCTTCTGCTGAGTCGAAAAATATTTTGGAAGGACCCGCTCGACTAAATAGTTCGCGTAATCTGCGAACCAAGGGGTAGAAGAAGTTTTTGTATTATTTATGATTAAAAGGCGCTCCTCAGGAAATCGATCGTCTATTTCTGGTTCGACGAGCGCTTTTGCGACGGAGTGTTCTAAACGTGAGAGGTGGTCGGCTGCTAAATTTTCAGCCACCTTCTTATCCCGGATCTCTAAGTCAAATTCCTGTAAAAGGAGGATCCATCGAAGTAAGCGAGGCTTGGCATCAACTTTGGCCAAAAGATATTTTAGGGCGGAGTGATCAGTGAAAACGATCACGTGTGAAAGTGTTACGTAAGGCCTGAATTTATTAAAAGCAAAGATGACGACAAGAAGTTCCTTTTCCGTCATTGTATAGTTAGCATGTGCGGCATTGAGTGTGCGAGAAGCGTAATATATTAGATGAGAATATTTATTTACGCGTTGGCCTAAGACAACTCCTACCGCGATATCGCTCGCGTCGCATATAATCTCGAACGGAAAGGGACCAATCTGGCGCCACCAGAATTGGAGAATTGATAAGTTGCTTTTTTATAAAATCAAATGCCTCTACGCAGGTCGTGTCAAAAATGAATGGGGAATCCTTTTCCAGGAGGTGAGTTAGCGGTTTGGTTATTTTTGAAAAATTTTGAATAAACCGCCGATAAAAACCTGCGTGGCCAAGAAAACTTCTGATTGATTTGACGTTCGAAGGAACATGAAGTTGTTCAATTATAGCGACTTTGGCCCTATCGACCTCCATCACGATGGAAGAAATTTTATGGCCGAGGACTAAACCCTCTCGGACCATGAAGTTGCATTTCTCCCAGTTCAAGACTAAGTTCGTCTCCTCGCACCGTTGGAGGACTCTATCTAAATTTTTTAGACAATTTTTAAAAGAGTCTCCAAAGATGGAGAAGTCATCCATGAAGACTTCCATTATGTCTTCTACTAGCTCGCCAAATATTGCCAGCATACATCTTTGGAATGTAGCTGGCGCGTTACAGAGGCCAAACGACATCCTTCGATATGCGAAGGTGCCGAAAGGGCAAGTAAAAGTCGTTTTTTTCTTGGTCCTCGGGTGAAATAGGGATTTGGAAAAATCCCGAGAGACCATCAAGGAAGCAATAAAAAGGATGACCGGAGAGACGTTCTAAGATTTGATCAATAAACGGTAACGGAAAGTGGTCTTTTCTGGTGGCATCATTTAGTTTTTTGTAGTCGATGCACACCCTCCAACCCGTAACAGTACGAGTTGGGATTAATTCATTATTCGTGTTCGCCACGACCGTTATACCGCCGTTTTTTTGGGACGACTTGTACGGGGCTTACCCACGTACTGTCGGAAATAGGATAGATAATCCCCGCGTCGAGGAGTTTAATAATTTCAGTCTTAACGACTTCCCGCATGTTCGGGTTAAGTCGCCGTTGAGGCTGAATTGTTTTACGGGGGTTTTCTTCGAGAAAAATTTTGTGGGAGCAGAATGAGGGGTTAATTCCCCTGATATCGGAAATTTGCCATGCAATTGCACAGCGATGTTTAGATAATACTTCAACCAGTTCGGATGTTTCCGAATCGGTTAAAGTAAACGATATTATAACCAGAAGTTTTAAGTTCGCGGCTAGAAAAGCATATTTTAAATGGTCGGGGAGTTGCTTAAGCTCCAAGACCGGAGGTTCTTCATAGGAAGTGGAGATTTTTAAATCTTTCGAATCAAAAGGCTCAAAAGGCGAATTTGGCGGTAATTCGTCTAAAGGAGGTTGATTCGCCAGATCTGAATCGTCTATCATTAAAGATAACAATTTCGAAAGAGAAGAACACTCGTCCACAAACGCGGATTCCAAATTGAAATAGGAATCATCATTCGATAGTGAGTTTTGCATAGAGGGGTTGATATGTAAAGTAATTTCGTCGTCTCCAACTCGAAGGAGGAGGCGACCGTTACTGACATCGATTAATGCACGGGAGGTTGCGAGGAAGGGTCGACCGAGGATTATGTGTACCTCGACGTCCTCCTCTATGTCTAGGATGACAAAGTCTACCGGGAAGATAAACTTGTCGACCTTGACCAGAACATCCTCCGCTACCCCTATTGGGTACTTTACCCAGCGATCCGCGAGTTGGATGCTCATTTTTGTCGGACTTGGGACGCCTAAATCGAGTTTTCTGAAAAGTGAAAAAGGCATTAAATTGATGTTGGCGCCTAAGTCCGCAAGAGCGTACTTTATTAACATATTGCCAAAGAGGCACGGGATGGAGAACCGTCCCGGGTCGTTCAGTTTTGGCGGCAATTTGTTAAGGAGAACAGCCAAACATTCCGCATTAAGGGAAACACGCGAAACATCCTCGAGTCGCTTTTTATTAGAAATCAACTCCTTAAGATATTTCACATATTTCGGCATTTGGGAGAGTGCCTCGCAGAAGGGGACGTTTATTTGAATTTGTTTTAAAATACGCAAAACTTTTTGATAATTTTCGTCCTCCTTCTCTTTATTAATTTTAGTCGGGTAAGGAATTCGAGGACTCGAAACATTCAGCACAAGCGAAGAATCCGGAGCAATTAGAATCGAAGAAGAGGGTGGAGGGGTCGGAGGCGAAATGCATACCTTAGGCTCAACCCGCGATGGGGAGACGACCTTCTTGCCGCTTCGAAGGGTTATAGCGTTGGCATTTTCCCTGGGGTTTGGCTCCGTATTCCCTGGTAGAGTTCTGTATGGCCGCTCGGAGACCATCTTTGCAAGTTGTCCAACCTGGTTTTACAAGTTTTTACTCGATCCGGTAAGATTCCGGATATTTGAATCGTTGGACGGGATGTATTTAGACAAAACATCTTCGAGGGGCGAAGGTTTTGGAGGAGGAGGCTGGAATCCCTGCAGAAATCCTTGCAGAAATCCTTGGGGATTAATATTTGGGGGCCTCTGAGCATTGTTAGGATTGCTCCAGGAGAAATTAGGGTGGGTCCTCCAACCCAGATTATAATTATTACCATACGGGTTGTTATTAGGGTTGAAGGGGGGCCTAACCAGATTACCGAGGTAATCCACGGATTCTTCAATTACGTTATTATTATTATTATTATTATTATTATTCCAAGCGGGAGTCGAGGAGGAAACAGTCATCTCCGCCACCTGCTTACTTAGCCGCTCTACCTGTGAGGCTAAGAAAGTAGTGGCGTCCACTTCAAAAAGACCAGCCAGTTTATTAGGACGCGACCTTGGCACGTTCCATTGGTACGCGTTCATGGTCATTTCGTCGATCAGAACTTGAGCGGTCTCCGGGGTTTTGTTGTTTAACGTTCCCCCGGAGGCCGCATCAATCATCTGCCGCGTAGAAAAATTTAAACCATTATAAAACGTCTGGACCTGTAGCCAAGTTGGTAGCGCGTGTTGAGGACACCTACGCAAATATTCTTTAAAATGCTCCCAAGTCTCATAAAGAGACTCAGAATCGAATTGCACAAAGGATGTGATATCTGTGCGTAGTTTTGCGGTTTTTGACGGAGGAAAATACTTAGTTAAGAAAAATTCCGTCAATTGGGCCCACGTGGTTATGGACCCTCTCGGAAGAGAAGTCAACCACGATTTGGCTTTTAACCGTAGCGAAAATGGAAATAAGCGTAAACGAATGGCGTCATCAGTGACGCCATTAATTTTAAAGGTGTCGCATATTTTTAAAAAGTTTGAAAGATGCTGATTTGGGTCCTCATCTGGCAAACCGTCGAACTGAATCGACTGTTGTACCATTTGAATTATGCTGGATTTTATTTCGAAATTATTATTATTAACTATTGGGCGAGTAATACTTGATCCTGTATCGTCCAAATTCGGCCGGGCATAATATGCCATGGTCCGGGCCGGGGCCGCATTTGGAATTGGATCGCCCATATTTGCAGTATCTCCGATTGACTCTTCGGGGGTTTCGAGTAAGTTTTGATCACGAGATCGGATACGCTCACGAAGAGTGCGCTCGATTTCGGGGTCAAAAGGAATAGTCGAATCGTCCGACGAGCTTCCTCGGGTCATATACTAAAAACATTTTTTTTTTTTTGGAATTTTTTTGTTTTCTTATTATTATTAATTTTTTTTAAATATAAGTTTATATATATATATTTTTTATATTAATTTTTTGTAATTTTTTTTTTGTAAAAATATATAGATAAGGAATAAAATTAATAGCAGTACCTACTTTCAAATAACAACACAAAGTTCCCCGGCAATGGCGCCAAAAACTTGATGATTTGGGTTGGACTTCTTCTTTTGTTTTATAAATAAAAGATAACCTTTATATTAAGAGTTTAGAATTGGCGGATGTTTTCGAAGAGTCTCGCAAGTACTCCTACTTTGAGAAATTAACCGTTATCCTATTGAAGGATAGAAGTAACAGTCTTTTTCTTCTTTCGGAATATTGACAATTACGCCTCGGCTACAACGCCGAATTCTATTGAATTGAAAAGTAGAAAAGGAGAGTTTTGCACTAAATGAGTTTGGAAAGCTGTGTTTGAATTCTTAGTCCAAATTGATCATTTGATAAAGGCAAGTATACCTTATCGCAAGTAATACAGGATATTTTTTTTAAAAATATCGGGATCGTATATTTCCGCGGGTCGTGTTGATTATGCTACTTCGAGGAACGAACTATTATTTTATCGGAATAATATTTTTAGTTGGTTTAACTAGAGTTCTAAGTGATAAAATACGAAAGATGATAATAAGCGATTAACTAGAGTTCTAAGCGATGAGAAAGATAGCGCGCGACGTCGAATTACCTTGAGATGAAAATAGATTTTTTCGTAGAATTAAAAGTGATGACTTTTCAAAATATTAAAATGACTTGGCCGTGGAGGTTCCATAATTATGAACGCTCCTCTCTCAAGGGTACGCCCACCTAAGATTATGAATACTCGACCGAACTCTCGTTCTACAATCGAATCTTCTTAATACTCGCTTTATGTTGTGAACCCCGCTATTGGGTTTTTATTTCCAATTCGGGAGAATTACTTCGTCCTCTCTCGAGGGTAGAGCGCAGTTCTTTTTACCCGTGAGCAATCAATCCGTACGCACGAGCCTCTCGGCTAACTAGGTACGAAAACGGAAATGAAAACCACACATCGATTATGTGGCTCCACTCAACGTGATTCTCAGGTAAACCTTAAGCGTTAATTATTTTAGAAAGAGATGTTTTAATTTTATAGAAAAACTATTTTTGTGTCCCAATGCTCTTCGACGTCGTGTGCTAAAGGAAATTAGCCACTCATCGAAATGGAGACGACATTATCGGTTGAAAAATACATGTTTAATAATTAAAGCAGATATAAGCGGATAAATAGGAAATAAAGAGACTTATATAAAAACTGTAATAGTATCCGTCCCAACCACCTTAAACAAGCGCTAAAAAGTTCTTAGCCTCTTATTCAAGAAGGGGGTGGTATAGAAATGAAAAGACTTATAAAGGTGCAGAAATAATATCCGTCCCAACCGACTTAAATAAATGCTAAAGTAAATTAGCCTTTTATTCAAGATGGGGGTGGTATATAGCAGTTATATGAAGACTGAAATAAAACTAAGTTAAAAAAAGAAAAATATAATCTCATACATGCACACACTCTAAAAAAAACTGAAAAGAAAGCGTTTAAAATTAAAGCGATAAAATAAGGCGAAAAAGAAAACGATAAAACTATTTTATGAAAGCTTGTAAATCTAAGCTATGAAAACAGTAAACCTAGATTATGAAATCAATAAACCTAACTATAAAAGCAATAAAACTAAATTATGAAAGCAATAAAGCTAAACTCATACACGCACACACGCTAACATTAATAAAAAGGAGATGATCCAAATGAGAAAAACATCATTTTATTTCTGAAATCAGCATTACAACTAGACTAGGAAGACGGAAAAAATAACGACAAACGAACTTAAACTGAAAGCATAAGAGAAGCTCACAATCACTCAAAAGAACTCACAATACAATAGGAACTACTCAAAATTTGGATGAAAAATACTTCAGCCGAGCCCCTCTATTTATAGGGAAAATTTGAGTTTTACACGCCCTAGGTCACGGGCGTGACTTGAATGTCACGGCCGTGACTTAGGGCGTGACATTTGCTCGGCTGTATTCGCCGCCTTCTGGATGGTCTGGCCGTCAAACATGGCTGCACACGGGCGTGACTTGGTATGTCACGGGCGTGACTTTGTGAGACACGGGCGTGACTATGGGTGGCTGATGTCGGAAGCATGGGCGCATCTTCGAGACGTGACGCGCTGGCGGCTCACGGGCGTGACTCTGCTGGAACACGAGCGTGACTTGTTGAGTCACGGGCGTGACATGGTCAACTGGAGTGAGCTGGAAAGGAATTCGTCGGGCGCAGAGCTTTAAATTTACACGCCCTTGGTCACGGGCGTGACCGAGGGCGTGACTTGAGCGATTTTTCGGGATTTGATCTGAATTGAGCAGTCCCGTTGATATTTGATCTTTAAAATTACACGCCCTTGGTCACGGGCGTGACCGAGGGCGTGACCTATGAAAATTTTGCAATAAAATGCATAAACAAAAATAAAACTAAGTTAGAAACCAGAAATAATAAAGAAGCAATTTATTCATTAATTTACATTGAAAATTCACAATATTAATTAAAACTATACTAATAATTATACTAAAAATACATATATTTTATTACTTATCAATGACCCGCATTTTATTTCCTCTTTGTAGGGTAAAAACACAATCACAAAACCCTTAGTTTGGTTCATTTCACCCTTACAATTATTCTTTCGAATAGAGAACTCACACTCCCTACCTGCACTCCTCGAGAGATTGCTACTTGGGGACTTGCTCCCATTTTTATTACTTGAGCGACCGGTGCACTTTCCGTATGCGCATCAAGTTTTTGGCACCGTTGTCGGGGAGTGTAATTGTCCTGTATTTTCTTTAACTGGAGAATAGTTGTAAGCGTGTTGTTTTCTTTTGATTGTTTTGTGTCTTTTGTGTTATGGAAGGACATAATCCAGATGAAATTCAAGATGCTAATCTTGAGACTGGACGGGCGAGGAGAGCTAGTTTACGTTAAGAGGCTGCAAGTGAAAGAGAAAGAATTTATGTTATGGGCCACATTGCTAATGGACAAGGTGGTCGAATTCCTGAAGAACAGGAAGAGGTCCGCCCTCGTGTGCGGATGATGCGTAACTTCACTACCCCTACGGTGGGGAGTAGCCATCCAGGGTTTGGCCCGGTTATTTTTAACAACCAATTCGAGATTAAGCCAGATATCTTGAATATGATTCGAAATAACACCCAGTTTTAAGGGCTGCCAAGTGAAGACCCTCATTTACATCTTCTCAGAAATCTACTGCACATTTCGCTATGCTGGGATCACCGACAATGTGGTTAAGCTCAGGCTATACCCTTTTTCTCTTTGGTATAAAGCCAAAGCATGGCTGCACACTATCCCTCCTGGGACCACTACTACATGGGATGCTCTTTCGTCAAAGTTCTTAGCAAAGTTCCACCCGTTGGATAAGATAGTGAATGCTCGGCGAGAGATAGCTACATTTAGACAGCTTGATCAAGAATCCTTGTCCGAAGCATGGGAAAGATTTGCTGAGTTGCTGCGTAGATGTCCGCAATATGGTTGTGTGGCCTAGAATGTAGTAGAAATTTTCTATTTTGTTGTTGAACCAAACTATAGGGCTATGATCAACGCTACTGCGGGAGGAACAATAATGAATCTGACTCCTGACGAACCTGACTCAATATGATGCTCAAGCCTCCTGTAGCCAGCCGCGTCCACCACACCTGAGTTATGCACAACATGCACCGCCCCAAAGAAAGAGTGCTTTGGAAGAAATGATGGATAAGTTCATTGATCTGGACCAAACTAATATGGCTAGTCAGACTGCTTCCATGAGAAATTTGGAGACGCAAGTAGGCCAACTGGCCCAAGTGCTCTCTGAGCGCACTCAGGGTTCTCTCCCTAGTACTACTAATTAAAATCCCCGAGTGCAAGGAAAGGGCCACTGGATATGAATGGATGCTATAAGGACACGTATGTAGTTGGATGCAAAATCAATGATGTTGATACTTCAGCACTATGCGATTTTGGATCGTCTCGCAACATTCTCGCTTTGCAAGATGTTGCGAAATTGAATTTGAATATGAAAACGGATGATCGGACCTCGCTAGTGCTGGCTAATGGTACTATGGTTGAGACTGAAGGTGAGTTGAAGGATGTTTATGTTAGTGTGAATGGGGTGGTTGTCGTCACTGACTTCTAGGTTTTGGGACCCATGGAAAACGAATTTATCCTTATTTCGGGTGTTTCATTCCTGACAGAGAGTGGGGCAACCCTGCATTTTACTGATGGGCATGCAACCTTATCTCCTAAGGTTGAGAAACATTTACCCCCTCCCAGTGCCACTAAGGCTAACAATGAGTCTGAAATAGTTCCTGATATATACTCATTGGTAGTTGATGATAGTTCTAGTGTTGTTGAGGACATGGAATTATGTGCCAAGAAGTGCAAAGGCGTTGAAGAAATCATGGAAGATACTGAGGTCGATAATGAGGTGAAGAGATGTGGAAGTCCGCGGGGGTGGAAGAATAGTGCTGCTATTGCCGCAGCCTATATGGCAATTGTTGAATCTACAAAAACTTCTTTATTTGTGAACAATTAATGTAAAACTGTAAAACAAGTGCGATGGGCAGATCATTCACCCACTAGGGAGTAGGAAATGAAGCCCCAATTTGATAATGATGACACTGAAACTTTTTCTGAGCGAGCGTCTGGTGCTCGTTGGCGATCGCCTTTTGTGGAAAAATTAAAACGGGAAAGATTGGAGCACAGAGCTCGCAGTTTCGCCCTCCACCGTGCAAAGGAAGAGGCGTGGGGCAGGGGAGACAACTCTCCCTTGGGACCAAAATCATTCACCTCATTTCTTTCTCATGTAGTGGGGGAGGATCATCACAAATTAGCATATAGCTGAGGTGTGGCGGACCCTTGGCCGCCCTTCTGTTTCTCTGCTGTTAGTTTTGTTGCTTTGTGTTGTTTTTCTTTCTGTGATGTCTTGTTTTGGTTAAAAACACTTGTCACTACTTCTTAATACTGGTATTGAGTCCAGCTTAAGGACGGTAAACAAAAGCATTGCTGGGAGACAACCCAAATCTTTTTGTTTTAGTGCTCTATTATGCTATTAGTTGAGTTCTATATATGTTTTGCTTAGAGTCTCTCTTTCCTGTAGGTGCGCGACAATTAGCTTGTTTGGCTGATGTTGCGGCTTGTTTTGGTTTACACGACAATCATCTGGTATGCTCACTTCTGAGCATTGGGTAACTTCTCTTCCCCTAGCTATTATTTTAGTCATTATTATATATCTTGATTGGAATGTTTAGATTAAGTCTGGGGGAGAGCTGTTGTATTTGTTACCTACTGCATGCGCTCAATGTCAATGTATGTTAGAAGTAGATTTAATTCATTTATTTAGTATTGTTCATATTTGTCGCACTCCACAACACCCACTTGAACGCACACTTATCGTTGGCGCGTTTCGAGTTCATCACGTTTCTTTTGTATGATTGGGAAAATCTCTGTGTTGGCTTAGGATTGTGAGTTGGAATAAAATGTCGACTCATGTAGTGCTCCTAGTAGAGTGCCCATGGTTTGCATTGAAATCCATGTAGAGTTGATTTCTCTTTTTACTTTTAGTTTTATATATTTCTATTAGCGTAAATGTTGTTTACTCTACTCAAAATTGGTGAATACAGTGTGAATCAAACAGTAGCATAGGGATGAGTGTAGACGATTGTTAAATTCGTATTGCTCGAGTCAGGAGGAAGGATGGCCTTTCTCGGTGGCTAAGAACTTGCCCCAAGCAACTCTTGAAGCATTGGCATAGGATGATTCTAATGCTCGAGCATGATGTAGGCCATCATTTTGGCCCGGTGTAGCTTGTTTACCTTGCCTATTGCCTTATCCTCGCTAGCCCTTTTGTTCCTACCCCTTCCTATTGATTCAACTCCACCTTCATCTCACCAAAGCCTAAAAGCCAATCCTAGTCGCACGCCCAAATTTGAGCTTCCAAATGTATAGCTCATGTATTTTCAAAATATACACATCGATAATCATGACTTATTCCACAAAATCATGAAACTTTCTAAGGATGATTATAATGTCATCATACACATGTGTTTTAGTTCACAAGCTCTTCAAAGTCATATCCAAAGAATCATACCCATAATACACCTCTCTTAAACATTGCATGACATCCACTTGGTTTAAGTTTCATCAATCATTATGGTCAAGTGGCTTAACTATTTCAAACAAGCATGAATAATCTTCAAATCTCTGCATTCTAATATATAATAGTCATGGTCACTCTTCATAAGATCAAACATGGTATTTTTCTTCTTTATATGTGAGTAGCGTAAGTTAAAACCACAACGACCATAGCCAATTCGATTATTATATTCAACACAAAGGAACTCACATTTCTAATACTTCTGGTTATGCTACATACCATTATCCAAAGCATGAGGGTAAATATTGTGAAAATTTTTACCCCTTTTCCCTAATAAATTAGGATTATTAATATTTAAAGGGGGCATGATTTTCAATAAAATCAACCATAAATTAGTCATATCCCAATGCCTTGAGATGCAAGCAATTCCAAACATAAGTTTAACTCTTAAGAATTTAATTCCTGCCACAAATTCCGTAACACGATGTATCACCTTAAAGAACTAAACTTGGTAACACTTATGTTTCCAATAATCCGACAAAATCAAAAATTTGTTCAACCAGTGATAATGAAGATTTATACTGACATTACCACCAAATTTTTGTCTCAGGCTCAAGAAGGAGGAGAATCTATGACAGCACACCTTGCATGGGATTATACCATCATTATTCATCTTTAAGAGTATGAGCACTATAACCAAGTCTTACTATTGTCTAGTCCAGATCCTAATTAGACTTTGCATGTCGGTTTTCTCTTGCGATCTAGGGAATTTTATTTTACGAACTTCATTAACCGACAATCATAGACAATCAACATAGTCACAATGGTTGGGTTAAGATATTAGAGAATTTAGAAATCTGCTTTGTCAAGGTAATAAGGTAACACGTACCCTTAATTGTACATATATTCCTTTTTGTCTTATGCCGACTTCCTTTGTTCCAGTAGTGGCATATCTATAACTTGGCATTAACAATCTACATTGTTCAAGACAAACTAATCTTAAAATGATCGCAAATTTTTATTGTTGAATAATTGTGACGATTTAGGTGGGGGAAAACTCATTGCAATACAGATAAGTGAAATAAGTTGCGAAGATTTACAATTTCTAGGGCAACACCAGTCAATACATAACAAGCCCAATAATTGAAGAAACGGGATAAGCCACCGTACATCCAGGGCTGAGTTTCTTCTGCCCCCAATATGGTATATATTTCATATATGCACACAATCCTTATGGGTATACAATCCTCAACAAGGAATTCTACTACTTATTTCTCACATCACAGCACGTGTATGGTAGTCCCTGAGACTCATTGATATACTATATGTTCTAAGACCTTAGAATTACCATTTATGATAACTTCTCAGGAGTCACTATATGACCAATCCGGGACAACGGTTTCACTCCAGGTACAAATTATTATTTGTCAGTTATATCTTATTTTTGGTTATTGATCTTACAGAAATGAAAAAGGAAAATATCAACATATGGGCATAAAACCAAGCTTATAAGTCTCTTATTAATTCGATAGTGTATTATAGGAACCATGTCTCCTTCACATGGTCCTGTTAGCTTAGGTAAGGGGGTGGTAATATCACCAGAGAAGACAAGTGGAACTATTAGAGTGTCACCCTTGAATACTTTCACTCATACTGAACTCTTTCACTTAGTCATTTTTGGTATCCTAATACTTCAGCCAATCAATACCTGAGGTCGATATTAGACTAAGGTACTTCATAAAATTTCTTGCTAAGTCAAATCACAATGGTATAGTAGTCAGGTTGGCACTATTTATATGAATTAGCGGAACATGCAAATGTGAATCCATACATAGGCACACCAATGCTTTCAATGCATTAGTTCGACATCGAACTAAAGTTTGAGCGGAGTGAGCTTTCATCTTGTTTTATTTTCTTTAATGGAGTGTTGATGTGGTGAATTTTAATTGTGTAGTTTGTGGATGTGTTTTTTGGAAATTTGCTGAAAAGGAAAAGAAAAAATAAATAAAATAGAAAGAAGAATGAAAAAGAAAACAACGGAAAAGAAAAATTTTTGTATGAAAAGGTTAAATTGAAAAATGCTGAGCAAAATTTTTGTGTTGGAAGTAGGCGGTGCACACACCATGTTGTGAATTCCAAGTCTGGGGGTGTGGTGCACTCGCAAGTCTTATGGTGCGTGGGTAGCTTTATTTATGTGCTCATTTGGGTTTGGTGATATCCCTCTCGTTTACCATTTTATATCATACCATTGCCCAACCCCCGTTTCTTACCTAAAGTCCTACTAACTCGCACAGTGAACCGATCTAGTGTCGTGGAGAGAGTGCGAATGGGTGAGCTTATGGTCTTCGACACTGATCGATTTCGGTGGAGGCTGTTCTGAACCCGGATCCTTGGCAATGCGCATCTTAGTAATCAGTCTATTTTCTTCATATGCTTGACTGAATGATTCTCCGTGATTCATATTTTGAGTAGTAGTAATATACATTTACTATAGTAGAAATCTATAAACTATCTTGTATAATTATAAATCTATTCTACTGAATTTCTGTGCATGTGAGCGTGCAACTTTGCATGGTATTACGTGTCATAATTTCTGTGCTAGCTAACAGTTTTCCCTATCTGCTTAGAATGGTTTGCTCGGGAAGCGCAAATTGTTAAGTTTGGGGGTGTGATGAGTCCCGTTTATATAGGGTTTTTAGGACTCATCTGGGCCTATTTTCTCACTCTTGCACTCCCCTTTTAGCATTAAAATGCTCATATTTGCTTTAGAAATCACTTTATGTTGGGAACAGTGCCCAGCAGTGTTCCTGATTTGAAGAAGTGCTCAGCTCAATGATAAGTGCAAGTTGTATTTAATGTCACATCTAGTTCATGCTTGCAGAGATGAGACAACATGTCCAGTACTTCAATAACCTGCCTAAGTATAATGTCATCGAAAAATGTTGGACATATCATCGACAAGAACAGGCACATCGCTGAAATGATGAGTTAAACAAAGAAGAATGATTGTCTGATGTCGTCGAAAAGGCTCAAGCATGTCGTTGACAACAGCAAGCATATCATCAAGAATATACAGACCAAGGAAAAATGGTGATATCGTTGTGACATCTACACGATGATATCAGAATGTCGAGATAAAGAAAAGACTCAAAGATGTCGACAATATCGTCGACAAGAAGCCTTGACGTCGAATAAGGCCAAGGAAGAACAGATATCATCGAGACGAAGCCTTGTCATCGGAAAGGCTAAGTGAGACTGATGGCAATTGGCATTGTCGTAAAGAAGGCATGACGTCGAGTAGAATCGAAGAAGAGACTAGTTCAAGGAATCGACAATGTCCTGTCGTCAAGATATTATCCATGTCATAGTAACAATGGAAATATCGTCGAGACAAATTCAAAAGTAGCCGGACGCGCTGTCAGCATTTAATGCCGCCGCTTGATTGTCCAATCAGCGCATGCTCTTGAGGGATGGGTGTCTGACAGTAAAGAACATCATATTTGACCGTTATGCGGCACATCCGTCCTATAAAAGGGAACAACGACGCCCTAAAATAAAGTAGAGAGAAACGAACAAAAAAGCATACCGCGGAGCAATACAAGAGAAAAAACTGTGATGAAGAAGAAAGAAAGAAAGAAAGAAAGGAGAACAAAAAATGCTCAATCTGTGTTCTTCAAGTTGCAGTCAAGCCACATCGACTGATAAAGTAGAGTTCCTGATAGAAGAAAGCCTTGAGAAGATTTGCGCTATCAAGTTTGACATCAAAAGCATCTTCTTCAAGTCAAGAAGCCAACTCACATCAGGCAGAAGAAACTGTTTTCATTACTGTAATATCTTGTAAGGCTTGCGGGCCAAGAACTTGTAAGATCTATTTTCAGATCTGAGTGTCAAGCTTGAGGGATTGAGATTTGTGAGGCTTGAGGGCTAAGGCAAGACTTGTGGGTATGTGATGTGTAGGGCTTGAGGGCCTGAGTGTCGAGCTTGCAGGATCGGGTGCAGTGAAGGGGCTTGCGGGCCTAGGTTGCAGGAAAGACTTGCGAGTCTGTGCTGTGTAGGGCTTGAGGGCCTGAGTGTCGAGCTTGCAGGCTCGAGTTTAGTGAAGGGGCTTGTGGGCCTAGGCTGCAGGAAAGACTTGCGGGTCTATGCTATGTAGGGCATGAGGGCCTGAGTGTCGAGCTTGCGGGCTCGGGTGCAGTGAAGGGGCTTGCGGGCCTAGGCTGCAGGGACTTGCGGGTCCGAGTTGTAAGGCTTGCGGGCCGAAGACGTTGGCGGAGTTTGCGAGCCTAGCACATTGATAGGTTGGCGCATAGGGAAAGAGAACTACACAAGACACCCTGTCTTGAGGAACCTCTATAAGTTCTTGCGTGCTTTCTGTGTTGTGCTACTCTAATCTGTAGATCTATTAACTAGAAATCAAGAACACCGAAAGGGGGGGAACAAAGTATTTTGAAATACCTATTCACCCCCCCCCCCCCCCCCATCAAGGAGATAAGTCGACACCCAATAACTAACAAGTGGTATCAGAGCTAGGTTGTTCAAAGAAAGCTCAATAGCTTGAACAGATCTGCCAGTGGTTGTCCACACATCAAAGCTATGGAATCAAGACTAGCCATCTGTTCCAGGGAAAACTTTGCCTTATGGAAGGTGAGGGCAGAAATTTACATGGATTCTATAGATCCAAGGATGTTTCTGACCATTCGAGAAGGGCCATATGTTGTGGCCAAGAGATCATCTGAAATGACTAAAGATGACATCATGATAATCAACTTGTACAAGGAAGCTAAGAGCATTCGCATTTGACACCTCTACATTTCAGCAAATTGCTCACTGCACTACAGCCAAGGATAAGTGGAACTCTCTAACAGTTCTCTTGGAAGGATCATCAAGAGTTAGAAGCACTGTATCTGAGACGATGATCAAAACCCTGAGTGATAGTGACTCAAGTTGGTCAGATGCAGAAGAGTAGACTCTATTTGGATTGATTGTCCTATCTGAGTGAGAGAAAGAAATCCAGGTTGAAGTCTCACCTGAACAAGTTTGCATAAGAGCCACTCTATCCATATCAGATTCAGAACCTGAAACTTGCTCATCAAAAAATGATGACTTGTCCGAGCCATGTAATGGCCTTTTAGAAGGAACTCGGAAAATTCAAAATGCTCTGCAAGGAGCAAGCTAAAGAGATCTCAATTCTTCAAGCCAGAAACTCTGATCACTCCGAAAAGGCAGAGAAGCTTACTCTACAGAATGCAGAGTTTTGCCAACTCAAAAAGGACTTCAATGCAAGCTACAACCTTGACCTAATAAGAAAATTTGGGAAAACTCGGAAGGCACTGATCGACGGCAGGGAGTTGTGCCACTCTTTAACCAAGGAGATTGTACTTCTAAAGTAGGATAGAACTCAAGCTGGTCTCCAGAAGTCCAAGGGTAATAAAATCAGGGGTGTGGAGGACAAAACCTTTATCACAAGAAGGTCAGCAACAAGCTTCCCCAAACCATAGACCCCTACTCCACTGGTAAATGCCTGTTGCCCGACTCAAAGAAGGGAGAAAGGATGTTTCAAAGAAAATGGATCAGGCAGACTCTGTGAGAAGAAAGCAAACTTAGGAAAGGTAACCTCACCCTCTGATAGGAAAGTTGGGGAACCCTATATTGGGTATCTCAAGACCGGGAGCATCACAAGTGGAGCAAAGAACATGACAAAGACCTCAAGAGTTCCTCATGAAAGGACGATCACAAGGATGCATGGAGTTACTAAGTCTACACAAGAGCAGAGGTCATTAAAGAAGACTAACTTCAGATGGAAAGTTGTGA
The DNA here is from genome assembly GCA_033032865.1 of Dactylorhiza incarnata. Lineage (NCBI taxonomy): Eukaryota > Viridiplantae > Streptophyta > Magnoliopsida > Asparagales > Orchidaceae > Dactylorhiza > Dactylorhiza incarnata. The sequence goes on from JAWHQI010000298.1 coordinate 1,390,297, forward strand.
ATGATGATTGTGAATGTCACACTCTCAATTAGTACAGATCTGTATCCTTCAAATATCCTTATGCTCATACTCAAAAGACTCATCCTTACACAACCAGCCGAAGAAGAAGATACAACAGGTTTGAATGTTGGTGTTGTGGAAAAACTGGTCACTTTGCAATCCAATGTTGGTACAATCCAACTGCTCCAAGGGTAACAAATGCTAAACTTGTAAATAATCTCGTTCATAACCACTATGCATATCCTGGAGCAGTTAGATTCAGCATGCCCCTTAAAGCTAACAATTTCCAAGAACCCAAATCTACTAGGGTACCTAAGGGCTTGTAATCTCATTTTGCAGGTAGTCCAGGAGCCCACCAGAAGCAAATATGGGCCTTGGACAAGAAGGTTGTTCTAGCCCATAGGCTGGAACAACAAAATTAGTTCATTAACAATCTTAGTGTAGGGTTGGTGCCAAAAAATAACTCCCAAGCAGGGCAGAAGAATGCCTTAGGCAGACATGTAAGGAAGAATTGTATCGTCGATACAATAAGATATCTCGACGACATAGTAGATGCCGCGACGACAAATGGACTAGGCAGGAAGGATGCGTATCCTAGACGTGTCTCAACGATAAAAGCAGTATCGCCGAAACAGCGTCCAAATATTTTAAATTTTGTTGGTTCGATAAATCAGAGCCGCTCGATGCGGTAGTCATCGATTCCTCGATAAAATCAAAAAGGTACGCACCCCTTCACCTACTTCCACTATAAATAGAGTGAATGCCTAGGATGAAAATTACGCTTTCATTTGCCCTTAGCTATTTCATCGACAAACCACCGCTTCATCTCTGACGTACTGCTTCGTCTCGCTCCGTGTCTCAATGGGTCCCAAGAAAGAGGAAGTAGTGTCAGGATGTGAACTCCAGCGAGGTGGTTTCAATGCCTGCTCCGATGAGATAAGGTCAGTGATAGGGTTGCTGGAGTCATCAGGACTAGAATATCTTCTATGTGAACCCTCAGTTCTTCTCCACCGTGAACTAGAAGAGTTCTTTGCCGATGTAAGAATCAACCACACCGAATCACAGATCAAGTCCAAGGTGGTAGGTAAGAATGTTAAAATATCTGCGAAAAGCCTAGGAAAAGCGCTGCATCTGCCAAGAATCCAAGGAGGAGAGGAAGAAGAAGAGCTAACCTCAGAGGATGTGTGTGCAAGCTATACCTGGTGCGGCCACAAAGGGAAGACCTACGGGTCTATTAAGAGAGCAGAATTTAATCAAAAGGGGAAGCTGCTGGCCGACATTGTTGGCAGAGTTCTATTGTGCAAACCTGGGTCCCATGACCGAATCTCTAAAGACATGTTCAGTGTCATGGCCCGGATAATCTATTCTAAGAAGACCAACTAGAGTGAGTTCCTCCTCCAGAGAATGAAGATCACCCTGACAACCCCCTCCTATGGAAGAATATTGTCCCTCTTCTTTCTAAATACCCAGGGTGAATTACTGCATAAGAGAATGGGAGTTCCCCTACACTACTCCAAGAGAATGGATGCAAAGATGCTAGATCAGTGGGATAGGTCTATCCCTAAACCATCATCTGATGTCCAGCATGCTCCAAAGAAACAAATGAAACAAGCAGCCCCAATAGATCCCTCCAAAGATGGTTCATCCAGCAGCTCCGACATACCCCCACCCCCACAAATCCCTGGTAAGTCTGAGGGGGAGACTTCCAACCTAAGGATTTTCTAGGAACAGTACCAGAACCTGCTCCCACATAGGTTATTGAAGAAGATAGAAACCCCAACTTGTGGAGTGTTCCTGCTGAGGGGGAGTCCCAACTTGGGAGCTCAGCCCAAGACGTAGAGATGATTAATGGGGAGCTTCCTGCAGGAGGCTCAGCCCAAGGTGATGCACAAGTTGAGGGGAAGGCCCAACTGGGGTACTCTGCCCTAGAAGATCAAGGGAATGTGCCCTCTACCCCAGGAGATCGAGGCACTATGCCTGAGCCCATGGATGACTTCACTCTCTCATATAGAAGAGAATTAATCATAGCAAGTCAGATTGTGCTCACATCTCCAAGTGAGACACTGCCAGAGGTTTCCAAGGGGAAGGCTAAGGTTACAGTCCACATTAGTGAAGAATCATCTGAAGACGTCTCTGAAGAAGCTCAACAAGGAATAGAAGGTGATGAAGAACAAGCTGCTGAGCCATCCTCGGCTCAGTTAGGTTCTCTCTTTCACATGATTTCATCCCTTCTAACTGCTCAGCAGAAACAACAGGAAACATTTGTTGTAAAGACAGTGGATGATCTAAGAAAGGAGCTGAAGGCTGAAATAAAGGGAGTTAAGAGGGACATTCTTCATCTCAACACCCAATGTACCCACTTCTACACCCTGGCAGCTCCAGCAATAGAAAAGATGGGTGAGGAAGTCAACAAAGTGGGACATCAAACACATAAGATCCTGACTAATCAAGTAACATTCTCAGGCAATGTGGACTATGCGTTTGAATAGATAGAAACTAGTGCCACCAATAATAGGATTCAAATTCTGAATAGGATCAATGAAAATGCTCTTACACTAGATACCCATCTGCTTGAAGTAAGGAACAATTTGGATGTGACTGAACAACATCTGCATGAACAGCTGACTCTGGTCAGAGAAGGTCTTGAGGAACGGGTAATTGAACAAGTCCAAAAACGGGAGAATGAGATAATAAATGCCAGATCACATCAAGCGATGTGGATCGCAAATCAATTAAAGCAGACAATTTAAAAAACCCCATCAGTATATGAGGTTGACAACCCTCTTGAAAGCACTGACTCAGCAGAGTACGGCATAGAATTCAGAGAATCAGCATCTTCCAAGAAGAGAAAGTGAATTCAAAGTAACAAGTATAGGCAAAATAGACTAAAGGAAGTTGAGTTGGATCCACAATCAGGAAGGTGGAGTCCAGTCTCAAGAGAAATCATAACAGAATCATGGGTACAGTTTGGATACCCTCAGGAGAACCATCACAGGGTATATCAGTCAGTTGAATGGGACAAGCATCTGAAACAGCTGGAAAGGAGGAAGAATCATAAACAAGCATTCCCATAGGGTCCTCCTCCCTCTCCTAAGAAGATTCCAATACCCATCAACTATTATCATAGGCAAAAGAAGAAAGCCAAAGGGGAGAGCAGCAACAGACACTGAAGAGCACTTAATTAAAATCTAAATAGCACTTAATTAAAATCTAAATTCGAATGGGGCAAATGAATGCTAACTTTCATTCATGAACATTTGATCTATTTATGTGCCTGGTGTTTTGTTTCAAGAACATTTATCCGATTTTTGTGATTGCTGCTTAATGTGATTGCTGCTTAATGTGATGTTATTATATGAAATTTTAAATCTTCATATATGTGGCATTTATCATTGAGGTGAGTTAGGACTTCTTCAAATAAGGGGAGATTGTTGGGAACAGTGCCCAGCAGTGTTCCTGATTTGAAGAAGTGCTCAGCTCAATGAAAAGTGCAAGTTGTATTTAATGTCACATCTAGTTCATACTTGCAGAGATGAGACAATATGTCTAGTACTTCAATAACCTTCATAAGTATAATGTCGTCGAAAAAGGATGGACATATCATCGACAAGAACAGGCACATCGCTGAAATGATGAGTAAAACAAAGAAAAATGATTGTTTGATGTCGTTGAAAAGGCTCAAGCATGTCATCGACAACAGCAGACATATCGTCAAGAATATGCAGAGCAAGGCAAAATGGTGATATCGTTGTGACATCTACACGACGATATCAGAATGTCGAGATAAAGAAAAAGACTCAAAGATGTCGACAATATCGTCGACAAGAAGCCTTGACATCGATTAAGGCCAAGGAAGAACAGATATCGTCGAGAAGAAGCCTTGTCGTCAAAAAGGCTAAGTGAGACTGATGGCGATTGACATCGTCGTAAAGAATGCGTGACGTCGAGAAGAATCGAAGAAGAGACTAGTTCAAGTCATCGACAAAGTCCTGTCGTCAAGATATTATCCATGTCGTCGTAATAATGGAAATATCATCGAGACAAATTCAAAAGTAACCGGGAGCGCTGTCAGCATTTAATGTCGCCGCCTGATTGTCCAATCATCGCATGCTCTTGAGGGATGGGCGTCTGACAATAAAGGACATCATATGTGACCGTTATGCGGCACATCCGTCTTATAAAAGGGAACAGTGATGCCATAAAATAAAGTAGAGAGAAACAAACGAAAAAGCATCCCGCCGAGCAATACAACAGTAAAAACTTTGGTGAAGAAGAAAGAAAGAAAGGAGAACAAAAACACTCAATCTGTGTTCTACAAGTTGCAGTCAAGACACATCGACTGATAAAGTAGAGTTCCAGATAGAAGAAAGCCTGGAGAAGATTTGCGCTATCAAGTCTGACATCAAAAGCATCTTCTTCAAGTCATGAAGCCAATCCACATCAGGCAGAGGAAACTATTTTCATTACTGTAATCTCTTGTAAGGCTTGCGGGCCAAGAACTTGTAAGATCTATTTTCATATCTGAGTGTCAAGCTTGAGGGCTTGAGATCTATGAGGCTTGAGGGCTATGGCAAGACTTGCGAGTCTGTGCGGTGTAGGGCTTGAGGGCCTGAGTGTCGAGCTTGCGGGCTCGGGTGCAGTGAAGGGGCTTGTGGGCCTAGGATGCAGGAAAGACTTGCGGGTCTGTGCTGTGTAGGGATTGAGGTCCTAAGTGTCGAGCTTGCGGGCTCGGGTGCAGTGAAGGGGCTTGCGGGCCTAAGCTGTTGGTAAGACTTGAGGGTCTGTGCTGTGTAGGGCTTGAGGGCCTGAGTGTCAAGCTTGCGGGCTCAGGTGCAGTGAAGGGGCTTGCGGGCCTAGGTTGCAGGGACTTGCGGGTCTAAGTTGTAAGTCTTGCGAGCCGAAGATGCTGGCGGAGTTTGCCGAGCCTAGCACATTGCTAGGTAGGCGCAGAGGGAAAGAGGACTACTCAAGACACCCTATCTTGAGGAACATCTATAAGTTCTTGCGTGCTTTCTGTGTTGTGCTACTCTAATCTATAGATCAATTAACCAGAAACAAAGAACACCGAAAGGGGGAAACAAAATAATTTGAAATACCTATTCACCCCCCCCCCCCCTCTAGGTGATAAGTCGACACCCAATAACTAACACTTTACAAATAGTGCACTATTTTTGCCTATCAGGGTGTGCAATTGTGCATTCTATGCTGGGGGTATGCCTTTGGGGGCTCCCCATGCCTATCATGCTTGTTTTGTTGATGTTAGTCTTATTCCCTGTGTGGTTGGAGATTTAATTTTGATTGTGTACAGGTGGATTATGCCCTTGAGCTGAGCAGTGCAATCTGGGTAAATCGCACGACCTTGCAATTATTGTTAACGCACGATTAAAGCGATCGCGTGATTTACTCAGAGATGTTTGTGATGATGTTCATCGTGCATTTTCCTTAACGCATGATTGAATCCAATCGTGCGTGAAGGAAAATGCACGATCTAAATGGAAGCAGGAAAAATCTGCAGCCTATCCCACCCCGTGCATTTTTGGTCACGCGCGAGCATTCTGCTCGTTCGTGAACAAAAACGCACAGCTTTCCTGTATCTTCAGGCGCTGTTTATCTCTGTCAATCGCATGTCCCAAAACTCACGATCATGCATTTTGATCATGCTTTACTTAAAATTAATGCCTCTATTTAAGCGTGCAGGATCGCCTGACCTAGGACGGTTTTTTTGGCCTTTTCATTGGCAAGCTGTCGGGAGGAGCGGGAGAGCTCCATTTTCGCCCTTAACTGAGCTCCACCTTGGGAGAGAAGCTCTGACCACCATTTCATTATGGAACTCTCGCGAGAGCTTCGTCTCCGGCCACTGCCATTATTTCCAGCTCTCAAGCTCTATTTCCGGCCATTTTGTGCTGCGTTTTGGGAAGTTTCCGACAAGATTACTACCAGCAAAGACTAGTGAAGAAGACGGGATCAATAGAAGGAATTGACAACTCCTTTCTGTACCCCAAACATCAACCGTGGACCAATCTCGGACAAGGACTTACAACCCTTAAGTCCAGCCGCAAATCCCGGCAAGGCTTCATATGCTGGGTTGTATTTCTTCCCCCTTCTCTTTATTGTAGTATTTATAATGTGTTTTGAGATGTTGTCATGATGTATAAGAACCCTAACTTTGCTCTAGACAATAATCATGTTTGTGTGATTATGTTGGTGGATTTTATATAAGTGGTGTGCCTTGTTCTTCGAACTTGTGTTGTAGCGGGTTGTGATAGTGCCGTCCTAGCTAATGCTAGGAGCGTGCTTGGCGAAGAGGTGATTGCGACCCTCATTGTTCTTCCATCCATTTCATTGCTCATTTGGGTAATCCAACCAAGCAATGCGGTGGCGGCGACCCACATTTTATTTCTTGTTTGTAGCGTAAAAACACAATCACAAAACCCACAGTTTGGTTCATTTCACCTTTGCAATTATTTATTCGAATAGAGAACTCACACTCCCTACCTGCACTCCTCGAGAGATCGATACTTGGAGACTTGCTCCCATTTTTATTACTTGAGCGACCGGTGCACTTGTCGTCTGCGCATCATGGTACACTTACCGTATAGCGTTGTCCTTCTTCTAGCTGACAAGCTCATTATTCTCATCGACAGACCATCACTTAGTCGACAAAGGTACCTCCAACAGTAACACCTATTGGGAATGTGGTGTCATCTATCTTCTTGTCAACATAATAGTTCTTCTCATCGATAGATCAGCATTTCTAGTCGACAAAGATACCGCCAGTGGTAACACATACCGTGTAGCATTATCTCTCATATAGTCGACATGATAACATCGAGAAGCTAACACTTCTCATTGAAAGGCTAACTCTTCTAGTCGACAAAGTTAATTTTAGCGGTAACAACTACCGCGCGGCGTTAGCATTCTGCTACTAGTTTTCATTTTGATTCTTTACCATTAGGAAGTTGGGTGTTACACCCACTCATGTTGATCATGACTCATACAAGGTAATCTTATGGACTTAGGACTACTACCTAGTCTAAGCCAATTAAAAGTGACACATGTCACCAAAAAGGTGGTTTTGTTCAAAATGGGATGTTACAAATCCAATAAACAAAGAAACGATTTCGTTCCTGAAATTTAGGATGGGGCTACGGGGATTGAAGATCAGAATATGACAAATCTAGTTCATAGTACACTTGAAGAGGTTAACAGTTTAGTATGTCATGAGTCCCACACAACATTAGTAAGGGTCATAACTCATCCACATCTCTTCACCCTCAACCTCTCCCAACTATACTTTCATTATTCTTTATGATACTTGTAATTAAAATTTATAGTCGATAATATGATCACGGTCACTTATTGATATCCAGACCAATCTAGTGATAATCAAGTTTAATATTTAGTATCCCATGTCATGTGGAACATCAACTTTAAAAAAATCAAGAAGTAATAACTTTAAACCCTTTGAAAATATCATAATCATATGCAAAATTGAGGTCCATAGATGATTTCCAAATGTATAGCTCATGTATTTTCAAAATATACACATCGATAATCATGACTTATTCCACAAAATCATGAAACTTTCTAAGGATGATTATAATGTCATCATACACATGTGTTTTAGTTCACAAGCTCTTCAAAGTCATATCCAAAGAATCATACCCATAATACACCTCTCTTAAACATTGCATGACATCCACTTGGTTTATGTTTCATCAATCATTATGGTCAAGTGGCTTAACTATATCAAACAAGCATGAATAATCTTCAAATCTCTGCATTCTAATATATAATAGTCATGGTCACTCTTCATAAGATCAAACATGGTATTTTTCTTCTTTATATGTGACTAGCGTAAGTTAAAACCACAACGACCATAGCCAATTCGATTATTATATTCAACACAAAGGAACTCACATTTCTAATACTTCTGGTTATGCTACATACCATTATCCAAAGCATGAGGGTAAATATTGTGAAAAATTTTACCCTTTTCCCTAATAAATTAGGATTATTAATATTTAAAGGAGGCATGATTTTCAATAAAATCAACCATAAATAAGTCATATCCAAATGCCTTGAGATGCAAGCAATTCCAAACATAAGTTTAACTCTTAAGAATTTAATTCCTGCCACAAATTCCGTAACACGATGTATCACCTTAAAGAACTAAACTTGGTAACACTTATGTTTCCAATAATCCGACAAAATCAAAAATTTGTTCAACCAGTGATAATGAAGATTTATACTGACATTACCACCAAATTTTTGTCTCAGGCTCAAGAAGGAGGAGAGTCTATGACACCACACCTTGCATGGGATTATACCATCATTATTCATCTTTAAGAGTATGAGCACTATAACCAAGTCTTACTATTGTCTAGTCCAGATCCTAATTAGACATTGCATGTCGGTTTTCTCTTGCGATCTAGGGAATTTTATTTTACGAACTTCATTAACCGACAATCATAGACAATAAACATAGTCACAATGGTTGGGTTAAGATATTAGATCATTTAGAAATCTGCTTTGTCAAGGTAATAAGGTAGCACGTACCCTTAATTGTACATATATTCCTTTTTGTCTTATGCCGACTTCCTTTGTTCCCGTAGTTGCATATCTATAACTTGGCATTAACAATCTACATTGTTCAAGACAAACTAATCTTAATATGATCGCAAATTTTTATTGTTGAATAATTGTGACGATTTAGGTGGGGGAAAACTCATTGCAATACAGATAAGTGAAATAAGTTGCGAAGATTTACAATTTCTAGGGCAACACCAGTCAATACATAACAAGCCCAATAATTGAAGAAACGGGATAAGCCCCCGTACATCCAGGGCTGAGTTTCTTCTGCCCCCAATATGGTATATATTTCATATATGCACACAATCCTTATGGATATACAATCCTCAACAAGGAATTCTACTACTTATTTCTCACCACAGCACGTGTATGGTAGTCCCTGAGACTCATTGATATACTATATGTTCTAAGACCTTAGAATTACCATTTATGATAACTTCTCAGGAGTCACTATATGACCAATCCGGGACAATGGTTTCACTCCAGGTATAAATTATTATTTGTCAGTTATATCTTATTTTTGGTTATTGATCTTACAGAAATAAAAAAGGAAAATATCAACATATGGGCATAAAACCAAGCTTATAAGCCTCTTATTAATTCGATAGTGTATTATAGGAACCATGTCTCCTTCATATGGTCCTGTTAGCTTAGGTAAGGGGGTGGTAATATCACCAGAGAAGACAAGTGGAACTATTAGAGTGTCACCCTTGAATACTTACACTCATACTGAACTCTTTCACTTAGTCATTTTTGGTATCCTAATACTTCAGCCAATCAATACCTGAGGTCGATATTAGACTAAGGTACTTCATAAAATTTCTTGCTAAGTCAAATCACAATGGTATAGTAGTCAGGTTGGCACTATTTATATGAATTAGCGGAACATGCAAATGTGAATCCATACATAGGCACACCAATGCTTTCAATGCATTAGTTCGACATCGAACTACAGTTTGAGCGGAGTGAGCTAGTTGGTTGTTGGACTTTTATTTCATGCTTGTGTGTTGGGTGATATATTTTGTCAAGATCATTTAAGCATGGATACCATTTGTAAGACCCCACCTTCTGGAAATTGGACACGGCCGATGGGAGTCTTATGCCGAGAATAGCCGCCTTGTGGTAGTACCAACTCACGGGTTAGCATCCACTACAAGATTACTATCATGATGGTAATCTTGTAATATATGTAAGCCAGCCACACGGGGCATAAGAATAATTTGCATGAAATCCAACATCACATTAATAATAAAGAGTAGTCCACAATTTTAATAATAATTTTACAAATATTACATCTCCAAATATAAACTACATAATACAAATGTGGAAGCTCTCAAAAATCTCACATCAACTGTAGGAGAAGTCATAATGCATTGCATTGTCATGTCAGGCCCTATCCCTCTGGCCTGGTGGTCCTCCTAAAATGATGTGGTACAACGACCGTTATTCAAAAAAATTAAGAGTTTTCCTCATCCACTCCCCTGACGATTACAAGGCACCGGGCGGGAGTATGGAAACAAAGGCTAACATATAAGCAGTAATATATATATATGTTGTGTATTGTAGCCATAATAAACTTGATTTGAAGAAGTGCCCCTTGAACTAAGATGAATGTATGTTTTATTTGATGTAGCATCTTAGTTATGTGTTTGCAGGATATTATTTGCTAAGTACAAACCAATGTCAGGTTTCAATGAGTCAAAAACAAAGGCCAAAGCAATGTAATTCCTCATTATGTATACCAAGGTGTTGACTCATGTGAAATCTCTTTATTCGGATGTACTTAATTTTCAAACAGTATGGAGAAGACAAGTTGAATAGGTTGCTGAATTCAGGATTGGAAGAATTATGCCTAAGTCTTTTTCGTCGAGTGGTCTCATGAAATCAAATTGAATTCGTTGAGACAACTCATGAAGACTTAGTTATTCGTCGAATTTACTCAAGAGGTCTCAAAAAAATTGACAAGTATTTTTCGACGAGTAAAATTATGTTCACTCGATGAATTTGTCTAGTGGTCTGCCGACTTCTCGTGAACACTCGACGAATTCATCGAGTGCTCTCGTGAAATCCTCGAGTGGCCTAAGAACTCTTTCTTCCCGTCTCAGCTCATTTTATTATGTCCTTTTCATCAAGTCTTATGAGAAGTCGTCGAGTGATCCTCTATTCGACAAGTTCATTCGACGAATGATGACAGAGCTTGATTTCTTCATTTTGCTGCCGATATGTCCTTTTAGGGTTTCTCCCATGTACAGTACACGTGGATCTCATTCCTTAAGACTCATTTATAGTCGTATGAAGAGGTCCTATAAATACTTAAAAGATGTTTATTTAAACCCTAATCATGCTAAGTTTGAAAAGAAAACATCGTAAGTTCCGTCGGCCATCCTCGTTCTCGCAAAGAAGGTTTTCTCCCGCTGACAAGTTCTCGACACGATTCTTCTTCAAGATTCGACTCAACAAGATCAATATGTTCAGATTCATTCAAGTGATTTATAGATCTTGTAGTGTCGACAAATTTTCAGATCCAATACTTCAAGTCAGAGATTTCTTCTTCCCCGTTCAAGATCAAGTTCTCATCTCATTCAAGAAGAAGAAGATCCATTTTCTCAGATCAGAAGAAGTTGAATCTCCTTGAGATTCTAAGAGATTGATTTTCAATCAAGAGTTTTTGTAAACACCATTTACATATCTTGTAGGAAGTTTTTCTTTTGAGTTCTTGTAGATCCAAGTTTAGAAGATCGAGTTTTAAGGAGAGTTTATTCTCCGAGCTTTTTGTAGGAGAGGTTGTTCTCCGAGTTTGTAGGAGTTGTACACCGAGTTGTAAGATTATTTATAATCTGGGATTAGTGAAGTAGCCTAGTCTAGCTGAGCGTGCTAGATAGGTAAGGCGGGAAAGTGGAGTACCCATACCGGGGAACCATTATAAATCCTTCTGTTTGTATGTGCTCTTTGTTTTCTGTGTGCTTATCTTTCTAGATTTTAATTCCGCTTAAAAAGCCATAGAACTCACCTATTCACCCCCCCCCCCCCTCTAGGTGATTTAGGTACCAACTAGATACTTTCAATTGGTATCTGAGCGAGCTTGTTCGTTAAGAGGTTAACACCTTGAACAAACTCCTCCATCTAGTTGTTCAAAGACACCATGTCTGGAATGGATAGAAACAAGCATTATTCCATGAAGCTGCCAGTTTGAACAAAGGAGAACTTCCCCATGTGGAAGGAAAGAGTAAAGTTTTACATAGAAGCCACCGATCCAAAGATTTTCTAGATAGTTGAAGAAGGTCCTCATATTCCCATGACGGCATCTACATTCAATCTTGTTGTACAAGTTCCCAAGAAGATTCTTGATTTGACGAAGAACGAGATTGCTCTTATTGCCATGGAAAACAAGGCAAATAATATAATTGCCAGTGTTATAGATGACTCTACGCTACAGAATCTCTACCACTGCAAATCTACTACAGAGATGTGGGATTTTTTGGTCGTCTTGATGGAAGGTTCGGAAGAAGTAAGGGATGATCGAAGATTGCTACTAAATCAAGTATACGAAGCTTTCAAGAAGGATCCAAGGGACTCTATTTCTGACACATATGAGAAGTTCTTCAAGAACATCAACGGTCTAAGGAACTATGATCGGGAATTCACTATTTGTGAACTAAATGATATGTTCTTGATATCCATGACAAAAGAATGGGATACCAAGGCTATATCCATCACAGAATTCATAAAGTTCGCTATGATGGAGCACAGATTCTATTTGGGAAGCTGATTCCCATGAATTGAAGCTCAGCATCAGGAAAACTGAGGAAGAAGGCAACAGGACTTCTTGAAAAGAGAATTTCGTAGCTCTGAAGGCCGAAGGCTCAAAGAAAGGTAAGATCATGTTGTAGTGAGGACACAGTCGTCAGAGGAAGATGACGAGTCTGTGGCTTGCTCATCAAGCTCAGACATGTTCAATGGAGAGTTCTCCTAACTCTTTAAGCAATTCAAGAGATTGTTGAACAAAAGGAAGCAGAGGAGAGGCCAATCCTCCTCATCGGATCACAGAAGAGCAAGACGTGATGGTCAAAATCACATGAAGGGTCACAGCAATGAGAGGTATAAAACTAAACCGAACAAACATACTTCGACTGAAATTATTTGTAACTACTTTAATAAGCTAGGGCATGTAATTGCGAAATGCTCGTACAAGAAGAATGATGGTTTGAGAAAGGAAGATAAGAAATCTTTCAAAAGTAAGAAGAAGGAGGAAAAGAGCTTTTTGGCTAAAATGTCAAAAACTCTGAGCAAAAGCGACCAAGACGAGTCAAGCTCAGACGAAGAAGCCTACTTCAGGATCATTGCTCAGACCGACGAGGAAAATTACGACACCCCCTATGAGGGGAAGGTAAATTCACATTCACCTCTTTCTGAATATGAGACGGATTCCATTGCGGATGAAGGCTATTCCTCTGAGGAAGACTCAGCTATACTTGTTTAGTATAAAGCTCTATTGAAAGGATGTGACAAGTTCAGCAAGGTAGTCAAATCTTAGAAAAAAGAGATTGAATCTCTCAAGACCATTGACGCGCGATTTCAGCACCGCTAATTAGATAGCTCGAAATGCGGTACGACTACAGTGCACCGGTCGTTGTCAAGTAATAAAAGTAGGGAGGAATTCCCCGAATATCATTCTCAAAGGATTGCAGGATGTGGTGAACGAGACGTGTGGTGAGTCGATTGTTGATGGAATAAATTCGCGCTGCGCAAAATTAGAATATTATCCACGTATAATTCGATAAGGCAAGTGTACCTATCGCTTTATAGTATAGGATTTAGAAAATCAAGTGTCGTATTTTTCCGGGCCTTTTGAGTACTTCTACTCACAAAGAAGAGCTATTATTTTATCGATCGAAAGTTGGGTTTGTTTTGGAAAAACGATTTGGAGAAAATTAACTACGAAGAAAAATTATGATTAAAAGGATTAGCACTTGGTCTTGAATCACTTTGGAATAAAATAAAATTTTATAAAAGATGAAACCGCAAACTCTTATTGAAATATCTTCGACCGTGGAGGTTCCCAAAATATGGTAGAGCCTCTCTCGAGAGAACTACCACCTAACCTTAGGTTGATCGATGAAGACCCCTCGGCCAGTCGAAACCCCCTAAGCTTGCTTTAAGCGGTGAACTCCACTATTCGATTTGACTCCAATCCGAAAGATTTGTGTCACCCTCTCTCGAGGAATGAATACAACTCTTTTTATCTTTGAGTGATCTCCTCGTTCGCATGGATCTCTCGATCACTAGCAAACGAATCTTAGATTGAAAGTCATATTCCGGACATATGAAATCAAAACAAAATAAATCAAAGATAAATCGAAGATAAACAATACGAGAGAGTTTGCTAATTAGAAAAATTCAAAACATATTTTATTTCATTCCAAAGTTCATCATGACCAAGTGCTAAAGGAAATTTAGCTACTCATCATAGTGATGGGAATACAAGTAGAAGAGGAAAAAGACATGATTAAGAAAACAACAATACTTGAATTAAAATAGCAATAATTTAAAAACTTACAACTTTAGGAAAAACTAGCTAGAACATCAAAAACAGTAAACTAAAGCTGAAATTAATCTCCAAAATCGAACTCCTTGACTTCTGGAGATTGCTGCCTTTTATAGTTGAAAAATCGGGGAGTCACGCCCTTGGTCACGCCCGTGACCAAGGGCGTGTAAGCTGCGTAATTGCTGTCATGAAAGCCCAGGACGTTGGGGAAGAGAAACCGCCAAAAATCAATTGCATGGCGGGTCACGGCCACGGTCACGCCCGTGACCAAGGGCGTGTCTTGAACGGGTCTGGAAACGGCGGGAAACGCCGCGATCTGGAGTTACTCTGGCGGTTGCAGAAGAGTCACGGCCTCGGTCATGCCCGTGACCGAGGGCGTGTAAGCTAGAAACGGCGGGAGTTGATTGCTGGCTGAAATGAATGCATTCCGGGCGAGTCACGTCCGTGACTTTGAGGTCACGCCCGTGACGGAGGGCGTGTAATTTTAATCTAACGTGGCGGCTGACTTCTTCAACTGGAATACGTGGGGCTGGTTCACGGTCGTGACAATATGTCACGCCCTGGGTCACGCCCATGACTGAGGGCGTGTACTTTGCGATTTCGGCAGAAATACTCCTAATATTCTCTTGATTAGTCTTATGAGCTTGAAATTGCTATTGGCAGCCCAAATTACCTGAAAATACAAAAAGAAGATAAATTAGTGATAAATTAACTAAAACTAAATAAAATTAAATTAATTATTAATAAAATATTATATAAAAATAACTATAAATATAGCATTATCAAATACCCCCATACTTACTCGTTTGCTAGTCCCGAGCAAACAACTTTTCTTAGGAGTAGAAAAATTTAAATACTAGAATAGAAATTTGAACCTAAGGAGTCAAAATGCGAAGTCTTGCGCCTATGCGTGTAGAAATCCTAATAGAAAAACCTATTCAGCATAAAGATTAGCTTATAATTTTCAAAAATGCGCTATAATATATTGTTATTACTTTTTAATTTAAAATCCGGTAAATCCTAAAATGATATTTAAGGAGCGGGTAGCGTGTTTACTAAGATCAATATTACACAAAATCAAAGTTCGGGATAGCCTCCAAAGAAATCCATCAATAACGATGGCCATAGGCTTGCCCTTTCACACTCTCGCCACGGCACTAGTTTAACTCATAAGCATGAATCAATATGACTTAATTATGTTGAAATGTGGCTTAGGTTCAATGTGTGGATATCAAAAGATAAACGTGAAGGGTTAAGGCACACTTAAAGCAAAAGGAAGAGCTTTGCAAAGACTTGTATAATAATTAATTTTTACACCCCAAATAATTTTGAAATATAAAGGTAGGGGTCAAAAATGTACTCTACAAATTTTTTTCTCAATATTTTTTTTATCATTTTTTTTCTTCATTTTTTTCCTTTTTTTCTTCTTTTGCAGCAAAATGATAACAAAATTAAAATCACCATTTTCACAAATAAAAAACACAAGCTAGCAACAAATAAAGCTCTAAATTTCAAGCGTGCACCATAGGTAGGCTATTTGGCTTTGGTGAAAATGAGTGGGGCTTACAAAAGAAACGGGGAAAAGCACAAAGTGGCTAGCAACGGTTAAGATTTTATGGCTTGGAATGCAAAGGCTCAAACGAATCAAAGGGTGGCCTAAATCATTTTCATGCTCCTGAATCAAACTTATGCAAATGTCTTGAGAGTCGCTAGAGGCAACTTCTAGACATCGAGAAAGAATACCCTTCCGTTCAAATTGCGTAATATTTCTCCAGTAAACTTCTACATACTCACTTAAAGCATTTTTGGATTCTACCGGTTTCAAATTAAAAGTAAAACAAAAATATTTTACGCAGTTAGAAAAACATAAATCTAATTTTATGCTGAATAGTTAATTCGACATGAGATCCTACTAACGCATGCGCGTAACTAGAACACTGCACGAGTCAACAATTTTACTCCAAAATTCAAAATCTAATGAAGTATATAAAATTTTCTACAACACTATGTAAAAGTAAATCTACTAAGAATTTTGCAAACAAGTAAATATAGAAATATTAAGAAAACTATATTTTTTTTGTAGATTTTCTTAATTTTGTATTTTTTTTTGGTAAAAATTTTGGGTGTTGCTTCGCAATAAAACCAACGTGAAATACCCTCCCCCCATACTTAAAAGAAAACAGTGTCCCCAATGTTTTAAAAATAAGTACGAGTAAAGGAGAGGAAACTTCCCTGATGAAGAGCAAATCAATACCCAAGCCATCCTGAAGAAAAACATAAAGCACAATCACAAAAACACAATCACTACCCAAGCCATCCTGAAGAAATACATATATTTTATTACTTATCAATGACCCGCATTTTATTTCCTCTTTGTAGGGTAAAAACACAATCACAAAACCCTTAGTTTGGTTCATTTCACCCTTACAATTATTCTTTCGAATAGAGAACTCACACTCCCTACCTGCACTCCTCGAGAGATTGCTACTTGGGGACTTGCTCCCATTTTTATTACTTGAGCGACCGGTGCACTTTCCGTATGCGCATCAAGTTTTTGGCACCGTTGTCGGGGAGTGTATTGTGTTGGCTTAGGATTGTGAGTTGGAATAAAATGTCGACTCATGTAGTGCTCCTAGTCGAGTGCCCATGGTTTGCATTGAAATCCATGTAGAGTTGATTTCTCTTTTTACTTTTAGTTTTATATATTTCTATTAGCGTAAATGTTGTTTACTCTACTCAAAATTGGTGAATACAGTGTGAATCAAACAGTAGCATAGGGATGAGTGTAGACGATTGTTAAATTCGTATTGCTCGAGTCAGGAGGAAGGATGGCCTTTCTCGGTGGCTAAGAACTTGCCCCAAGCAACTCTTGAAGCATTGGCATAGGATGATTCTAATGCTCGAGCATGATGTAGGCCATCATTTTGGCCCGGTGTAGCTTGTTTACCTTGCCTATTGCCTTATCCTCGCTAGCCCTTTTGTTCCTACCCCTTCCTATTGATTCAACTCCACCTTCATCTCACCAAAGCCTAAAAGCCAATCCTAGTCGCACGCCCAAATTTGAGCTTCCAAATGTATAGCTCATGTATTTTCAAAATATACACATCGATAATCATGACTTATTCCACAAAATCATGAAACTTTCTAAGGATGATTATAATGTCATCATACACATGTGTTTTAGTTCACAAGCTCTTCAAAGTCATATCCAAAGAATCATACCCATAATACACCTCTCTTAAACATTGCATGACATCCACTTGGTTTAAGTTTCATCAATCATTATGGTCAAGTGGCTTAACTATTTCAAACAAGCATGAATAATCTTCAAATCTCTGCATTCTAATATATAATAGTCATGGTCACTCTTCATAAGATCAAACATGGTATTTTTCTTCTTTATATGTGAGTAGCGTAAGTTAAAACCACAACGACCATAGCCAATTCGATTATTATATTCAACACAAAGGAACTCACATTTCTAATACTTCTGGTTATGCTACATACCATTATCCAAAGCATGAGGGTAAATATTGTGAAAATTTTTACCCCTTTTCCCTAATAAATTAGGATTATTAATATTTAAAGGGGGCATGATTTTCAATAAAATCCACCATAAATTAGTCATATCCCAATGCCTTGAGATGCAAGCAATTCCAAACATAAGTTTAACTCTTAAGAATTTAATTCCTGCCACAAATTCCGTAACACGATGTATCACCTTAAAGAACTAAACTTGGTAACACTTATGTTTCCAATAATCCGACAAAATCAAAAATTTGTTCAACCAGTGATAATGAAGATTTATACTGACATTACCACCAATTTTTGTCTCAGGCTCAAGAAGGAGGAGAATCTATGACAGCACACCTTGCATGGGATTATACCATCATTATTCATCTTAAGAGTATGAGCACTATAACCAAGTCTTACTATTGTCTAGTCCAGATCCTAATTAGACTTTGCATGTCGGTTTTCTCTTGCGATCTAGGGAATTTTATTTTACGAACTTCATTAACCGACAATCATAGACAATCAACATAGTCACAATGGTTGGGTTAAGATATTAGAGAATTTAGAAATCTGCTTTGTCAAGGTAATAAGGTAACACGTACCCTTAATTGTACATATATTCCTTTTTGTCTTATGCCGACTTCCTTTGTTCCAGTAGTGGCATATCTATAACTTGGCATTAACAATCTACATTGTTCAAGACAAACTAATCTTAAATGATCGCAAATTTTTATTGTTGAATAATTGTGACGATTTAGGTGGGGGAAAACTCATTGCAATACAGATAAGTGAAATAAGTTGCGAAGATTTACAATTTCTAGGGCAACACCAGTCAATACATAACAAGCCCAATAATTGAAGAAACAGGATAAGCCACCGTACATCCAGGGCTGAGTTTCTTCTGCCCCCAATATGGTATATATTTCATATATGCACACAATCCTTATGGGTATACAATCCTCAACAAGGAATTCTACTACTTATTTCTCACATCACAGCACGTGTATGGTAGTCCCTGAGACTCATTGATATACTATATGTTCTAAGACCTTAGAATTACCATTTATGATAACTTCTCAGGAGTCACTATATGACCAATCCGGGACAACGGTTTCACTCCAGGTACAAATTATTATTTGTCAGTTATATCTTATTTTTGGTTATTGATCTTACAGAAATGAAAAGGAAAATATCAACATATGGGCATAAAACCAAGCTTATAAGTCTCTTATTAATTCGATAGTGTATTATAGGAACCATGTCTCCTTCACATGGTCCTGTTAGCTTAGGTAAGGGGGTGGTAATATCACCAGAGAAGACAAGTGGAACTATTAGAGTGTCACCCTTGAATACTTTCACTCATACTGAACTCTTTCACTTAGTCATTTTTGGTATCCTAATACTTCAGCCAATCAATACCTGAGGTCGATATTAGACTAAGGTACTTCATAAAATTTCTTGCTAAGTCAAATCACAATGGTATAGTAGTCAGGTTGGCACTATTTATATGAATTAGCGGAACATGCAAATGTGAATCCATACATAGGCACACCAATGCTTTCAATGCATTAGTTCGACATCGAACTAAAGTTTGAGCGGAGTGAGCTTTCATCTTGTTTTATTTTCTTTAATGGAGTGTTGATGTGGTGAATTTTAATTGTGTAGTTTGTGGATGTGTTTTTTGGAAATTTGCTGAAAAGGAAAAGAAAAAATAAATAAAATAGAAAGAAGAATGAAAAAGAAAACAACGGAAAAGAAAAATTTTTGTATGAAAAGGTTAAATTGAAAAATGCTGAGCAAAATTTTTGTGTTGGAAGTAGGCGGTGCACACACCATGTTGTGAATTCCAAGTCTGGGGGTGTGGTGCACTCGCAAGTCTTATGGTGCGTGGGTAGCTTTATTTATGTGCTCATTTGGGTTTGGTGATATCCCTCTCGTTTACCATTTTATATCATACCATTGCCCAACCCCCGTTTCTTACCTAAAGTCCTACTAACTCGCACAGTGAACCGATCTAGTGTCGTGGAGAGAGTGCGAATGGGTGAGCTTATGGTCTTCGACACTGATCGATTTCGGTGGAGGCTGTTCTGAACCCGGATCCTTGGCAATGCGCATCTTAGTAATCAGTCTATTTTCTTCATATGCTTGACTGAATGATTCTCCGTGATTCATATTTTGAGTAGTAGTAATATACATTTACTATAGTAGAAATCTATAAACTATCTTGTATAATTATAAATCTATTCTACTGAATTTCTGTGCATGTGAGCGTGCAACTTTGCATGGTATTACGTGTCATAATTTCTGTGCTAGCTAACAGTTTTCCCTATCTGCTTAGAATGGTTTGCTCGGGAAGCGCAAATTGTTAAGTTTGGGGGTGTGATGAGTCCCGTTTATATAGGGTTTTTAGGACTCATCTGGGCCTATTTTCTCACTCTTGCACTCCCCTTTTAGCATTAAAATGCTCATATTTGCTTTAGAAATCACTTTATGTTGGGAACAGTGCCCAGCAGTGTTCCTGATTTGAAGAAGTGCTCAGCTCAATGATAAGTGCAAGTTGTATTTAATGTCACATCTAGTTCATGCTTGCAGAGATGAGACAACATGTCCAGTACTTCAATAACCTGCCTAAGTATAATGTCATCGAAAAATGTTGGACATATCATCGACAAGAACAGGCACATCGCTGAAATGATGAGTTAAACAAAGAAGAATGATTGTCTGATGTCGTCGAAAAGGCTCAAGCATGTCGTTGACAACAGCAAGCATATCATCAAGAATATACAGACCAAGGAAAAATGGTGATATCGTTGTGACATCTACACGATGATATCAGAATGTCGAGATAAAGAAAAGACTCAAAGATGTCGACAATATCGTCGACAAGAAGCCTTGACGTCGAATAAGGCCAAGGAAGAACAGATATCATCGAGACGAAGCCTTGTCATCGGAAAGGCTAAGTGAGACTGATGGCAATTGGCATTGTCGTAAAGAAGGCATGACGTCGAGTAGAATCGAAGAAGAGACTAGTTCAAGGAATCGACAATGTCCTGTCGTCAAGATATTATCCATGTCATAGTAACAATGGAAATATCGTCGAGACAAATTCAAAAGTAGCCGGACGCGCTGTCAGCATTTAATGCCGCCGCTTGATTGTCCAATCAGCGCATGCTCTTGAGGGATGGGTGTCTGACAGTAAAGAACATCATATTTGACCGTTATGCGGCACATCCGTCCTATAAAAGGGAACAACGACGCCCTAAAATAAAGTAGAGAGAAACGAACAAAAAAGCATACCGCGGAGCAATACAAGAGAAAAAACTGTGATGAAGAAGAAAGAAAGAAAGAAAGAAAGGAGAACAAAAAATGCTCAATCTGTGTTCTTCAAGTTGCAGTCAAGCCACATCGACTGATAAAGTAGAGTTCCTGATAGAAGAAAGCCTTGAGAAGATTTGCGCTATCAAGTTTGACATCAAAAGCATCTTCTTCAAGTCAAGAAGCCAATTCACATCAGGCAGAAGAAACTGTTTTCATTACTGTAATATCTTGTAAGGCTTGCGGGCCAAGAACTTGTAAGATCTATTTTCAGATCTGAGTGTCAAGCTTGAGGGATTGAGATTTGTGAGGCTTGAGGGCTAAGGCAAGGCTTGTGGGTATGTGATGTGTAGGGCTTGAGGGCCTGAGTGTCGAGCTTGCAGGATCGGGTGCAGTGAAGGGGCTTGCGGGCCTAGGTTGCAGGAAAGACTTGCGAGTCTGTGCTGTGTAGGGCTTGAGGGCCTGAGTGTCGAGCTTGCAGGCTCGAGTTTAGTGAAGGGGCTTGTGGGCCTAGGCTGCAGGAAAGACTTGCGGGTCTATGCTATGTAGGGCATGAGGGCCTGAGTGTCGAGCTTGTGGGCTCGGGTGCAGTGAAGGGGCTTGCGGGCCTAGGCTGCAGGGACTTGCGGGTCCGAGTTGTAAGGCTTGCGGGCCGAAGACGTTGGCGGAGTTTGCGAGCCTAGCACATTGATAGGTTGGCGCATAGGGAAAGAGAACTACACAAGACACCCTGTCTTGAGGAACCTCTATAAGTTCTTGCGTGCTTTCTGTGTTGTGCTACTCTAATCTGTAGATCTATTAACTAGAAATCAAGAACACCGAAAGGGGGGGAACAAAGTATTTTGAAATACCTATTCACCCCCCCCCCCCCCCCCCATCAAGGAGATAAGTCGACACCCAATAACTAACAAGTGGTATCAGAGCTAGGTTGTTCAAAGAAAGCTCAATAGCTTGAACAGATCTGCCAGTGGTTGTCCACACATCAAAGCTATGGAATCAAGACTAGCCATCTGTTCCAGGGAAAACTTTGCCTTATGGAAGGTGAGGGCAGAAATTTACATGGATTCTATAGATCAAAGGATGTTTCTGACCATTCGAGAAGGGCCATATGTTGTGGCCAAGAGATCATCTGAAATGACTAAAGATGACATCATGATAATCAACTTGTACAAGGAAGCTAAGAGCATTCGCATTTGACACCTCTACATTTCAGCAAATTGCTCACTGCACTACAGCCAAGGATAAGTGGAACTCTCTAACAGTTCTCTTGGAAGGATCATCAAGAGTTAGAAGCACTGTATCTGAGACGATGATCAAAACCCTGAGTGATAGTGACTCAAGTTGGTCAGATGCAGAAGAGTAGACTCTGTTTGGATTGATTGTCCTATCTGAGTGAGAGAAAGAAATCCAGGTTGAAGTCTCACCTGAACAAGTATGCATAAGAGCCACTCTATCCATATCAGATTCAGAACCTGAAACTTGCTCATCAAAAAATGATGACTTGTCCGAGTCATGTAATGGCCTTTTAGAAGAACTCGGAAAATTCAAAATGCTCTGCAAGGAGCAAGCTAAAGAGATCTCAATTCTTCAAGCCAGAAACTCTGATCACTCCGAAAAGGCAGAGAAGCTTACTCTACAGAATGCAGAGTTTTGCCAACTCAAAAAGGACTTCAATGCAAGCTACAACCTTGACCTAATAAGAAAATTTGGGAAAACTCGGAAGGCACTGATCGACGGCAGGGAGTTGTGCCACTCTTTAACCAAGGAGATTGTACTTCTAAAGTAGGATAGAACTCAAGCTGGTCTCCAGAAGTCCAAGGGTAATAAAATCAGGGGTGTGGAGGACAAAACCTTTATCACAAGAAGGTCAGCAACAAGCTTCCCCAAACCATAGACCCCTACTCCACTGGTAAATGCCTGTTGCCCGACTCAAAGAAGGGAGAAAGGATGTTTCAAAGAAAATGGATCAGGCAGACTCTGTGAGAAGAAAGCAAACTTAGGAAAGGTAACCTCACCCTCTGATAGGAAAGTTGGGGAACCCTATATTGGGTATCTCAAGACCGGGAGCATCACAAGTGGAGCAAAGAACATGATAAAGACCTCAAGAGTTCCTCATGAAAGGACGATCACAAGGATGCATGGAGTTACTAAGTCTACACAAGAGCAGAGGTCATTAAAGAAGACTAACTTCAGATGGAAAGTTGTGAATGATGATTGTGAATGTCACACTCTCAATTAGTACAGATCTGTATCCTTCAAATATCCTTATGCTCATACTCAAAAGACTCATCCTTACACAACCAGCCGAAGAAGAAGATACAACAGGTTTGAATGTTGGTGTTGTGGAAAAACTGGTCACTTTGCAATCCAATGTTGGTACAATCCAACTGCTCCAAGGGTAACAAATGCTAAACTTGTAAATAATCTCGTTCATAACCACTATGCATATCCTGGAGCAGTTAGATTCAGCATGCCCCTTAAAGCTAACAATTTCCAAGAACCCAAATCTACTAGGGTACCTAAGGGCTTGTAATCTCATTTTGCAGGTAGTCCAGGAGCCCACCAGAAGCAAATATGGGCCTTGGACAAGAAGGTTGTTCTAGCCCATAGGCTGGAACAACAAAATTAGTTCATTAACAATCTTAGTGTAGGGTTGGTGCCAAAAAATAACTCCCAAGCAGGGCAGAAGAATGCCTTAGGCAGACATGTAAGGAAGAATTGTATCGTCGATACAATAAGATATCTCGACGACATAGTAGATGCCGCGACGACAAATGGACTAGGCAGGAAGGATGCGTATCCTAGACGTGTCTCAACGATAAAAGCAGTATCGCCGAAACAGCGTCCAAATATTTTAAATTTTGTTGGTTCGATAAATCAGAGCCGCTCGATGCGGTAGTCATCGATTCCTCGATAAAATCAAAAAGGTACGCACCCCTTCACCTACTTCCACTATAAATAGAGTGAATGCCTAGGATGAAAATTACGCTTTCATTTGCCCTTAGCTATTTCATCGACAAACCACCGCTTCATCTCTGACGTACTGCTTCGTCTCGCTCCGTGTCTCAATGGGTCCCAAGAAAGAGGAAGTAGTGTCAGGATGTGAACTCCAGCGAGGTGGTTTCAATGTCTGCTCCGATGAGATAAGGTCAGTGATAGGGTTGCTGGAGTCATCAGGACTAGAATATCTTCTATGTGAACCCTCAGTTCTTCTCCACCGTGAACTAGAAGAGTTCTTTGCCGATGTAAGAATCAACCACACCGAATCACAGATCAAGTCCAAGGTGGTAGGTAAGAATGTTAAAATATCTGCGAAAAGCCTAGGAAAAGCGCTGCATCTGCCAAGAATCCAAGGAGGAGAGGAAGAAGAAGAGCTAACCTCAGAGGATGTGTGTGCAAGCTATACCTGGTGCGGCCACAAAGGGAAGACCTACGGGTCTATTAAGAGAGCAGAATTTAATCAAAAGGGGAAGCTGCTGGCCGACATTGTTGGCAGAGTTCTATTGTGCAAACCTGGGTCCCATGACCGAATCTCTAAAGACATGTTCAGTGTCATGGCCCGGATAATCTATTCTAAGAAGACCAACTAGAGTGAGTTCCTCCTCCAGAGAATGAAGATCACCCTGACAACCCCCTCCTATGGAAGAATATTGTCCCTCTTCTTTCTAAATACCCAGGGTGAATTACTGCATAAGAGAATGGGAGTTCCCCTACACTACTCCAAGAGAATGGATGCAAAGATGCTAGATCAGTGGGATAGGTCTATCCCTAAACCATCATCTGATGTCCAGCATGCTCCAAAGAAACAAATGAAACAAGCAGCCCCAATAGATCCCTCCAAAGATGGTTCATCCAGCAGCTCCGACATACCCCCACCCCCACAAATCCCTGGTAAGTCTGAGGGGGAGACTTCCAACCTAAGGATTTTCTAGGAACAGTACCAGAACCTGCTCCCACATAGGTTATTGAAGAAGATAGAAACCCCAACTTGTGGAGTGTTCCTGCTGAGGGGGAGTCCCAACTTGGGAGCTCAGCCCAAGACGTAGAGATGATTAATGGGGAGCTTCCTGCAGGAGGCTCAGCCCAAGGTGATGCACAAGTTGAGGGGAAGGCCCAACTGGGGTACTCTGCCCTAGAAGATCAAGGGAATGTGCCCTCTACCCCAGGAGATCGAGGCACTATGCCTGAGCCCATGGATGACTTCACTCTCTCATATAGAAGAGAATTAATCATAGCAAGTCAGATTGTGCTCACATCTCCAAGTGAGGCACTGCCAGAGGTTTCCAAGGGGAAGGCTAAGGTTACAGTCCACATTAGTGAAGAATCATCTGAAGACGTCTCTGAAGAAGCTCAACAAGGAATAGAAGGTGATGAAGAACAAGCTGCTGAGCCATCCTCGGCTCAGTTAGGTTCTCTCTTTCACATGATTTCATCCCTTCTAACTGCTCAGCAGAAACAACAGGAAACATTTGTTGTAAAGACAGTGGATGATCTAAGAAAGGAGCTGAAGGCTGAAATAAAGGGAGTTAAGAGGGACATTCTTCATCTCAACACCCAATGTACCCACTTCTACACCCTGGCAGCTCCAGCAATAGAAAAGATGGGTGAGGAAGTCAACAAAGTGGGACATCAAACACATAAGATCCTGACTAATCAAGTAACATTCTCAGGCAATGTGGACTATGCGTTTGAATAGATAGAAACTAGTGCCACCAATAATAGGATTCAAATTCTGAATAGGATCAATGAAAATGCTCTTACACTAGATACCCATCTGCTTGAAGTAAGGAACAATTTGGATGTGACTGAACAACATCTGCATGAACAGCTGACTCTGGTCAGAGAAGGTCTTGAGGAACGGGTAATTGAACAAGTCCAAAAACGGGAGAATGAGATAATAAATGCCAGATCACATCAAGCGATGTGGATCGCAAATCAATTAAAGCAGACAATTTAAAAAACCCCATCAGTATATGAGGTTGACAACCCTCTTGAAAGCACTGACTCAGCAGAGTACGGCATAGAATTCAGAGAATCAGCATCTTCCAAGAAGAGAAAGTGAATTCAAAGTAACAAGTATAGGCAAAATAGACTAAAGGAAGTTGAGTTGGATCCACAATCAGGAAGGTGGAGTCCAGTCTCAAGAGAAATCATAACAGAATCATGGGTACAGTTTGGATACCCTCAGGAGAACCATCACAGGGTATATCAGTCAGTTGAATGGGACAAGCATCTGAAACAGCTGGAAAGGAGGAAGAATCATAAACAAGCATTCCCATAGGGTCCTCCTCCCTCTCCTAAGAAGATTCCAATACCCATCAACTATTATCATAGGCAAAAGAAGAAAGCCAAAGGGGAGAGCAGCAACAGACACTGAAGAGCACTTAATTAAAATCTAAATAGCACTTAATTAAAATCTAAATTCGAATGGGGCAAATGAATGCTAACTTTCATTCATGAACATTTGATCTATTTATGTGCCTGGTGTTTTGTTTCAAGAACATTTATCCGATTTTTGTGATTGCTGCTTAATGTGATTGCTGCTTAATGTGATGTTATTATATGAAATTTTAAATCTTCATATATGTGGCATTTATCATTGAGGTGAGTTAGGACTTCTTCAAATAAGGGGAGATTATTGGGAACAGTGCCCAGCAGTGTTCCTGATTTGAAGAAGTGCTCAGCTCAATGATAAGTGCAAGTTGTATTTAATGTCACATCTAGTTCATACTTGCAGAGATGAGACAATATGTCTAGTACTTCAATAACCTTCATAAGTATAATGTCGTCGAAAAAGGATGGACATATCATCGACAAGAACAGGCACATCGCTGAAATGATGAGTAAAACAAAGAAAAATGATTGTTTGATGTCGTTGAAAAGGCTCAAGCATGTCATCGACAACAGCAGACATATCGTCAAGAATATGCAGAGCAAGGCAAAATGGTGATATCGTTGTGACATCTACACGACGATATCAGAATGTCGAGATAAAGAAAAAGACTCAAAGATGTCGACAATATCGTCGACAAGAAGCCTTGACATCGATTAAGGCCAAGGAAGAACAGATATCGTCGAGAAGAAGCCTTGTCGTCAAAAAGGCTAAGTGAGACTGATGGCGATTGACATCGTCGTAAAGAATGCGTGACGTCGAGAAGAATCGAAGAAGAGACTAGTTCAAGTCATCGACAAAGTCCTGTCGTCAAGATATTATCCATGTCGTCGTAATAATGGAAATATCATCGAGACAAATTCAAAAGTAACCGGGAGCGCTGTCAGCATTTAATGTCGCCGCCTGATTGTCCAATCATCGCATGCTCTTGAGGGATGGGCGTCTGACAATAAAGGACATCATATGTGACCGTTATGCGGCACATCCGTCTTATAAAAGGGAACAGTGATGCCATAAAATAAAGTAGAGAGAAACAAACGAAAAAGCATCCCGCCGAGCAATACAACAGTAAAAACTTTGGTGAAGAAGAAAGAAAGAAAGGAGAACAAAAACACTCAATCTGTGTTCTACAAGTTGCAGTCAAGACACATCGACTGATAAAGTAGAGTTCCAGATAGAAGAAAGCCTGGAGAAGATTTGCGCTATCAAGTCTGACATCAAAAGCATCTTCTTCAAGTCATGAAGCCAATCCACATCAGGCAGAGGAAACTATTTTCATTACTGTAATCTCTTGTAAGGCTTGCGGGCCAAGAACTTGTAAGATCTATTTTCATATCTGAGTGTCAAGCTTGAGGGCTTGAGATCTATGAGGCTTGAGGGCTATGGCAAGACTTGCGAGTCTGTGCGGTGTAGGGCTTGAGGGCCTGAGTGTCGAGCTTGCGGGCTCGGGTGCAGTGAAGGGGCTTGTGGGCCTAGGATGCAGGAAAGACTTGCGGGTCTGTGCTGTGTAGGGATTGAGGTCCTAAGTGTCGAGCTTGCGGGCTCGGGTGCAGTGAAGGGGCTTGCGGGCCTAAGCTGTTGGTAAGACTTGAGAGTCTGTGCTGTGTAGGGCTTGAGGGCCTGAGTGTCAAGCTTGCGGGCTCAGGTGCAGTGAAGGGGCTTGCGGGCCTAGGTTGCAGGGACTTGCGGGTCTAAGTTGTAAGTCTTGCGAGCCGAAGATGCTGGCGGAGTTTGCCGAGCCTAGCACATTGCTAGGTAGGCGCAGAGGGAAAGAGGACTACTCAAGACACCCTATCTTGAGGAACATCTATAAGTTCTTGCGTGCTTTCTGTGTTGTGCTACTCTAATCTATAGATCAATTAACCAGAAACAAAGAACACCGAAAGGGGGAAACAAAATAATTTGAAATACCTATTCACCCCCCCCCCCCCTCTAGGTGATAAGTCGACACCCAATAACTAACACTTTACAAATAGTGCACTATTTTTGCCTATCAGGGTGTGCAATTGTGCATTCTATGCTGGGGGTATGCCTTTGGGGGCTCCCCATGCCTATCATGCTTGTTTTGTTGATGTTAGTCTTATTCCCTGTGTGGTTGGAGATTTAATTTTGATTGTGTACAGGTGGATTATGCCCTTGAGCTGAGCAGTGCAATCTGGGTAAATCGCACGACCTTGCAATTATTGTTAACGCACGATTAAAGCGATCGCGTGATTTACTCAGAGATGTTTGTGATGATGTTCATCGTGCATTTTCCTTAACGCATGATTGAATCCAATCGTGCGTGAAGGAAAATGCACGATCTAAATGGAAGCAGGAAAAATCTGCAGCCTATCCCACCCCGTGCATTTTTGGTCACGCGCGAGCATTCTGCTCGTTCGTGAACAAAAACGCACAGCTTTCCTGTATCTTCAGGCGCTGTTTATCTCTGTCAATCGCATGTCCCAAAACTCACGATCATGCATTTTGATCATGCTTTACTTAAAATTAATGCCTCTATTTAAGCGTGCAGGATCGCCTGACCTAGGACGGTTTTTTTGGCCTTTTCATTGGCAAGCTGTCGGGAGGAGCGGGAGAGCTCCATTTTCGCCCTTAACTGAGCTCCACCTTGGGAGAGAAGCTCTGACCACCATTTCATTATGGAACTCTCGCGAGAGCTTCGTCTCCGGCCACTGCCATTATTTCCAGCTCTCAAGCTCTATTTCCGGCCATTTTGTGATGCGTTTTGGGAAGTTTCCGACAAGATTACTACCAGCAAAGACTAGTGAAGAAGACGGGATCAATAGAAGGAACTGACAACTCCTTTCTGTACCCCAAACATCAACCGTGGACCAATCTCGGACAAGGACTTACAACCCTTAAGTCCAGCCGCAAATCCCGGCAAGGCTTCATATGCTGGGTTGTATTTCTTCCCCCTTCTCTTTATTGTAGTATTTATAATGTGTTTTGAGATGTTGTCATGATGTATAAGAACCCTAACTTTGCTCTAGACAATAATCATGTTTGTGTGATTATGTTGGTGGATTTTATATAAGTGGTGTGCCTTGTTCTTCGAACTTGTGTTGTAGCGGGTTGTGATAGTGTCGTCCTAGCTAATGCTAGGAGCGTGCTTGGCGAAGAGGTGATTGCGACCCTCATTGTTCTTCCATGCATTCCATTGCTCATTTGGGTAATCCAACCAAGCAATGCGGTGGCGGCGACCCACATTTTATTTCTTGTTTGTAGCGTAAAAACACAATCACAAAACCCACAGTTTGGTTCATTTCACCTTTGCAATTATTTATTCGAATAGAGAACTCACACTCCCTACCTGCACTCCTCGAGAGATCGATACTTGGAGACTTGCTCCCATTTTTATTACTTGAGCGACCGGTGCACTTGTCGTCTGCGCATCATGGTACACTTACCGTATAGCGTTGTCCTTCTTCTAGCTGACAAGCTCATTATTCTCATCGACAGACCATCACTTAGTCGACAAAGGTACCTCCAACAGTAACACCTATTGGGAATGTGGTGTCATCTATCTTCTTGTCAACATAATAGTTCTTCTCATCGATAGATCAGCATTTCTAGTCGACAAAGATACCGCCAGTGGTAACACATACCGTGTAGCATTATCTCTCATATAGTCGACATGATAACATCGAGAAGCTAACACTTCTCATTGAAAGGCTAACTCTTCTAGTCGACAAAGTTAATTTTAGCGGTAACAACTACCGCGCGGCGTTAGCATTCTGCTACTAGTTTTCATTTTGATTCTTTACCATTAGGAAGTTGGGTGTTACACCCACTCATGTTGATCATGACTCATACAAGGTAATCTTATGAACTTAGGACTACTACCTAGTCTAAGCCAATTAAAAGTGACACATGTCACCAAAAAGGTGGTTTTGTTCAAAATGGGATGTTACAAATCCAATAAACAAAGAAACGATTTCGTTCCTGAAATTTAGGATGGGGCTACGGGGATTGAAGATCAGAATATGACAAATCTAGTTCATAGTACACTTGAAGAGGTTAACAGTTTAGTATGTCATGAGTCCCACACAACATTAGTAAGGGTCATAACTCATCCACATCTCTTCACCCTCAACCTCTCCCAACTATACTTTCATTATTCTTTATGATACTTGTAATTAAAATTTATAGTCGATAATATGATCACGGTCACTTATTGATATCCAGACCAATCTAGTGATAATCAAGTTTAATATTTAGTATCCCATGTCATGTGGAACATCAACTTTAAAAAAATCAAGAAGTAATAACTTTAAACCCTTTGAAAATATCATAATCATATGCAAAATTGAGGTCCATAGATGATTTCCAAATGTATAGCTCATGTATTTTCAAAATATACACATCGATAATCATGACTTATTCCACAAAATCATGAAACTTTCTAAGGATGATTATAATGTCATCATACACATGTGTTTTAGTTCACAAGCTCTTCAAAGTCATATCCAAAGAATCATACCCATAATACACCTCTCTTAAACATTGCATGACATCCACTTGGTTTATGTTTCATCAATCATTATGGTCAAGTGGCTTAACTATATCAAACAAGCATGAATAATCTTCAAATCTCTGCATTCTAATATATAATAGTCATGGTCACTCTTCATAAGATCAAACATGGTATTTTTCTTCTTTATATGTGACTAGCGTAAGTTAAAACCACAACGACCATAGCCAATTCGATTATTATATTCAACACAAAGGAACTCACATTTCTAATACTTCTGGTTATGCTACATACCATTATCCAAAGCATGAGGGTAAATATTGTGAAAAATTTTACCCTTTTCCCTAATAAATTAGGATTATTAATATTTAAAGGAGGCATGATTTTCAATAAAATCAACCATAAATAAGTCATATCCAAATGCCTTGAGATGCAAGCAATTCCAAACATAAGTTTAACTCTTAAGAATTTAATTCCTGCCACAAATTCCGTAACACGATGTATCACCTTAAAGAACTAAACTTGGTAACACTTATGTTTCCAATAATCCGACAAAATCAAAAATTTGTTCAACCAGTGATAATGAAGATTTATACTGACATTACCACCAAATTTTTGTCTCAGGCTCAAGAAGGAGGAGAGTCTATGACACCACACCTTGCATGGGATTATACCATCATTATTCATCTTTAAGAGTATGAGCACTATAACCAAGTCTTACTATTGTCTAGTCCAGATCCTAATTAGACATTGCATGTCGGTTTTCTCTTGCGATCTAGGGAATTTTATTTTACGAACTTCATTAACCGACAATCATAGACAATAAACATAGTCACAATGGTTGGGTTAAGATATTAGATCATTTAGAAATCTGCTTTGTCAAGGTAATAAGGTAGCACGTACCCTTAATTGTACATATATTCCTTTTTGTCTTATGCCGACTTCCTTTGTTCCCGTAGTTGCATATCTATAACTTGGCATTAACAATCTACATTGTTCAAGACAAACTAATCTTAATATGATCGCAAATTTTTATTGTTGAATAATTGTGACGATTTAGGTGGGGGAAAACTCATTGCAATACAGATAAGTGAAATAAGTTGCGAAGATTTACAATTTCTAGGGCAACACCAGTCAATACATAACAAGCCCAATAATTGAAGAAACGGGATAAGCCCCCGTACATCCAGGGCTGAGTTTCTTCTGCCCCCAATATGGTATATATTTCATATATGCACACAATCCTTATGGATATACAATCCTCAACAAGGAATTCTACTACTTATTTCTCACCACAGCACGTGTATGGTAGTCCCTGAGACTCATTGATATACTATATGTTCTAAGACCTTAGAATTACCATTTATGATAACTTCTCAGGAGTCACTATATGACCAATCCGGGACAATGGTTTCACTCCAGGTATAAATTATTATTTGTCAGTTATATCTTATTTTTGGTTATTGATCTTACAGAAATAAAAAAGGAAAATATCAACATATGGGCATAAAACCAAGCTTATAAGTCTCTTATTAATTCGATAGTGTATTATAGGAACCATGTCTCCTTCATATGGTCCTGTTAGCTTAGGTAAGGGGGTGGTAATATCACCAGAGAAGACAAGTGGAACTATTAGAGTGTCACCCTTGAATACTTACACTCATACTGAACTCTTTCACTTAGTCATTTTTGGTATCCTAATACTTCAGCCAATCAATACCTGAGGTCGATATTAGACTAAGGTACTTCATAAAATTTCTTGCTAAGTCAAATCACAATGGTATAGTAGTCAGGTTGGCACTATTTATATGAATTAGCGGAACATGCAAATGTGAATCCATACATAGGCACACCAATGCTTTCAATGCATTAGTTCGACATCGAACTACAGTTTGAGCGGAGTGAGCTAGTTGGTTGTTGGACTTTTATTTCATGCTTGTGTGTTGGGTGATATATTTTGTCAAGATCATTTAAGCATGGATACCATTTGTAAGACCCCACCTTCTGGAAATTGGACACGGCCGATGGGAGTCTTATGCCGAGAATAGCCGCCTTGTGGTAGTACCAACTCACGGGTTAGCATCCACTACAAGATTACTATCATGATGGTAATCTTGTAATATATGTAAGCCAGCCACACGGGGCATAAGAATAATTTGCATGAAATCCAACATCACATTAATAATAAAGAGTAGTCCACAATTTTAATAATAATTTTACAAATATTACATCTCCAAATATAAACTACATAATACAAATGTGGAAGCTCTCAAAAATCTCACATCAACTGTAGGAGAAGTCATAATGCATTGCATTGTCATGTCAGGCCCTATCCCTCTGGCCTGGTGGTCCTCCTAAAATGATGTGGTACAACGACCGTTATTCAAAAAAATTAAGAGTTTTCCTCATCCACTCCCCTGACGATTATAAGGCACCGGGCGGGAGTATGGAAACAAAGGCTAACATATAAGCAGTAATATATATATATGTTGTGTATTGTAGCCATAATAAACTTGATTTGAAGAAGTGCCCCTTGAACTAAGATGAATGTATGTTTTATTTGATGTAGCATCTTAGTTATGTGTTTGCAGGATATTATTTGCTAAGTACAAACCAATGTCAGGTTTCAATGAGTCAAAAACAAAGGCCAAAGCAATGTAATTCCTCATTATGTATACCAAGGTGTTGACTCATGTGAAATCTCTTTATTCGGATGTACTTAATTTTCAAACAGTATGGAGAAGACAAGTTGAATAGGTTGCTGAATTCAGGATTGGAAGAATTATGCCTAAGTCTTTTTCGTCGAGTGGTCTCATGAAATCAAATTGAATTCGTTGAGACAACTCATGAAGACTTAGTTATTCGTCGAATTTACTCAAGAGGTCTCAAAAAATTGACAAGTATTTTTCGACGAGTAAAATTATGTTCACTCGATGAATTTGTCTAGTGGTCTGCCGACTTCTCGTGAACACTCGACGAATTCATCGAGTGCTCTCGTGAAATCCTCGAGTGGCCTAAGAACTCTTTCTTCCCGTCTCAGCTCATTTTATTATGTCCTTTTCATCAAGTCTTATGAGAAGTCGTCGAGTGATCCTCTATTCGACAAGTTCATTCGACGAATGATGACAGAGCTTGATTTCTTCATTTTGCTGCCGATATGTCCTTTTAGGGTTTCTCCCATGTACAGTACACGTGGATCTCATTCCTTAAGACTCATTTATAGTCGTATGAAGAGGTCCTATAAATACTTAAAAGATGTTTATTTAAACCCTAATCATGCTAAGTTTGAAAAGAAAACATCGTAAGTTCCGTCGGCCATCCTCGTTCTCGCAAAGAAGGTTTTCTCCCGCTGACAAGTTCTCGACACGATTCTTCTTCAAGATTCGACTCAACAAGATCAATATGTTCAGATTCATTCAAGTGATTTATAGATCTTGTAGTGTCGACAAATTTTCAGATCCAATACTTCAAGTCAGAGATTTCTTCTTCCCCGTTCAAGATCAAGTTCTCATCTCATTCAAGAAGAAGAAGATCCATTTTCTCAGATCAGAAGAAGTTGAATCTCCTTGAGATTCTAAGAGATTGATTTTCAATCAAGAGTTTTTGTAAACACCATTTACATATCTTGTAGGAAGTTTTTCTTTTGAGTTCTTGTAGATCCATGTTTAGAAGATCGAGTTTTAAGGAGAGTTTATTCTCCGAGCTTTTTGTAGGAGAGGTTGTTCTCCGAGTTTGTAGGAGTTGTACACCGAGTTGTAAGATTATTTATAATCTGGGATTAGTGAAGTAGCCTAGTCTAGCTGAGCGTGCTAGATAGGTAAGGCGGGAAAGTGGAGTACCCATACCGGGGAACCATTATAAATCCTTCTGTTTGTATGTGCTCTTTGTTTTCTGTGTGCTTATCTTTCTAGATTTTAATTCCGCTTAAAAAGCCATAGAACTCACCTATTCACCCCCCCCCCCTCTAGGTGATTTAGGTACCAACTAGATACTTTCAATTGGTATCTGAGCGAGCTTGTTCGTTAAGAGGTTAACACCTTGAACAAACTCCTCCATCTAGTTGTTCAAAGACACCATGTCTGGAATGGATAGAAACAAGCATTATTCCATGAAGCTGCCAGTTTGAACAAAGGAGAACTTCCCCATGTGGAAGGAAAGAGTAAAGTTTTACATGGAAGCCACCGATCCAAAGATTTTCTAGATAGTTGAAGAAGGTCCTCATATTCCCATGACGGCATCTACATTCAATCTTGTTGTACAAGTTCCCAAGAAGATTCTTGATTTGACGAAGAACGAGATTGCTCTTATTGCCATGGAAAACAAGGCAAATAATATAATTGCCAGTGTTATAGATGACTCTACGCTACAGAATCTCTACCACTGCAAATCTACTACAGAGATGTGGGATTTTTTGGTCGTCTTGATGGAAGGTTCGGAAGAAGTAAGGGATGATCGAAGATTGCTGCTAAATCACGTATACGAAGCTTTCAAGAAGGATCCAAGGGACTCTATTTCTGACACATATGAGAAGTTCTTCAAGAACATCAACGGTCTAAGGAACTATGATCGGGAATTCACTATTTGTGAACTAAATGATATGTTCTTGATATCCATGACAAAAGAATGGGATACCAAGGCTATATCCATCACAGAATTCATAAAGTTCGCTATGATGGAGCACAGAT
Source organism: Dactylorhiza incarnata (assembly GCA_033032865.1). Classification (NCBI taxonomy): domain Eukaryota; kingdom Viridiplantae; phylum Streptophyta; class Magnoliopsida; order Asparagales; family Orchidaceae; genus Dactylorhiza; species Dactylorhiza incarnata. The sequence goes on from JAWHQI010000298.1 coordinate 1,425,810, forward strand.
TCTATTTGGGAAGCTGATTCCCATGAATTGAAGCTCAGCATCAGGAAAACTGAGGAAGAAGGCAACAGGACTTCTTGAAAAGAGAATTTCGTAGCTCTGAAGGCCGAAGGCTCAAAGAAAGGTAAGATCATGTTGTAGTGAGGACACAGTCGTCAGAGGAAGATGACGAGTCTGTGGCTTGCTCATCAAGCTCAGACATGTTCAATGGAGAGTTCTCCTAACTCTTTAAGCAATTCAAGAGATTGTTGAACAAAAGGAAGCAGGGGAGAGGCCAATCCTCCTCATCGGATCACAGAAGAGCAAGACGTGATGGTCAAAATCACATGAAGGGTCACAGCAATGAGAGGTATAAAACTAAACCGAACAAACATACTTCGACTGAAATTATTTGTAACTACTTTAATAAGCTAGGGCATGTAATTGCGAAATGCTCGTACAAGAAGAATGATGGTTTGAGAAAGGAAGATAAGAAATCTTTCAAAAGTAAGAAGAAGGAGGAAAAGAGCTTTTTGGCTAAAATGTCAAAAACTCTGAGCAAAAGCGACCAAGACGAGTCAAGCTCAGACGAAGAAGCCTACTTCAGGATCATTGCTCAGACCGACGAGGAAAATTACGACACCCCCTATGAGGGGAAGGTAAATTCACATTCACCTCTTTCTGAATATGAGACGGATTCCATTGCGGATGAAGGCTATTCCTCTGAGGAAGACTCAGCTATACTTGTTTAGTATAAAGCTCTATTGAAAGGATGTGACAAGTTCAGCAAGGTAGTCAAATCTTAGAAAAAAGAGATTGAATCTCTCAAGACCATTGACGCGCGATTTCAGCACCGCTAATTAGATAGCTCGAAATGCGGTACGACTACAGTGCACCGGTCGTTGTCAAGTAATAAAAGTAGGGAGGAATTCCCCGAATATCATTCTCAAAGGATTGCAGGATGTGGTGAACGAGACGTGTGGTGAGTCGATTGTTGATGGAATAAATTCGCGCTGCGCAAAATTAGAATATTATCCACGTATAATTCGATAAGGCAAGTGTACCTATCGCTTTATAGTATAGGATTTAGAAAATCAAGTGTCGTATTTTTCCGGGCCTTTTGAGTACTTCTACTCACAAAGAAGAGCTATTATTTTATCGATCGAAAGTTGGGTTTGTTTTGGAAAAACGATTTGGAGAAAATTAACTACGAAGAAAAATTATGATTAAAAGGATTAGCACTTGGTCTTGAATCACTTTGGAATAAAATAAAATTTTATAAAAGATGAAACCGCAAACTCTTATTGAAATATCTTCGACCGTGGAGGTTCCCAAAATATGGTAGAGCCTCTCTCGAGAGAACTACCACCTAACCTTAGGTTGATCGATGAAGACCCCTCGGCCAGTCGAAACCCCCTAAGCTTGCTTTAAGCGGTGAACTCCACTATTCGATTTGACTCCAATCCGAAAGATTTGTGTCACCCTCTCTCGAGGAATGAATACAACTCTTTTTATCTTTGAGTGATCTCCTCGTTCGCATGGATCTCTCGATCACTAGCAAACGAATCTTAGATTGAAAGTCATATTCCGGACATATGAAATCAAAACAAAATAAATCAAAGATAAATCGAAGATAAACAATACGAGAGAGTTTGCTAATTAGAAAAATTCAAAACATATTTTATTTCATTCCAAAGTTCATCATGACCAAGTGCTAAAGGAAATTTAGCTACTCATCATAGTGATGGGAATACAAGTAGAAGAGGAAAAAGACATGATTAAGAAAACAACAATACTTGAATTAAAATAGCAATAATTTAAAAACTTACAACTTTAGGAAAAACTAGCTAGAACATCAAAAACAGTAAACTAAAGCTGAAATTAATCTCCAAAATCGAACTCCTTGACTTCTGGAGATTGCTGCCTTTTATAGTTGAAAAATCGGGGAGTCACGCCCTTGAACACGCCCGTGACCAAGGGCGTGTAAGCTGCGTAATTGCTGTCATGAAAGCCCAGGACGTTGGGGAAGAGAAACCGCCAAAAATCAATTGCATGGCGGGTCACGGCCACGGTCACGCCCGTGACCAAGGGCGTGTCTTGAACGGGTCTGGAAACGGCGGGAAACGCCGCGATCTGGAGTTACTCTGGCGGTTGCAGAAGAGTCACGGCCTCGGTCATGCCCGTGACCGAGGGCGTGTAAGCTAGAAACGGCGGGAGTTGATTGCTGGCTGAAATGAATGCATTCCGGGCGAGTCACGTCCGTGACTTTGAGGTCACGCCCGTGACGGAGGGCGTGTAATTTTAATCTGACGTGGCGGCTGACTTCTTCAACTGGAATACGTGGGGCTGGTTCACGGTCGTGACAATATGTCACGCCCTAGGTCACGCCCATGACTGAGGGCGTGTACTTTGCGATTTCGGCAGAAATACTCCTAATATTCTCTTGATTAGTCTTATGAGCTTGAAATTGCTATTGGCAGCCCAAATTACCTGAAAATACAAAAAGAAGATAAATTAGTGATAAATTAACTAAAACTAAATAAAATTAAATTAATTATTAATAAAATATTATATAAAAATAACTATAAATATAGCATTATCAAATACCCCCATACTTACTCGTTTGCTAGTCCCGAGCAAACAACTTTTCTTAGGAGTAGAAAAATTTAAATACTAGAATAGAAATTTGAACCTAAGGAGTCAAAATGCGAAGTCTTGCGCCTATGCGTGTAGAAATCCTAATAGAAAAACCTATTCAGCATAAAGATTAGCTTATAATTTTCAAAAATGCGCTATAATATATTGTTATTACTTTTTAATTTAAAATCCGGTAAATCCTAAAATGATATTTAAGGAGCGGGTAGCGTGTTTACTAAGATCAATATTACACAAAATCAAAGTTCGGGATAGCCTCCAAAGAAATCCATCAATAACGATGGCCATAGGCTTGCCCTTTCACACTCTCGCCACGGCACTAGTTTAACTCATAAGCATGAATCAATATGACTTAATTATGTTGAAATGTGGCTTAGGTTCAATGTGTGGATATCAAAAGATAAACGTGAAGGGTTAAGGCACACTTAAAGCAAAAGGAAGAGCTTTGCAAAGACTTGTATAATAATTAATTTTTACACCCCAAATAATTTTGAAATATAAAGGTAGGGGTCAAAAATGTACTCTACAAATTTTTTTCTCAATATTTTTTTTATCATTTTTTTTCTTCATTTTTTTCCTTTTTTTCTTCTTTTGCAGCAAAATGATAACAAAATTAAAATCACCATTTTCACAAATAAAAAACACAAGCTAGCAACAAATAAAGCTCTAAATTTCAAGCGTGCACCATAGGTAGGCTATTTGGCTTTGGTGAAAATGAGTGGGGCTTACAAAAGAAACGGGGAAAAGCACAAAGTGGCTAGCAACGGTTAAGATTTTATGGCTTGGAATGCAAAGGCTCAAACGAATCAAAGGGTGGCCTAAATCATTTTCATGCTCATGAATCAAACTTATGCAAATGTCTTGAGAGTCGCTAGAGGCAACTTCTAGACATCGAGAAAGAATACCCTTCCGTTCAAATTGCGTAATATTTCTCCAGTAAACTTCTACATACTCACTTAAAGCATTTTTGGATTCTACCGGTTTCAAATTAAAAGTAAAACAAAAATATTTTACGCAGTTAGAAAAACATAAATCTAATTTTATGCTGAATAGTTAATTCGACATGAGATCCTACTAACGCATGCGCGTAACTAGAACACTGCACGAGTCAACAATTTTACTCCAAAATTCAAAATCTAATGAAGTATATAAAATTTTCTACAACACTATGTAAAAGTAAATCTACTAAGAATTTTGCAAACAAGTAAATATAGAAATATTAAGAAAACTATATTTTTTTTGTAGATTTTTTTAATTTTGTATTTTTTTTTGGTAAAAATTTTGGGTGTTGCTTCGCAATAAAACCAACGTGAAATACCCTCCCCCCATACTTAAAAGAAAACAGTGTCCCCAATGTTTTAAAAATAAGTACGAGTAAAGGAGAGGAAACTTCCCTGATGAAGAGCAAATCAATACCCAAGCCATCCTGAAGAAAAACATAAAGCAAAACATTTTTTATATTTTTAATATTTTGGCAGGAATAAAAGAGAAATAAAACTAATACAAAGGTGCGGGACAGAAAATAAAAGATACAGACGACCAAAAATAAAAATCTCTAAGCATCATCGTCGTCGTCCTCCTGCTGATAATAAGCACGCAGATCAGCAAATTCCCGCTGCAGATGCTCCAAAGAGGAAGCATGGCGCTGCTCGAGGGTATCAAAACGTGTGTCAAAATGAGTGCGCATGGACAGCTGCTCGGTCTGAATCTGATCCAAACGGGTGTGGATCCGCCCAAACTGCTGATCGAAATAAGTGGATGAGTCGGGCGTAGGGGGAAAATGCTGCTGCGACGGCTGTGGAAACTGCGGAGCTGGAGCAATGCCACCGGAATCAGCTTCGAAATCAAGATCGATCGGGTCGCCACCCACTTCGCCAGGAATGGCCTCGTACTCGCGGCCACGCCGACGCATCAAACCAAGGGCCCGGAGGTTTTAGAACTTTACAGGCACGGGCGTTTGGAGTGGAGCAGTTGGAGGAAGTGCATCCCAAATGCCCAAACGCTTGGCCAAATAAGTAACAAATGAACCTCCATGTAGCGCACTAAGCCTCCGATTTTCGGCCTAATGCCGAAAAAACATTGCAAGCGCCGAACCAAGATTGAGGGGGACTCATTCGTGCATGCTATATAAATATAACAGGTTCGCGCGGGTCACCACTCCATGGCTATCGCCGCGAGCGGAATGTGTGAAAGTGAGGAGGTAGTGGAGATAGCGTAAGGCGGGGGAGAGGAGATGACTACCCTTGGATTTTTGTGGCGAATATGGATTGGGGTCATTACTGATTTCTGCCCAAAATCCGTGGAGGTTATAATCGCGAGGGAAATCGAGGGGGAGAGCGGTGTAGGCCTCCATAAGGGTGAAAGCCTCGTCTCAAAAGCCCATGAGAATGTTGAACTGACGCAAAGGAAGGGTTTGCGAAAGTCCGCCCATTCGGAATTCAAGCACATTGTCGGCCCCGGCCCAGTGGAAATCAAACGAGGAGAAAAACTCCACCGTCAGCTCGTAGTACGTCGGCTCCGAAATGGAGAAGAAAGGAGCCCACCCCGGAGTAGTGAGTAAATCTCGCACCGCGTTGGCCTTCCCGAGGGTGGTGAGAACGTTCCAATAGATGACGCGGAAAACTCCAAATTCTTTCCCACAAAGGCGGGTACTCCGGTCTTGATGAGTGGGATGGGAAACATTGAGCATGGCCTCCGCATCAAAAGGGTCATCGGGGAGGGAAGAGGAAGACTCGCCAATGGCGTGATTGCGGCGGCAGGCGGCCATTTGGAAAGATGAAAGGAAGAAATCGGCCAAAGAAGAGAGAAAAGAGGGGAGAGATGTGGGAAAGGGTGTGGATAAAAGAGAGGGGGCACTTAAATAGGGGAAAATTCAAGTGTCACACCCTCGGTCACGCCCGTGACCGAGGGCGTGTAAGGGGCGACACGTGAAAAGATGGTGTAAGGGAGGAATCCGAGGCTGGACCGGTCAAAAAGTGGAATTTTTTCAGGTTACGCCCTCGGTCACGCCCGTGACCGAGGGCGTGTAACTGGCGAAATCAAAGAGGGCAGGGAATCCAATGTTCGTCGGTCAAAAATCGGTTCCCGAGGTGTCAGCGCTCAGGGTCACGCCTGTGACCATGGGCGTGACTTTGACTGTCACGGGCGTGACAGTCAAAGGGAATCTTTGACCAGGTCTGGTGGAGGAGTTATGCCAGCTGGATGAGTCACGGCCGTGACCTTCAAATGTCACGGGCGTGACTCAAGTTGTCACGGGCGTGACTAAAGTTGTCACGGGCGTGACATGTCCAGTTGAGCCCGTGACTGTCGGGTTGGGCGAAAATGGTCTTCCGTCAATGTCACGGCCGTGACAAAGGTTGGTAACGCCCGTCACTATTGTGGAAGACGGAATGGAGTGCAACTCGTCGAGAGATTCGCCAGGAAAACGAAGTGTGACGCGCCACGCCCTGGGTACGTCCATGTCTGAGGCCGTGACCAAGACTTTTTTTTTCAGAAATTTTTTTTTTTTTGGTTTGGTTTTGTAATTTTTTTTATCTTTTTGAAAAGAAAACAAAATCAAGGTAATAAAATAAAAGAAAAATACTAAAAATAAATTACCGACTTGGAGAGCGGGGTTTCATGCGAAAGTGCGAGTGATCGTTATCTCGCAAATCTCCTCCAAACCTGCAAAATTGTTAGTAATAAAAAAAATAACATGAATTTTTTTTGTTTTTTTTTCTTTTAATAAGAAAATAAAAACAAAAACTCTTATATATATATATATATATATTTTTTTTTTTTTTTTTTGAAAACAACTAAAATTTTTTTTGTTGCTAAAAAAAAACGAAAAATAATAACACCTTTTTTTGGGTTTTTTTTCATATAAATATATATATATATATATATATATTTTGAGTCGTTTTTATATTTTTATATGTTTTTTGAGAATTTAAATTTTTTTTTTTCAAAAAAAAAAGAACATAAACAAAAATATTAAAATAAAATCCTTTCTCTTTTTTAGACACATTTTTTAAGAGAGCGAAAAAAAATAAATAAAAACATGGGTTGCCTCCCAAGAACGCTTTGGTTACGGTCGTTGAGCTCGACCATGGTGGCACGCCGATTTAGGTGTTCGGAAGGAGAATTTCCTCCCGGTGCTCATGAAAATTATCGTCGGTGAAATATAATTTTAACTGATGCCCATTCACTTTAAATTCACCTTTTTCGGGATGCATTATTGAAACGGTCCCGTAGGGCCAAACCTCTTTGATGATAAAGGGGCCAGACCAACGGGACTTAAGTTTTCCTGGAAAAAGACGTAAGCGCGAGTTATAGAGGAGAACTTGGTCTCCCGGTCGAAAAGTTTTAGGATGCCTAAGTTTCTTATCATGATAAAATTTAGTGCGCTCCTTGTATAATTTATTACTTTCATAGGCAAAGGAGCGCCACTCATCGAGCTCGTTAAGTTGGAACTTGCGGAGATCGGAAGAAATATTGTTATATAGATTAAGAAATTTAAGCGCCCAAAAGGCGCGATGCTCAAGTTCGACCGGTAAATGACATGCTTTTCCATAGACCAATCGAAATGGCGTACAACCGATGGCGGTCTTGTACGCGGTCCGATAGGCCCATAAAGCATCATCGAGTTTATGCGACCAATCTTTGCTATTGGTGGAAACCATTTTTTCTAAAATTCGTTTTAATTCACGGTTAACCACTTCTACTTGGCCACTTGTTTGAGGGTGATAGGGGGTGGCCATACTATATGTAACGCCATATTTAGATAAAACTTTAGTAAATTGGGCGTTACAAAAATGAGTTCCCCTATCGCTAATTATCGCCCGCGGTGCTCCAAATCGCGAAAAGAGTTTTTTGAGAAATTGGGTTACGACTCGGGCATCATTGGTGGGAAGGGCTTGCACTTCCGCCCACCTAGACACGTAATCGACCGCTACCAAAATATATCGATTTCCAAAAGAAACTGATAGCGGGCCGACAAAATCGATCCCCCATAAATCAAAAACCTCAATTTCTAAAATAGATTTTAAAGGCATTTCATCAAGACGGGAGATATTACCTGAGCATTGGCATTGTTCACAACGACTTACATGTGCGTGAGCATCTTTGAAGATGCTCGGCCAATAGAAGCCCGCTTCAAGTACCTTCCTCGCCGTTCGATTTGCTTTATAATGCCCACCGGCGGGTCCCTCGTGGCAATGCTTCAAAATTTGAACGCCCTCCTCATGAGATACACACCTCCGCACCACTTGGTCCGCACATACTCGAAAAATGAATGGATCCTCCCAAAAATAATTTTTTTCAAATCGGAAAAGAATTTCTTCTTTTCTTGATAGGAAAAATCTTTTGGGAGAAATCTTGCAACAAGGTAATTTGCGAAATCGGCGAACCAAGGGGTGGAGGGATATATTACCTTATGAATAACGAGGAGGCGTTCCTCGGGAAAAGTATCATTAATTTCTTCCTCTATAAGCTCCTCCGAATTGGGATTCTCCAACCGAGAAAGATGATCCGCCGCCAAATATTCCGCTCCCCTTTTGTCCCGGATCTCCAAATCAAATTCTGGTAAAAGTAAGATCCACCTAATCAACCTTGGCTTGGCATCAATTTTTGTTAGCAAATAACGTAAAGCCGAGTGATCAGTAAAAACAATTACTTTAGATAAAGTAAGATAAGAGCGAAATTTATCAAAAGCGAAAATCACGGCTAAAAGCTCTTTCTCGGTTGTTGTGTAATTTTCTTGTGCGTCGGTAAGTGTCTTGCTCGCATAATAAATAGGATGAAAATTTTTATTTATGCGTTGTCCCAGGACTGCACCAACGGCAAAACTACTAGTGTCGCACATAATCCCTAAAGGAAGATCCCAATTGTGAGTTATCGTAATGGGAGCGTTTATTAATTTTTCTTTAATAATAGAAAAAGAATGCAAACAATTTTCATCAAAAATAAAAGGTGCATCTTTTTCTAATAAGTGAGTGAGGGGCTTAGTTATTTTAGAAAAATCTTTAATAAACCGGCGATAGAAACCGGCATGCCCAAGAAAACTACGTACGACCTTAACATTTGAAGGGGGAGGTAATTTTTCTATAGTTTCAATTTTGGCTTTATCTACCTCTATACCCTTACTAGATATTTTATGGCCCAAAACTAAACCTTCCCGTACCATAAAATGGCACTTCTCCCAATTTAACACTAAATTTGTGTCCTCACATCTTTGGAGAACGCGGGAAAGGTTACACAAACATAAATCAAATGAATCTCCGAAAACGGAGAAATCATCCATAAAAACTTCCATAATATCCTCCACTAGCTCGTCAAAAATTGCTAGCATACATCTTTGGAATGTAGCCGGCGCATTGCATAACCCAAATGGCATCCTACGATAGGCGAAGGTGCCAAACGGACAAGTGAAGGTTGTTTTCTCTTGGTCCTCGGGCGCAATTGGGATTTGAAAATACCCCAAGAGACCGTCAAGAAAACAATAAAACGAGTGTCCGGATAATCGTTCAAGGATTTGGTCGATGAACGGTAAAGGAAAATGATCCTTACGGGTCGCATCATTTAATTTGCGATAATCAATACAAACCCGCCATCCGGTAACGGTTCTAGTTGGGATTAATTCATTTTTATCGTTTGGCACTACCGTTAATCCTCCTTTCTTTGGCACCACTTGGACGGGACTAACCCAAGAGCTATCCGAAATCGGATAGATGATGCCCACATCTAATAATTTTATTACCTCCGCCTTAACCACCTCCTTCATATTAGGATTTAGGCGGCGTTGAGGTTGAATAGATTTACGTGAATTTTCTTCTAATAAAATTTTATGCGTACAAAAGGAGGGATTAATCCCTTTTAAATCCGTGATTTTCCACGCAATTGCGCGACGATGAAGTTTTAAAACATTTAATAATTTTAATTTTTCTAAATCAGACAGAAACGCCGACACAATTACGGGAAGCTTAGAATCCTCCGCTAGAAATAAATATTCTAAATGTTTAGGCAATTGTTTTAATTCTACTACGGGAGGTTCCTCATAAGAAGTTTTTAATCGATCACTACCTAATTCTAAAATTTCAAAAATAGGTTCGTGAGTGATCGTGCCGTCAATAAATTCATGAGAAATAAGATCGAGACTTTCAAATTCTTCATCATAAAAAGATGACGGTGAAATATATTCAGAAAATAAAATGGAGTATTCATCAGGTGAAGCCTCCAAGAAGAAACAAGAGTCGTCATTTGAGAGCGTATTTTTCATAGAAGAATTAATAGTAAAGGTAAGTTCTTCATCTCCGACTCTAAGGAGAAGTTTACCGTTACTAACATCAATTATGGCGCGCGAGGTGGCAAGGAATGGGCGACTGAGAATGAGTGGTACCTCGGTGTCCTCTTCTATGTCAAGGATGACAAAATCTACCGGGAAGATAAATTTATCAACCTTGACAAGCACATCCTCGATAATACCCATTGGGTATTTTATGGAACGATCCGCCAATTGGATGCTCATTCTCGTGGGATTAGGTTCTCCTAAACCCAATTATTGGAAAAGAGAATAAGGCATCAAATTTATAGAGGCGCCTAGATCGGCCAACGCATGTTTTACTAAGAAATCGCCAAATAAACATGGAATTGAGAAACTACCCGGATCGGTTAATTTCCTAGGCAATTTATTAAGTAAAACTGCCGAGCATTCCTCGTTCAATTGAACAGTAGAAATATCCTCAAGTTTCTTTTTATTAGACAAAAGATCCTTGAGGTACTTAGCATACTTTGGCATTTGTGCGATAGCTTCGCAAAATGGTAGATTAATTTGAATTTGTTTAAACATATCTAAAAATTTACCGTAATGCTCATCCATTCGATCTTTTTTTAATTTAGACGGATAGGGAAGTGGTGGTTGAAATTCCTTAATTTTATTTTGCGTTGGAACTTGAGGAGGAGGAGAAGATGAAGAAATTGTTACCTCTGGTTCAACCAATTGTGAAGGGGTAGTTAACTCCTTCCCGCTCCGTAGCGTGATAGCCTTTGCTTGCTCCTTTGGGTTGGGCTCCGTATTGCCTGGAAGTGCTCCCTGCTGGCGATCGGAGAGCATCTTCGCGATATGCCCAATTTGATTCTCCAAATTACGAACAGATCCGGTAAGATTCCGGATATTGGCATCATTATTTGCTGCATATTTGGTGAAAACCTCCTTAAGAGAGGGAGATTTTGGAGCTTGTGGTGGAGGAAAACCAGGTGGAATTGTGATTGGGGGTTGTGCCGCATTCCCTGGATTACTCCAAGAGAAATTTGGGTGGTTACGGAAACCCGGGTGATATGTGTTACCATAATGAGTGTTACCCGAATTAAAGTTTGGCCGATTCGGATTACCCATGTAATCCACATGTTCGGCAATGGTGGAGGGGGATCCCCAGGTAGGTGTAGAAGAGGAAGCAGTCATCTCTTCTATTTTTCTATTTAAAAGCTCAACCTGGACAGATAAATTTGAAATTGTATCAACTTCATACGCCCCGGCCGGTTTATTTGAGCGCGACCGAGGTGTACTCCATTGATACGTATTCATGGCCATACTCTCTAAAAGCTCTTGCGCTCCTGCCGGTGTTTTGTTATTCAAGGTACCACCGGCGGCGGCATCAATCATTTGACGCATTTGAGAATTTAGGCCGTTATAGAATGTCTGAATTTGCAACCAATCGGGGATTGCATGATGGGGGCATCGGCGCAAATATTCCTTAAATCGCTCCCAAGTATCATAAAGCGTTTCCGTTTCAACTTGGGAGAAAGAAATGATATCCTTACGCAATTGAGCCGATTTAGCGGGCGGGAAATATTTCGTGAGAAATTGTTCCGTCATTTGGGCCCATGTGGTGATAGATCCTCTTGGAAGAGAACTGAGCCACTGCTTAGCATTATTGTGCAAGGAGAAAGGAAAAAGCCGAAGCCTTATTCCGTCATCGGATACCCCATTAATTTTGAAAATATCGCATATTTCTAGAAAACTAAAAATATGCGCGTTGGGATCCTCATCTTGAAGCCCATCAAATTGCACATATTGTTGTACCATTTGAATGATGCACGGCTTTAATTCAAAATTATTGTTCGCTATAGCAGGTCGAACAATACTAGAAGTGGTATCCTCCAGATTAGGCCGGGCATAATAGGACATAGTCCATTGCGCGACCTCATCCGGATTTGGATCACCCATATTAGAAGAGGTAGAAAAGGAGGGGGAAGAAGAAGAAGATGAAGAAGAAAGAGTATTCGGAAAGGAAGTGTCACCTACAGATTCCTCAATCGGATCTTGAGAACTTGGTCGTTGGAATCTTAAGCGTCGCCGAATGGTTTGCTCGATTTCCGGATCCAATTCAAGAAGATCGGACGGATTCCTTCGGGTCATACACCAAAAAGAAAAACATAGAAAAGAGAGAAAGAAGAAGAAAAAAAAAAGATAAAATTAATAGAACTAAGCTTTCAAAATATCAACAATAGGATCCCCGACAACGGCGCCAAAAACTTGATGGAATAAATTTGCGCTGCGCAAAATTAGAATATTTTCCACGTATAATTCGATAAGGCAAGTGTACCTATCGCTTTATAGTATAGGATTTAGAAAATCAAGTGTCGTATTTTTCCGGGCTTGTTGAGTACTTCTACTCACAAAGAAGAGCTATTATTTTATCGATCGAAAGTTGGGTTTGTTTTGGAAAAACGATTTGGAGAAAATTAACTACGAAGAAAAATTATGATTAAAAGGATTAGCACTTGGTCTTGAATCCCTTTAGAATAAAATATAATTTTATAAAAGATGAAACCACAAACTCTTATTGAAATATCTTCGACCGTGGAGGTTCCCAAAATATGGTAGAGCCTCTCTCGAGAGAACTACCACCTAACCTTAGGTTGATCGATTAAGACCCCTCGGCCAGTCGAAACCCCCTAAGCTTGCTTTATGCGGTGAACTCCACTATTGGATTTGACTCCAATCTGAAAGATTTGTGTCACCCTCTCTCGAGGAATGAATACAACTCTTTTTATCTTTGAGTGATCTCCTCGTTCGCATGGATCTCTCGATCACTAGCAAATGAATCTTAGATTGAAAGTCATATTCCGGACATATGAAATCAAAACGAAATAATTCAAAGATAAATCGAAGATAAACAATACGAGAGAGTTTGCTAATTAGAAAAATTCAAAACACTTTTTATTTCATTCCAAAGTTCATCATGACCAAGTGCTAAAGGAAATTTAGCTACTCATCATAGTGATGGGAATACAAGTAGAAGAGGAAAAAGACATGATTAAGAAAACAACAATAATTGAATTAAAATAGCAATAATTTAAAAACTTACAACTTTGGGAAAAACTAGCTAGAACATCAAAAACAGTAAAATAAAGCTGAAATTAATCTACAAAATCGAACTCCTTGACTTCTGGAGATTGCTGCCTTTTATAGTTGAAAAATCGGGGAGTCACGCCCTTGGTCACGCCCGTGACCAAGGGCGTGTAAGCTGCGTAATTGTTGTCATGAAAGCCCGGGACGTTGGGGAAGAGAAACCGCCAAAAATCAATTGCATGGCGGGTCACGGCCTCGGTCACGCCCGTGACCAAGGGCGTGTCTTGAACGGGTCTGGAAACGGCGGGAAACGCCGCGATCTGGAGTTACTCTGGCGGTTGCAGAAGAGTCACGGCCTCGGTCACGCCCGTGACCGAGGGCGTGTAAGCTAGAAACGGCGGGAGTTGATTGCTGGCTGAAATGAATGCATTCCGGGCGAGTCACGTCCGTGACTTTGAGGTCACGCCCTCTGTCACGCCCGTGACGGAGGGCGTGTAATTTTAATCTGACATGGCGGCTGACTTCTTCAACTGGAATACGCGGGGCTGGTTCACGGCCGTGACAATATGTCACGCCCTAGGTCACGCCCGTGACCGAGGGCGTGTACTTTGCGATTTCGGCAGAAATACTCCAAATATTCTCCTGATTAGTCTTATGAGCTTGAAATTGCTATTGGCAGCCCAAATTACCTGAAAATACAAAAAGAAGATAAATTAGTGATAAATTAACTAAAACTAAATAAAATAAAATTAATTATTAATAAAATATTATATAAAAATAACTATAAATATAGCATTGTCAATTGTTACACGAGCGAATAAAGTAAAACAGGGGCGTTGTGGTGGGTGTCCTAAGCTATTGCAGAAATAAGAAATGCGGGTCAAAACTCCAGTTCGCAAGGCGGGATAGATGCAACGGCCGCGATGCTGTGCTTCAGAAGGCGCGTGGATGGCGAGTAACTGTGACGATTGAGGGTCGCACACACCTCTTCGCAAAGTGGGGGTGAGTGCAGCGGCCGCGATGTCGTGCTTCGGTATGTGGGTGAAATGGCCACAGTGCGGGGTTTTGTGAGCGTCGAAGGTACCTCTTCACTCTCACCTCTAGCGTATGCTAGAGTGAGCTAGCTAGAACGCGTGTATGGATGTGGAGTGGGGGCGGAGCGCATCACAGCAAAGCATCAAGCGAGAAATAAAACAAGAGTATGCTTCCATTCATAGACAAATAGAGATTACTCTAGTTCAATACAATAGTTAAGCATACATTTCCAAAAGAGAGAGGGTAGAGGAAACCACGAGATGAGAAGCCTCGCCGTAGATCTTGGCCGGAATGAGGGGTTGTCAAGCCTCCTCCGGGCTCAGTCCTTGGTTGCTTCTAGGGTTAAGAGGCTGTCACTACCTCCAAACGTCATCCGTCTTCTTCTCAGAGCTGGGTCTCTTCCACTTAGCCCAATGGAGATGCCGCACCTTGAAATACTTGATGTAGATGGCGGGGAATGCTTCCGGAACCCTTGATGGAGCTTAGGATCGATGGACGAAGCTTTCCCAAGGAAGGGGATGGATGGATGGAGCTTGGAGAGGGAAAACGGCGGAGCTTGCGGAAGAATTCGCGCCCAAGACGGTGTTGTATGCCCTAAAATCGTGGAGCCGGTCTTTAAATATGGAGCATAGAAAATACAGCGCACGACCAGTGGTCGTGCGCGAAGGAATGCTTATGATCGTGCGCGGCCAACCTGCAGCAGAGGGAAAGATAAGGAATTAACGCACGGGCGGTGGCGCACGACCAGTGGTTGTGCGCCTGATCGTGCGAACCGCTCTGTCTGGTAAGGGGAATTAACGCACGGTCAGTAGTCGTACGCCTGATCGTGCGTGAAGGAAAACGCACGATCAGTGGCTTTTTAGGCTAAAATTCGCCCAAAACCATTCCGAGCGTTCACATGATCATTGCACCTGCAGCAAACTCGAACATACCCGCTGGGGTATAGAAACAAAGCTCCGCAGCGGCATAAAATATGCACTAAAAAGAATAAAAGGGAACCAACCAAGATAACACACGGAACTAGGTTATGAAAGGTACTATCTACGCAAATGAACAACTAGACCAATATGATCGATAATCAACCTAATATGCAGTACCTATGCATGATAATAAGCCCAAATGAGTCCTAAAACATGTATATAATGGAGACTCATCACACCCCCAGACTTACCTGTTTGCGCGTCCCGAGCAAACTACTCTCGGCGGACGGGAAAAACAAAGGTTAGAAAGGTGATTGTGGCTAGGAGTAGTATGCGAAATCAAATAATCTTGTTCATAAAATTCTTGTAGAAGGTATTTCTACTATGCAAAGTAATTTACAAATATCTAAAATAGTAAATAAGAGATTAGTTTACTCAAAAGCTGAACCAAGTGTGATCTGCCAGTCACGTGTAGGGAGAATGTAGGGAAGCGCTCAGACGAGTATTTCGAAAAATACGGGATACGGAACTAACTCCACCGAAATCCATCGGTGTCGGGAGCCATAAGCTCGCACTTTCGCACTCTCTCCACAACATTAGGTAAAACTACACACAAGTCAATAGGACTTTCAGTTAAATATGTGGCTTAGGTTGCGGTAGGATATACAATGATAAACTCGGAGGCTAATGCACCTAATGCATTTGAGCAATACAAATTGTAAACCCTGGCAACCAATAAAGCTGATGTGTTCATCGCCAACACCCAATATAAAGTAATTCTTATCAAATAATTCAGAATTTCTGAATTAGAATATAAAGCTCAGAATTTTTTTTTGGAGCGCAGATCTTTTCAATTTTTAGCTCACAAATACTTTTTCAGTTTTTTTTTTCTTCTCTTTTTTTTCAACTTAAGCAATCCAAATATGTATCCATACATAACAGCACAACACAGTAATCAGTTATACTATAAAGCTCAAAACGTGTGTCCATACAGGTTTGGTAATCTTGGCTTAAGCGAGAGCGGTGTAGCTAAATAGAAACGGTGGGATAGGCACAAAATTGGTTAGCAAGGGTGAATTTCTGGTTTTGGCTCAAAGCTCAAACGGTCCAAAGAATGGCCTACATCATGCTAATGCGTTAGAACTAACCGGTGCCTATGTTTCGAGAGTCGCTAGGGGCGAGTTCTTAGCCACCGAGAAAGATAACACTTTCTCCCGACTCGAGAAATATGAATCTAGCGTTCGATACCAACTCACCTACACTACCGGTAGATTGGCACAGGTTCATGCTTTGAGTAAAGTAAAACTCTAATTACTAGATTAGATAAGAATAAAGCTACAACGTATGAAAATAGAAATAACTTCTACACAAAATTCTATACAAAACATGAGTATTCGATTAGAGCACTACTGGAGTCAACATCGTACTCCAAACCACAATTCCTAGCTAACACAATTGACTTCCCGGCTCCATTCCAAAAGGAAACTTGGCACGGTAGCACTCGCAAGTAAGTGCGTGCATAGTGGGTGTAGTGTGTGCATGCCACTTAAAAATTGATAAACTGAACTAAACTGAAAGCTAGAATAATAACACTACTGGAATGCGTGCGTGCGTGCACGTGCATGGTTCTCACTCTCACCCAGAATTACATGAAAACATAATCTAAAATATGATTCTTTAAACATTAAACTAAGGAGAAAAGGGAGAGTGTACCCCATGCTCAGAAGTGAGCATACCGGAAGAATTGGCGTTTTGTCTTGAATGCGGTTGTTCCTCCATGCTCCCAGAAATACGGACCTGCGATTAAAGAATTCTCTAGGCACAACAAAAATGTAATAAAGAAAATAAAAAAGAACGAAAAAGCGGAACCAAGCGGTCCCCAATGGGTTGTCTCCCAAGAGCCCTTTTGTTTAACGTCCTTGAGGTGGACCAAATACCTGTATTAAGCAGTTTATAAAGTCTAGGAATAAGCAAAAGTCAATAAATCCTAATTATTATTACAAGCTCAACACAAATCAGCTATAAGCTGATTTTGTAAAGAAAACACGGTGTGCCGAGACGAGTAAGTCGAAAGAAATCGAAACAACAAAACACAGAAAAAATCACAGAAGACACATAGATATATAGAGGTTCACCCAAGCCGGGCTACGTCCCCCTTCCCCTTCCTCTTCTCTTGTTCTAATCACCAAGACGGATTACAGCTTACAAGGTTACAAGGATCAAAACAGATCCTACCTCACACAACCCTCTCCGACAAGAACAGAGTAATCACCGCCAAGGAACACCGCGCAAAAAACACTATTGCACTCTGTTGGACATAATGACCTTCTTCTAACCCTAAGCCAGAGTTATGCACCCTTTAAATAGGGCGCCAGACCGGGCTCAGACCAAACATCCGTTGAGACGGTCCAATAACATCCGCTGAGACGGAACCTGCTGAGACAGCAAGTACACGAGGCATCGAGCATTGAACGCAGGCGTCGAGCGCAGGAATCGAGCGCAGGCCTCGAGCGTCGAACGCAGGCCTCGCCCGTTCGACGAACCCATCTCCGTTCGTCGAACGCCGTTCGACGAACCCTTCTCCGTTCGTCAGGCGCAGGCAGAGATTGACGAACTCTTCTCCGTTCGTCGAATGCCGTTCGACGAACCCTGACCAGAAGTGTTCCCCAACTCCAACATTCTCCCACTTGGTGAACATCTTCCTCTGATGAGAGCTACTCCTCCAACCTTCCTCTTCAACCCTACGGCCGTTGCACACCACTGAAATTTGGCAACAGGAAACGCCTTGGTAAGAAAATCAGAGCTGTTCTCCATCGTGTCCACCTTCTCCATTTGAACTACCTTCTTCTCCACCCTCTCCCGGATGATATGGTACTGGATGTCAATGTGTTTGGTTCGTGCGTGGAAGGCTGGATTCTTGGCTAGCTGAATAGCCCCTTGACTGTCACACCACAACTTCACTGGCCCCTCCTCAAACCCGACCTCCAAACATAGCCTCCGCAGCAATATGGCCTCCTTGCTCGCATGAGTAAGAGCCATGTACTCTGCCTCCGTCGATGAGAGTGCCACCACGCATTACCTCCGACTCATCCAACTGATAGCTCCTCCAAACAGTGTGAACACGTACCCACTGGTGGATCTCCTGCTATCCAGATCACCTCCACAATCTGAGTCAACATGCCCAACCACATCCAGGACTCCTCCTTCACCAGCTCCTTCAAAACATAGGGAGTAATTTGAAGTGCCTCGAAGATACCTGAACACACGCTTCACAGCGTTCCAGTGTTCCTTTCCTGGTGTAGCCATATACCGGCTCAACACTCCCACTGCTTGAGCAATGTCAAGGCGAGTGCATACCATGGCGTACATCAAGCTTCCCACATCACTAGCATAAGGAACCTTCGTCATGTCCTCGACCTCATCTTGTGTCTTCGGGTTCAACTCTGCAGATAACTTGCACCCAACTGGCATTGGTGCCCCCACTGGCTTGCAGTCCGTCATATTGAACTTCTTCAACATCTCCCCGACGTACCTCTGTTGCCCCAACCAAAGCTTCTTCTTGCTTCGATCCCTGGAAAGCTGCATTCCCAAGATGACACTTGCTGGCCCCAAATCCTTCATCTTGAATTTGGTTGAGAGCAGCTTCTTCACTTGTTGGATCATCCTGACACTATTGCCCATTAGTAGCATATCATCTACATAGAGTGTCAGGAAGATGAACTGCTCTCCCTTTCTCTGGATGTACACACAGTGGTCCGAATTCGGCCTTTCAAAATCTATCTCCAGCATGTTGGTGTCAAATTTCTGGTACCACATCCTCGGAGATTGCTTTAGTCCATACAGGGACTTCTTCAGCCTGCAGACCTGATCCTCCTTGCCCTTGGCTTCAAATCCTTCTGGCTGCTTCATATATATCTCCTCCTCCCGATCACAGTGAAGAAACGCCGTCTTCACATCCATCTGCTCAATATCTAGATCATGCGATGCTGCAATAGTGAGTACCAGTCTGATCGACGTCATCTTGGCAAGAGGTAAGAAGATCTCATCATAATCAACACCATCGACCTGGGAGAATCCCTTTGCAACCAGCCTTTCCTTGTATTTCTCCACAGTGCCATCACCCTTCACCTTCTGCTTGAAGACCCATTTACTTCCAATGGCCTTCCTCCCCTTTGGAAGCTTACACATACTCCAAGTCTGATTCTTCCTCAGAGACTCCATTTCATCCACCATGGCTAGCTCCCACTGATTTGAATCAGCCCTTGATCTAGCATCTCTGGCAGAGATTGGAGCTTCACCAAGCATACTCAGGCAACATTGTGCAGCCACTGCACATTGGGGATATCTCACTGGTGCTTTTCTTTCCCTTGTCGATCTCCTCAGAAGTTGTATTTGCTCAGCTTCTTCTTCTGATTCATCATCACTTCTCACCACCTCCAAATCATCTGATTCAGAATCAGATTCAGCCCCAACAGTAGTAGCTCATTTCTCAAAGATTCCTTCCACCACCACTGTCTCTTTCTCAGCTTCTTTGGCCTTCTCAGCTTGTGTGACTGCCTGAGGACTGGTTTCATGAAACACCACATCCTTGCTGAATGTCATAGTCCTGGTCACAGGGTTCCAAAGCTTGTAGCCTTTTATGCCATATTTGTAACCCACAAAGATGCACTTCTCAGACTTGACATCAAGCTTCCCCCTCTTCTCCTTTGGAATGTGAACATATGCATCACACCCAAACACACGAGCATAGGCCAAATTTGTCTTTCTCTTGAAGATGACTTCAAAGGGAGTACATCCCTCCACAACAGATGTAGGGGACCTATTCTTCAGGTAATTTGCAGTCACCACTGCTTCAGCACAGAACTCCTTCCCCAAACCAGCCCAACTGAGCATGCACCTGGCCTTCTCAATCAAGGTCCTGTTTAGCCTCTCCGACACTCCATTCTGCTCTGGAGTATACGGTGTTGTCTTCTGCCGTGCAATCCCCTGCTCAGTACAGTACCGCTCAAAGGCATCAGAGTAGTACTCCCCTCCATTATCAGAACGGAGGACCATCACCTTTCTCTCCAACTGGTTCTCCACCAGGTTCTTAAATTCCTTAAACCTGTCCAAAACTTCTGACTTGGACCTGAGAAAATAGATCCAAGAATACCGTGAGAGGTCATCAGTAAAGGACTTCTAATACCTTGCGCATCCTAGAGATGGAGCTGGAGTAGGCCCAAACACATCACTGTGTATCAACTCCAGCACTTCAGTTGCCCTCGTGCCCGTCCCACGAAAGCTTACTCTGGTCTGTTTGCCAAGCAGGCAATGCTCACAGAACCCAAAGCTTGTGGAGCACTCAGGCACCCCTTCCACCAACTGACTGGATGCCATGGCCGACATCCCCTTCTCTCTGATATGCCCAAGTCGATGATGCCACAGCCTGGACACCTCCTCCTGGTTAACCTCCTGACTCTCAGAGATAAGAGCCCCACTTGGAACCACTGTATCAGCAAGCAGAGTATACAGTGTTCCATGTCTCACTCCACTGGCAATCACCATTGCCCCTCTTGACATCTTGCAAGTTTGCTTGTCACAGCTGAAGTGCACTCCTGCGTCCGCCATGGAACCCACCGAGATTAAATTCCTGCTCATCCCAGGAATGTGCATCACATTTGGAAGAGACCTTGTGGTCCCATTTGACAACTTCAACATCACCTTGCCACGCCCAATGATCTGCACAGCAGAATCATCACCCAGCATGACATCTCCACCATCAAACCACACAAATTCACAGAACCAGTGCCTATGACGGGTCATGTGGTATGATGATCCTGTGTCAACATACCACAAATTAGAATCTCTCTGAGCAACGCACGCAACAGTGATGTACATGTCACAGCCGTCGCCCTCCTTCTTCGTGCAAGAAATTATCAGTGTCTCCTTGTTCTGAACGGCCTTGTTCGGACTTTGAGACTTCACATGACCCATCTCATTGCACTTCCAACACCAAACAGGCTTCTTACTCTTCTCCCTCTCCTGGCTCTTGGATCTACCTCGAGACTTATCTCGATATCCACCATGCTTGCTCTCCCTTCGTTGAGGACGGGAACTAGATACACTCAAAGCACCTTTGCTCGTCGCCTCAGAGCCTCCTCTCCTGGTCTCCTCATATAAAAGAGCTGCACATACAGTATCATATGACAGGTCCTTGTCTCCACTCCCCCCAATCAAGACAATCAAATTGTCCCATGAATCTGGAAGTGAGCACAACAAGGTGATGACTCTATCCTCATCCGAGATCTTCTCACCAATAGAGATTAACTGACTCACTATGGTGTTGAATTGAGTCAAGTGATCTGAAAATGAATCTCCCTCATGCATCTGAAGTTTATACCACTTCTTCCTTAAAAGCAATTTATTTACCAGGGACTTTCTCTGGTAGAGGGATTCCAACTTACGCCACAGACTCCGTGCTGAAGTCTCCTCCATGATGTTAGTCAAGATTGAATCTGCTAGGAATAACTGAATCAGGCCTTAGCATTCCGATCGTTTTCATCCAGGCCGTCGCCTCCGCTGCACCATCTGCAGTCGCCTCTGCAGTTTTTTCCCTCTGATGCGCTCGCATACTTCACTGCAACCTTAGGAACGGGAGGATCATCCTTGACGCAGACCGTAGATCTCGATCAATCAACATATCTTCCATCTTCATCTTCCATAGATCGAACTGACTTCCGTCAAACTTCTCGATCTCGATCCGCACGCTGCCAGAACCCATCTCCAGGATCAAGAACCTAGCTCTGATACCAAATGTAAAGAAAACACGGTGTGCCGAGACGAGAAAGTCAAAAGAAATCGAAACAACAAAACACAGAAAAAATCACAGAAGACACATAGATATACAGAGGTTCACCCAACCGGGCTATGTCCCCTCTCCCCTTCCTCTTCTCTTATTCTAATCACCAAGACGGATTACAGCTTACAAGGATCAAAACCGATCCTACCTCACACAACCCTCTCCGACAAGAACAGAGTAACCGCCGCCAAGGAACACCGTACAAAAAACACTATTGCACTCTCTTGGACTTAATGACCTTCTTCTAACCCTAAACCAGGGTTATGCACCCTTTAAATAGGGCGCCAGACCAGGCTCAGACCAAACATCCACTGAGACGGTCCAATAACATCCGCTGAGACGAAACCTGTTGAGACAGCAAGTACCCGAGGCGTCGAGCGTTGAACGCAGGCGTCGAGCGTTGTACGCAGACCTCGCCCGTTCGACGAACCCATCTCCGTTCGTCCAACGCCGTTCGACAAACCCTTCTCCATTCGTCAGGCACAGGTGGAGATCGACGAACTCTTCTCCGTTCGTCGAATGTCGTTCGACGAACCCTGACCAGAAGTGTTCCCCAACTCCAACGGATTTGAAGTAGTAACAACTGATGAAAGAAAAAGGTCCGGGGACCTGGTAGTAGGGGTGGAAATTAAGTAGGATGCTCAGCCTCCAACCCCAAATCTCCTCCTTTTTCTCTCTCTTCTTCTCCTCCAGTATTATGTCTTCAAAGAAAAACCGCTTGCCCCCTTGTAACCAATCCTCAAAGGGAAGCACCAACGATGATGAGGAAACAAGATGTTTCTTCACAGTACCTTCCTCATCCCGCCAGGTTTTCGGCTCTTCCATGCATAAGGTCTGATCAACCGGAGGAGGGGCATCCTGCATCCTTGCATATAAAGAAAGAGGCCAGGAAATAAATTAGAAGAAAAACTAAAAGAGATCTCATCTGAGGGGATAATCCCAGCTTCATCCCCCATAGGGTGCGGTAATGACAAAATGAAGATATCATCAAAGATTTCACTAGAATCGACAGCGCACGCAATGGCCTCCTCTATAACTGGAACTTCCTCGCACTGGACCGTAGTTGCTTCAGCACAATCGAGACTGTCCTCCTCCATGAGAGTGGGCACGACACCGCGCAAGTCTGCAACATGATGCAAATTGACCTCAATGACAATATCAGAAATAGATGTTGATTTGTGTGTAGTGGGAGAAGACGTGCTTCTTAAGTGTTCGGGCTCACTCTCCACACAAGGTCACAAATCCACGCAAAGTGGCACGTGAACTGAAGAGGTATGGGGGGTTGCATCAGAAACAGAGTCATGGGGGACACTGATGCACGTGTCGATTCCAGAGACTTCAAAAAGTGAAGGTGGAAGTGACACGTAACCAGAGGAAGGGGTTGTGCTCGTAGAATTCGAAGATGGGACGATCTGGATATCCGGCTCATCGTCATCTTCCAGTTGGCGAAGGTAATCAGCACAGTCCTTCAAGGCATGCTCTCTACTTTTGCAAAATAAACACTGCTTCACAGGCATCGCCGGCACCCAAGGTGCGGCAGCCGAGTAAAAGTGCGACAACAAAGGCGCAGTAGAGGAGCCAAATGATTTACAGGACCCGTACGGTTTCTGAATGACACCATACTCTTTGGGACACCTATCACTAGCGTGGGATGTGTCCCAACACAAACGACATTGGATATTCAAATGCGACCACATGATACAGAAGAAGAAAATAACATAATAAAGAATAAATTGCAAAAAATAAAAGGCTCAATCGAAAACAATCGAATCACAACCAAGATCTCATCACGCCTGCATTCCTTGGCAACGGAGCCAAAAACTTGACGCGCGATTACAGCACCGCTAATTAGCTAGCGCGAAATACGGTATGACGGCAGTGCACGGGTCGTTGTCAAGTAATAAAAGTGGGGAGGAATTCCCCGAATATCATTCTCAAAGGAATGTAGGATGTGGTGAACGAGACGTGTGGTGAGTCGATTGTTACACGAGCGAATAAAGTAAAACAGGGGCGTTGTGGTTGGTGTCCTAAGTTATTGCAGAAATAAGAAATGCGGGTCAAAACTCCTCTTCGCAAGGCGGGATGGATGCAACGGCCACAATGTCGTGCTTCGGAAGGCGCGTGGACGGAGAGTAACTGTGACGATTGAGGGTCGCACACACCTCTTCGCAAAGTGGGGGTGAGTGCAGCGGCCGTGATGTCGTGCTTCGGTATGTGGGTGAAATGGCCATAGTGCAAGGTTTTGTGAGGGTCGAAGGCACCTTTTCACTCTCACCTCTAGATTTTGCTAGAGTGAGCTAGCTAGAATGCGTGTATGGAAGTGGAGTGGGGGGAGCGCAACACAGCAAAGCATTAAGCGAGAAATAAAACAAGAGTATGCTTCCTTTCCTAGACAAATAGAGATTACTCTAGTTCAATACAATACTTACATTTCCAAAAGAGATAGGATAGAGGAAACCACGAGTTGAGAAGCCTCGCTGTAGATCTTTGCCGGAATGGGGGGTTGTCAAGCCTCCTCCGGGCTCAGTCCTTGGTTGCTTCCGGGGTTCAGAAGCTGTCACTACCTCCAAACGTCATGCATCTTCTTCTCAGAGCTGGGTCTCTTCCACTTAGCCCAATAAAGATGTCGCACCTTGAAATACTTGCTGTAGATGGCGGGGAATGCTTCCGGAACCCTTGATGGAGCTTAGGATCGATGGAAGAAGCTTTCCCAAGGAAGGGGATGGATGGATGGAGCTTGGAGAGGGAAAACAGAGGAGCTTGCGAAAGAATTCGCGCCCAAGACTGTGTTGTATGCCCTAAAATCGCGGAGCCGGTCTTTAAATACGGAGCAGAGAAAATATAGTGCACGATTAGGGGCGCACGACTAGTGGTCGTGCACGAAGGAACGCTTATGATCGTGCGCGACCAACCTGCAGCAGAGGGAAAGATAGGGAATTAATGCATGGGCAGTGGCGCACGACCAGTGGTCGTGCGCCTGATCGTGCGAACCGCTCTGTCTGGTAAGGGGAATTAACGCACGGTCAATAGTCGTGCACCTGATCGTGCGTGAAGGAAAATGCACGATCAGTGGCTTTTTAGGCTAAAATTTGCCCCAAACCATTCTGAGCGTTCACATGATCATTGCACCTGCAGCAAACTCAAACATACCCGCTGGGGTATAGAAACAAAGCTCCCCAGCGGCATAAAATATGCACTAAGAGAATAAAAGCGAACCAACCAAGATAACACACAGAACTAGGCTATGGAAGGTACTATCTACGCAATTGAACAACTAGACCAATATGATCGATAATCAACCTAATTTGTAGTACCTATGCATGATAATAAGCCCAAATGAGTCCTAAAACATGTATATAATTGAGACTCATCAACCGTGGAATCAGATCTGAGGGAAGAAATTGAAAAATTACATCCTTTCAGAGATAAAGTCCAACTCTTGAAGGACAAACTCAAAAGCTCTGTTGAACTATTAAAGCAGAAGGTGAAATCCATAACTGAGTTGGAAGGAAAGCTTATGGTTGAGAGAAATCAAGTGGAAAGCTTTTCTAAACCAAAGACCACCCTTCCACTCATTGACGGCTTTTCAGCTCCTGCGAAGGGTAGCGGTATCGGTCATCAGACCGAGAAAAGTAAGGGTGCTAAGAAAAGAGCTGTTTAGGGTAAGGGTAAGGCCGATCAAAGTCAACCTTCTTTCAAGAATGTAGTTTTTCCTACAAACACATATGACTTTGAAATGCCTTATGGTCACTTTACGAGACCGACACACATTGAGTCAAGTAAGGGCAACCAATGATGGAGCCGACCCCGAAACTTCGGAATGACTGCTTTGAAAGGACCTTACAAAGAGATAGTCCTCAAGGACTATGGTTCATTCGTGCATGGACCGTCAGCAAAGAAAGCACCAAAAGAAAAATCTGTTGCTACGAAACCACTTAAGAAGGAGCCATGTGTTTGCTGTAATCATGAGGCTTCTACCTCCAAGTCGGTAGCTCCTGCTAGACCCCCCGTTCAAAGAGTTAAGCAGGAGGGAAAAAGAAGGTACAACAGATTTGACTATTGGTGTTGTGGCAAAGTTGGTCACTTCACCATGGATTGTTGGTTTAATCCAAAGAATTCTAGAATTCCACTAGATCATAATGCAAGGAAGACCACTCGCAATATTAACACTCTAAGTGGAAGTCGTCTAACAAGAAGCCAAGGACCCAAATCCTTTTGGGTTCCTAAAGGAGATTGATTATTGATTGCAGGTACGTCAAAAGGCCAACAACACGCCCATATGTTATTTGGACAGTGGATGTTCGCGGCACGTGACCAAAATAATAAGCCTATTACAAAACTACACCCCAATCAAGGATATTCCAAAGGTTATCTTTGGTGGATCTGATCGAGGGAACACAAAAGGCTACGGTATGATTTCCAACGGTATAGTCTCTTTCACAGACGCAGCTTATGTTAAGGGATTACAACATAATCTTATTATCATAAGTCAATATAGTGACAAAGGCTATATGGTTGAGTTATACAAGGATAAGTGCTTGATAAAGTTGTCAGATACATCAGAAACTATTTCAACAGGCACTATGAGTAGAAATATTTTCTGATTAAATTTCCTTTGTTTAGTTTCTTCTACTCCAGTATGCTTTTTAGCAAAAGATAGTGCGTCTCTTTGTGACCAATGGCCCAAGAGACTAGCACATATTAATTTCAAAACTATAAATATGTTATTTTCTCATAGCTTAGTGCGTGACGCACCTAATGTTAAGTGCATTATAGAGAGACCTTGTCATGCATGCCAAATGGATAAGCAAACTCAGCCTAACTTTAAGAGCATAATTGGCAATGATTCTACCAGATGTTTATATCTGCATCATATGGATATTTGTGGTCTCATGCCAGTTAGGAGTTTAGGAGGTAAAGCTTATATGTTGGTAATTGTTGATGACAACTCACATTTTGCTTGGGTATTCTTTCTAAATCCCAAGTCAAATACTTTTAACTTTTTCACTAATTTTGTCAGGCAAATCCAGAATGAACTAAACTGCTTCATAGTCAAAATCAGAATTGACCACAGAACAGAAATCAAGTCTAGGGCTATGACAGAATTTTGTGAAAGCTTAGGTATCTTTCATGATTTTTCCTCTCCTCATACTCCACAACAAAATGGAGTTGCGGATAGAAAGAATAGGACACACATAGAGGCAAGCAACATAATGTTGCATGATTCTTCTCTTCAGGAATATTTCTGGGCAGAAGTCGTCAACACTGCTTGTCACTTGCAAAACAGAGCACTAATCAACAAGAATAACCATAAGACATCTTATGAACTTCTAAAAGGCAGGAAACCAATTGTATCTTAATTTCAAATCTTTGGCACTAAATGCTTCGTGCTTAACAATGGGAAGTATTACAAAACTAAGTTTAGTGAAAAGTGTTTTGATGTTTTTTGTAGGCTATAGTAGCCATAGCAAGGCAGATAGATTTTCAACAAGAAAACTCTGGTTGTAGATGAATCAATAAATGTTGTCTTTGATGAGACAAGTATGCTTCACAGCAGCTCTTCTAGTATTTTTGTTGAAGATGCAGGTGCATGTTTGAAACTGAAAGAACTAAACTTGGAAGAAGTCATCAAAGAAGATGCTCTAGTGATAGTTTCAGTGAATGATCCAATCACACCTGAAGAAGAAGAACCTCAAGAAATAGAAGAGGTAACAGAAGCAGAGGAACCTGCTATAAGGAATGATGGAAGAAATCTGGTGATCAAACATCAGAGAGATCACCCAGCAAATCAAATCATCAGAGATACTAGAGTCGAAATAAGGACAAGAAGAGGTACAACAAACGAAGTTTTGCATTTAAGTTTTCTTTCTCAGGTTGACCCAAAGAAATTTGATGAGGCCAAATAGGATGCTTCATGGATTATTGTAATGTTATAGGAGCTCAATCAGTTCAAAAGATGCAAAGTTTGGAAGCTAGTGCCAAGGCCTAAAGGTCAGAATGTCATAGGAACTAAATGGATTTACAGAACCAAGCTGGATGAAGACGGTGTAATCATCAAGAACAAGGCCAGACTTGTTGTCCATGGTTACCAACAAGAAGAAGTGATCGACTTCGATCAAACTTATGCTGCAATGGCAAGACTCAAAGTGATCAGGTTGTTTCTAGTGTATGTTGCTCACAAGGGATTTAAGGTCTATCAAATGGACACGAAGTTATCCTTCCCTAATGGTAATCTAAAGGAAGAAGTATTCGAAGAACAACCCCCAGGTTTTGTTGATTCCTCCCACCCTGATTTTGTTTATTTCTTACGTTAAGAGTTATATGGTCTAAAACAAGCACCCCGAGCATGGTATGAGACCCTCTCTAGCTTTCTTCTTGAGAACAAATTCATAAGAGGAAGGATAGATAAGATATTATTTCTTAGGGAAGTAAAAGGCAAGATTTTGCTAGTGCAAATCTATGTCGACTACATTATCTTTGGATCTATGGATGATAACCTTTGCAGAAAGTTTTCTAACTTGATGCAAGGGAAATTTGAAATGAGTAGTATGGGTGAGCTGAAGTATTTCTTAAGACTTCAGGTGAAACAATTTGAAGATGGAATGTTCATCTCTCAAATGAAGTTCACCAAAGAGTTGATTAAGAAATTCGGAATAGAGAATGCAATCTCAATGAGGACTCCAATTGGTTCTAATATGACTCTGGACATGGAGGAAAAAGGGAAACCCTTTGATGAAACCAAGTACAGAAGCATAATTGGATCCTTGCTTTACCTTACTTCCAGTAGAACAGACATAATATTTTCAACAAATGTTTGCGCTAGATTTCAGGTGAACTCTAAGGAATCTCAGTATGCTGCTACAAAGAGGATTTTAAGATACCTTAAAGGCACACTGAATCTTGGTTTATGGTACCCAAGAAGTAAAGACTTCGAACTAACCGTATTTTTAGATGCTAGTTTTGCAGGTAATAGGGATGACAGGAAAAGCACTTCCAGGACATGCCTATTTCTTGGAAGGAGGCTTGTCTCTTAGAGTATCAAGAAACAGAATTGTGTAGCAATTTCAACTGCTGAATCAGAGTATATTTTCACAGGAAGTTGTTGTGCACAACTTTTGTGGATAAGGAATCAGCTTGAAGACTACAACATGAAGTTGAAGGAGATTCTAATGTTCTATGACTCATAAAGTGCAATTGCAATTGCCAACAATCCATTCTCTCACAGCCAGAGAAAGCACAAAGAGATTCAATATCAATTCATCCGGGAGCATGGGGAGAACAAGGACATCAACCTCAGTTATGTCCCGACCGATAGGCAAGTAGTTGATATTTTAATGAAGACGCTTGATGAGACCAAGTTCAACTATTTCAAGTTAGAACTTGGTATGATGAACAAGGAATCTTGAAGAAGATATCAAAAGAATCATGCTTAAATCAGAAAATTGGGTCTATCAAAGAAACTAAGGGAATTACACGAGTCAATTCGACGAATTCGTCGAGTCTTCAAGAATCAATTCGACAAAAAGTTATTTTCGTTGAATCATTTTGACGAATTGAAGAGTTGTCTCGAGACATTTCGACAAATCGTTCGGTCAATTTCGTCGAATGCTATTATTCCAGATTTTCAACCTAATTTCTTTATTTATTGGATTTGAAAAGTCTTTTCTTCTAACAGGCACGCGAGTTTACTCTCCTTAAAATATTATATAGATATATATATATATATATGTTTAAGGGTTTCACGAGTCACACATGTATTCTTGCCGAACCCTTTCGTCGATTCGTCTTACTCGTAAAATCTCTCCGTCGAATCAAGCGACAATGTCTCGCAAGAGATATGGTTGACTTCAGGTAGGGGGAGAACTGATCAGGACTAAATATACTAGCGCAACAGATGAGTTCAGAAATGTCGTTCTTTGCTTGGAAGTAGCCGACTTTCTTTCATTCTCGAACATCCCTGTCGCATGCTTGACAGAGATGTTCTGGATTTCTGCAAGAACGCAAAAATTTGACATAGTGGAGAGGTCATCAAGTCAACAGTGAGAGGTAAGGTAATTAAAATGAAGCCTTCAAGGTTAACAAAATTTCTGCGATTGTCGGATGTTGAAGAATAAGACTGTTTATTTGAAGAGGATCACAACAGGGCTTTGTTGTTTTGTGGATTGCCAAGAGGGACCACTGATGTTCGAAGGAAGTTCATGAATGGAGAAGGAAAGCTTATTTCTGATATTCTGGGAAAGGTTTTGCTTTACAAGGTAGGTTCTCATGACTACCTCTCTATTGACATCTTCAAGTTAGTAGCAGATGTAATTTGCTGGAAGAGGGTGAATTGGGGTCTGATTTTATTTGAAAAGATAAAGGCTAGTCTGATGATTCCTTAGTTTGGAAGGATCATCTCTCTTTACCTAAATCAACTAGATGGATACCAGTTTGATATGGATTTTGGAAGCCCTATTCATCACCTAAAGATGATTGATTCTTCAATGATGGGAAAGAAAGATTGTAAGAACAGGTCTGAAGAAAGCTGTAGAAGTGGAAGAAGATGAGGAAGAAGAGGAAAGCCACCAACCTTCTCCTTCAAGGTTTGTTCCTCAATCTGAGATACCACCATCTCAAGGGGAGAGATCTCTAGATCTTATTGTTTCATCAGTCTAAGGGGAGTGCACTAAGGCTCCAGTTTCATCAGTTCAGATAGAGCCCTCTCTAGCTTTGTCAGCCCCATCAGCTCTACAAAGTCAGATTCTGCTTTTATTGTCAATGTTGAGAAATACTATAATCTAGTCCCTGGGAACTATTCAGAGAAGATACTTGATCTTCCTGCAAGGGAGCCAGAAAGGAAATCTAATGATGATTCTGAGGATGTGGATGATATTGCTGATGCTGAAGGTGATGATGGCAATGATGATGCCAATGATGATGCCAATGATGTTAATGGTGCTGATGATAGTGATGATGATTATGGTGATGATGGTGGTGATGGTCCTGAGACTGAGCTAGTTTAGGCAAGTTGTATTGTTGAGAAAGAAAGTGCTCACCTTTCTGGTGAAGGAGATGTGCAAACAGAAATAGAACCCACATCTGGTGGAGTTCTTAGTGTTGATGTTGTGCTCCTATTCAAGAAAAGTCTCCTGCAATGTCTGAGGGGGAGCCTGAGAAAGAGGACAGTCATGACAAGGCCACAGAAATTATGTCAGGAAAGGATGAAGGAGAGGATGTGCAATCTGCTCCTCCTGCTCAGGAAAATGTAGTGCCTCTGAATGTGCCCTCTCTAGGGGGAGTTCAGTCTGAAGAGCTCCTGTTCATTGATGAAAGCCAAGGGACTCCTCCTGTTCATAGTACTCCTGCTCCAGTTGCCTCAACCTCCAACTCCAATTTGCTTCAATCTATTGAGGCCTTGCTCAAGACTCAAGCAGAACACTTTGAATTTTTAATGAAGCAAGTATTTGACAAGGTTAAAGAAGTAGAATCAGATATAAATAATGGCCTAGCAGAGGTGAAGCACACTGTATCTACCTTGATAAATGAACTGGATAATTGCTTTACTAATGGTGTAAAGGCTTTTGTTGGAACTGTAGGTGCCCTTAAGGGGGGGGGGGGAGGGGTGAATAAGTGTTTTAAAAACATTTAATTTATTTTGAAATACTTGAAATATTAGAAGATCAAAATAGTGTAAAACAAAGACAAATTAGGTGAAATAAAATAGAGACATGATTTTATTAATATGAAATGTAGTATTACAAAATTTAACTTCTTATAATGCTAGAAATCGAAGGCGAAGAATTAAAATGTCTTTTGGTTTTCTATCCAGATGTGTATCCCCACGAACCAGTGGCTCTAGAATATCCTCCCCCGGATACGTCCTCAAGCTACTCTAGCTAATCCTCCCTGGGACACGGCCTTGAGCACCCCATAGATCTACACTGTAGACCTAGTGCGCAACACGAGGTGAATTTCTGCCCTAAGTCCTACCCAGAGCTAGTCGCCAACACGAGGCAAATTTCTACGTGATTATAATAATAAAGAGACAATAACAATATGAAAAACTCACACTATGTGGATCTATATAGAAGTAGACGAAGGCCTGCAGAGTATGATCGTAGTCGATGTGGTCTTTCTTCACGATGATGAATCATGTTGAAATCTTCTCCACGGATCTCCTTAAGCCTTCATGGATTTGTGGGAGTATCTCTCTAAACCTTCCTCTATATGATATGGCCCGAAGCTCTGGAAATTAGTAGTGGGAGAGGATGAAAAATACAAAGCAAAGAGGTCCTTTTTATAGCTTTGGAGATAGTGTCTGCGCTAGAGCTATCGTCGCGCTATCCTTGTTTATGCAATATTCTGCGTGTGCGTATCTTCATTCTAAGGAAACCTTTCTAAAAATACTCTTTAGCTCCACACTAGCTCCTGCGCTATTCGCTACCTCTTGGCACTATCTCCTTCTAAAACAGCTCCCGAAATTTCTCTAATCAGAGCTAGCCCCTGCGCTTGGTGCTACCGACGGTGCTAGTAGACATGTTGGAGTTCTGGCTTCAAACTCTGCGGCAACCTTCTTATGTTATCCTTGAGTCATATGGCTTGGTTTCCTGCACACTTAAACACACAAGATCAAATAAACATAGGATTTGATATTCTCAAACCTAGGAGATGCGGAAGACCATGTTCCAACAAACTCCGCCTTTTGGTAATAACAAATCCATGAATGATAAATTGGAGCATTAATATATAAGCATGATGAAACCTACTTGTGTGTGTATGTGAGTGATGACTTAAGATAATTGTCATATTTAGTATTTTGAATTGCTCCCCTTAAATACATGCTCCCCCCATGTAAATTCTCCCTATATATGTAAGCAATCATCTTAGTCATTAATCATGTTAGTTTTCTCATTTGATAGCAATTTTATTTATCATGTTAGTTCTCCCCCTTTTGTAATTAGCAAAAGTGGGTAAGGAAGCAAGAGATGTAAAAAGAGGATTTTGATAAAAAGATAAGTCATGATCGAGCTTATAGAGGAAATGAAATGATAAGGTGTTTTTAGCATAATAATTTTCATATAAATAAATTAGAGTTTTTAGCATAAAAATAATATTCCTGTTTAGCACAAACCAGTATAAAGTTTACCAAGCAAGTCTACCACTTGATGAAGGAAAGAAATTTTAAGATTCAAGTGATGATGCACACCAAAGAAAAGACTTTGAATATGCATGAAGGCGGAAGGTAAAAATTATATGGTAATGATGCGGAAGACTTATAGAAATACAAGAAACATCTTTTGTAATCATGATGATATAAGATGAAAATATGAGTTTAATTTCCAAAAAGCTAGATGTTTTTGTAAATTATTATTCATTTAAAATCTTTAAGTTTGACAATAAAGCAACCAAGCATGAAAGAAGGATATCAAAAAGAAACTACTACAATGTTATTTCAATTGACAAATTTAAGACATACCAAACATTGTAGAGAGCATGCTAGGTTATCTAGTGCATTTATATATAAAGAGTGGTATAAAATTTTCATTAGGATCCAATACTCATGAGAAGAAGTGATATGGAAGATAATGATGTGCACATAAGTGTATTT
Organism: Dactylorhiza incarnata; assembly: GCA_033032865.1. Classification (NCBI taxonomy): domain Eukaryota; kingdom Viridiplantae; phylum Streptophyta; class Magnoliopsida; order Asparagales; family Orchidaceae; genus Dactylorhiza; species Dactylorhiza incarnata. The sequence goes on from JAWHQI010000298.1 coordinate 1,459,151, forward strand.
TGAAGAGAGTAAATAATTGATTTAATCAAAAATACAAGACAAATGTAGAGTAAAGTGCACAATAAACACAAATAATTTTATTTCCACACACTTCAATGTACATAGAAAAATGTACAACTATAAAGGTGTTCTGCACATATAATGCTCATTAAGACTTATCAGGGTGCAAATTATTGCTTGGGGATCACAGACTTTATTTTTCATTATAGATATATTTGTGATCCGGTGTACTTAAGAATAAGTGGTGTAAAAAAGAAAGCTTTTGGTTTGCACAAGGCACTTTACTATTCTTTCCACGGTGCGCAACCTCACAATGCTCATTAAGACTTATCAGGAGGTTCAAGTAGTGTTTGGTGGAGTTATCTTTGTCAATTTGTTTCATGATTTTTATTTTGTACAAAGTTCTCCGAATACACTTATTTTGCAAACCAATGAAATTTTGAACGCACAACCACTTTTCTAAAATATTACGAGTGCAAATAAAAGTGATGTAGGTAAGACACTTGTGCAATTTTAATCCATTGTACAATTACAATACACAAGCAAGCATTCTTAGATTAAAAGCATATGTAGACTTTGCAAAAAATAAGTGAGTGAACAAATATCATTATCAATCATAAAACATTTACTCATACTTAGAGGCATGCTAAACTTGGTTCTACACAACACTTTTTCAATACAATTGATGCACATGTTGTTGGATCTTGTGGCGCCCTTAGAGGGGGGGGGGGTGAATAAGGGCCTTTTTAAATTATAATTTTTACTGAAGAATTTTTAAATCAAATTTTGCTTTTCTAAAAATCACTTATAAAAATTTACAAACTATGAAAATTTTAAATTAGATCAAACACAAATTTCTAAGTTAAAGATAAAGCAACCAAATTTGCAATTAAATAAAAGGCATAATATTTTAATTATGAAATTCACATACAATAAAAATGATCTTAACGATGCTTAAGATCAAGGCACAAATAAGATAATAAACTTTTGACAATTTTTGTTTACCAATCCTTCTCCCAAGGATCGGAAGGTTATCACTTGTCTCTCCCTAGACCAAGCCCAAGCCTATCCTCTAGATCTTCCCAAGATCTAGTCGTAGCACACAAGACCACGATTTCCCACCAAGCCACGCAAGGACTTGGATGCTCCGTACAAGGAAACAATTTTCCCCTAAGCCACTCAAGGACTTAGACGTTACGCACAAGGAGACGATTTTCCTACCAATACAAAGTGAAATGTATATAAATGAAAATACAAAATGAAATGAAGAACTCCCTAGAAATTCAGATCTCTGAATGGAAGGTTGAAGCCTCGAGATGATCGTTGATGTAGAAGCGCGTCCGATCTCATCTTCAATCTCAAACCTTCTAAGCAAAAATGGGAGTTGATGAGGTTCTGGAGCTCTCTGGTTCGTATGCACTCAGGAAGGAACTTAGAATCTTCAAAGCTTGGAATGCATGAACAAAACGAATCAATTTATATTTTTTCACTGTCGTCGGGGCGACATCGCTGTCGGAATTTCGACAGCGCCAAACTGACGTTCGTCGTGCTGTCGTACGAGCGGTTGCTGTAACTTCTAGACTGTCGCCTGGGCGACATCGCTGTCGGAATTCCGACAGCGCAAAACTGCTGTGCGTCGTGCTACCGTGCGGGCAGTTGCTGTAACTTCTGTCCTGTCGCCTGGGCGACAGTAGATGTCGGAAAATTCCGACATCTAAATTCTCCGTATAGTCAAATTGAGCTCCAATCACAATTGTGAACATCTCATACCTGTTACCTGCACACCATCAATAAAAGTAGAATCAAATACAAACGGGATTTTGTTATTATCAAACCGGAAGAGTGTGAAATGCATGATCCAACAATCTCCCCTTTTGATAATAACAAATCCGTATAAAAAGAAATCATGTCTATTTAGGTTGTTGTTTTTAACATATGGTGTGTGCACAAAAATAACATGATATATTCCTCTTAAATGTAAGCTCCCCCTAAATGAATGCTCCCCCTAAATGAATGCTCCCCCTAAATGTTATAGTAAATTGAAATGATGTATTGTTTAGGTGGAAGATTTAGGTGGAATTGTTCTTTGATTTCTTGAATATACTTATAATTCTCCCCCTTTTGGTATTAGCAAAAGTTAATTTGAAATGAATGAGTAGTTCTTAAGGGAAGAGAGAGGAAGTAGAAAATAAGAGTAAGCGGAAGCACTTGTGTTGAAAATGATTGAAGGTCTTGAAATAATAGTAATATGCCATAGTATTGAATAAACTCATGAAGAGATGGGATAGCCATATGAAGTAGTAGAATAAAAAATAACTGAAACATGATTAATGTCATTTTAAAGTATCATAGAAAGACACAATTGTGTATAGAAATTTGGAATCTTTTCGGTCCAATTCTCATGTGATGAAGGTTTATATAACATAATGATGTGAACAAGTGTTGCTTTGATCAAACAAATGAAATTATTTAATTTACATGATCATTGGAATAGAAAACATAATATAAGCATATAAAAATAACTTTGACCTTGAAGATATAGCACAATAAAAATAGAATACCATTTTTTTTCTTTTGCACAAGAAACTTTATAATTCTTTCCAAGGTGATCAACCTCACAATGCTTATTAAGACTTATCAGGAGGGTAAGTAGTGCTTGGTGGAGTATCCTTATCCTCAATTTAAACTTTTTGTTGATCACATATTTTGTGATATCTTAGCTTTGTAATTTGTATAGATATTTATTTTAAATTGACCAAGGATCTCTGAATTCACTTGAATCGCAAAAGATGGTGTATATTTGGTTGTGCTTAACAAATCAAGGTTGAAAGTAGTATTTATGAAATGCTATTGTATTATGTTAAAGTAAACATGATTCATGTATATATTAAATAGAAAGACATATGTATGGCTCAAAAGAAGTGAACGTGATAGCTCATTATTATATATAAACAATTTCTCATACTTAGAGGCATGGGAAAACAATTTCCAATAGTCTAAACAACTTAGCAGGAGTGTCAATACGATGATAGAGTGGAAATGAAATCATATAGTCATGTAAATAGCCATTGTTAAAAAATAAAAAACACATGGTTTGGCATCAATTCTTGAGTTGTAGCATTAATAATGACATATAACTAGTGTAAAGCATCATAGAGACCAAAATTGAAGATTAAGCAAATTTGGGAGCTGTCGGAATTTTCCGACAGTCACTATCGCCTGGGCGACAGCTAAAAGTATAAAGACGGCTAAAAACCGAGTCAAACATGAATGTACCTCATTTCTTGGACTGGAAGTCGAGAGGAAACTGTCGGATTACGGCGACAACCCTAGATCTTAGGTATATGTGTTTGATTTTTAGGTTTTTGACTCAATTTTGTTTTTAGAGATTTGAGATTCTGTTAAAGTAGAGAAGAAGAAAAATGTGTTTTTCATTTTACTTTGGATGAATGGTTTAGATCTTTGAAGTTTTGTGTATAAAAGGTGTAGATCTAGTGTAAATCAAGTCGATCTTGTTGGATCTTGGTTAAATGTGTTTGGATCTTGTGATTTTTGGGGTTTAAGAGTTGTATTTTTACATGGTTTAATTTCAAAAACTGAAGATTTTTCTTTTGAAGATGGTTGAAGAAGATGAATAGTAAATGATATGTGAGAAGGTGTAGTTTTGTTCAAGATTTTTTTTTTTAACAAAAATATAGCTTGATTTTGAGTAGATCTGGAAGTCTAGTTGAAAAATCTTATAAAATGTTCACTGGATTACTGTCGAAATTTTCCGACAGTCAATGTCGCCTGGGCGACATCGTCCCAGTGCACTGAACTTGTTTAACTTAGTTTTGTTATGTTTGCAGAATGGCTTCCAGTTCTAAGGCTCGGAAAAGTACATTTGAAGATGCGCATAGTTCTTATCAAGTAAATCTGGGGATTGAGAACAATAATTGGAGTTTCAAAATATGTCGAATTTGACTCTCCTAAGGACGACCATATCTACATTCGTCTTGCTAATGCAGGTATATTATCAGTAATTTCAGTAGATATGTTCTCATCTGTCTTGATCCGAGAGTTCTACAACCATTTGGAAGATCCGAAATACACTGAATTGGATGGGGGAGTGAGATCGAGAAACCAAGGTCAACAACTGGAAATAACACATGTTGATCTTAGAGATGAATTTGGTCTTCTTATGAGTGATCATATGTCAGACATAGTAGAGAGTTATAGAAAGGAAAGAGATTGGACTCTTGTAAATATGAGTTTACATGGAAGTCAAAAAAAGACCCTAATCACGGAAGTCTCTTCACTCACTCCTGATGCCTATTTAGTCCAAGACATATTGAGAAACACAATCATGCTGAAAAGTGGTGATACAAGGAGTATCACAACATAGTTGACGTTATTTACATATTTTATTATAGAGGAGGAAACCTTTGATGTAGCCGACCTCATCCTTGCCCAGATTCGATATGCTTTTAGATTAAAACATCCAAAATGGGTGAAGATTCATACTTTGCCAATGGGGGCTATAATTCAACGTATACTATATAAGAAGTATGAATGGATAGGTCAAGATTCGTACTTAGATGATTTTGTTCCTGAAATATACTATACGGGTACCATGAAAGTTAAGAAATCTCATACAAAGCCTCATCCTGGAATAGAGATTAGAGAGCCTACAAATCCTAGAGAAGGATCACTACGAGAGTCTATAGATGATCTTCGTGATTCATTTGAAGAACACAAGAAAGAAGTGAAGAAAGATCGCAGTAGAATGCAGATGTTTATGAAATTTTTGGTGAAGGGACTGAAGTTAAAGCCTACTCCTGAAGAAGCGGCCGAATGGGAAGTCCCAGATGAAGAACCGCCACGCCAATTGGTTATGCGGACTCGACGTGGAAAGGTCGTAAGACGTAGATCTTCAGAAGACTGTCCAGAAAGCAGCGGGGCTGGATATGATGATTCTGAGTAGTTTCCAGCAGGTTGCTGCTTCTGACTGATGTCGGAATTTTTCGACATTCACTGTCGCCTGGGCGACAGTGAACTTGCCCAGATTTTATTTTCTGTTAATGAACTAAATCTTATGTTGATTTCTACTGTTTTTCTGGAACAATTTGTATGTAATATTAATGATGTAAGAATTTTTGTTAAGTCGTTCAAATTCTATGGTTTGATTTAAATTTTAGTTTTTCTTTTTAAAATGTATAGGTTTTGTGATATTTTTAATTTTATAGGTCATAAGTAGTGATATAATCATTGTGAAATGTCTAGGATTCCCAAGTCTAGCCTAAGCATAGAAAAACGGGAATCCGGTAACGGTTTAGTGAATATATCCGCTAGTTGATTATCCGTGCCTATAAATGAAATTTTAATCTGATTATTTTTAGTGTGGTCTATTATAAAATGATGCCTAACGTCAATATGTTTTGACCTAGAGTGATGAAACGGGTTGTAAGTTAAATCAATTGCACTTTTGTTATCGCACCATAGCTCTATTGTTTGTTGTTTAATGTTAAAGTCTTCTAAAGTTTGTTTCATCCAAAGAGCTTGTGCACAACAACTACCAAGTGCGATGTATTCGGCCTCGGTGGTTGAGAGGGCAACAAAATTCTGTTTCCTACTCGACCATGAAATGAGTGAAGGGCCTAAAAAGTGACAAGTGCCACTAGTGCTTTTCCTATCTAGTGAACAACCGGCATAATCAGAATCAGAATAGCCAAAAAGAGTAAAATCATCGCTATGAGGATACCATAAACCTAGTTTAGATGTGCTAATTAAATATCTAAAAATTCTTTTTATCGCTTTTAAATGTGATTCTTTGGGATCGGCTTGAAATCTAGCACATAAACAAACTGAAAACATAATATCCGGTCTAAAAACAGTCAAATATAAAAGTGAACCTATCATGCCTCTATATAAAGTTTGATCTATAGATATTCCATTTTCATCTTTTCCTAATTTTAAAGATACACTCGTAGGAGTATTTGCTTGTTTGAGATTTTCAAATCCAAATCGTTTTAAAACATCATGAATATATTTTGATTGGTTAATAAAAATTCCATCATGTTTTTGAACAATTTGAAATCCTAAGAAATATTTTAATTCTCCTGCCATACTCATCTCAAATTCACTTTCCATCATTTTTACAACATAATTACACAACTCTTCATTAGTGGCTCCAAAAATAATATCATCAACATAAAATTGTAAAACAATTAAATCATCAACAACTTGCTTAATGAAGAGTGTACAATCAACACCACCCATTTTAAAAGCATTTTGTAATAAATATATAGTCAATCTATCATACCATGCTCGTGGTGCTTGTTTTACAAAGCTTTTAGCAATCTATATACACGATTAGGAAATTTTTCATTTATAAATCATGGGGGTTGTTCAACATAAACTTCTTCTTTAATCAACCCGTTTAAAAATGCAGTTTTAATATCCATTTGCAATAATTTAAATCTTTAATAACTAGTAAATGCAACAAAAATTCTAACTGCTTCCAATCGTGCTAAGGGTGCAAAAGTTTCATCAAAATCTACCCCTTCAATTTGATTATATCCTTTCGCTACAAGCCTAGCTTTGTTTCTAGTGACCCTAGAGTCACTATCTAAAAACCCATTTGACTCCTACCACTGGATGATCACTAGGTCTATCAACAAGAATCCAAACTTTATTTCTTTCAAAATTGTTAAGTTCTTCATTCATAGCTAGAAACCAAGATTCATCATTTAAAGCGGTGGCAACATCTTTTGGTTCTATATTTGAGACAAAACATAAATTTGAAAAACTTTCATGTAAACTAGAACGTGTACGTACCCCACTTGTTGGTTCTCCAATAACAAATTCTTGTGGATGATCTTTTGAGAACCTTAGCTCGGTTGGAGGTACATATCCTTGTTCTTCTTCACCACCTTTTTCGTCTTCTTTCTCTACTTTTTCTTCATCATCATCATCATCATTTTTCCTCAGATTTTGTTCCACATCTTCTTCATTTTTCTCATTACCTGCAACTTTAGTATTTTCTACACAAGAAATGTTTTCATCAAATTTTACATGAATAGATTCTTCAACCACTTTAGTACGTTTATTATAAACTTTATAGGCCTTGCTAGTTGAAGAATAACCAATGAAAATTCCTTCATCACATTTTTCATCAAATTTGCATAAGTTATCTTTTGTATGCAAAATAAAGTATTTACAACCAAAAACTTTAAAGTAAGATGCATTTGGTTTTCTTTGAAAATAAATTTCATAAGGAGTTAATTGTAATGTAGGACGAATCATAAAACGATTAATAATATAGCATGCAGTACTAACCGCTTCGGCCCAAAAATATTTTGGCAATTTAAATTCACAAAGCATAGTACGTCCTAATTCTTGAAGTGTTCTATTTTTCCTCTCCACTACACCATTTTGCTGTGGTGTGCGAGGAGCAGAAAATTCGTGTTTTATCCCAAATTCATTACAATATGAAATAAATTTTTCATTATCGAACTCTCCTCCATGATCTGATCTAATGCATTTTACTTTTAAATAAAGTTCATTTTGAATACGTGAAATTAGTTTTACAAATTCATCAAAAGCATCAGATTTTGAATTTAAAAACAATGTCCAACAAAATCTAGAATAATAATCAATAATAACAAACGTATATTTTCTACCTCCTAGACTTTGTGTAGTAATTGGACCAAACAAGTCTATATGTAATAATTGTAAAGGTCTAGTAGTAGAAATAACAATTTTGCTTTTAAAAGATGATTTTGTAAACTTTCCTTTTTGACATGGTGAACATAATGAAGAAAGCTTTACATTCAAATTTGGTAAACCTTTTTTATTTTATTTTTAGAAAGCTTTACTATGCGTTTAGCACTAGAATGTCCTAGTCTCCTATGCCATAATTCAAGTTCATCATTCTTTGAAATAAAACATTTAAGTGTAGAATGAGGTAAATCATGAAAAGTGATTGTATAGACATTGTTTATTCTTGGTGCAGTAAGTACGATTTCGTTTGTTTTAGAATCAATAATTTTGCAAAGGTTTGAGCTAGAGTCAAATAAAACATTTAGATTTTTATTGCATAGTTGACTAATAGAAATTAAATTATGTTTCAAACCTTTAACATAGAAAACATTTGAAATTTTAAATTCTTCGTTACCTACTACTCCAATGCCTTTGACTTTACCCTTGCCATTATCTCCAAATGTCACTGTTCCACCTTTCTTCATCTCCAGGCTAAAGAACTTTGATTTATCGCCGGTCATGTGTTTTGAACATCCAGAGTCCAAATACCACACGTCTTCCTTGTTCCTAGCCTGCACGCACACCTAAGAAGATGATGAGAGTAAAGATTTGGTTACCAAAGTGGTCGATCCCATGGTATAGGTGGACGCCTTAGGTACCCAGATTTGTTTAACATTAACTTTTCCTTTCTTCCAACATGAGTCCGAGATGTGACCAAATCGATGACATTTGGCACATGCAATGAATGGTGAGGAACCATTTTTCAATGGTTTCTCTGGACTCTTGCTGGAGAAAACATCTTTATGTGTGGATTTAGAAAAATTTTCATTTTGAAAAATAGGTTTTCTGAACCTGGAGCTGTCGCTAGTTCCGACATCAGCTGTCGGAAATTTCCGACAGCTTCCAGAGCTTCCAGAAACGTATCCTAGCCCAAATTTTGCTTTCCCATGGCATTGGTTGGCTAAAATCATATCCAGAGATTTTTTTCCAACACCAAATTTTCCAATTGCCATGTTCAACACATTTACTTTGGACTTTAAAATTGAATTTTCTTTTACTATCATGCCACATCTATTTGCAACATTTTTCTTATAATTCTCTAATTGAGAATGAGAAGTTTTGACCATTTTTTCTAAGTCCTTTTTCTCTTTTAGAAGTTGATTAATTTTTTGATCGGACTTAGAAATAGTGTTTTCAAGTTCTTTTATCCTTGTCAAAGAGTGATCACACTCTTGACAAATTACCTTCTCTTTCCCAATAGTTTTCAATTCATTTGATAATTTTTTATTCACTTTTAAAAGACCTTTATTTTCAGACTTTAAAAAATCAATTTCCTTTAGGCTTTTATCCAAAAATTTGCAAGTTTTCATAAATTCAGAATATAAATCTTCATAAGATGGAGGAGTTACCTCAGTGTCGCTTTGGACACTGCAATCATTGTCAGATGACGCATTTTCTTTCCCCATCAAGCATACATTTGTTTCTTCTTTATCTTCATCGCTTGCTTCACTTGAGCCTTCAAAAGTTGTGTCATCCCCAGTCTCCGCCTTCAGAACCTTCTTTTTGAAATTCTTATCGTAGCTCTTCTCTTTCTGCTCTCTCAGATATTTTGGGCACTTGCTTCTGATATGACCAATCTTCTTGCAATGGTAGCACTCCGGTAGCGGACGCTCCTCTTCATTCTCCATTTTTCCTTTGCCTTTTTGGTAGACAAAATCGTTCTTTTTGAAAAATCTTTTAAATGAATTTCTCCTCTCCGGATTTCTCATAAACTTTTTAAAGTTCCTCAGAAATAGTCCTTCCTCATCTTCCTCACTTTCTTCAGATTCAGTATCAACTTCTCTTCTTGATTTCAATGCCAAGCTCTTCTTTTTGGGCTCCAAATTTTACTCTTGGCTTTGGATTTTCAACTCCACTTCATGGGTTTTTAGATTCTCAATGAGGCTCTCCAATTGTAAGGTCTTAAGATCATGTGACTCAGAGATTGCAGTCACTTTAGGATTGAACTTCGAGGGAAGTGATCTTAAGATTTTCCTTACTAAATCTCCATTGGAGAAAACCTTACCCAGCACCTTTGAATCGTTCACGATTTAAGTGAATCGTGTGTACATTGTATCAATTTCTTCATCCACCTCCGTTTTGAATCTTTCGAACTCTGACTCCAGTTGAAATAACTTTGAATCCTTTACCTGCGAAGTACCTTCATGAGTAATTTCTAAAAGATTCCAAATTTCATATGCAGTATCACAAGCACAAACTCTATTAAATTCAGTGCGATCTAGTGCGAAAAATAAAGCATTCATGGCTTTTGCATTGTTTTTACGTTTTAATTTATCATTGTCATCCCACTTGTCTTTGGGCTTGTCCATAGTTACATTTCCTACAACATATGTTGGGGAAGTATAACTCATCTCGACCATATTCCAAACTTCTATGTCGAGAGCTATTAGAAAACACCTTATTCAGGTTTTCCAATAGTTATAGTCTGTGCCCGTAAAAAGTGATGGCCTGCTAATTCCTTGCCCCTCAACGAACGCGTGATCGTTATGCGCCATTTCTCCCAGTGGTAAAACCGTTTTGGAGTAACCTGGCTCTGATACCACGTGTTGGATCTTGTGGCGCCCTTAGAGGAGGGGTGAATAAGGGCCTTTTTAAATTATAATTTTTACTTAAGAATTTTTAAAACAAATTTTGCTTTTCTAAAAATCACTTATAAAAATTTACAAACTATGAAATTTGTAAATTAGATCAAACACAAATTTCTAAGTTAAAGATTAAGCAACCAAATTTGCAATTAAAGAAAAGGCATAATATTTTAATCATTAAATTCACATACAATAAAAATGATCTTAACGATGCTTAAGATCAAGGCACAAATAAGATAATAAACTTTTGACAATTTTTGTTTGTCAATCCTTCTCCCAAGGATCGGAAGGCTATCACTTGTCTCTCCCTAGACCAAGCCCAAGCCTATCCCCTAGATCTTCCCAAGATCTAGACGTAGCACACAAGGCCACGATTTCCCACCAAGCCACGCAAGGACTTGGACGCTCCGCACAAGGAAACGATTTTCCCCTAAGCCACGCAAGGACTTAGACGTCACGCATAAGGAGACGATTTTCCTACCAATAAAAAGTGAAATGTATATAAATGAAAATACAAAATGAAATGAAGAACTCCCTAGAAATTCAGATCTCTGAAAGGAAGGTTGAAGCCTCGAGATGATCGTTGATGTAGAAGCGCGTCCGATCTTGTCTTCAATCTCAAACCTTCTAAGCAAAAATGGGAGTTGATGAGGTTCTAGAGCTCTCTGGTTAGTATGCACTCAGGAAGGAACTTAGAATCTTCAAAGCTTGGAATGCACGAACAAAATGAATCAATTTATATTTTTTCATTATCGCCGGGGCGACATCGCTGTCGGAATTCCGGCAGCGCCAAATTACCGTTCGTCGTGCTGTCGTGCGAGCGGTTGCTGTAACTTCTGGACTGTCGCCTGGGCGACATCGCAGTCAGAATTCCGACAGCGCCAAACTGCTGCGCGTCGTGCTACCGTGCGGGCAGTTGCTGTAACTTCTATCATGTCTCCTAGGCGACAGTAGATGTCGGAAAATTCCGACATCTAAATTCTCCATATAGTCAAATTGAGCTCCAATCACAATTGTGAACATCTCATACCTGTTACCTGCACACCATCAATAAAAGTAGAATCAAATACAAACGAGATTTTGTTATTATCAAACCGGAAGAGTAAGAAACGCATGCTCCAACACATGTGTTTAGATATATCAAAGCATGATAAAACAATGTTCAAAGTATTTTGAAAAGGATGAATTGCAACATTGTAGAGGGTCTAAATGATAGATTAAACAATGCTTGATATTAACAATAAAGTCCACACATTTTTTGGTTTTTAGAAATTTGTATTTGATTTTTGCATATAGAAATAGAAATCAGCCAAGTAAATAAGGACAGAAGAGAAACAAATATTTTGTAATTTTGGCTTTCGCAATTTTGTATTTCAATTTTTCTATAATCAATTACAGACAGATATGCAAAAATAATTAGTACATATAAAATAACATATTTTTAGTGATTTTTCAAAATTTTAAAAACACAGAAAATTGGACACTCGAGCTAGTATCAGCGCTAGTACTAGCGCGGGAGACTGAGCAAAATATTGGGATATTGGAAATTTTGTTTTATGATTTTAATGAGGTGTCCAAAGATTAGTTTCATGCAGAAATTTCAGAATTTTTCGAGATGTCTAGATAGTGCAAATTGCATGAAAACGTTAGTGTTTTCTTATATGACTAAACATCGCATGAGATATATTTTTCTCAAATCTTCATTTTGATTTTTCTAATACTTGCGTTTATCAAAATAATTTAAACTGAAAAAATAGGAACTATAAACACAAGATATCATGTTTGAATAAGCTAAATAAGCTTGACTTAAATGATTATAGTATGAAATGATGTTCATGCAAAGAATAATAATAAGTAAGCCCTAGATAAAAATACCAAGACTATATATCTACCGTCTAGCCCCGTACTAAGTGATGGATGGGCATGAGGAGCTACACATATGTCATAGGCCGGGGTGTTACTCCCATATGCATACACTAGAGAACTCTCAACCTAACACTTTTTCTCCTCAGTTCCTCGCAAGGCCCAACTAGAAACCTCCCCGGTTAAGTACAAGACATGACTTAGAGGTTAGGTCTCTAATACATCCAATCCTATGCCCCTGCTGTTATGAGACATACAATATTGGTTTATGATCCCGGACATACAAAGCAATTAGGAATAAGAATGATTAATAAACTATGAGTTTGTTTGAATTTTAGAATGATAATATAAATCCTCATAGATATCATGAATTATACATTCCAAATTTTCTATTTTATATTAAACAAATGATAACTAACATTGCATGAGATTAGCACAATAACTAATAATATTCATTAAGATACAATGTTAGTATGATAATACATTCATTCTCTTATGATATTATTTTTAATAACGAATTATGAATATATATATTTTTCTAAAAAATAATGATAGTTTTATTTTTTGAATATTGCACGAGTATATAATTAATTTGATCTTTGCTAGACTTTAGTTGGACTTAGCAGATTAATGTGGATCTTGGATTTCCCGAGGTTTACCCTGTGAGGGGTTCGCACGGGAACTAGGAGATGTGATGGGGTGACATCCCAAATCTCCCTTTCTCAAGATATTTAAGTATTAATGGTTGCTACCCATAATAATATTTAAAACTTATAGACTCGAAATTATGAAAGAGAAAAAGTGAAATTCATGATTTTACTAATTTAGATAAATATCTCATAACAAATTTTGAATTTGATTTATGTGGATAATATAAGATATTTATTAGCAATGAATATTAGAAGGATAGATAGATCATCAAAATAAAATATGACTTTGAATTTTGATTAATTTGATTTATAAACTTATTAAGCTTTAAGAGATAAAATCATATTTCCAATAAAATATAAGATGGCCATGACAAGATAGATTAAAAAGAAAACAAAAAGAAAAATAAAGAGTCATTAAAGCATATCATGAAGTAGAAATTTGTATATTTCATTTTGAAAAGATTCTACTTCAAGCATTTGTTGATACCTGATGAATAAGAGATTTAGGTATCCAAAGAGGACCAACTGTGGTTGTTCCTTTGGGTACCCAAATATAACGTGTAGGTTTGTGGGTAGATAGTGATGAATGGGTCCTATCATGTGATGTTAATGTTTCATTTTTAATTTTGGGTCTACATTCAAACCTTGGTTTAATGTTATTCATATGCATCAAATTTCCATTGTTATTAACTTGAATATTTGGATAAAAATGATTTTTGAATTTATTATTTAAAGGAAATTTGTTTGCATTTAATTTTATGTTGGGAGAACAATTATGTTGTAAATGATAACGATGATAGGGATTTGGAATTTCATTTACAAGCTTTTGTTGTTTTTTACTTCCTATATTCTGCTTAGATAGATTATGAAAATTCATATTTAACTTGCCTTTGGAATTTGCTCGATATATTGAATTTATGTGTTGAGAATTTTTCTTTATAATTTCCTTAAGCAAGTTAACTTTATTTTCTAATTCATAATTTTTAACTTTGAGATTATGTCTAGCTTTATTATAATCAATTGTGTTATTCTTAAGAGTGGAAACAATAGAGGCAATATGAGTTTGATAGTTATTTCTAAATTCCTCAAATGTTTCATCCATCTCCTTGATTTTAATTTTATAATTTTGGCATCTAGCACAATCACTTTTCAAAGTTTAATTTTCTAAAGACAATTTTTCATTATGTTCTTTTACAAAAAGAAGTTCTTTTTCAACTTCCTTGTATTTTTTTCTTTTAAATCATTCAACATTATAAAAGGTGTAATATTTTCTTTTAAAGAGACATGGGTAAAACTAGATGAATTAGAATATGATTCTACATTAATTCTTGCTTTTAAACCTTTATTTTCTAAGCGAAATTTCACATTAGCGATTTTCAATTTCTTTATTTTATGTTTAGCACTTTGTAGTAGATGTAATGCATAAATGGAATTTGTCAAAAAATGAGAAGAATTTGATTTCCTTACATTGCTATAGAAAGAGGCAAGATTTGAACAAATAGTTCCTTTGACATCTTTTTGGCACTCCTCTTCCAAAGATAAGATTTCTTCTTCTCTTCCACTTGATGTGCATTCCATTGATTCATCATGAGAAAAGCTTTCTTGAACATCTGTGCAAGCTTGTATGTTCTCCAATTCTTGTGTTTATTCCATACCTGTAGATGGAGAATCATACATTTCTTCAAGAAATTTCCATACTTTGTATGCACTAGAAAAGCAATATATCAATTTGAAAATTTCTTAAGATAAAGCAAAAAAAATACAACATAAGGCCTTTGCATTTAGGTGACGTTCTTTTTTATTTGTTTCATTCGCTGGTCTTACTATTCCTATATTCCACGATTCGATATCTAATATTTTAATAAACTTTCCATTAAAATTTTCCACCTTTTATAATTTTTCCTTTCAGATAAAGGTGGTGCATGAGATTTTTCTTCAACATAAAAATATGCCACATTAGTAAAAGCGAGATCATGAGACGCCATTATTTCTGGTTGTTAGACTGTTTAGAATAAAACCTCCTCTGATACCACTTGTTGAATCTGTATGCGCCCTTAGAGGGTGGGTGAATAAGGGTTTTAAAAACTTTTAGCATATTTTGAAATACTTGAAATATTAGGAGATCAAAATAGTGCAAAACAAAGACAAATTAAGTGAAATAAAATAAAGAAATTATTTTATTAATATGAAATGTAGTATTACAAAATTTGACTTCTTATGACGCTAGAAATCGAAGGCGAAGAATTAAACTATCTTTTCGTTTTCTATCCCGACTCATATCCCCATGAATCAGTGGCTTTAGCCTATCCTCCCCAGGATACGGCCTCAAGCCGCTCTAGCCAATCCTCCCCCGGATACGGCCTCGAGCACCCCTTAGATCTATACCGTAGACTTAGTCGCCAACACGAGGTGAATTTCTGCCCTAAGTCATACCCAGACCTAGTCGCCAACACAAGGCAAATTTCTATGTGATTATAGTAGTAAAGAGACAATAAAAATATAAAAAACTCCCTCTATGTGGATATCTGAAGAAGAGACGAAGGCTCGCAGAGTATAATCGTAGTCGATGCAGTCTTTCGTCATGATGATGAAGCGTGTTGAAATCTTCTCCAAGGATCTCCCTAAGCCTTCATGGATTTGTGAGAGTATCTCACTAAACCTCCTCTATATGATGTGGCATGAAGCTCTAGAATTTAGGAGTGGGTGAGGATGAAAAATACGGAGCCAAGGGGTCATTTTTATATCTTTGGAGCTAGATCCTGTGCTAGCGCTACCGTCGGCGCTATCCTTGTTTAGGCAACATTCTGCATGTGCAAATCTTAATTCTAAGGAAACCTTTCTAAAATCCTCTTGTGCTCCGCGCTAGCGCCTATGCTATCCGCTATCGCATGGTATTATCGCCTTCTAAAACAGCTTCCGAAATTGCTCTAATAAGAGCTAGCGCCTGCACTAGGTGCTACCGCCGGTGCTAGTGGACATGTTGGAGTTATGCCTTCAAACATGGGGGCAACCTTCTTATTTTATCCTTGAGTCATATGGCTTGGTTTCCATCACACTTAAACACACAAGATCAAATACACATAGGATTCGTTATTCGCAAACCTAGGAGATGCGGAAGACCATGTTACAACAACTGTGAGTTTTACTAATGAAGGTCTCAAACATGTCTATGATAATTCAAAGGCTCTAATATAAGGTCAAGGCTCAATCTTTCAGCAAGGGCAGAGCACAAGAGATCAAATAGTTGAAGACTTATCAAGCGTCAAGGAAGATATCATCCAAACCCTAATTAAAGAAGTCAGAAAGGGGAAGGAGAAAATTATATGACAAATGCATGGCTTGAGAAGAGAAGTGGATAATAAGTTTTATGAAACTAATGTCTTTAATCATAAGAGTTTTCAATGGTTATATGAAGGATTGATGGGGCGAACCCAAGATCAAACCTTTCCTGAGCAAGTATATGAAGACATGGCTCCTCTTCCTCCAGTGTAGTATACCTAAGTGTGGTTTGAGCCAGAAGATATTCCCGAATCATCAGAGCCTGTTGTTAAGAAAAGAAAATATGGTGAAGGCCCTTCTGCAAGAAGGTCAGATCCTTCTGAAAGAAAATGATCTGGCATAGAGTTCAGAGAGCCAGTGGCAGAGAGAAGAGAATATACTGAAGTATGGAGTCTAAACTGTAAAGCTATTATCTTGGACACATACAAGTTGGTTGACATTTCAAATGATGACCCTCAGAAGTATTACAGTCATGAAGAGATTAATAAGCACAAGGCATCACATCTAAAAAGAAAGATTCATTCCAAAGACCATGGATATAACAATCCAAATGATCCTCCACCTCCTCCAAGTTACTACCCAAAGCCAAAAGCATATTTTGTCAGGAAGATGAAGAATAGCAAGGAGGGGAAGGCTAAAATGCCTTAGATATGTGTTGTGACTGTGTTGACTCCTAAAAACATTTATATATATATATATATTAGTGTTTTGATGTTTTATTTCATATTGTTAATTTCTTTATGTCGTGCTCTTTGTTTATATTTATGATTATTATTTATGCAATTCTCCTTAGTAGATAGGGTTCTGACTTCTTCAAATAGGGGGAGATTGTTGGGTATTGAAGCCACAATAACCTTGATTTGAAGAAGTGTCCCTTGAACTAAGATGACTTGATATTGTATTTGATGTAGCATCTTAGTTATGTGTTTGCAGGATATTATTTGCTAGGTACAAACCAATGTAAGGTTTCAATGAGTCAAAAACATAGACCAATGCAATATAATTACTCATTGTGTAGACCAAGGTGTTGACTCCTATGAAATCTCTATTGGATGTACTTAATTTTCAAACACTATGGAGAAGACAATTTGAAGTAGTTGCTGAATTCAGGATTGGAAGAATTCTGTCTAAGTCTTTTTCGTCGAGTGGTCTCGTGAAATCAAAGTGAATTCGTCGAGACAACTCGTGAAGACTTTATTAGAGAGGTCTCAGAAATATTGACAAGTATTTTTCGTCGAGTAAAATTATGTTCACTCGAGAATACCCGACGAACTCGTCGAGTGGTCTGCCGACTTCTCATGAACACTTGAATAATTCGTCGAATGCTCTCGTGAAATCCTCAAATGGCCTAAGATCTCTTTCTTCCAATCTCAGCTCATTTTACTAAGTCCTTTTCGTTGAGTCTTATTAGAATTCGTCG
Source organism: Dactylorhiza incarnata (assembly GCA_033032865.1). Taxonomy (NCBI): domain Eukaryota; kingdom Viridiplantae; phylum Streptophyta; class Magnoliopsida; order Asparagales; family Orchidaceae; genus Dactylorhiza; species Dactylorhiza incarnata. The sequence goes on from JAWHQI010000298.1 coordinate 1,476,748, forward strand.
AGTAATCCTATATTCAACGAGCTTATTAGACAAATACTGACAGAGAACGTTTTCTTCATTTCGACGCCAATTTTTACTTTTAGGGTTTCTTCCATGTACAGTACACGTGGAGCTCATTCCTTAAGACTCGTTTATAGCTGTTTGAAGTGGTCCTATTAATACTTACAAGTTCTTTCTTTAAACCCTAATCGTGCTAAGTTTGAAAAGAAAACATCGTAAGTTCCGTCGGCCATCCTCGTTCTCGCAAAAAAGGTTTTTTGCCACCGACATGTTCTCTGCACGATTCTTTTCAAGATTCAACTTAACAAGATCAGTGTGTTCTGATAAATTCAAGTGATTTATAGATCTTGTAGTGCCGACAAATTTGTAGATCCAATACATCAAGTTAGAGATCTCTTCTTCCCCGTTCAAGATCAAGTTCTCATCTCATTCAAGGAAGAAGAAGATCCATTTTCTCAGATCAGAAGAAGTTGAATCTCCTTGAGATTCTAAGAGATTGATTTTCAATCTAGAGTTTTGGTAAACACCATTTACATATCTTGTAGGAAGTTTTTCTTTCGAGTTCTTGTAGATCCTAGTTTAGAGGATCAAGTTTGCAGGAGAGTTTGATCTCCGAGCATTTTGTAGGAGAGGTTGTTCTCCGAGTTTGTAGGAGTTGTACTCCAAGTTGTAAGATTATTTATAATCTGAGATTACTAATATAGCCTAGTCTAGCCGGGTGTTCGAGATAGGTGAGGCGGGAAAGTGGAGTACCCATAGCGGGGAACCACTATAAATACTTGTGTTTGTTGTGCTCATGTTTTCTGTGAGCTTATCTTTCTAGATTTTAATTTTACATAAAAAGTCATAGAACTCACCTATTCACCCCCCTCTATGTGATTTAGGTAGCAACTAGATACTTTCAATATATATATACATATATATATATATAAATACATATATATATATATATATATATATATATATATATATATATGCAGGTGGCAAGGCGAAGTATCATTTCATAATAGCAATTGTTATTCTATGAGAAAAATCATAATCAATTCTAAAGTACTACAGCAATATTAATGAGAAAGTAAGAGCAGAAGGTATATAACAAAAGTAACTTAACTTATAAAAATGCTCATACAATGATTTAAATTAAGGATCTTGTCAAATAGTATAAATAATGTACAACCCCGTGTTCGCCGAAGGGTAAAATTGAGAATCGGGCATAGACAAAGCGAGTGAGGGCTTGCCGCCTCGCGACGAGCGGGTCGCAATAGCGAGGTGATCTAGGCTCACCTCCTTGCGAGGAGTGGAGTGTGAGGACGAGGCTAGCGGGAGCTCGCTGCTTTACGGTGCGCTTAGAAATGGCTAGGCGAGTAGCACTCGCCACTCTGCATAAGAGACTCAGGCTAGTGGAGGGCGGCTAGTGCAATCCTCATCCATCAAGCACTCGCCCACCCAGGAGTGCAAATGCATGGGACGCCAGTCAAATGAGGAGAGGAACCCCACTCGTCTAGGAGGCCAACGATCTGGTGAGCAGTGCCTTCATGGACCACTCGCCTAGTAAGATCTCGAGAGACTAGAACATGGGATGTCTAGCGAATGGTGCCTTTACAGACCACCCGCATAGTAAGATCTCACAAACCCAGCTCGCGGGAAGTCAAGCGAGTGGCGCCTTCACGGGCCACTCGCCTAGTGGGGTCTAAAGGTGAATTTTCCTAAATACCCTTGGTGAGCTGTCGATAGCCTTTCAGAACAGCAGAGTTTGGTTGTTAGCAGACCAGTTTGGGGAGCGATTAGTAAAACTAAAAGGCGGAGTTACGTTATTAGTAGACCAGAAGAGAAAAAACTATATATAGACCCTGAAGGGCACCTTTAGAGAGATCCCAATTTTTGGCTTCTTCCTCCATAGGATATCTTTGGTTAGCCCCTCAGACTCTCCGAGGTGCCCGACTTCAATTTTGGCTTGGGAGGGGAAGCGCTCTAAGATCTTTCGGGTGTGTGGTGGGACCTCTACGCTGCAGCCAAGGGTCAATGTTTTGGTCTAAATCTTCAGTCAGGTTCCTCTGCGGGATCAGTAAGTTCTAGCTTCCCCCTATTGGGTGTCTAAACTCCTCGTTGGGCCGAATCTCAGTTCCAACATTTTTGATGCGGTGGCAACATGGCTGGAGAGGATGAGCGAGATGCTGGCTATGGCAGTTTGCCACCGTCTAGCTCGCCAGTATTAGTAGGGATGCTGGCAGACTTTCAAAGGGAGGTGCTCGAGACGATTAACCTCACCTTTGTTATGACTCGAGGAAAGCTCGCAACCCTAGTTGCCCAGGTTGTCCCACTGTCGGGGTTAGCGAGAACACCTCGGGGCAGAGTCTCGTCAAGGAGCATGTTCGCGAGGTGCAGGGGAGAGACGTCATCGGGCGAGAGGTGTTCCCCAGCCCGGCGAGTGAGAGCCTGGTCAGGGAGCTCATGGGGCGAGTATGGCAGGCAAGAGCAGTGAGTGGAGGAAGCCCGTTCTGCGAGCTGGTGCTTTCTGCACCAGTCCCAGAGAGGTTCAGGGAGATGGACATGGTCTACTAAACCGGCAAGGATGACCCCGTCTAACACCTACAATGGTTTTAGGACATGGTCTCCATTCGGCCAGTGTCACATGCTTTCAAATGCTGACTTTTTGCACGGGACTAGTTTCACCAGCTTCCAGTGGGGTCGATCTACATGTTTGAAGATCTATGTCGTAGCTTTCAGCTATGCTTCTCGACCTCGAAGAAGAGGATGAAGGTGTCGAGGTACTCTTTAAGATCAAGCAGGGACCAGGGGAATCGCTGGACCACTACGTGGACCGATTCTAGGAGGAGCTCCTGCTTATCCAAGAGGTGCCCAGGTTCACCCTCTAGCTTTCCTTCATGGTAGGTCTGTGGGAGTGGTTCTTTAAGATGAACCTGAAGCAGATGTCCCCCTGTCTTTTGAGGAGCTGATGGAGAGGGCAGCGGAGGAAATCATAGGGGAAGCGGCCAACCCGGAGTTCCCAAGAAAGCTGGCAAAGCTGAGTGAGCCGGAGGTCAGGCAGCAGGAGGTTCAGAGAAGAGAAGAGCCGAGGGCCCCGGAGTTTGCGCGGAGGCAGCAGGGAGGGGCATGCAGGGCCCGGGAAGAGGTTTCGCCCAAGGAGGTGGAAACTTCTAGGGAGGTCAAGGACGACCCAACCACCCAGGGTGGAGGCAGGGCTCGAGGCCACTCCCTACCCCGCCTCAGCAGTCCATGGTGATCTGTCGATGAAGGGTAAGGAGAGTAGGAGCAGGAAGAGGAGGAGCAGGAGAAAGGTTTTGAAATTATTGAAGTGGAGTGGAAGGTGGCCGGCGTTCTAAATTTTGTAGACCGCAGAGACCGCGAGGCCTGTGTTTGTATTTTGCCGGTCTGACTCTGCCAGTCTGTCTCTAGCGCTCTGGTGTGACCGGCCGGTTTGTTCTTGTATGTTTCAGTCTCTTCCCGGTCTGCTCTGCTTGGTCAGTCTTGCTTCTTTGTAAGAAGACCGGGCGGTCTGTTCTGTGTAACCGCTGTGACCGGGCGGTTTATGCTGGGTGGTCTGGCGACTTATCTGAAGTCGGCCATATGTTCTTGGTTTGCTCCTGGTGATCTAAGAAAGGAGTGTTCTTGTGCCCACGCGTCTTGTGCACCTTCTTGTGTTCGCGCGGCTTGTGCGCGGTCTGCTGCTGATCTGCGGTCTTGGACTGGATGGTCCAAGTAGTGTGATCGCGCGGCCTGTATGTGAGACCGCTGGCGATCTGGAGGGTGGTTACTGTATCTCTTTTATGGCGGTGATGACATCCATCTTGTCTCCTATAAATAGGGGTGCATGGCCCATCATTCATAACGAGAACTGTAAGAACTAGAGCCTAGGTTAATTCGTGCGGTCTCAACTTTGAGGTCGGGCGGTCTCGGAAGCGAGTTGACTATTTGGTGTGTTCCCAGGTTTGCGGTCAGCAGGTTGCGGTCTCCTTCATTGGTGATATCCCAGTGGCTTGAATAAATAGTTCGGCAGTGGCTTGTCTGCGAACTGGTTTATGGTTGTTCTTGTGTTGTTCGCAGCGAGCTCAGCGATCAGGCGACCTTCAGCGGTTAGGCGATCTGAGTTGCATTCTGGCGACAGCTTCAGTTCTTTGTTCAATAAGCTCCAGTTCGTGCGGTCTGAGGTGGAGGTTTGAAGTCATCTTGGTTGTTTTCTGTTTGTGCGGTCTCAGGTCAAGCCGGGCGGTCTCTGGAGTCGAGCGGTCTGTGCGGTCTCTGCTTGTCAAGCCGCCAGATTTGTTTTTTGGTGTGTTTTGTTCTTCTCTCCTCCGTGATTCTTAGGAATCATGTCTCTCCATATATACCTCGCACTGTAATCAAGTATTGCGATTCAATAAAGCTTTGTGTTGCTGTGTGGCATATTGTGGTTGTTTGGCTATAACTCAGTTGATGCAACTCTTGCTTACTCCAAAACGATTCAAATCAAATTTTTTTAACATGGTATCAGAGGTAGGTTGTTGGAGTGGATAAGCAGTGATCAACTTGTGTTGCCATCATCTTTGTGAAGAAGAGACCACATAGTTTGTCATGGAAGCTGGATACGCAAGAGGGCTTGGTATTGAACTCCTCACATCGACTAACTACAAGAAGTGGAGGTCGTGTATGGAGAGTTACTTACTTGGTGAGGATATATGGGAGATAGTTGGAGGAGAAGACACACAAGAAGTGTTTCTAGCAGGAGATAATATGGCAGAGGTGAGACTTTGGAGGAGGACTAATGCAAAGGCAGAGTTCACACTCAAGAGGGCTATCTCACCAGAGCTATTTGATCACATCATTGGATGTAAATCTGCTGCTGAGATTTGGACGTCTTTGGACCGGTTGTTCAATAAGAAGAATGTAGCTCGGCTACAGTTTCTTGAAAATGAGTTGGCGAAGGCCTCTCCAGGTGATCTTTCTATTTCTACCTTTTTTCTCAAGATGAAGAACCTTACAGCAGAGATTTCTGCATTGGACCCTGATGAGCCCATCTTGGAGGCAAAACTGAAGAGGCATATCATCCGCGGGTTACGGAAGGAGTATCTTGCCTTTGTGACTTCAGTTCATGGTTGGGCAAATCAGCCATCTCTGTTAGAGCTGAAGAGCTTACTTGCTTCACAGGAAAGTTTGGCGAGAAAGATGGCGGGGACTTCTATCTCTGGGGGAGATAGTGATGCGTTGTTCTCTGGAAAGAAGAAGAATAAGTGGGAGAAGAAGAAGCCAAGTCAGGATGGACCCTCTACTTCAGGTCAGCAGGATAAAGGTTATGCTTCTAAGTCTGATGGGAAGAATAAGGGAGAGGGACCAAGGTGCTTCAGGTGTAATAAGACCGGCCACTTCAAGAAGGATTGTCGGGTTAATCTTTAGTCTGGACATGTAGCGAAGAAGGAGAAGCCAAAGTCTGATGAAGCTGGATGGGGAGGAGCCTTTGCAGCTAATATGACGGCGATGCCCGTTAAGGCCTTGGCTGCCATCAACTTTGAAGAGGATTGGATCGTGGATTCAGGGTGTGGGCATCACCTCACCGGGGATGAATCAAAATTCTCTTCTTTGGCGCCTTACTCAGGTAACGATGATATCATTACGGCTAATAATTCTGTTCATGCAGTATAACAAGAAGGTGTTGTCTCCCTGAGCAGTGATAAGGGTCCACTCTCATTGAGGAGTGTTTATCACGTGCCTGGTATGAAGATGAATCTCTTCTCTGGGACCAATGAGGTCGATGCCGGTTATCACGTTCTGTTTGGCCCAACAGAAGTGAAGTTTCTTAAAACTCAACCGGAGATAAAGGGAGATGTTATCCATGTTGGAAAGCGGGTTAAGGACTTGTTCGTTTTATCGACAAGTACCTATGTTGATAATATGAAGACCAACGATAGCGCGGATATCTGGCATGAAAAGTTGGGTCATGTTGGCATGGACATATTGAAGGCTATGGCGGTAAGGGGCCTTGTCAAGGGCTTGCCTAGCTTTTCCTCTTATGGGGACGGTCATGTTTGTGCGGGATGTCAGTTTGGTAAGTCTCATCGACTTCCATTTGATAAATCACAAACAAGATGCAAAGCGTCGTTGGAGTGCATTCACGGTGATTTGATGGGACCGACTGCCACCCCAAGCCTTGGAGGAAACATATATATGTTGGTGTTGATTGACTATTACACCAGATATGTCTGGGTGTATTTTCTGAAAGAGAAGTCGGAAGCCTTTGCGAAGTTTGTGGAGTTCAAGGAGCTGGTGGAAGGTCGGTTAGGCCTGCGGGTGAAAAAATTGAGAATTGACAATGGTGGGGAGTTCACCTCTGGTGAGTTCTCAAGTTTTTGCAGGAAGCACGACATCCGGAGAGAGCTCACTTGTGCCCATACTCCACAGTAAAATGGCATTGCGGAAAGGAAGATCCATCATTTGACGAAAACTTGCAAATGCTGGCATCATGCAAAGAGTATTCCAAAGTCCTTTTGGGCGGAGGGAATGTCTTGTGCAGCATACGTCATCAACAGGATGCCTCTAAGTCCTATCAACATGAAGACCCCTCACGAACTGATGTTCAAGGAGAAGCCGAGTGTTGCACACCTTCGGGTGTTCGGGTCAACAAGTTATGTGCATATTCCTGATGCTCTTCGGACAAAGCTAGATGCGAACGCAAGGAAGCTAGGCTTTGTTAGGTATGATGAGCGAAAGAAAGGATGGAGATGTATGGAACCTGAGACACGGAGATCAGTGGTATCTCAGGATGTGGTGTTCGATGAGGTGACTTCCTACAAGGGGAGTTCAGGAGTTGAATTATCGGAGAGCAGGGTTGATGAAGAAGGGAAAGCTGCGGGAAGTCTTCAAGTGGAGTTTCCTATTTCACCAGGAGCTCCAGCTGTGTCAAGCTCTGAGATGGAGGCTTCAGGTTCTGGAAGCAGGGGGAGCGATGATCCAAGTTCGTCTGGAAGAGGAGCTAGCACAGAAGAAGCAGCTGAGGAGGTGGTTAGTCAGGAGCAACCTCTTAGGAGGTCGAAGAGGACTATCAAGCCACTGGATCGATACACAGGAGGAAACATGGTGAGCTTTCTCTCATGTTTCTTCGCTGGTCCCTTGGATGAGAGGGAGCCATCGATCTTTGAGAAAGCCAAAGGCGTGAAGCAGTGGGACATTGCTATAAACGAGGAGATGGATGCTCTCAAGAAGAATGAGACTTGGTCTCTAGTGCCCAGCCCCAAGTGCATTACCCATGTGGCATGATCGAGCGATACAAGGCTCTCCTTGTGGCTCGCGGGTTCTCACAGCAGTATGGAGAAGATTATGATGAGACGTTCAGTCCAGTGGCAAAGATGACCTCGGTTCAGTTTGTTATTGCTTTGGCGGCATCTAGTGGATGGGAGATTTGGCAGCTCGATGTGAAGAATGCTTTCTTATACGGAGAGATTGACAAGGATATCTTCATGATCTAGCCGCCAGGTTTCATCTCGGAGGATTATCCGGACTACGTCTGCAAACTGAAGAAGGCCATGTATGGGTTGAAGCAAGCGCCTCGGGCGTGGTATGGGAAGATCGCGGAGTATCTTCTATTCTGCGGGTTCTTTGCTTCAGACTCTTATTCTAGCTTGTTCGTCAAGAAGGAGGGGGCGCTTCGGGTTATTGTTCTGCTGTATGTGGATGACATGATTATCACCGGGAACTAGAAGGAGGCAGTAGCGAGGCTGAGAGTTGAGCTTGCTATCAACTTTGAGATGAAAAATATGGGTGAGCTTCACCATTTCCTTGGACTCGAGGTCCAGAGGCGGGAGAGCGGAGTGCTCATTTCTCAGGCTGGATATGCGGAGCGGATCGTTCAACGATTCGACATGGAGGAAGGGAAGAGCAGCTCTATACCTCTAGAACAGCATCATAAACTTTGGAAGGATGAGGGAAGAGTTATATCTGATCCGTTGGTGTTTCGAGCTCTGGTTTGGGAGCTTGATTTACTTGACCATCACAAGGCCAGATATTGCTTATGCAGTTGGCAAAGTGAGTCGGTACATGGTGGAGCCACATAAGCCTCATCTTCTAGCGGCGAAAGGAATTTTGAAGTATGTGAAGTCGACCTCTGAATTGGGTCTCCTATATAGGAGAGGGTCAAGCTTGGAGTTGCTTGGATACATGGATGCTGACTACGGGGGAGACGTGGATGATCGGAGATCAACATCTGGTTTTGTCTTTATGATAGTTCCCACAGCTATTTCTTGGTGCAGCAAAAAGTAGGACTCGGTGTCTGTATCTACCACAGAAGCAGAATAAAAGGCTTCGGCCTTGGCAGCTCAGGAAGCCGTTTGGCTCAGGAGGTTGGTGGAGGTCGTTCATGAGGAGGTTCAAGGTCCCACTATGCTACGCAGGGGCAATGAGAGTGCTCTCAAGCTGGTTAATAATCCAGTTTGTCACGCGAGGACCAAGCATATTGAGATTGAGCACCATTTCATAAGGTGATGGAAGGATCTCTTATGGTCGAGCATGTTTGGACTGCGAACAATGTTGTAGACATCTTCACAAAGCCTCTGGCGAAGGGACCGTTTACTCGGTTGCAGAGTTTACTCGGGCTAGTTTCCACTTCCCACTTCAAGGGGGAGTGTTGAAATTATTGAAGTGGAGTGGAAGGTGGCCGACGGTCTGAATTTTGGAGACCGCAGAGACCGCGCGGCCTGTGTTTGTATTTTGCCGGTCTGGCTCTGCCAGGCTGTCTCTGGCGGTCTAGTGTGACCAGCCGGTTTGTTCTTATATGTTCCGGTCTATTCCCGGTCTGCTCTGCTTGGTCGGTCTTGCTTCTTTGTAAGAAGACCGGGAGGTCTGTTCTATGTAACCGCTGTGACCGGGCGGTTTATGCTGGGCGGTCTGGCGACTTATCTGAAGTCGGCCAGATGTTCTTGGTTTGCTCCTGGTGATCTGAGGAAGGAGTGTTCTTGTGCCCACGCGGCTTGTGTGTCACCTTGTGTTCGCGTGGCTTGTGCGTGGTCTGCTGCTGATCTACGGTCTTGGACTGGATGGTCCAAATAGTGTGATCGCGCGGTCTGTCTGTGAGACAGTTGGCGATCTGGCGGGTGATAACTGTATCTCTTTTATGGCGGTGACGACATCCATCTTGTCGCCTATAAATAGGGGTGCATGGCCCGTCATTCATAACGAGAACTGTAATAACTAGAGCCTGGGTTAATTCGCGCGGTCTCAACTTTAAGGTCGGGCGGTCTCAGAAGCAAGTTGACTATTTGTTATGTTTGCAGGTGTGCGGTCAGCAGGTTGCGGTCTCCTTCCTTCAAGATATCCCAGCGGCTTGAATAAACAGTTCGACAGAGGTTTGTCTGCGAACTGGTTTATGGTTGTTCTTGTGCTGTTCGCAGCGAGCTCAGCGATCAGGCGACCTTCAACGGTTAGGCGATCTGAGTTGCGGTCTGGCGACAGCTTCAGTTCTTTGTTCAATAAGCTCCAGTTCGTGCAGTTTGAGGTGGCATCTTGCAGTGCGGTCTGAGGTGGCTGTCTGAAGTCATCTTGGCTGTTTTCTGTTCGTGCGGTCTCAGGTCAAGTCGGGCGGTCTCTTGAGTCGAGCGGTCTGTGCGGTCTCTGCTTGTCAAGCCGCCAGATTTGTTTTTTGGTGTGTTTTGTTCTTCTCTCCACCGTGATTCTTATGAATCATGTCTCGCCATGTATACCTCGCACTGTAATCAAGTATTGCGATTCAATAAAGCTTTGTGTTGCTGTGTGGCATATTGTTGTTGTTTGGCTATAACTCAGTTGATGCAACTCCTGCTTACTTCTAAACGATTCAAACCAAATTTTTTTAACACAAGGAGGAGAAACCCTTGTGGTGAATGTCGAGGGAGGGGGGATGGCATTGTCGTACTGTTACTTCCACTAGGAGGAGGGTTACGCAATGGACAATTACCCAGAGTTATTGGAAATCATGAGCGCGAGAGGCCTTAGGGAGCAGCAGCCACCGGTAAGGATAGAGGAGCTGACCGGGGTGGTGGACGAGGAGGATAGGGATGACATTAGGAGCCGAGGATGGATCAATGTGATCCACGTAGGAGTGGGAATCGAGGTGGCCCGAAAGGAAAGCCTCCACATCATATATCATTATAGCGTGGCTTCGAATTCTAAAACCCCACCCACAAAGGAGATGATTACCTTCGCTCGGAAGGATATGCCCGACCACGAAGACTTGTTCTATGATGCGCTTGTGATCAAGGTAGCCATAGAGAACTTCACTGTCTCTCGGTCAATGTCATCTTAAGGAAGGTGTTGGACGAGATTAAGGTTTGAGCCAAGGAGGGTGTTAGCCTTTGATGGCCCACTATTTGGTTTCTCAGGATAATGAAACGAGGTGGAAGGAGGAGTAGGGGTCCATGTCATTTTGGGGGGCAGTCCCGCAACTGCCGGTTCGTCATCGTTGATGCTTCGAGGAACTACAACACCATCTTTGGATGTCCCTTCATCAGTGCATTTTGGTGTGTCCCATCTTCATTCCACCAGTGCCTTAAGTTTAGCATGGGCGAAGTCCAGATCCGGGTGAGGGGAGACCCAAAGATAGCAAGGCAATTCTACGTTACCCCAGTCAATGCCATCGCCTGGCAAGCAGAGGCAGAGGAGATGGACTGGGAGATGGAGAGGCAGGATATGGTGGAAGGGGTCGTGGAAGGGCCCGCGGCGGAGGATTCGGAAGAGGGAAGGGAAGATGAGGGACAATCCCAGAAGGAGGGGGTGTAGGAGCTACTAGAAGTTCGGGAGGAGAGGATGGAGTAATAAGAGACTGAAGCACCCGCTGGCGGAGGAAGGAAGGAAGGTGATTGTGGGTAACAATCTAGGCTAGAGGTCATGGAGGAGCTCGTGGAGATGGAGGTCGTCTCGAGGGCGGGTGCGATAGAGAAAATGAAGATCAGTAGGGAGCTCATACGCGAGGATCAGGGGAGGATCCTAGCCTGCATCCAGGAGAACGTGGACGTCTTCGCTTGGTGTGCGGTGGAAATGTTGAGGATTGATGCAGATATGGCTTGCCACCGCCTCAACCTTGACCCTGGCACTCACCCCATCCGACAAAAGAAGAGGTCCATCGCTGATAAACTAGTGGAGCCCATTCGGGAGGAGATGGACAAGCTCCTCAGAGCCAAATTTGTATCAGAGATCTAGTATCCAGGCTGGGTCTCCAACGTAGTAATGGTAATGAAGTGACACGGAAGTTGGAGGATGTGTGTGGATTTTTCTTTATTAAATAATGCCCTAAGGATTGTTACCCCTTGCCTCGAATCGACGCACTGGTTTACATAGTCGTCGATTTTTCTCTAATGGGTTTTCTAGAAACCTTTTCAGGTTATCATCAGATACGCATTCACCCCCTCCCCCACCGCCCCCCCCCCCCCCCCCCCCCCCCCCCCCCGACGTTAAGGATGTCTCATTCATTACTGGGGATGGGTGCTATTGAAACAAGATGATGCCCTTTGGGGTGAAGAATGCAGGAGCAACGTACCAACAGATGATGGATAGGGTCTTTCGTGAATAGAGGGGCATGAACCTTGAAGTATACGTAGATGACCTCATGATCAAAAGCTGTTGGGGATGGAACGTTCACCAAGAGGGGGGGGGGGGGGGTGTTAGCTGATCTTGGTACTTTTTGATCTATTAGTGTGAGTTATCAATATTCAAGCAATGCACAAAGTTAACGCACAAATAAGTCACACAGAACGACACAAGATCTATAGAGGTTCCTCAAGACGGGGTGTCTTCAGTAGTCCTCTTTCCCTCTACGCCTACCCAGCAGTGTGCTCGGCTCGGCAAACTCCGCCAAAAGCTTCAAGCCCTCAAGCCTTACAACACAGACCCGCAAGTCCCAACAGCCTAAGCCCTCAAGCCCTTACTGCTCCCGAGCCCGCAAGCTCGACACTTAGGATCTCAAGCCTTACACAACACAGACCCGCAAGTCCTGTGCCTACAGCCTAGGCCCGCAAGCCCCTACTGCACCCGAGCCCTCAAGCTTGACAGATTGCACCCGCAAGTGCACTGCCCTGGCCCTCAAGCCTCACAGCTCTCCAGCCCTCAAGCTATACAATTTGGCCCGCAAGCCTTACAAGAAAATACAATAATAAAATGTTTCTTCTGCCGGGTGAAGATCGGCACCTTTAGCCTGTTGAAGATAGGCTCCTTAAGATTGAAGAAGATTGTTCTGAATCAGATCTTGAGCGCACAGTTCTTCTTCAAATCTTTTCTTAGCCAGATGAGGATTGGCTTCTTAGCAGTCGATGAATATGACTGCTCCTTCTTTTTCTCTTTCTTTCTTGCGGCGCTTGTGTTTTTCGATTCGCTATGTGCGCAAGTTCTTTCTTGATGATTAACCTTTTAGGGCAACCTCATGTATCCTTTTTATAAGACTGCGATGTCTCCCAACGGTCTTTTAAAAATTTTCTTTGTGTGTCAGACCTCCATTACTTTTTAGCACGCGCTGATATCTTTGTTTCTTTTGGAGTGCGCGCTAATACCTTGATTCTTTAAGTGCACGCGCTGATTGGACAATCAGGCGGCGGCATTAACTGCTGACAGTACGTCCGCAAGATTTGAATCTGTCTCGACGATATTTCCAATGTTATGACGACATGGATAATATCTCGATGACAGGCCTTTGTCGATGCCATGAATTCTGGTAGACCTTCATGTCTTCTCTCTTCTGCCTCTGATGCTGGTATCACGACAATACGAAACATCCTGGCGATTCTGCATATACGACGATATGTCGTTTCTGACTATCTCGTTGAGATCTTCTTTCTTCTAATATGTCATCGTAATCATGTTTTTACTCGACGACATGCCTTCTTCATGACGATATCTGTTATTCTTGATAGTATGGCCACTTTGTTGATGTCGACGATACTGCATCTTCTCGACGACATTCCTTCCTTCGATATTTTAGATTCTTCTCTGCGTTCGACGAACAGCTTTCTACGATCGACGAACTTGCCATCCTTCGTTTGATGGTCGCCATTCTTCGTTCGACGATCTCGCCACGTCTCAGCATTCGACGATTGGCATTCTTCGTTCGAAGATCTCGCCACGTCTCAGCGTTGCGACGATCGGCATTCTTCGTTCGACGATCTCGCCATGTCTCAGCGGTCGACAAATACTTTGCTTCTCAGCGGCGGCTGCTCTGCCCGTCATTACAACGACAAGCACGCATTGTCGACGATATCGCATGTTCTTCTCGATGATATGTACTTATATTTTCCTGAGATTATGAACTAGATGTACGATCAAATACAAAGTGAAGTACTCTTGACATGATGACTTCTTCAAATCAGGAATCATGTGGACAAGATTCCTAACAAAAGTCGAGACCTCGAGTCCCACCTCCAGGACCTTGAAGTGACCGTCGGTACCTTGAGAAAATTCAAGATGAGGCTCAACCCCCAGAAATGTGTTTTTTGGGCCAGTACGGGAAAGTTCTTGGGCCATCTACTCACCCATGTTGGGGTAGAACGTAACCACAACAAGGTGAAAGCAATCATGGATCTAGGGTCACCATGAAATGCAAAGCAGGTCCAACACCTCGTTGTGAAGCTATTCGGGCTAAGCAGGTTTCTCTCCAGGGTAGGGGAGAAGTGCTAATCTTTTTTCAAAGTGCTACAAGGGAACCATGAGTTCGAGTTGACCCCTGAGTGAGAGGGGGCATTCGAAGCACTAAAGGATCAATTAACCAAGGCCCCGCTGCTCCAAGGACCAAGGCTAGGAGAGGACCTATCCATATACCTCGGGGTGGGGGCCGAGGCGGTGAGTTCTAATTTATTCTGGGAGGAAGGTAAAAAGAAACTCTCAATCTACTACATAAGTAGGGTATTGAGGAAGTCGGAGCTCAGATATCCCATCCTTGAAATCTAGCCTTCGCCCTAATGGTGTCGGCCTGGAAGCTTTGAACCTACATTCAAGCACACTCTATTATGGTGGTGACTGACCATCCCCTTCGCAACATCATGGAGGGGGTAGAACAATCAGGAAGGCTGGCCAAATTTTCAGTGGAGCTAAGCGAATTTGACATCTCATTTGTTCCCAGGCTTTCTATAAAGGCACAAGAAATGTCGGATTTCCTGGCTGATTACGTAACCAAGGTACAAGAGCTCGAGCAACCCCACTCAGTGGCATGGAATATGTTGGTTGATGGGGCGTTGAGAAAGTGTTCCTTTGGGGGGGAGTGATCCTGGTGAGCCCCAGGGAATAAGGATCGAAAATTCAATCAACAAACATTTCCCGCTCACCAACAACTAGGTCAAGTACGAGACCGTGATCGCAGGGGTCCGTCTAGCTAGGGTGCTAGGAGTGCAGGGCGTGGAGGTCTCAATGGAATCCATGGTGGTTGCATGCCAAGTCATGAGTAGTTTTTGTACTCATCTTTTAGTATAATTTTAATATATTTTAATATGAATTTTTATAATTTATTTGTATTTTCTTATTTAATCTGTTCCCATTTAATTTTATAAACTAACTTAAGCTTTTTCTGTGTTTTTCAGGTTTTCTTGGCACTTTGAGCAAAAATGTTAAGTACACGCCCAAGGTCACGGGCGTGACCATGGGCGTGACAGCCTAAGATGTGTTCCAGACCTGCTGCCGCCACTTTGGGCCCACTCCGTGAAGATTCGCCAAGTACACACCCCAGGTCATGGGCGTGACCAGGGGGCGTGATATCCAGTCATGGGCGTGACCCGCCACCTACTGCATGCACGCCTGCCACGTCATTTAAAATTACACGCCCTCGGTCACAGGCGTGACTGAGGGCGTGACATCCAGTCACAGGCGTGACTCGCCCCGCGCTCCTTCCTTCCGAAGTTTCCCGCCAACAACCAATTTTGAAGATTACACGCCCCAGGTCATGGGCGTGACCTAGGGCATGACACGTCCAAAACGCCTGCATTGAAGCCAGAACGCACCCTCTACGCACCAGCACTGATCACGCCCCTTACACGCCCTTGGTCACGGGCGTGACCAAGGGCGTGTAACATCAATTTTCCAGCTATTTAAAGGGAGCTTCTCCAGAACTTCAGGGACGAATTTTGGGAGTTTAAAACTCCTTTTCTTGCTTTTTTTCTTGTTTTTAGCAATTAGTAGTTCTTGTACTCTTATCCTTCTTGCAATTGTACTTTAATTTCAATCGTTATAATTTTCAATTTAATAGCTTGTATTTCTTTTCATTTTGCAATTAATAAATTTTTTTGTTATTTTTTTCATCCATTCTCTTAAGATTGTCCACCCCTCTTTTCAATAGTTATAATTTTCAAGTTGAGTTGCCTTTCTTGTTGCAACCAAATCAAAGTACTTTTTGATAGAACAATTGAGATCTTCTTGAGTAAGAATAATCAACACGCCCGGATTTTTATACGACCTTGGTTTTTATAAGTCTATACTACATTCGACACGGTACACTTGTTGTTGTCATTTGCAAGCATAGTTTTGCTCATCAAGTTTTTGGCGCCATTGCCGGGGATCTGAGTTGATATTTCGAAAGAGAATATCTATTGATTTTATCGTTCTCTTTCTTCTCCCCCTTCTCTTAAATTTTTTTTAAAAAAAATCTTTTAGAAAAGCGTAATCTAAATTCTCGGAAAGGATGCTTTGGCTTGAATTCCAATCACAACCTCTAGTACCTTGCTAACCCTTCACCGGGTTGACCTTGGGAAGTTCGGGACTAACTTAACCCGCTTTTTGAAAAAAAATTTATTATACAAATATTTTTTTATTATAATTATTCTCTAAAATTCCATTCATTTAAGTGAAGGTTGTTCTCTTTTTATCTTATTAAATGAAGTTATCTGAGTTGGCCGTAAAAGTTGTTGAGCTTCAAAACCAAGTTAATCTATGGGAAGTCGAACAAAAATGCCAAATTAGTTGTTATTATTGTGGTGCGCCTCATCAAAGTGAGGAATGTTATTTACATTCAAATTCTCAAAATAATTATTATGAAAATAATTTTCCTCAATATTGTGCAAATAATTTTGATTACAGTTACGATCATAATATTTCCTCTTTTAATGAAAATAATTTTTCAAACTTTGATGAAAATGTTTTTTCTAATAATTGTTCTTCTAGCTCCGAAGTAGATTATTTTTGGTGGCAAGCTCACCCGGATAGTTCTCGGAGCGGTGAAGAAAAATCTGTAGATCCGAATTTTTATTCTTCTTCTTATGCGCCGCAATTTTTTTTCTCTAATTTTGGGGAATTTCCACCGATTCAATTTAATACTTCCCCCAAAAATTTAGAGGATAATAATTACGATTATAATTTGTCATCTTTTCAAGAAAATAATTTTTCAAACTTTGATGAAAATATTTTTTCTAAATTTCATGACAATAATTTTTCGGCGTTTGATAATTGTTCTTCTAGCCCTGAAGTCGATTATTCTTGGTAGCAAGCTCACCCGGATAGTTCTCGGGGCGATGAAGATAAATATTTTGATCCGAATTTTTGTTCGTATTCTTTTGCGCCGCAATCTTCGTACTCTAATTTTGGGGAATGTCCGCCGATTCAAATAGATACTTCCCCCCCAAAATTTAGAGGATAATTTACTTATGGAGGACCATGTGGTTTCATGTAATCCCATAACTTCTTATACCAAAGATGAAGAAAAATTATTTTACCAAGAATTTCTTAATGTTATAGGCACCCCGGATGAAATAGAAGAACAACAAGTTTCTTCCCCTACTCCACCCGGATCTTATTTTCTTTGTCATGAATTTTCACAAATTTCTTCTATCTAACCAAAAATTCATAAAAATTTTGTGTCCAAAAAATTTTTCCGCTTGGTAGTGCACTATATTTTCCTAAAGAAAATGTTATTTTAGAAAAGAAACAACCGGAGCTTAATCATATATTTTCACAAACACCTCCTCCTTGTGAAAAATTATCCGACACGTTTAATTGTGATTCTCTATATACTAATAATTTTTAGGTTGAAGACGAGCCGTTGCTACCCTAATTAATTGATGATCCATATGCCGCTCATCTTTATATTTCCAAATCATCTCAGGTATGTATAGGTGATTTGGATTTGCAAATTCAAGTCCAATGACAAACAGAGAATCACATGTTAAGCGGAGGATAAACTGGCGACTGACGTCGGCACATTCACCTAAGCATGAATTAGGGGAGTTGCATGTCCACTTCTCTTTTCCATTTCAATTTTCCTAACACTAACCGTCTAGCTTAAAGACGGGAAAAAGAAAGCGCTCTTGGGAGGCACCCCTTGCTTATCTTTAATTTAATGTATTTTTCTTTTAAAGTTTATTATCTTTCAAGTGTTCTTCATAATTAGTTTTAAACATTGGGTACAATGTTTAATTTTAAGTATGGGGGTGTAGCATGGCGTTCACTGTATTTTTTATTTTGAAAAAAGAAAAAAAATTATAGTTTATTAAAAATCTAATTTTTGGAAAGGGTGCTTTGGGCTTGAACTCCCATCACAGCTCCTAGTATATTGCGAACCCTTCACCGGGTAGCCCTCGGGAAGTCCAAGAAATAATATCTATAAAAATAATAAATACGCCTTTCCTTGTGTTTTATCTTTCTAAAAATCTAGTTTGAGGGTTGATTACAAGTATTCTTACATTTTTTAACTTAGCTAATATTTTGTTTTATCAGAATTTGTTAAATTTAAATTTGATGTAATTTAGTTTTAAGAAACACTTTATGTTTTTAATTTCAAATAGAGAATTTATTTAGCACTACTTCTCCGTTTAATTTTAAATAGCTTCACTTTGTGGTAAATTGGCTAAACATCTCTAGATTTCTATTATATTCTCTTTTGACTTTAAAGATCTTAGGAAATTTCATTCAACTAAAAAGTTGCTCTCAAAATAGTTTAATTTATAAACTAGAAGTATTTCTTCCCCCTCACCGTTTGTTGGCAAATAAAAAAAATGTAGAAAAAGATCATATGTCATGGGAATAAGAGGATAAAATTCATTATCCCCTAAACATATGCACCCAAAATAATTTAAAAGATTATATGTCATAAAGTAAGAGGATAAAATTCATTACTTTTAAACATATATATTTTCGGTTTTTATTTGAAGAGAAATTTTAAGAGATTATATGGCATGGAAAAATTCTTTATTTTCAAAAACATATACAAACTCGTATTCAAATAAGGTGAGAGGATAAAATTCATCATCTTTATTTTTGTATCTCTTCATTTGCCATTTTCAAGTAAACCCCCATCCTTAGCCAATTTCATTAGTTCTAGTGCGAAACTAAATTATTAAGAGAGCAATATTTTGGTAGGTGTCTTTTCCTTAAGTTTCTTTTATGTTAGAGTGTTTATAATTTCAATCTAATTTTGTTTGAAAATTTCAATGATTTCGTTTGCTAAATAGTCATCTTGAGAAGTATATAGCTAAGCAGATTTCTCTTTTTAAATTATGACCATAACGTATGACTTAAGTCTTGAATTCCTAGAATTTACTTTTAACTTACTCTCGGTTTAACGAAATTTTAGTTAATTAGTAATAATATCGATGTCTTGTAATTCTTTCCTCACTCTTTTGCTCTGGAATAGCAAAAGCTCAAGTATGGGGGTGTTTGATGAGTAGTTTTTGTACTCATCTTTTAGTATAATTTTAATATAGTTTTAATATGAATTTATATAATTTATTTGTATTTTCTTATTTAATTTGTTCCCTTTTAATTTTATAAACTAACTTAAGCTTTTTCTGTGTTTTTCAAGTTTCTGGGCACTTTGAGCAAAATGTCAAGTACACGCCCAAGGTTACGGGCGTGACCAAGGGCGTGACAGCCAAAGATGTGGTCCAGACCTGCTGCCACTACTTCGGGCCCACTCCGTGAAGATCCGCCAAGTACACGCCCCAGGTCACGGGCGAGACCAGGGGGCGTGACATCCAGTCCCGGGCGTGACCCGCCACCTGCTGCATGCATGCATGCCATGTCATTTAAAATTACACGCCCTCAGTCACGGGCGTGACTGAGGGCGTGACTCGCCCCACGCTCCTTCCCAGCGAAGTTTCCCGCCAGCAGCCACTTTTGAAGATTACACGCCCTAGGTCACAGGAGTGACCTAGGGCGTGACATGTCTGAAACGCCTGCATTGAAGTCAGAACACGCCCTCTCCGCACCCTCACCGATCACGCCCCTTACATGCCCTAGGTCACGGGCATGACCAAGGGCGTGTAACATCAATTTTCCAGCTATTTAAAAGGAGCTTCTCCAGAACTTCAGGGATGAATTTTGGGAGTTTAAAACTCCTTTTCTTGCTTTATTTTCTGGTTTTTAGCATTTAGTAGTTCTTGTACTCTTATCCTTCTTGCAATTGTACTTTAATTTCAATCATTATAAATTTCAATTCAATAGCTTGTATTTCTTTTCATTTTGCAATTAATAAAATTTGTTGTTGTTTTGTACATCCATTCTCTTAAGATTGTCCACCCCTCTTTTCAATAGTTATAATCTTCAAGTTGAGTTACCTTTCTTGTTGCAACCAAATCAAAGTACTTTTTGATAGAATAATAGAGATCTTCTTCAGTAAGAGTAATCAACACGCCCAGATTTTTATATGACCTTGGTTTTTATAAGCCTATACTATATTCGACACGGTACACTTGTCATTGTCATTTGCAAGCATAGTTTTGCTCATCACCAAGTCAAGGGAGAGTTCGAGGCAAAGAGCCGACTCTCCTGCGATATCTGGAGAAGGACAAGAAACTCAGCGGGCAGTTCCACACCTTCCCAATCTAGCATGTGCCGAGGGAGGAGAGCACCCCAGCAGACCTCCTAGCCAAGTTTGGTCTCTGGGCTGGGGGGACGGTGTCGGAACTCTTCCGACCATCCATTGAGGAAGGAGAGTTGATGGAGGTGGACTAGTGAGTGTCATGTATGGA
Source organism: Dactylorhiza incarnata (assembly GCA_033032865.1). Lineage (NCBI taxonomy): Eukaryota > Viridiplantae > Streptophyta > Magnoliopsida > Asparagales > Orchidaceae > Dactylorhiza > Dactylorhiza incarnata. Next base: position 1,496,637 of record JAWHQI010000298.1, read on the forward strand.
CCCCTTCATCACCTTTCTGGCGTCTGGGCAGTTCACAGGAGGGGATATAGATAATCGGTGATTCTGATACAAATCGGCTTATTGTTCTTTGCAAGGAGGAGGGTTGTATTGAAAGACCCTCTCAGGGCTCTTAACGCATTGCGTGTCGGGAGAGGAGGACCTGAGGGTCCTGGATGAGATCCACTAGGCGGAATGTGGCATCCACTCTGCGAGCAGGACCCTAGAGGTAAGGGTGTTGGGGCATGCAAACTTCTGAACTACCCTTAGCACGGATGCAGAAGAGTTTGCAAAGAAGTGTTCCAAGTGCCAACTGTACACCCCCCTACAACTGCTACCAGCCCAGAAGCTTCGGACCATCATAGCACCATGGTCATTCGCAATATGGGGATTGGACTTGGTGGGCCCTTTTCCCCAAGCTAGTGGCCAAAGGAAGTTCCTAGTAGTGCTGATCTTAACCAAATGTCTGGAGGGGAAGGAGATGGCTAATGTAACGTCTCAAGTTGTAAAACACTTTAATTGGGGGGAATTATCTATCGACATGGGCTCCCACTTGCCATCATCATAGACAATAGGTTATAGTTTGCCAGCGACGTGTTTATCGGCTTATGCGGCCAGCTGGGTATAGATCTTCGCTTTTTGTCGGTCCACCACCCTAGGAGTAATGTGCAGGTAGAGGCGGCAAATAAGATTGTGAATTTACTAATTGATTCTGCTGTCGGGCTATCATTAGACAGTTGCTTAGGTTTATCTCTAGAGAGGCTGACAATGTAAAGTTGTGCTGGAGTTTTCCAGATCAATTCTGTTATTGGGCTCTCATTAGACGCTGGGTCAGGTTGATCTCTGGAGAGGCTGGCAAGGTAAAGTGGTGCTGGAGTGCCTCAGCTTGATTCTGCTGGAGGGCTCTCATTACACGGTAGGTCAGGTTGATCTCTAGAGAGGATGGAAAGTTAAAGTTGTGCTGGAGTGCCCCAGATCAATTCTGCTATCGGGCTCTCATTAGACGGTGGGTTAGGTTGAACTTTGGAGAGGCTAACAAGGTAAAGTTGTGCTGGAGTGCCCCAGATTGATTCCGTGGTCGATCTCTCATCAGACGGTGGGTAAGGTTGATCTCTGGAGAGGCTGGCTTGGTAAAGTTTTGTTGGAGTGCCCCTGATCGATTCCGCTGTCGGGCTCTCATTATACGGTGGGTCAGGTTGATCTCTGGAGAGGTTGGCAAGGTAAAGTTATGCTGGAGTGCTCTAGATCGATTCCTTTGTCCGTCTCTCATTTGAAGGTGGGTCAGGTTGATCTATAAAGAGGCTAGCAAGGTAAAGTAATGCTAGAGTGCCCCAGATCGATTCCGTTGTCGGACTCGCATAAGACGGTGGATCAGGTTTATCTCTGGAGAGGCTGGCAAGGTAAAGTTGTGATGTAGTGCCCCAGATCAATTTCACTGTCGGGCTCTCATTAGACTGCGGGTTAGGTTGATCTCTAGAGATGATAGCATGGTAAGGTTGTGCAGGAGTGCCCCATATCGATTCCGCTGTTGAACTCTCATTAGACGGTGGGTTAGGTGGATCTCTGGAGAGGTTGGCAAGTGAAGGATTGTGACATAACTCGGGGAATTCCACTATATGGCTCCCACTGGCCGGCAGGGTCAACATGCCTCTCATAGGGCAAGACAAAATAGAGATCGCCTAGCGAGTTGTCAGCAGAACAAGTAAGTAACAAGGCCCCCCACGGGGGAGGACCTTGCTCGCAGGAACCTATGCGAGGCAAGTTGGTGATATTCCTAGACGGGCGAGTCATGGGGATCGTGGGCACAGAATTGATAGACAATATCGAGGGGAATCGACCAAGTCGAATGGTTCACGTGAGATGGTGTGGAGAAAGGCCCGCTCACGATAATCGAAGGTGAGTGAGCTGGGTCTAACACAGAAGTGAGATGCATCAGACGACCGATGAAATCACTGTCATTAGGGTACGCAATGCAGTGAAAGAGTAGCGATGCTCGCGAGCTGCCGGATGGGGGTAAGCGAAGGCATTCTTAGCGAGTACCTATGCATGAATGTGAGAATGCCGCATGAAAAGTGCGCGAGTATGTCACGGCAAGGTGAAAATATAAGAACAATAAGAAAAACAACAAAGTGAAATTTCATTTCATTCCACAAAAAAGACTCTATTACAGATGTCGCGGCGATCACGACAGGAAAAAATCAAAAATCAAAATACATTAGAATCTAGGTGTGGTCCTCGGATCACACGCTCTCACTGTCATCAGAATCCGGTAGTGGTAGGAATAGATCTTTAACCATCTCCTTGACTGTCAGCCGTGCTGCCTCGTGATGTGCAAATCTCGCACACCGCTATAGGCGGTAGCTAGACTGTGGCACTAAACGGCAGTGTACCGATCGTTCAAGTAATATAAAATGTGGGAGTGAATCCCAAAGTATCGATCTCGAAGGACCACATTAAGGTGGAGTTAACTATTGAGGACGGACTTGAGATTGAAGTCCTTAAGTCGGATGGATTGCGGGAGAGTTGATTTGGCTTTAGGAAAATAAAAGAAAAGAACTACAACTACTCCTATGTAATGCCGCTATGCAATGCTTCGCCAGGCGGGATGGAAAACTACGTAGGCCTTGAACGCACTACTTCGCAAGGGCGGATGGACGAGTAGGCAAGCGGAATCAAACTGTGCAGGCCTTGAGCGCGCTGCTTTGTTAGGCGAATGGATTACACGGGCCGCTATGCCACGCTTCACTAGGAAGATGAACGAGTAGGCTTGCGGAATGAGGGTCGCAAGCACCTCGTCATAAAACTCACACCTAGCAATTGCTAGTGCAGCCAAACCACACACTCACACCCACACTACCACACGAGCTAACATCAAGTACTCATACACAAATAATATCATTGCATAACAAGGAAATACAAATTAAATCAAGTGCAAAGTACAAACATCATCAAATACAGAAGATTACACTAACAACAATAATCTAAGAAGAGAAAAGTGCAAGAGATACAACTGAATCCGGAAGCTTGCTATAGATTCACGGTAGGAATCGTCGGGGTGTCAACCCGCATCCTAGCTCGATCCCAGCTATCGTCCGGGGAAGAGGAGGGTTGTCACTTCCTCCCAATGGACCCGTCTTCTCCGGTAAACTACAATTCATCCACATCTAATGCGAAGAACTCCTAGCTTAGCGATGAAGATGAGTGTAGAATCCTCTCCTTGAAGTGCTTGGATGATGTGAGGTGGCCTTGGGCAAGAGGTGGAGGAAGGAGGGGAAAGAACGGGGCTGGAACTCCCTTTGCGGCGGAAAATCGCAACTGTACGGCCTCTCCCGATTAGGTTGAAAACTGCAGCTTTTAAAGAAAAATATCGGAAATTTGGTCACGCACGGTCGAACGCACGACTGTGCATTGCCGGTGCATTATTTAATGAATAAACTGACGTGAGGAAGAAGCAGCAGCGCCCGTGCATTTCCTTCACGCACAGGGGAATTCGCCCGTGCATAAAAACGCACGGACAAATTCAGCTGGCGATAAACAAGGCTAAACAGGTCGATCGTTCGATTCCTTCACGCACGGGCAACTGCCCGTCCGTAAAGACGCACGATCAATGGCAGAACATTGTTTTCTACTTAGATGAAGGCGCACGACCACAGCCGTTCGTGCGTCAATAAAACTCACGACCGTGCGTTATACACAATCATGATTTCTGGGTAAAAGGGGATGTTTCGACCACCTGTGAGCAAATCAACCCAGCTGGGAGTATACCTCCATCTCCAACATAAAAATAGAAATATGCTGGGGAGCTCAGTGTGCTTACCCCCAGCAATGTAGTGTGCAATTGCACACTACAACGGGCCTAAACGTGCACTTCAAGTAAAAGCATGAACATGGTGAATATAAACAAATACTAACAAAAACTGAAGTACAAATGCAGGAAAAATAGCCCGGATGAGTCCGAAAATCAGTATATAAATTGGACTCATCACCTCGCTGGAGAGAAGGTATGCCCCCTTCAGTGTGCTGAAGATATGCTTCGCCATTGCAATCGCGTTATTCTGTATCATCTCCTCCATCTCACGCTATGAGTATGTCTGAGTCTTACCGCTGCAAGGAGGCGGGGGGAGGATGGCCAGGGTCAGCTCATTGTTCTAATCCTTCACCCCAAGATTCTCCTCCAGGTTAGAGGTGCAGGCGAGAAGCTGACTGGTGGTCTCGGCATCCTGCGAAGGAGAAAGGGAATTAGTCAAAAGAAATAGTGAGGACAGGGGAGGAATTCTTCAACAACTTAACATCCCGCCCTGAAGACTGGCAAGGAGTCGCTCAGAGATGTTATGCTTCTCCTTCAGGCTCGCGATCTTTTCCGTAAAGGCCTTCAGCTCGCGTTTGAGCTCTTCAGAATTCCTCTCCACCTGGTGACATCGTCGACCCATCATAAGAGCGAGCTCTAGGGCACAGAGCTAGGCTCTAACGCTCTCGTGAGCGAATGCCCGAGATGTCAGGTCGTCGATGTCCATGGCATCCATCAAGTGGTAGAGCCCGAAGGAGAGGTTGAAGGATTAGCCTCTGATGGTATCCTGCTCCACCCAGGAGTGGAGGAGGTTTGATATGGAGGGACTAGTTGCCTCCAGATCCCTATCAAGCAGAGGCTCGCCATCCTCATCCCGATGCCTCGTGCCGAGGAAGAAATTTTGGTGCCTCGCTGGCCCAGGCATGCCCGACGTACCGGCGACCTCTTCCGCGACCTCGCTGGACCCCTTATTTGCAGTCAAGCCCGCCAAAGGATCTGCTCCTAGCAGGTCCCTGAGGACCCCTTTCCCCTTAGTCAGGAGCGAGGCTTTCTTCTTCTTTTTGGGCGGTGGCGGCAAGGAAGGTGCCCCGCGGCACACGGGTGCAGGGCCTTCTTACTAGAGGGCACAGAAGTGTTAGGGGCATCCCAGCAAGCGATTGCGACCGAGGAAGCGACCGTAAGGCCATGGAGGATATCCTCGAACCTCACGTAAGGGGTTGGAGTGGAGGTCTCCCTCCCCTGCGAATGATCTAATGGACAAGTTAGTAAGCAAAATGAAAGTGGAATACAAAGTAGGGAGAGACCATGAGTCAAACCTGCTCCGGGTGGCACAGGGAGTAAAGAGCTAACATTTTGTCGAAGGTATGCGACCTCAAAGTTCTTTATAGCCAGGAACTTGAGGAGCTCGGCTTCATGACCATCGAGCGTGGGATGGCGATAGGTTGCCTCGTCATGTTGGACGGACGCGAAGGGGATGTTACCAAAAGGCCCTTCACAAAGACGAGCTTCTGGAGCCATTAGTGGATCTTATTGACCGTCTCGCAAAACTTGGCATGCTGGCTCGCGAAATAGGTGGTCCCATCCTTGTAGGCCCGGAAAGAGAAGAGCTTGCGGAAGACCGGCAAGCTAAACTCGATCCGCTTCTTCCTCAATTAGCAGGTGAAGACCAGCAAAATACTTGAGTATCTGGAGAACCCATGACACAAGGTTAGAAGCCTTATGCGAGCACGAGAAGAAATATCACAAAGCAAATAAGTACCTTACAAATTTTGATCCATAAGGGGAGTCGCAGGCCGAAGTCAAAATGGGCTATGGGGAAGGCATGCTAATCCACCGAGAGCTCGTTGATAGCCTCGACCTTCGTTGGCTGACGAGCTGTGTACCCGGGCGATATGTAGTTAGCGACCGCGATGTGGAACTCACTCTTGGTGAGCGAGCAGTTGAAGAACAAATGATCTAAAAAAGTCCAAACACACTTGGCTTGGCCCTCGACATCACCACCATCACCACCAATTTTGAAAGTCTCTAGAGAGCTAGTGCGAGAAGGAAGGTGTGAGATTGATGCGCAAAACTATATCCGCAAATGATAACGGCAAGTGTACCATATCGAATGTAGTATAGGTTATAAAAACCAAGGTCGTATTAGACTCGGGGCGGTTGATTACTCTTACTTCGGAAAATCTCTATTATCTTATCGAATAAAACTTGTGGTTGGTTGGTTACAAAAAGGAGAAATAGCTTATTTTAAATTGATGAGTTTAAAGACAAGTACTCAACCTTGAATCACCTTGGAAAATAAAATATAATAAGAACAACTTCTAATTCTCTTGAGAAATTACTTGACCGTGGAGGTTCCCGATTTATGAACAAACCTCTCTCGAGGATACGCTCAACTGAGTTTAGGTTTATCAATCGAACTTTCATTCTAGAATCAAAATCCCTAAAACTCGATTTATCATAGTGAACCCCTCTATTGGATTTGACTCCAATCAGGGAGAATTATGTTATCCTCGCTTGAGGAGTGCATTCAACTATCAATATCCTTGAAATGATCGATTCAAATTCAAAACCTCTCGGTTATTAGATTACGAAAACAAGAATGAGAATTATATATCGATAATATAATCTCAATCCAAATAAGTTCAAGGATAAATCTTAAGTATTCTAAGGAAGAGAAAGAGAAGCTAGAATTTAAATCATGAATTATATTTCCCTTGGATCATCTCGGTCGAGTACTAATAGAATTTAGCTACTCATATAGATGGAGGAAACAACGAAATAAAAGAAGTGCATGATGAAAAGTGAGAGTAGAATAAGAGAAAAGTAACTATTTTATTAATTTGCAAATGAAAATTACAACTAGAAATTGGAAGTTACAAGCTTGAGAAATAAAAGTACAAGAAGGAAAAGATATACAATAATATGAAAACAGTGCAAGAAATAAGCTAGAACTCCAAAACTTTGTCCTCAATCATCTGGAAAAGCTCCCTTTAAATAGCTGAATTTTTGGTGTTACACGCCCTTGGTCACGCCCATGACCAAGGGCGTGTAAGGGGCGTGATCGAAGCAGCAGCAGAGAGGGAACCTTCTGGAGTAAATGTGAGCATTTCAGTCGTGTCACGCCCTAGGTCACGCCCGTGACCTGGGGCATGTAATCTTAAAATCTGGCTTCTGGCGAGAAACTTCGATAGAAAATGGCGCTGGATGAGTCACGCCCATGTACTGGATGTCACTCCCCATGGTCATGCCCGTGACCTGGGGCGTGTAATTTTAATTGACGTGGCAGGCTTGATCTCAGCGGTTCTGATTCGTCTCATCGGGTCACGGCCGTTACATGGGGTCACGCCCGTGACTTGGCGCGTGTACTCGGCGAACTCTTCACGGAATGACCCCGGGGTGGCAGAAGTAGGTCTGGAACACCGCGTAGGTTACACGCCCATTGGTCACGTCCGTGACCAGGGGCGTGTAAATGTACTTTTTGCTCCAAATATCCAGAAAACCTGAAAACACAAAATAAACTTAAGTTAGCTTATGAAATTAAAATAGGAAAGATTTATATGATATAATTTAGATAAATAACATAATTTCATATTAAAATAATAATAAAACTATACTAAAAGATGAGTAAATAAATTACTCATCAAACACCCCCATACTTGCTCGTTGCTCGTCCCGAGCAAACCATTCTTCATAAGTGTAGGAAAAACTAATGCTAGAAAGAATTATGAAAACTAGAGAGTAAAATGCGAAGTATTATGCTGGCATGCATAGATATTTTAGTAAAAAGACGTTCTTGGCATAAATACTAATTTATGAAATAATTCAAAAATGCATTATAATTATTTATTATCACTTTTAAAATGAGTAGACGGTCAATCAAAAAGTTATGAAAAGGGAGAAAATATCGTGATTGCTGAGATTTAAATTACTAGACGTAGACGCTCGGGGTGGCCTCCAAAGAAATCCATCAATGTCGATGGCCATAGGTGATGAGTCCAATTTATATACACATTTTCGGACTCATCTGGGCTAGTTTTCACTCACTTGGACATCACTTTTAGTTCATTATTGCTTATATTTCACTTGAACTCATTTCTTCACAAAGTGCACTCTTTGGGCCCGTTCTGGTGTGCAATTGCGCACTATTCTGCTGGGGGTAAGCACATGGTGCTCCCCATGTCTTTATTTTGTTTCTGTGTGCTGGTGGTGTGTTCCCCAGCTCATTGGTTTATATTGCAGGTGGGCAGATCTTCATTCTATGGGAATTGTAACCTAGAGAAATCGCACGGTCGTGCGTTTCTTTGACGTACGATTTCTGCGACCGTGCGATTCCTACAGTCCATAAAAATGGTGACCTGCCCCCGGCTCATGCGTTTTGTTCGCGCGCGGTCAGTTTTGATCGTACGTGAGCAAAATCGCACGAGTTTCCCTCTTTTATCTAAGAATTGATGTTATTTTGCAATTTTCTAGATAGCACGGTCGTGCGTTTATCCTTCACGCACAATTTGGTTGATCATGCGTTGTCATTTCGCTCAAAATCTTGAAAATCTACCGTTCTGAATTTGCCAGTGCGTTTTCTTCATGCACGAGCATTTTGCCCGTGCGTGAGTAAAACACACGATCAAATTCAGAATAGCTAAAATATTACGTTTCTGCTCCGCCCGTGCGATTCCTTCGTGCACGGTTGACTCTGAACTTGCGTTTGGTCGTGCGTGAAGGATTTTCTGACATATTTTCTATTTAAAGCCCGATTTTTAGGTCATTTGAGCCCCTATTCTGCTCCGCGATTTCTTCCGCCGGAAGGGGCGACTGCTCCATTTTCTTCCACTATTCCTCCCCCTTTTGACCGAGGCCACCTCGCATCATCCAAGTGCTTCAAGGAGAGGATTCTACACTCATCTTCATCGCCAAGCTAGGAGTTCTTCGCATCGGACGTGGCAGGATTGTAGTTTACCCGAGAAGACGGGTCCATTGGGAGGAAGTGATAGCCCTCCTCTACCCCGGACGATAGCTGGGACCGAGCTAGGACGCGGATTGACAACCCGACGATTCCTACCGTGAATCTACAGCAATCCTCCGGATTCGGTTGTATCTCTTGCATTTTTCTCCTCTTGCACTATTTTTGTTAGTGTAATCTTCTTTATGTTGATGATGTTGCACTCTATATTTGTTGAACTTCTTGTTATATATTATGAAATGTTTTCATGCTTTATGAGTGCTTGAGGTGTGCTTTCGTGGTGGTTGTCGTGTGAGTGTTTGGTGTTGCCATCTAGCAATTGCTAGTGGTGATGTTGGCGAAGAGGTGAATACGACCCTCACAAAACCCCGCATTGTGGCCATTTCACCGACATACTGAAGCACGGCCTCACGACCGCTGCAGTCACCCCCACTTTGTGAAGAGGTGTGTGCGACCCTCAACTATCACAATTACTTTCCATCCATGCGCTTTCCAAAGCACGGCATCGCGGCCATTGCATCCATCCCACCTTGCGAAGCGGAGTTTTGACCCGCATCTTATTTCTGCAATAGCTTAGGACACCAATCACAACGCCCTTGTTTTTACTTTCTTTTACTCGTCGAAACAATTACCTCACTCTACTTTCTTGTCACCATATCCTGCATTCCTCAAGAGATCGCCATTCGGGGAGTTCCTCCCTATTTTATTACTTGACAGCGACCGGTGCACTTGCCGAACACGCATCAAGTTTTTGGCGCCGTTGTCGGGGAATGCAGGCGTGATGAGATTTTGGTTGTGAATCGATTATTTGCAATTGAGTCTTTTATTCCTTTTAATTTACTCTTTTACATGCTATTTTCTTCTTCTGTATCATGTGGGCACATTTGAATATCCGATGTCGTTGGTGTGGGGACACATCCCACGCTAGTGATAGGTGTCCCAAGGAGTATGGTGTTGTTTAGAAACCGTACGGTTCCCATAAATCTTTTGGCTCCTCTACTGCGCCTCCGTTGTCGCACTATTACGCGGCTACCGCACCTTGGGTGCCGGCAAAGCCGGTAAAGCAGTGTCTATTTTGCAAAAGTAGAGAGCACGCCTTGAAGGACTGTGGAGATTATCTTCGCCAATTGGAGGATGACGATGAGCCGGATATCCGGATCGTCCCATCCTCGAATTCGGCGAACACAGCTCCTTCCTCTGGTTATATGTCCCTTCCACCTTCACTGCTTGAAGTTTCAGGAAACGACACGTGCATCAGTGCCCCTCATGACTCTGTTCTTGATGCGACCCCCCATACCTCTTCGGTTCACGTACCACTTTGCGTGGATTTATGCCCTTGTGTGGAGAGTGAGCTCAAACTCTCATGTGGCACGTCTTCTCCCACTACACATGAATCTACATCTATTTCTGATATTGTCATTGAAGTCAATTTGTAGGATGTTGCAGACCTGCGCGGTGTCGTGCCCACTCTCATGAAGGAGGACCGTCTCGATTGTGCTGAAGCAAATGTTTCAGTTCAGTGCGAGGAAGTCCAAGTGATAGAGGAGGCCATTGCGTGCGCTGTTGATTCTAGTGAAATCTTCGATGATATCATCAGTTTGTCTTTGCCGCACCCTATGGGGGATGAAGCCGGGATTATCCCCTCAGATGAGATTTATTTTTGTGTTTCTTCCAATTTATTTCCTGACCCCCTTTCTTTATGTACAAGGATGCAGGATGCCCCTCCTCCGGTTGATCAGACCTTATGCATAGAAGAGCCGAAAGCCTGGCGGGATGAGGAAGGTACTGTGAAGAAACATCTTGTTTCCTCATCATCGTTGGTGCTTCCCTTTGAGGATTGGTTACAAGGGGCAAGCGGTTATTCTTTGAAGACATAATTCTGGAGGAGAAGAAGAGAGCGAAAAAGGAGGAGATTTGGGGTTGGAGGCTGAGCATCCTACTTAATTTTCGCCCCTACTACCAAGTCCCAGAACCTTTCTCTTTCATCAGTTGTTACTACTTCAAATCAGCTTATAGCTGATTTATTTTGAGCTTGTAATAATAATTAGGATTTATTAACTTTTGCGTATTCCTAGACTTTATAAACTGCTTAATACAGGTATTTGGTCCACCTTAAGGACGGTAAACAAAAGGGCTTATGGGAGACGACCAAATTTTGATGTATTACTTTTGTTTCTGCGTGTGTGGAGATGTCATTTTGCAGGTATGGCGCCATCTATGGCGTACCCATTGAAGCTGAATTCAAGATTAATGCCAATTCTTCCGATATGCTCACTTCTGAGCATGGGGTACAACCTCCCTTTTCTCCTTAGTTTAATGTTTAAAGAATCACATTTTAGATTATGCTTTCATGTAAGTCTGGGGGAGAGTGAGAACCATGAACGTGCACGCACGCATGCATTCCGGTAGTGTTTTGATTTTAGCTTTAAGTTTATTTCAGTTTATCATTTTTTATGTGGCACGCACACACTGCACCCACTTTGCACGCACTTACTTGCGAGTGCTACCGTGGCAAATTTCCTTTTGGAATGGAGCCGGGAAGTCAATTGTGTTAGCTAGGAATTGTGGTTTGGAGTACGATGTTGACTCCAGTAGTGTTCTAATCGAATACTCATGTTGCGCATCGAATTTTGTGTAGAAGTTATTTCTATTTTCATGATTTGTATCTTTATTCTTATCTAATCTAGTAATTAGAGTTTTATTTCACTCAAAGCATGAACCTGTGTCGATCTACCGGTAGTGTAGGTGAGTTGGTATCGAACGCTAGATTCATATTTCTCGAGTCAGGAGAAAGAGTTATCTTTCTCGGTGGCTAAGAACTCGCCCCTAGCGACTCTCGAAACATAGGCACCGGGTAGTTCTAACGCATTAGCATGATGTAGGCCATTCTTTTGACCGTTTGAGCTCTGAGCCAAAACCAGAAATTCACCCTTGCTAACCAATTTTGAGCCTATCCCACCTTTTCTATTTAGCTCCACCGCTCTCGCTTTAGCCAAGATTACCAAACCTGTATGCGCACATGTTTCGAGCTTTATAGTATAACTGATTTTTGTGTTGTGCTGTTATTTATGGATACGACATTTGGTTTGCTTAAGTTGAAAAAAAAAGTATTAGTGAGCTGAAAATTGAAAAGATTCGCGCTTCAAAAGAAAAAAAACTGAGCTTTATATTCTAATTCAGAAATTCTGAATTGTTTGATAGGAATTACTTTATATTGGGTGTTGGCAATGAACAAATAAGCTTTATTTGTTGCCGGGGTTTACAAATTGTATTGCTCAAATGTGTTAGGTGTGCCAGCCTCCGAGTTTATCATTGTATATCCTACCACAACCTAAGCCACATATTTACCCGAAAGCCCTATTGACTTGTGTGTAGTTTTACCTAATGCTGTGGAGAGAGTGCGAAAGTGCGAGATTATGGCTCCCGACACCGATGGATTTCGGTGGAGTTAGTTCCGTATCCCGTATTTTTTGAAATACTCGTCTGAGCGTGTCTCTACATTCTCCCTACACATGACTGGCTGATCACACATGGTTCAGCTTTTGAGTAAACTAATCTCTTATTTACTATTTTAGATATTTGTAAATTACTTTGCATAGTAGAAATTTCTTCTACGAGAGTTTTATGCACATGACTATTTGATTTCGCATATTACTCCTAGCCACAATCACCTTTCTAACCCTTGTTTTTCCCGTCCGCCGAGAGTGGTTTGCTCGGGACGCGCAAACAGGTAAGTCTGGGGGTGTGATGAGTTCAATTTATATACACTTTTTCGGACTCATCTGGTCTAGTTTTCACTCACTTGCACTTCACTTTTAGTTCATTATTGCTTATATTTCACTTGAACACATTTCTTCACAAAGTGCACTCTTTGGGCCCATTTTGGTGTGCAATTGCGCACTATTCTGCTGGGGGTAAGCACATGGTGCTCCCCATGTCTTTATTTTGTTGTTATTATATATTTCTGTGTGCTGGTGGTATGTTCCCCAGCTCGTTGGTTTATATTGCAGGTGGGCAGATCTTCATTCTATGGGAATTGTAACCTGGAGAAATCGCACAGTCTTGCGTTTCTTTGACGCACGATTTCTGCGACCGTGCGATTCCTATAGTCCTTAAAAATGGTGACCTGCCTCGGCTCGTGCATTTTGTTCGAGCACGGTCAGTTTTGATCGTGCGTGAGCAAAATCGCACGAGTTTCCCTCTTTTATCTAAGAATTGATGTTATTTTGCAATTTTCTAGATCGCACGGTCGTGCGTTTATCCTTCACGCACGATTTGGTTGATCATGCGTTGTCAATTCGCTCAAAATCTTGATAATATGCCGTTCTGAATTTGCCAGTGCATTTTCTTCATGCACGAGCATTTTGCCTGTGCGTGAGTAAAACGCACGATCAAATTCAGAACAGCTAAAATATTACATTTCTGCTCCGCCCGTGTGATTCCTTCGCGTACGGTTGACTCTGAACGTGCGTTTGGTCGTGCGTGAAGGGTTTTCTGACATATTTTCTATTTAAAGCCCGATTTTTAGGTCATTTGAGCCCCGATTCTGCTCGGCGATTTCTTCCGACGGAAGGGGCGACTGCTCCGTTTTCTTCCACTATTCCTCCCCCTTTTGCCCGAGGCCACCTCGCATCATCCAATCGCTTCAAGGAGAGGATTCTATGCTCATCTTTATCGCCAAGCTAGGAGTTCTTTGCATCGGACGTGGTCGGATTGTAGTTTACCGGAGAAGACGGGTCCATTGGGAGGAAGTGACAGCCCTCCTCTGCCCCAGACGATAGCTGGGACCGAGCTAGGACGCGGATTGACAACCTGACGATTCCTACCGTGAATCTACAGCAAGCCTCCGGATTCGGTTGTATCTCTTGCATTTTTCTCCTCTTGGACAATTGTTGTTAGTGTAATCTTCTTTATGTTGATGATGTTGCACTCTATATTGGTTGAACTTCTTGTTATATATTATGAAATGTTTTCATGCTTTATGAGTGCTTGAGGTGTGCTTTCATGGTGATTGTGGTGTGAGTGTTTGGTGTTTCCATCTAGCAATTGCTAGTGGTGATGTTGGCGAAGAGGTGAATACGACACTCACAAAACCCCGCATTGTGGCCATTTCACTCACATACCGAAGCGCGGCATCGCGGTCGCTGCACTCACCCCCACTTTGTGAAGAGGTGTGTGCGACCCTCAACCGTCATAGTTACTTTCCGTCCACGCGCTTTCTGAAGCACGACATCGCGGCCGTTGCATCCATCCCGCCTTGCGAAGTGGAGTTTTGACCCGCATCTTATTTCTGCAATAGATTAGGACACCAATCACAACGCCCTTATTTTTACTTTCTTTACTCATCGAAACATTTACCTCACTCTACTTTCTTGTCACCATATCCTGCATTCCTCAAGAGATCGACATTCGGGGAGTTCCTCCCTATTTTATTACTTGACAGCGACCGGTGCACTTGCCGAACACGCATCAATAGGCTTGCCCGTTTGCACCTTCTCCACTACACTTCAAACTAAATCAACACTATGGATCTTTAGGACTTGAATAGGATGTAATTTAAGGCCTGGGTTTAAGGGCGAGGTGAAATATGATAGATATGAAGGTGTACTCCACTTAAACGAAAAGTTTTGAGCTAAATTATAATAACTACCACAAAATAAAGAAGCTTTACCCCCATACTCATGTTTTGCTAAGGGAAACACTCTCATTCACCAAAAAATATATGACAATTCTTCATAATTGGGATCATTCTAAGTATACATGCACAAACCTAGGCCGCATATCATTATGAGATTTTTGCATTTTGATCAAAGAATATTTCTTTTGAATTGATACCCATAATTTTTTTCCTTCATAGTTGGGATCATTCTAAGTATGCATAAGCACACGTAGGCCGCATATCACTACGAATTTTTTTTCATTTTAAACAATCACCCAAATATTTTTTTTTCCAATAATTTAGCTCAAAATTTCAAGTGTTCATTTGGGTTTGGGCTTTTTGGTTTTGGTGACAAAATGGTGAGGGTGGTTCAAATAAAGGTGCAAAGCTCAAAATTGTGTGAATAATGGTAGTAAATTGAGGTTGGGTGCAAAGGCTCAAACTATATAAAGAAAGGCCTAAATCATTTTCGTAAGGTTAATTTTGACTAAAGTGCACATGCTTTAAAAATAGCTTAGGGCAAGTTCTAGACATCGAGAAAGGACACCCTTCTGTTCAATTCGAGTAATAGCTTTCTAACAATCTTCTACACACTCACCTAAACTACTTTTGGATAAGACCGGATTCGAATTAAAAGTAAAATAAATTATTACTATGCAAACTAATTAAAACATAATTTTAGATCTATGCCAAGAATTTAATTTTACACTAACACTACTCAAAGACATGCATATGACTAGGAGCACTATATGAGTCAACAATTTTACTCAAAAGTTTCAAAAAAACTATTCTACCACAAAAAATTCTTAGTCCATATGAAAAATAAGTGTACTTTAGAACTTACAATTTTAGCAAGCATGGACGTTTTGATAAAAATTAAAGAAAATGACATTAATATTTTTTGATTGATTTTTTTTAGTTCTTGGACTTCCCAAGGTCAACCCGGTGAAGGGCTCGAAAGGTACTAGAGGCTGTGATGGGAATTCAAGCCCAAAGCATCCTTTCCAAGAAATTTAATTTAAATTTTTTTTTCAAAAAAATAAAAATACAAAGAAGGCTATGCTACACCCCCATACTTAAAATTAAACATTGTCCCCAATGTTTAAAACTAAGTATGAAGGATAAAACTAAAAATGTCAATAAAGACAAAAAAAAAAAGATAAATGACTAAAGTGTAAAGAGGGCTTCCCTGGTTGGTAGTTGGGGTTGCCGGTCAAACACCTGCAGAATTAAAGTAGAAAAACAAACAAGAAAAAAAATAAAAAATAAAAAATATAAAGGATAACGTTGGGGTGCCTCCCAAAAGCGCTTTGTTTACCATCGCGTAGCTTGACTAATTAAAATGAGGAGTTACTCCCCTTAATATCAGAATTTTGCCATGCAGTTGCATGGCGATGATTTTTTGATTTTTTTATTAATTCGGATATTTCCGAATCGTTAAGCACGGGCAATTTTGATTTTTCTCCTTCGAAAATATAGTTTACATGATTTGGGAGTTGTTTTGATTGTAAACTCGGTGGCTCTTTATAGGATGATTTAATTTTAAAATTATTCTCTTTTATTTGCTCAGAATTGAGCGACTGAGTTATTTCCTTAAGATAAGAAGTAGTTTCAAATTTCGGATTTTCAAAAATAGGAGAAGTTATTTCAGCAAAAGACGACAATTCTTTTTCAAAATTTGAGTCTAAGGTGAAACAAGATTCGTCGTTAGGAAGAGAGTTTTTCATAAAAGAGTCGATACTAAAAATAACTTCTTCATCCCCCACTCATAGGAGAAGCTTTCTGTTACTTACGTCAATTATTGCCCTAGATGTGGCAATGAAGGGACGACCGAGTATAAGGGGCACTTTGGTGTCTTCCTCAATGTCTAGAATGACAAAGTCTATCGGGAAGATAAACTTGTCTACTTTAACTAAAACATCCTCTACGACCCCCATTGGGTATTTTATTGACCTATCTGCTAGTTGTATGCTCATTTTAGTTCGGGTTGGGGTACCCAACCCAAGCTTTTTGAATAGAGAAAATGGCATCAAATTTATACTAGCCCCTAAATCGGCTAAAGCATGCTTAATTAGATAATTGCCGAAAAGACACGGGATCTAGAATCGTCCCGGATCGTTTAATTTTTCTTGCAGTTTGTTTAAAACAATCGCCGAGCACTCCGCGTTAAGAGATACGCACGAAATATTTTCAAGCTTATTTTTATTAGTTAACAAATCTTTTAAATATTTTGCGTACTTAGGCATTTGAGAAAGTGCCTCGCAAAAAGGAATATTAATTTGAATTTGTTTGAAAATATCAATGATTTTTTTTATAGTGCTCCTCATTGCGCTCGTTAATAAACTTAGAAGGATAAGGGACTGTGGGATTATTAAAATTGCGCGGAGCTAAAACAGAAGAAGGTGGAGGAGAAGAAGAAATAACTTGCGGGGATGAAGTTGAAACGTTTACCTCAGGTCCAGCTAAATTTGTAGAAGTTACCTCCTTTCCGCTGCGGAGGGTAATTGCATTAGCACTCTTTCTTGGATTGGGCTCAGTATTGCCCGGTAGAGCTCCTTGCTGGCGTTCAGAGAACATCTTGGCTAGCTGTCCAATCTGATTTCTAAGCTTTTTATGGATCCAGAAAGGTTCTGGATATTGGAATCAGTAGAGACGACGTATTTGGTGAAGACCTCTTCAAGTGAAGGGGCTTTGGTGGTTGTGGTGGAGCGAATCCGGGAGGATTCGCTTGTGGGGAGCGTTGAGCATTATTGGGGTTGCTCCATGAAAAATTTAGGTGGTTCCTTAAACCCAGATTATAACTATTAGGAAGATTATTATTTGGGTTATAAGGAGGACGGTAGGAGTTTCCCATATAATCTACTTGCTCTTGATTAAAATTATTATTATTATTATAATAATTATTATTATTATAGTTATTAGCCCCGTTAGTGGCGGAGGAAGCAGACATCTCCGCCATTTGCTTAGTGAGTCATTCTACTTGATATGATAAATTCGGGGTGCCCTCGACTTCAAAGAGTCCGGTCAGTTTGTTAGGACGCGACCGTGGCGCATTCCACTGATAAGCATTCATGGCCATCTCCTCAAAAATCTCTTGAGCGGCATCTGGGGTTTTGTTATTTAGAGTTCCCCCAGCTGCCGCATCAATCATTTACCTCGTTTGGAGATTCAAATCATTGTAGAATGTTTGAACTTGTTGCCATAAAGGAAGGGCGTGGTGAGGACATCTCCGCAATAATTCCTTGAAGCGCTCCCATGTGTCATAGAGAGACTCCGAGTCTATTTGCGTAAACGAAAGAATGTCCGTACGTAATTTAGCGGACTTCGTCGGAGGAAAATATTTCGTTAAAACTTTCTCCGTCATCTCGGCCCATGTAGTGATGGAACCTCTAGGAAGAGATCCCAACCATTGCTTGGCCTTAGTCCGCAAAGAGAATGGAAATAAACGCAAACGAATAGTGTCATCGGTGATGCTATTGATTTTAAACGTATCGCAAATTTCTAAACAATTTAATAAATATAAATTTGGATTTTCATCTGGTAAGCCGTCAAAGATGACGGTTTGATGTACCATTTGAATGATACTCGTTTTAATTTCAAAATTATTATTCGCCACCGCCGGACGAATAATACTAGATTGTGTTCCCTCCCAATTTGGCCTCGCATAATAGGACATAGTTCGTAGCGGAGCCTCATTATGGTCGAGGTTTTCCAATAAGCCTTTGTTAGTTTCTCTGATTGACTCTTCTTGAATTATTGGTAGATCACTAAATCGGAGACGACGCCACAAGGTGCGCTAGATTTCCGGATCAAAACAGAATTCTAGATTGACTGAAGAGTCTCCTCGGGTCATAAACCAAAACTAAAAGAGGAAAATATGTGAACAAGATAAATAAAATAAAATAAAATTTTAGATAAATATTTTAATAAAAAAAAAATTTTAATTTTTTTTTAATATATAAATAATATTTTTTGAAGATTTTTTTTTATTTTATTTAGGTGAATTAAAATTAGTCCTGGACTTCCCAAGGTCAACCCGGTGAAGAGCTCGCAAGGTACTAAAGGCTGTGATGGGAATTCAAGCTCAATGCGTCCTATCTAGAAATTTAGTTGCACCTTAAAAATAAGAAAAGAAAAGATAAAATTAATAGATATTTCATTTTTCAAAATATCAATCGTAGTCCCCGGCAACGACGCCAAAAACTTGATGCGCAAAACTATATCCGCAAAAGATAACGGCAAGTGTACCGTATCGAATGTAGTATAGGTTATAAAAACCAAGGTCGTATTAGACTCGGGGCGGTTGATTACTCTTACTTCGGTAAATCTCTATTATCTTATCGAATAAAACTTGTGGTTGGTTGGTTGCAAAAAGGAGAAATAGCTTATTTTAAATTGATGAGTTTAAAGACGAGTACTCAACCTTGAATCACCTTGGAAAATAAAATATAATAAGAACAACTTCTAATTCTCTTGAGAAATTACTTGACCATGGAGGTTCCCGATTTATGAACACACCTCTCTCGAGGATACGCTCAACTGAGTTTAGGTTGATCAATCGAACTTTCGTTCTAGAATCAAAATCCCTAAAACTCGCTTTATCGTAGTGAACCCCTCTATTGGATTTGACTCCAATCTGGGAGAATTATGTCATCCTCGCATGAGGAGTGCATTCAACTCTCTTTATCCTTGAAATGATCGATTCAAATTCAAAACCTCTATATTAGACTACGAAAATAAGAATGAGAATTATATATCGATAATATAATCTCAATCCAAATAAGTTCAAGGATAAATCTTAAGTATTCTAAGGAAGAGAAAGAGAAGCTAGAATTTAAATCATGAATTATATTTCCCTTGGATCATCTCGGTCGAGTACTAATAAAATTTAGCTACTCATAGAGATGGAGGAAACAACTAAATAAAAGAAGTGCATGATGAAAAGTGAGAGTAGAATAAGAGAAAAGTAGCTATTTTATTAATTTGCAAATGAAATTACAACTAGAAATTGGAAGTTACAAGCTTGGGAAATAAAAGTACAAGAAGGAAACGACATACAAGAATAAGAAAACAGTGCAAGAAATAAGCTAGAACTCCAAAACTTCGTCCTCAATCATCTGGAAAAGCTCCCTTTAAATAGCTGAATTTTTGGTGTTACACGCCCTTGGTCACGCCCGTGACCATGGGCGTGTAAGGCGCGTGATCAAAGAAGCAGTGGAGAGGGCGACTTCTGGAGTAAATGCGAGCGTTTCAGCCATGTCATTCCCTAGGTACTGCTAGTGACCTGGGGCGTGTAATCTTAAAATCTGGCTTTTGGCGGGAAACTTCAGCGGGAAATGGCGCTCGATGAGTCACGCCCGTGTACTGGATGTCATGCCCCATGGTCACGACCGTGACCTGGGGCGTGTAATTTTAATTGACGTGGCAGGCTTGATCTCAGTGGTTCTGATTCGTCTCAGCGGGTCACGGCTGTGACATGGGGTCATGCCCTTGGTCACTCCCGTGACCTGGGCGTGTACTTGGCAAACTCTTCACGAAACGACCCCGGCGTGGCAGAAGCAGTTCTGGAACACCGCGCAGGTTACACGCCCATTGGTCACGCCTATGACCTGGGGCGTGTAAATGTACTTTTTGCTCCAAATATCCAGAAAACCTGAAAATACAAAATAAACTTAAGTTAGCTTATGAAATTAAAATAGGAAAGATTTATATGATATAATTTAGATAAATAACATAATTTCATATTAAAATAATAATAAAACTATACTAAAAGATGAGTAAATAAATTACTCATCAGAGATCTCAAGAACGAATGAAGCAGAGGGCTAGGATGATAAATACGGTAGTTGGACATGGCGGCAGGACCTATTTATAGAAATATTGAAAAGGTGGGAAGGAGTCGAAGCGTCAGAGGGTACGGTTAGCAGATCTCACTACGATATGCCTCGATCCTCGGGCCGGACCCAGTTCATCTCCCACTGGCAACAATGCGGCGAAGCCAGCTCGCCATAGGCTGAGAGAATGCGCGGCAGGCGAGGCGAGCCTAATATAAGTGGCGGGCAAGAACATTAAGAAAAAAATAAAAACTAGCGAACGTGGCACAAGCAGTAATATCTCAACGCGAGTAAATAAAAGAAAGCCCAATGACGAGCAAGAAGTACCAAGCTAATAATAATAAATGGTGTACGCGGATTGTTCAAATAAATACAAAGTACAATACAAGGTTCGTCTGATGGGTGCAAGCGCTAGAAGGATTAATACTAGATCCACCTCCATCGACCTCGCCCTCACACCCCCGAGATCGGCGACACTCGAGGATAAAGGCAGGTGCGGATGATACGGAGCTCCTACTGTAAAAAGATCACCTGTCCTCCGCTCGTGATATGTGCACCACCAGGGAGGTGACCTCGTCATGAGTATTCAGTCACAGATCAACGAAGAGTCGCGCATGGTCGTCCTTGAGTGCATCAAGAAGCTCCTCGGAGGATGCCCTATCCTCCCACGCCTGGTTGTACAGTTCTCGCAGCATGTGGTCATACTTCTGAAGCACCTCAGTGGTCCGCCTCTTCATCACCTCGGGGTCACGAGGATCGCCCAAGAAGTCAGCAATATTATATAGCATGGGCGGGGGCGACATCTCCTCTTCCCCAAGGTCAATATTGGCGGCGGAGCACTTGAGGGCACCTACAAGAAAGAAATTAGTTGCGAAAGCAAAGTACAAATCATTGCTAGAGTCGACCAACCAGGCAAGGTCGTGGTCGCTTTACTGGGGCGATGGCGAGTGGAGCTCGATTGTCCTTGGAAGGCCTCGGTGTAGGTAAGCATGACATATTTCCCCAGGCTAGGGGGTGCGACGAATTGCTGGCAATCCGGAAGGAGGCAATTAGCGAGCTACCACTATTCTTTTGTCCTAGGAGACCAAATTCAAGGGTGGGTATGGCCTCGCCCGGTGGAGCTGGCGAGCCCACTGAAATGGTGTGATTCCCGAGTGTCGCGAGGAGGGTCTCTGCAAGAGGTGACGGTGCAGGAATGTTAATGGCGGAAGGAACCCAGTTAGCAGGAATGAAGGTGGGCAACTCACCAGGTCACGACAAGGAGTGCTCCAGGGTGGCGGGGTCTGTATCAATGGCCGCCGAACTAGTCCTCCCATGGGATGGAGGGAGAGGACCTGTCATGACCTCACCTATGATATCTCCCTTGAGGAGCACATCTTGCGAGCAAGAGAATGATATTAGCCTAGTTTCAGGAGGGAGATGTCACAGGTGAGGTCATAACGGGTCCTCTCCCTCCATCCCCTGGGAGGAATGGTTCGGCGGCCATGGATACAGACCCCTGCGAGCAAGAAAATGATATTAGCCTAGTTTCAGTAGATGTCGACCTATCAGCTTGAATACTTGCTGGGCGAGCCTGGTGTCGGGTAACGGATCCGGGTGTGAGGACCCATATTCCCCTGGATGTCGCCTGACCATCTTTGCTTTCTTGATCGTGGGGAAAGCTTGTGTGCTGGCGCTTCCCTAATAGGCATCTCGTGGAAGAGGTTAGCATGTGTACTGGCCCTTCTGCAAGGTGGCTGTTCTAGGCATAGTACTCCCCTCGGTTGTGTCTTGTGTTCCGGGAGGGGGGTATTACACTGTACTTCCAGCCTGAGTGTAGGATTTCAGAGGAGATCAGAGGTAGGGATTTTTGATAGGACGGATGTAGGAAACTAGGAGGGTTTCTGAGTTGTAGGAGTTGGAGTACTCTTAGTGGTAGGGTTTTTGGCCTGAGGTTGGGTTTTTGAGGAAACCTAAGTGATTATGATGGATCTGAGTTATAAGATCTTGGAGTAGAGATTTGGAGGTGTTTGCCATGTCTAACCCACTATTAGAAAGAAGTAGAGGGAAAGTGGACTACCCATAGACACACTGTCTTGGGGAACCACTATAAATAGTTGTGTGTGTTTGCAATTACTTTATTCAATCAATTAATAACCATTAGTTGTAAGCAGAAAATTTCAAAGGAACCTATTCATCCCCCATCTAGGTGAGTTAGACTACTACCAAGTAAACTATCAAGTGGTATTAGAGCGAGGGTGGTCAAATAGGACTTAACAGTCTGACCAGATCCTACTAGGAGTAGTCTATTCGGAATTCAATGGCTGCCACTGGAGGTCAGAAGGAGATGGGATCCATGAAACTGCCCATATGCAAAAAGGAGACCTTTGGCATATGGAAGCAAATGGTAAGGCTGTTTATGGAAGCCTCTGACCCTAGGATATTGATGCGCAATTTTAGCAATGCTAATTAGCAAGCATGAAATGCGAATCAACGGCAAGTGCACTGGTCACTATCAAGTAATAAAATTGGGAATATCTTCCCTGAATATCGTCTCTCAAGGAATGCAGGTTCTGGTGAACGAAACGCGTGGTGAATCAATCGTTACACGAGCGAATAAAGTAAAAACAAGGGCATTGTGATTTGGTTCCTAAGCTGATGCCGAAAAGAGAGATGCGAGTCAAGACTCTGCTTCGCAAGGCGGGATGGATGCAGCAACCGCGATGTCGTGCTTCGGGAGGCGTGTGGACGGAAAGTAACTGTGATGGGTGAGGGTCGCACACACCACTTCTCCAAGCATCACCACTAGCAATTGTTAGGGTTTCACACACAACGAACTCAGAAAATCACAACAAGGAAAATGCTATTCTCACACCACCGCATCATTGCATATGAACATCATAAAAGATCTATGACATTAAGATAATCAATAGTTCATTACAACAACACAAAGAAAACACAAGCATCAAGTTTAGAGAGGACCAATAGGAAGATGTCACCGCATCTTGGGTTCTCGGCCAGAATGAGAGGTTGTTGGGCTCTCTCCGGGCTCGGCCCTCAGATGGTGTGCGGACTCGAAGGAGGTTGTCACCGCTCCAACGATCTACATCACTTCTATGGCTTCCTACGATGAGGAATGCTTGAACACTTTGTGGAGAATGCTTGCAAATGCTCCCGGATGGAGGAATGGCGAAAGAGATCGCTGGAAATGGTCTACTCTAGTCTCCTCTGGTTGAAAGGGCGAAAATGGCAGGGTTCCTACACTTTTCCCGCGAGGGGGATCGGTCCTCGGATAGCGGCATTTCCTACGCTTTTATACTAAACAAGCATAAAAATGGTCACGCACGGTCGAACGCACGGTCGTGCGCTGCCCGTGCGATAATTAGAGATAAAAACTGGCGTGAAGACGAAGCTGCGCCGGCCGTGCGATTTACTCACGCACGGGAAAATCCGCCCGTGCGTCAAAACGCATGGGTAAATTCAGAAAAGCTAGAAACAGGAAGAAACACGCGTCTGTGCGTTTGACTCACGCACGGGCAATTCCCCTCATGCGTCAAAACGCATGACCAAACTCAAAACTCCCATTTTCTGCCCAGATGAGAACGCACGACCACAACCGTCCGTGCGTCAAGGAAACGCACGACCTTGCGTTGCACACAATCATGAATTCTGGGGGAAAACTGGATGATTAGCCCACCTGTACATAAGATAAAACAGCTGGGAAAACACCTCCAGCACTAGGTAAGCATAGAAAAAGGGATGGGGAGCACCATGTGCTTACCCCCAATAACAAGGAGCGCAAATGCACACCGAAACGGGCCTAAGAGTGCACTTAGCAATGAATAACAAAATATAATCAAAAATATGCCTAAAGTGTAGTGCATCAACTAGAAATACGGCCCAGATGAGTCCATTAATGTGTATATAAATGAGACTCATCAGATATACATCAATGTAAAGGAAGGTCCTTTTATATTCCTAAAGGCCTCCACTATAGATCCAACTACCAAGTGCCCAAGACCTATGCTGAAATGATAAAGGATGAAATTGCACTTGCTACTATGGATAAGAGAGCACAAAACATTATAGTAAATGCAATTGATGATTCCACCTTCTAGAATTTGGTGCATTGTGATACCGCAAAGGATATGTGGGATACACTTATAGTGTATATGGGAGGTACTGATGAAGTGAGGGATGATAGGAAATCCCTCCTTAACAAGGAATATGAAGCCTTCGGGCAACACAGTATGGAAAGCATAGCTGATTGCTAGGGTGGTTAATGAGCCGACGACCTATGGGAGGGTATTCAGCCAATATGAGATGAATGATAAATTCCTAAGAACTCTAACTAGATACTGGGATACAAAAATCTGTGTCATCAGGGAAGGGGCAAAGCTGGGTGAGACTCCTCACCATACACTATTTGGGAAGCTGCTCTCTCTTGAGATGCAGCTATCTGCAAGAAAGGAGGAGGAAACCACTGTCAGGACTCATGCAAAGGAGATATCTATGGCTCTTAAATCTGAGAGCTCTAATAAGAGCAAGGAGAGAATGCCCTCTCCACCAAGAAGAGTTGCTGACTCAAAAAACTCTGAGCACAACTCATCTGACAGCAATTCAACAGATGAAGAATTTTATGCCTTCTCCAGGCACTTCAAGAAGTTGATGAAGAGGAAGCAGTGGAAGAACGGACCTTCCTCCTCTTCTCATCCCAAGAAGGACACATCAAATTAGGGAGGCAGCACCACAAAGGTGTCAGGTATGATTCTAAACTTGTTAAACATGTTTCAAATAATGTTATCTATTATTGATGCAGCAAGCCTAGACATGTCATAGTTGACTGTCCAGTCAAGAGAAAATAAAAAGGTGATATGAATCCCCATCGCTACAAGGGAAGGAAAGGTGAAAAATCCTTCCTGGCAAAGAAGGAAAGGTGCTGGAGTGAATCTGAATCTTCATCTTCAGATTCTGATGAAGAAGAGGAAGCCTATATAGTGTTATTTGCAGCTGCTGAGGATGAAGATTATCCAGCTGCTAAGATAGGCATCAGGGCCCCTCTATCACATTCAGACAGTTACATTGAGGTGGATGAATATATCAAATAATGTTATGGCTTAATGGCCATATCTGATGGTGAAGACAGTCAGGATCATCCTGATCAGGAATCAACTCTTTTCATTCCTTCTTCTGATTATGAGTCAATTCCAGAATCTGAAATAGTTTCATCTAATGATGAAAGTTGTACAGAATCTGAGGTGGATGACAATCAATTGATTGACAAGTATGGTGCCCTCCTGGAAGCTCTGAAAAAGAGCAAAAAGCTATCCAAGATGCAAGCTCTAGAAATTTCTTCCCTTTAGCAGGCAAAGCCTGAATGTACTGAGTCAGCTACCAAACTGGATCAGATGATTATAGAAATTAGTCATCTAATGGGAATTAAAATCTTTCAACAAAGCACCATTAGCCAAAAGAACAAGGTCATTATGGATCTTGAAGAGAAGCTTCTCGAGGAGAAATGTTTAGTGGCTAAATTCTCTAAGCTCAAATCAATACTGCCCATCATTGACACCTTCTCCTCCCAAATAAATAGGAGAGGGCTGGGATTCAATAATGTGGCAGTAAGTTTCTGGGAATGGAGGAAAGGGTTAGGATAATGCTAAGCCTCATACCACCTTTCAAAAGGTGTTGGTTCCCTCTAACAGGTATATGACCAGGACAACATGTATGGTCACTGGAATAATGGAAGCTCCTATAGTAAGGGGAATACTCCTAACTATGGTAGGAGAAATGGCATGGGGATGTGTGCTTTGAAAGCTCCACATTAGGATATTCAAATAGCCCATCATGGACCATTTGTATTTGGTACTTCAGCCCCCTCATTCAAGGGTAAGGAAGCTACCTCTTCAAAATCCCATTCAGCAAAATCCATGGCTATAGTCAGGCCTATAATCAAGTCTAATAGTACAGTATTGGATGCCATCAATTCAAGCTTAGTTGCCAAACTAAGACCAGCTGATGTCATTCAGATAAAGTCTGTTAAGACAAGTTATTGACTGTCAACAAGCCAAGTGATTGCTAACAGGAATAGGAAGAATGTTACTACCTTCTTCACTGAACATAAGCATCATGATGCTCCTTCCACCTCAAGAAGTGTTCAGAAAAGAAGATACAACATCTATGAATGTTGTTGTTGTGGTAAAGTGGGACACTTTGCCATTGATTATTGGCACAACACTAATGTGCCCATTGCAAAAAGGAGCTTTCCTACAAAAGTTGTAGTGAGTGGAAGTGTTTTTTTTATGCTAACAAGAACCTAGGACTCAAAATCATTTGGGCTCCTAAGGGAATATGAATTACACTTTACAGGATAGTTCAAGTACCAGTGTAAGGGAAATATGGTACTTGGAGAGTGGGTGCTCAAGGTACATGACAGGAAGTATAAGTCATCTTTGGAAATTCTGATAGAGGAGTCACCAAAGCATATGGTATGATTACCAATGGCATAGTTTCAATAAAAAGGGTAGCTTATGTTGAAGGGTTGCATCACAACCTTGTAAGCATAAGTCAACTATATGTTTTGGGCTATGTCATCGAATTCCACAATGACAAACGCTTGATCAAAAAGTCAATTGACTAAGAAGTCATTCTCTCAGGCACTAGGAGTGGGAATGTTTATTGCTTAGACTTTAATTGAAATAGTTCATTATCTTCTGTATGTATTTTATCTAATGAGAGTGAGTCTCTTTGTGTTCAATGGCACAAGAGACTTGCCTACATTCCTACAAGAAAATGTATAAATTATTTTCTAAAAACCTTGTTAGGAATAGTCCAAATTTAAAATGTGTTAAAATTGGTCCTTGTCATGCATGCTAAATAGGTAAGTAAACTAGGGCCACCTTTAAAAGCATTGGCTCCAAAGACACTGAAAAATGTCTATATCTGTTGCATATGGACTTGTTTGGTCCTTTGCCCATTCATAACCTAGGTGGGAAGGTGTTGATGAGTTTCCATTATATACATGTTTTAGGACTCATTTGGGCTTATTATCATGCATAGGTACTGCATATTAGGTTGATTATCGATCATATTGGACTAGTTTTTCATTTGCGTAGATAGTACCTTCCATAGCCTAGTTCTGTGTGTTATCTTGGATGGTTCCCTTTTATTCTTTTTAGTGCAAATTTTATGCCGCTGGGGAGCTTTGTTTCTATACCCCCAGCAGGTATGTTTGAGTTTGATGCAGGTGCAATGATCATGTGAACGCTCGGAATGGTTTGGGGCAAATTTTAGCCTAAAAAGCCACTGATCGTGCGTTTTCCTTCGCGCACAATCAGGCACACGACCACTGGTCGTGCGTTAATTCCCCTTAACTAACAGAGCGGTTCGCACGATCATTGGACTTCTTCGCGCACGACCACTAGTCGTGCGCCACAGACCGTGCGTTAATTTCCTATCTCCCCCTCTGCTACAGGTTGACCGCGCACGATCACAAGCATTCCTTCGCGCACGACCACTAGTTATGCACCCCTAATCGTGCACTGTATTTTCTCTGCTCTGTATTTAAAGGCCGGTTCCGTGATTCTAGGGCAAGCCAGCACAGTTTAGGCACGAATTCTTCCGCAAGCTTCCGCCATTTTCCCTCTTTAAGCTCCATCCATCCATCCTTTTCCTTGGGAAAGCTTCATCCATCGATCCTAAGCTCCATCAAGGGTCCTAGAAGCATTCTCCGCCATCTACAACAAGCATTTGAAGGTGAGACATCTCCATTGAGCTAAGTGGAAGACACCCAGCTCTGAGAAGAAGACGAATGATGTTTAGAGGTAGTGACAGCCTCTGAACCCCGGAAGCAACCAAGGACTGAGCTTGGAGGAGGCGTGACGACCCCCCATTCCGACCAAGATCTACGGAGAGGCTTCTCATCTCATTGTTTCCTCTACCCTCTCTCTCTCTCTTTGGAAATGTACTTTTGATTGTTGTAATGAACTGCATTGCTTTCTATTTGTCTATGAATGGGAGCTTTTTCTTGTTTCGTTCTTCAATTGATGCTTTGTTGTGATGCGCTCCGCCTCCACTCCACTTCCACACACGCGTTCTAGCTAGCTCACTCTAGCAAAAGCTAGAGGTGAGAGTTAAGAGGTGCCCTCGACCCTCACAAAACCCCACACTTTGTCCATTTCACCCACTTACCGAAGCACGACATCGCGACCGCTGCACTCACCCCCACTTTGCGAAGAGGTGTGTGCGACCCTCAATCGTCACAGTTACTTTCTGTCCGCGCACCTTCCAAAGCACGACATCGCGGCCGTTGCATCCATCCTGCCTTGCGAAGCGGAGTTTTGACCCGCATTTCTTCTTTCTGCAATAGCTTAGGAAACCATCACAACGCCCTTGCTTTATTCGCTCGTGTAACACTCGACTCAATCTATTTTCTTATCACCACATCCTGCATTCCTTTGAGAATGATATTCGGGGAATTCCTCCCTACTTTTATTACTTGACAACGACCGGTGCACTGCCATCGTACCACATTTTGCGCTTGCTAATTAGCGGTGCTGAAATCGCGCGTCAAGTTTTTGGCGCCGTTGCTGGGGAATGCAGGCTTGATGAGATTTTGGTTGTGAATCGATTGTTTTCGATTGAGTCTTTTATTCTTTTCAATTTATTCTTTATTATTCTATTTTCTTCTTCTGTATCATGTGGGCGCATTTGAATATCCGATGTCCTTGGTGTGGGGACACATCCCACGCTAGTGATAGGTGCCCCAAAGAGTATGGTGTTGTTCATAAATCGTACGGAGCCCATAAATCTTTTGGATCCTCTACTTTTACGTGGCTACCGCACCTTCGGTGCCGGCGAAGCCGGTGAAGCAGTGTTTATTTTGCAAAAGTAGAGAGCATGGCTGGAAGGACTGTGATGATTATCTTCGCCAACTGGAGGATGACGATGAGCCGGATATCCGGATCATCCCATCTTCGAATTCTGCGAGCATAGCCCCTTCCTCTGGTTACGTGTCCCTTCTACCTTCACTTCTTGAAGTTTCTGGAATCGATGCGTGTATCAGTGTCCCTAATGACTCTGTTTCTGATGCCCCCCTACCTCTTCGGTTCATGTACCACTTTGCGTGGATTTGATCCCTTATATGGAGAGTGAGCCCGAACTCTCAAGTGACACGTCTTCTCCCACTACACATGAAGCTACATCTATTTCTGATGTTATCGTTGAGGTCAATTTGCAGGATGTTGCAGACCTGCGTAGTGTCGTGCCCACTCTCATGGAGGCGGATAGTCTCGATTGTGCTGAAGCAACCATTTCTGTCCAGTGCGAGAAAGTCCAAGTTATAGAGGAGGCCATTGTGTGCGTTGTTGAGTCTAGTGAGATCTTCGACGATGTCATCAGTTTGTCATTGCCACACCCTATGGGGGATGAAGCCGGGATTATACCCTCAGATGAGATTTCTTTTAGTTTTTCTTCTAATTTATTTCCTGACACCCTCTCTTTATGTACAAGGATGCAGGATGCCCCTCCTCCGATTGATCAGACCTTATGCATGGAGGAGCCGAAAGCCTGGCGGGATGAGGAAAGTACAGTGAAGGAACATCTTGTTTCCTTATCATCGTTGGTGCTTCCCCTTGAGGATTGGTTACAAGGGGGCAAGCGGTTTTTCTTTGAAGACATAATACTGGAGGAGAAGAAGTGAGCGAAAAAGGAGGAGATTTGGGGTTGGAGGCTGAGTATCCTACTTAATTTCCACCCCTACTACCAGGTCCCCAGACCTTTTTCTTCCATCAGTTGTTACTACTTCAAATCATCATATAGCTGATTTGTTTTGAGCTTGTAATAATAATTAGGATCTATTGACTTTTGCTTATTCTTAGACTTTATAAACTGCTTAATACAGGTATTTGGTCCACCTTTAAGGACGTTAAACAAAAGGGCTTCTTGGGAGACAACCCATGGGAACCAATCGGTTCCGTTTGCCTTTTAATTTCTTTTATGTTCTATTATTTCCTTTTTGCTAACATCGTAGGCTGAAGCTCTTGCGTGGTGGATGAGGAAGGAGAAAATTTTAAGATGGAATTACCGCACTTCTGGCATGCTCATTTGTGAGCATAGGTCCACTCTACCCCTCTTTTCCTTATGTTTGAATTTTTTTATTTTATTTGGTTTCGATCAAGTCTGGGGGAGAGAGGGAGCTGTGCACGTGCACACACTTTGCATGGCATGCTAGAATGTGCTGAGTTAGGAATTTTCAATTTTATTGTGCACATTGCAAACACTTGCACCTAGTTCACGCGCACTTGATCACGCGTGCTTATTGGGTATTGCTGCCAGGTTCCCGGCTCTTAAGAATTAGATTGTTAGTGTAGTAGTGAGGAGTAGAGAAAAATGTCGACTCGAGTTGTGCTCTAGTCGAGTGCTCCCGTCACGCCTAGAAATTCAATTAGAGTAGAATAAAATTCAATATTAAAATTTAATTCTATTATAGTAGCTGCAATTTATTTTACTTTAGTGGTGAATCCAGTGAATCCAACAGTAGCATAAGGTTGAGTGTAGCTGGACTAGTAGTAGCTTATTACTAGGGTCGGAAGGAAGGACATCCTTTCTCGGTGGCTAGAACTTGCACTAGGCGACTCTTGAAACGATTGCGTTGAAGTACTCGTTATAAAGTGTGATATAGGCCATTTCTTGATCCGTTTGTGCTTTTGAAATCCTTACCAACGTAATCACCTTTGCAAGCCCACTTGAGCCTACCTTTCCTCCTTGTTTAGCTCCACTAAAATTTCACCAAAGCCATAGGGCCAAACCTATGTTCGCACCAACAAATGAGCTGAAAGAAATTTATTTATCGATCACATTTGGTGTTATCTCTGTGGTGTATGGTAGCCATGGAAAAGCTGAAGGAGAAGTTTTTATTGTGACTACAAAAGAAATTCTGTCGAGAAGAGAAAAGAAAAAAAATGTTCAAAAAGAACTTTCAATTACATTCTCTCGACAAAAACAAATTATGTTTGGCTTAGCACGCACCTAGTGTTCAGCTGAAGCCTGGGGGTCTTGTGTAGTTCTTGAAAATGTTATATTGGTGATTGTAATTCTCTTGTGTGCTCGGGTTATGTTGATTGCGATTCCCATCGTCCTTCTACTAATCTAGCCTAAACTCAAACTAAGCCAAATCTTAACCTATATGTCCCATTGACTTTAAATATGAGTCATCTCATGTAGTGGAGAGAGTGCGAACTTGCAAGCCTATGGACACCGACTTTGATGGATTTCTTAGGAGATTGTCCCGAGCTCTTATTCAAGAAATACTCTACTCATTAGTCACGCTATTTTCCCTTATGCGCGACCGAAAAATTCACCGGGATTCACCATCCAAGTAAAATAGATTTCAAATTACTGTTTTAGAAATGGTTAAATGTAATCTTGAGTTATATTCTATTCTAATGTATTTCTACGCATGTGAGCATGCGACTTCGCATGAGTCTCCACCGCTCAATCACACTCTAACATCCAATTGTTCCGACATGAGAGCTGAGTAGTTTGCCCGAGACGTGCAAATGGTTAAGTCTGGGGGTGTGATGAGTCTCCATTATATACATGTTTTAGGACTCAATTGGGCTTATTATCATGCATAGGTACTGCATATTAGGTTGATTATCGATCATATTGCACTAGTTGTTCATTTGCGTAGATAGTACCTACCATAGCCTAGTTCTGTGTGTTATCTTGGATGGTTCCCTTTTATTCTTTTTAGTGCATATTTTATGTTGCTGGGGAGCTTTGTTTCTATACCCCAGCGGGTATGTTAGAGTTTGTTGCAGGTGCAATGATCATGTGAACGCTCGGAATGGTTTGGGGTGAATTTTAGCCTAAAAGCCACTGATCGTGTGTTTTCCTTCGTGCACGATCAGGTGCACGACCAATGGTCGTGCGTTAATTCCCCTTAACTGACAGAGCAGTTCGCACGATCATTGGACTTCTTCGCGCACGACCACTGGTCGTGCGCCACTAACTGTGATTTATTTTCTTATCTCCCCGTCTGCTACAAGTTGACCGCGCACGATCTCAAGCATTCCTTCGCGCACGACCACTGGTCGTGCGCCCCTGATTGTGCTCTGTATTTTCTTGCTCCATATTTAAAGGCTGGTTCTGCGATTCTAGGGAAAGCCAGCACAGTTTAGGCGCGAATTCTTCCGCAAGCTTCCACCATTTTCCCTCTCAAAGCTCCATCCATCCATCCTCTTCCTTGGGAAAGCTTCATCCATCGATCCTAAGCTCCATCAAGGGTCCTAGAATCATTCTCCGCCATCTACAGCAAGCATTTGAAGGTGAGACATCTCCATTGAGCTAAGTGGAAGAGACCCAGCTCTGAGAAGAAGACGAATGATGTTTAGAAGTAGTGACAGCCTCTGAACCCCGGAAGCAACCAAGGACTGAGCTCGGAGGAGGCATGACGACCCCCCATTCCGACCAAGATCTATGGCGAAGCTTCTCATCTCGTGGTTTCCTCTACCCTTTGGCTCTTTTTGGAAATGTACTTTTGATTGTTGTAATGAACTGGATTGCTTTCTATTTATCTATGAATGGGAGCTTTTTCTTGTTTCGTTCTTCATTTGATGCTTTGTTGTGATGCGCTCCGCCTCCACTCCACTTCCACACACGTGTTCTAGCTAGCTCACTCTAGCAAAAGCTAGAGGTGAGAGTGAATAGGTGCCCTCGACCCTCACAAAACCCTGCACTGTGGCCATTTCACCCACTTACCGAAGCACGGCATCGCGGCCGCTGCACTCTCCACCACTTTACGAAGAGGTGTGTGCAACCCTCAATTGTCACAGTTAATTTCCGTCCACGCGCCTTCCGAAGCACGGCATCGCGGCCGTTGCATCCATCCTGCCTTGCGAAGCAGAGTTTTGACCCGCATTTCTTATTTCTGCAATAGCTTAGGACACCATCACGATGCCCTTGCTTTATTCGCTCCTGTAACACTCGACTCACTCTATTTTCTTATCACCACATCCTGCATTCCTTTGAGAACGATATTCGGGGAATTCCTCCCTACTTTTATTACTTGACAACAACCGGTGCACTGCCGTCTACCGCATTTTGTGCTTACTAATTAGCGGTGCTGAAATTGCGCGTCAGGTGTATACTTTAGTGATTGTTAATGATCACTCAAAGTATACATGGGTATTCTTCCTTAAGAATATATTTGATACTTTAGATATCTTTATAAACTATGTCAAGGCAATTCAGAATAAACTAAAATGTATTGTGGTCAAAACTTGAACTGGCCATGGTACAGAATTTCAATCTGGGGCCATGACAAAGCATTGTCAAGAATTTGGTATCACCCATGAGTTTTCCTCTCCAAGGACTCCACAACAAAATTGTGTGGCTGAGAGAAGGAATAGGACCTTGATAGAAGCTGGGAGATCATTACTTAGTGACCCCTCACTCCCAGAATATTTCTGGGCTGTGGCAGTCAATAATGGTTGTTATGTTCTGAATAGAGCTTCCATCAATAAGGCCCTTGGAAAATACCCTATGAGATTCTGAAAGGCAAACAACCAATAATTTCATATTTTAGAATCTTTGGTTATAAATGCTACATCTTAAATAATGGAAAATTGTAACTAACATAGTTTGCTGAAAAATGCAATGTTGGTGTTCTTGTTGGATATAGCTCACATAGTAGCGCTTATAGAGTATTCAATAAGAAGACTCATGTTGTCTTTGATGAGACTAACCTACTTTATGAGGGCTGGTCCAGTTCTCCTGTTTTGATAGAAAATGATAAGGATATGCAAGAGCTGTCTATAAAAGACACACCCAGCTCTAGCAGAATCAATTCAGAGATTGAAGCACTTCAAGATGAAGATGAGCTGGGTGCTGAAGAACATGCCGCTGTAGATGAAATATAGCAAGATGCTAACACATTGCCTGGAGCAACCAGGCATTTGTGGGATCACCCAAGGAACGTAATTATTGGAAATGAGAACCTAGGTGTGATCGCTAGAAGCAGGGCTCACAATAAAGCTCTATTCCTGAGCTTTCTATCTCAGGTAGAGCCCAAAAGGTTTTAGGAAGCCAACCAAGATACCTTCTTGATTCAAGCTATGCAAGAGGAGCTTCAACAATTCAAAAGGTGTAAAGTGTGGAAGTTGGTGCCAAAACCTCAAGGACATAACATAATTGGCTCCAAATGGATCTACATGAACAAACTAGATGAGAATGGTGTCATCATCAAGAACAAAGCAAGACTGGTAGCCAAGGTATATAGACAAGAAGAAGGTATAGACATTGACTAAACCTTTGCCCCAGTTGCAAGGTTAGAGGGAATTAGATTATTTCTTGCCTATGCTGCCCACAAGGGGTTCAAGGTTTACCAAAAGTATGTTAAGTCAGCTTTTCTAAATGGAAATTTGAAGGAAGACGTATATGTGGATTAGCCATCAAGTTTTGTTCATCCAACTCTAACCTCCCATGTTTATTTACTTATGAAAACTTTATATGGTCTAAAGCAAGCCCCTAGGGCTTGGTATGAGACCTTGTCTACCTTTCTCATCAAGAACTAGTTCTTGATGGGAAGGATAGATAGCATATTATTCCTTAGTGAAACAAAGGGCAAGTGTCTCCAAGTCCAAATATATGTTGATGACATAATTTTTGGGTCTACTGATGACAACCTTTGCAAAAGGTTTGACATCCTTATGCATGGGGAGTTTGAGATGAGCAGTATGAGAGAGCTCAAGTACTTTTAGGCCTCCAACTGAAACAGTTTGATGAAGAAATATTTGTCTCTCAGACCAAGTACACTAGGGAGATTATCAAGAAGTTGGGGATGGAATCTAATTCCACTATGAAAACTCTCATGGGGTCCAATATTTCCCTAGATAAGTGATGCGCAAATCTTAGCAAACCGCTAAAGACGGTAGTAAGACTGCGGCACGAAACGGCAGTGTACCGAACATTCAAGTAATATAAAATGGGACTGAATCCCCAAGTATCGATCTCAAAGGAACACAGTATGGTGGAGTTAACTTTCAAGGAAGGACTTGAGATCGAAGTCCTAAAGGTCGGATGGAATACAGGAGAGTTGGTTTGGCTTTTGGAAAATAAAAGAAAACAACTACAACTACTCCTATGCAATGCCGCTATGCAATGCTTAGCTTGGCGGAATGGAGACTAGGCAGGCCTTGAGCGCGCTGCGTCGCAAGGGAGGATGGACGAGTAGGCAAGCGGAGTCGAACTGTGTAGGCCTTGAGCGCACTGCTTCGTTGGGCGAATGGATTACACGGGCCGCTATGCCACGCTTCGCTAGGCGGATGGAAGAGTATGCAAGCGGATGTAATGGTTCGCACAGGCGGAGTCGGAATGGATTACACGGGCCGTTATGCCACGCTTCGCTAGGCGGATGGAGGAGTAGGCATACGGATGAGGGTCGCAAGCACCTCATCGACAAGCACGCCACTAGCAATTGCTAGTGCGGCACACGAACGTGACGGCGGGATGGAGGATGGAATGGGGCGCTCCTCACTTGCATAAACCACTCATATCAATTTTACATTAACATGAAATACAAAAATAACATGATAAGGTTTAAGCAAACATTGTTCATACACCCAAACTATAAAGGAAAACGATACTACAGTATAAAGGGGGGTTTAGATTACAACCAAAGCACGGAGACTCATCAGAGGTTCATGGTCGGAATCTAGGTTTGTCAATCCTTGTCCGGGCTCGGGCTCCAACTGCCGTCAGGGGTCCGGAAGAGCTGTCACCTTCTTCTATTATACCCGTCTTCTCCGTCAATCTTCTCTGGCCACGATCTCACCGGAGAACTTCATATATGCAGCAGGAAATCCCTTGAAATAGAGCTTTGGAGATGCACGATCAATGGAGGAGGCCTAGAGGATGCTCGGGCTTGAGATTTGCAAGAGAATGGCGGCCGGAGATCCTCCCGAAGGTGGGCGGTGATGGAGAGGCGAGATGGGCACTCTGGAGCAGGAAATGGCGCTGAAATAGACCTAAAATACGGATTCGGGCGAAAGGATTCGTGAAAACGTGTATTTATAGAAAGCAGATTTTTGAGCGCGCACGTTCAGAGGCGCACGACCAGTGACCGTGCGTGAAGGATGCCTGTGATAGTGCGCGAAGAAACTGTAGCATAATCCTAAACTCCAAAATAGCGCACGATCAGTGGCGCACGACCATTGGTCGTGCGCACTATATCCAGTGGTCGTGCGAAGTGCCGGACAGGCCCATTTTAAGTGAGAATTAATGCACGATCAGTGGCGCACGACCAGTGGTCGTACGCACTAATGGCTAGTGCTCGTGCGCAGTGTTCCTATGCAGTTTTTGCGCCCCGGAACACTCGCACAACCCCCGTGTCAACATGAAAGATCGTCGGGCCACGCAAATGGGCCTTCCACACATTCTCAAATCTCCGAAATTAAATTGCAACATAAAGCATGAGTAAGATAATCATGAAAATACACCGAAACGGGCCTAAAAGTGCACTTAGCATGGAATATCAAATATGCATGAAAACATGCCTAAAGTGTAGTGCAAAGACTAGATAATTGGCCCAAATGAGTCCGAAAATATGTATATAATTGGGACTCATCACACCCCTAGACTTACCTGTTTGCGCGTCCCGAGCAAACAACTCTCGGCGGACGGGAAAAACAAGGGTTAGAAAGGTGATTGTGGCTAGGAGTAATATGCGAAATCAAATAATCACGTACATAAAATTTTTGTAGAAGAAATTTCTACTATGCAAAGTAATTTACAAATATCTCAAATAGTAAATAAGAGATTAGTTTACTCAAAAGCTGAACCAAGTGAGATCTGCCAGTCACGTGTAGGGAGGATGTAGAGACGCGCTTAGACGAGTATTTCGACAAATACGGGATACGGAACTAACTCCACCGAAATCCATCGGTGTCAGGAGCCATAAGCTCGCACTTTCGCACTCTCTCCACAGCATTAGGTAAAACTACACACTAGTCAATAGGGCTTTCGGGTAAATATGTGGCTTAGGTTGCGGTAGGATATACAATGATAAACTCGGAGGCTAACGCACCTAACACATTTGAGGAATATAATTTGTAAAACCCAGACAACACATAAAGCTGATGTGTTCATCGCCAACACCCAACATAAAGTAATTCCTATCAAACAATTCAGAACTTCTGAATTAGAATGTAAAGAACTCGGAATTTTTTTTTCTTTTGGAGCGCTAATCTTTTCAATTTTTAGCTCACTAATACCTTGTTTTTTTTTTTACTTTTTCCTTCAACTTAGCCAATAACACCACGTCACAATAATTAGTTATACTATAAAGCTCAAAACACGTGCGTATACAGGTTTGGTGATCTTGGCATAAGCGAGAGCGGTGGAGCTAAATAGAAAAGGTGGGATAGGCTCAAAATTGGTTAGCAAGGGTAAATTTCTGGTTTTGGCTCAAAGCTCAAACGGTCCAAAGAATGGCCTACATCATGCTAATGCATTAGAACTACCCGGTGCCTATGTTTCGAGAGTCGCTAGGAGCAAGTTCTTAGCCACCGAGAAAGATAACTCTTTCTCCCGACTCGAGAAATACGAATCTAGCGTTCGCTACCAACTCACCTACACTACCGGTAGATCGGCACAGGTTAATGCTTTGAGTAAAATAAAACTCTAATTACTAGATTAGATTAGAATAAAGATACAAAGCATGAAAATAGAAATAGCTTCTATGCAAAATTCTATGCAAAACATGAGTATTCGATTAGAACACTACTGGAGTCGACATCATACTCCAAACCACAATTCCTAGCTAACACAATTGACTTCCCGGCTCCATTCCGAAAGGAAATTTGGCACGGTAGCACTCGCAAGTAAGTGCGTGCATAGTGGGTGCGGTGTGTGCGTGCCACATAAAAATT
This sequence comes from Dactylorhiza incarnata, assembly GCA_033032865.1. Taxonomy (NCBI): domain Eukaryota; kingdom Viridiplantae; phylum Streptophyta; class Magnoliopsida; order Asparagales; family Orchidaceae; genus Dactylorhiza; species Dactylorhiza incarnata. The sequence goes on from JAWHQI010000298.1 coordinate 1,534,780, forward strand.
GATAAACTAAATAAACTGAAAGCTAAAATAACAACACTACCGGAATGCGTGCGTGCGTGCACGTGCATGGTTCTCACTCTCCCCCAGACTACATGAAAGCATAATCTAAAATATGATTCTTTAAGCATTAAATTAAGCAGAAAAGGGAGCATACCGAAAGAATTGGCATTAAATTCTGAAAATTTCTCTCCAAGAGTCCGCCACCAAAGAAATTGCCGCACACCTGCAGGCAAAGAGGCTCCAAGCAAAAATATATAAAACTAAACTATTAACGGGTTAGCAACAAAAACTTGGGTTGTCTCCCAGCAGCGCTTTTGTTTACCATCCTTAAGCTGGACTTAATACCTGTATTAAGCAGTTAATAATATTGTCTAAGCATAAAAGCAAAAGTTAATAAATCCTAAATATTACATGCCTCAAAATGATCAACTATAAGTTGATTTAAAATAGTAACTAAAAATAAAAGAGATGGGCCCGAAGACCCAACAGTAGAAGTAGAAGGAAGGATTTATCCTCCATCCCCAAATCTCTTTCTTTTTCGCCTTCTTCTTCTCTTCCGATATTAGATCAGGATATGAATATCTTTTACGTCCATGCAGCCAATCCTTTAAGGGAAACACCATCACAGCACTGTATTTCCCATGCAAGTATTGGTTTTCATCATTACCGAAAAATGGGTCAACATACTCATAATCCTGCATGGATGGAAAAGAATAAGCATTAAAAATATCAGGAAGAGGAGATAGAGGTGGATCAGCAGTGGAGGGCATTTCAGGTTCAGCTTCCCAAAGATTTACCACTGCTGAATCCCCCGGCACATGTTCAAGCCAAGGAGGGTGGTCAGGAAACAAAATAGAAGAAAGACATAAATAATCTGTAATTATAGGAGTGATCCCGGTTTCACTCCCAGCAGGATCCAAGGATAGATCACTATCGGTATCATATGAGTCGTAACGAGGGGGACCCAAGAGCTCGGGGTCCTAGGTGGTGAGCTGGATGTCCCCATCCAATAAGTAGGTAAATACCTCCTCCTCGGAAAGAGAATCCTCCTCATCCCACCGCGGTGCATCATCATGTTCAAAGGGATCACACTCCCCATCAGAGAGAATGAAATCCTCGTCCCACTTTGGCGCAACCTCAGGCGCCGAATAAACCACCCGCACGACATCATCAGCCGACTCACTAAAGATAGGAGTAGATGAATTTTGCAAGGAATGCGGAGGAACCGTACTGCTCTCAAGATCAGAAAATAAATGAGCAGTCGCCTCCGCGAAAATATCCACAGACGCCTCCCCGCAGGAAGAACCAGAATTTGCACACCATACTGGTGCATCCATGAGTTCCCAATCCTCTCCCTGTTGACCATCGAATGCGTGCACATCGTCACTCAAGGGAAGCTCATAAAAGGGGATTGAGGGACCCATGAAAGAGTTGTACGCGGCGAGAGATTCCTCGGTAATCTCCAAGGGCAAAGATCGAGCCAGATGTGCGATGTCAGTCTAGGGGCCAGGCAACACTCTGGTGGGCCTATCCGCAGTAGTCTCCCGTAAACAGGGGATGTTGCGTACATGTCCTCAGAGGGGGAAGGATCGCACAGACGAGGGCAATCCTTCACCATATGGCCTAAACCTTGACATAGCAAGCACCTAATACAATGCTCAGCGTTTAAAGCAGCTATGGCGTCGATGTATCGACGCAAAGTGTCATAGAGGCGACACTCAGCTTCAGAATTCATCACATAAATATGTGGATAAAACAAAAATCAACAATTCCTTGCAAAATAAAACTACACGCAACCAGAATTAAATGAACACCTGCTACGGAAAAGCCGAAACTAGATAAAGGAGGAAATGAAATGGAAATATGAAATTTTAACACAAAAATAAACAAAAGAAATGGTATAAACAAATGGAAAAGGGCTTCTATCTTACAGCTCTCCGTCTCCAGAAAACTCACACGTCTGTGTTCCCCGGCAACGGCGCCAAAAACTTGATGCGCAAATCTTAGCACACCGCTAAAGACGGTAGTAAGACTGCGGCACGAAACGGCAGTGTACCGATCGTTCAAGTAATATAAAATGGGAATGAATCCCCAAGTATCGATCTCAAAGGAACGCAATAAGGTGGAGTTAACTTTCAAGGAAGGACTTGTGATTGAAGTCCTAAAGGTCGGATGGAATGCGGGAGAGTTGGTTTGGCTTTTGGAAAATAAAAGAAAACAACTACAACTACTCATATGCAATGCTTCGCTTGGCGGGATGGAGACTAGGCAGGCCTTGAGCGCGCTGCATCGCAAGGGCGGATGGATGAGTAGGCAAGCGGAGTCGAACTGTGGAGGCCTTGAGCGCACTGCTTCGTTGGGCGAATGGATTACACAGGCCGCTATGCCACGCTTCACTAGGCGGATGGAAGAGTAGGCAAGCAGATGGAATGGTTCGCACCGGCGGAGTCGGAATGGATTACACGGGCCGCTATGCCACGCTTCGCTAGGCGGATGGAGGAGTAGGCATACAGATGAGGGTCGCAAGCACCTCGTCGACAAGCACGCCACTAGCAATTGCTAGTGCGGCACACAAACATGACGGCGGGATGGAGGATGGAATGGGGCGCTCCTCAATTGCATAAACCACTCATATCAATTTTACATTAACATGAAATACAAAAATAACATGATAAGGTTTAAGCAAACATTATTCATACACCCAAACTATAAAGGAAAACGATACTACAGTATAAAGGGGGTTTAGATTACAACCAAAGCACGGAGACTCATCAGAGGTTCACGACAGGAATCTAGGGTTGTCAATCCTTTTCCGGGCTCGGGCTCCAACTGCCGTCCGGGGTCCGGAAGAGCTGTCACCTTCTTCTATTATACCCGTCTTCTCCGTCAATCTTCTCTGGCCACGATCTCACCGGAGAACTTCATATATGCACCAGGAAATCCCTTGAAATGGATCTTTGGAGATGCACGATCAATGGAGGAGGCCTAGAGGATGCTCCGACTTGAGATTTGCAAGAGAATGGCGGCCGGAGCTCCTCCCGAATGTGGGCGGTGATGGAGAGGCGAGATGGGCGCTCTAGAGCAGGAAACGGCGCTGAAATAGACCTAAAATACGGATTCGGGCGAAAGGATTCGTGAAAACGCGTATTTATAGAAAGTTGAATTTTGAGCGCGCACGGTCAGTGGCGCACGACCAGTGACCGTGCGTGAAGGAATGCCTGTGATAGTGCGCGAAGAAACTGTAGCATAATCTTGAACTGCAAAATAGCGCACGATTAGTGGCGCACGACCAGTGGTCATGCGCACTATATCCAGTGGTCGTGAGAAGTGCTGGACTGGCCCATTTTAAGTGAGAATTAATGCACGATCAGTGGCGCACGACCAGTGGTTGTGCGCACTATTGGCTAGTGCTCGTGCGCAGTGCTGCTATGCAGTTTTTGCGCCCCGGAACACTCGCACAACCCCCGTGTCAACATAAAAGATCGTTGGGCCATGCAAATGGGCATTCCACATATTCTTAAATCTACGAAATTAAATTGCAACATAAAGCATGAGTAAGATAATCATGAAAATACACCAAAATGGGTCTAAAAGTGCACTTAGCATGGAATATCAAATATGCATGAAAACATGCCTAAAGTGTAGTGCAAAGACTAGATAATCGGCCCAAATGAGTCCGAAAATATGTATATAATTGGGACTCATCAAGAAGGATGAGAAGGGTAAACCCTTTGATGAATCCATGTACATGTGTATAATTGGATCCCTATTGTATCTGACTGCTAGTAGACAAGATAATATGTATGCAACATGTGTTTGTGCTAGGTATCAAGCATGCCCTAGGGAATCTCACCACTCCGCTGCAAAGAGGATTTTAAGCTACCTTAAAGGCAGCCTACATCTTGACCTTTGGTACCCTAAGAATAATGATTTTGAACTAATTGCCTTTTCAGATGCTGATTTTGCAGGATGCAAAGAAGATAGGAAGAGTACTAGTGGAACATGACAATTCTTAGGTAGGAGATTGATCTCATGGAGTAGCAAGAAACAGACTAGTGTGTCAATATCCACAGTTGAGTCTGAATACATTGTTGTAGGGAGCTACTGTGCACAAATTCTGTGGATATAACATCAACTAGAGGACTACAACCTCAACGTAAGTCATTCTCCACTGTATTGTGACTCATCTAGTGCAATTTCTATTGCTAAGAATCATGTATCATATTGCATGACTAAGAATATAGAAATCATGTATCATTTTATTAGAGAACATGTGGAAGTTCAAGATATCTACCTTGAACATGTCTCCACTGACAATCAAGTTGCTGATATATTTACAAAGCCATTGGATGAGTCTAAGTTTAATTTATTCAAAATTGAGCTAGGAATGTTGAATATTGAATAGTAATCAACCTTTCATATTGTCTATCATGCATGTTATTTTGTATCTTAAGCTTTGCTAGGATTTGATGATACTTAAAAACACTTAGTGACATGATTAGGGAGTGAAAATACATTATTTATAGTTATTTTTATATAATATTTTAGTAGTAATTAATTAGTTTTTATTTATTTTTAGTTTAAAATATATCTAATTTACTTTGTTAGGTGTTTTCAGGTAATCTAGGGCTGTTAATAGCAAATTCAAGTCTACAGTCGTGTTCAGGGAAAATAAAGGAACAAATCTGCAAAAATTTCAGTTCCCGGAACACGCCGCCACGTTAGATTATTATTGCATGCCCCAGGTCACGGGCGTGGCCTGGGGCGTGACTCGCCCGGCATGCCTTCAATACAAGCAGTTTCCATCGCCTAGTCGTTCCAGCTTACACGCCCATGGTCACGGGCGTGACCAAGGGAGTGACCTCTCCCGCAACTGACGAATTTACTCCAGATCGCGCCGTTTCCCGCCGTTTCCAGACTCGGTCAAGACATGCCCTTGGACACGGGCGTGACCAAAGGCATGACCCACATATTGATGAAATTTGGTGGTTTTGCTCCCAACGTTCTCGGCCTTTCAAGATGTCGGTTCCGTACCTTACACGCCCTAGGTCACGGGCGTGACCTAGGGGCGTGACTTCCAGAACTTTTTCCTATCTATTGCAGCTGCTGCCATAAAGCTAGGGATCCATCCCTTGCTTAGTTTGGATCATTCCTAGTATAGTTTTCGACATTTTCTTAGTGTAACTTTATTTTATGTTTTGTACATTTCATTCCCAGTTTAGATTTACTTTACTCGCACTTGTACTTTTCTTTTCATAGAAATAAAAATGTTCTTTTCAATTATGAGTAGCTAGTTTTAATGCATTTGATTGGAAGAATTCTTAAGTTCCTTATTTGGTAATTTCTCATTTTCATTGATTTAGTTTTAGAATTATTACGATCCCCTTTTGATTTTACTCGATTGATTTCATATTGCCGGTGTTGAAACCGTCAACCGGTCTCTTGAGTTCGGACCCACGGGGGGGTGGGGGGGGGGGGGGGGGGGGGGGGGTGTAGCCCGTGCTTACTTTCCCTCACTAAACTCTCTTGATTGTGGATGGAAAATCTGGAATAGACCCAAGGCTGTAGCGAGGAGGTCCCGCCACACACCCAGAAGATCTTAGAGAGCTTCACCTACCAAACCAAAAGCTCAGTCGGGAACCTTGGAGGGCACTAGCAGCCAACTCCAAAATTAGCCTGGAGGAGAGAGCTCAAAAGATCCGATCTCCTCCAAGGTGCCCTTAAGGGTCTATTAATAGATTTTCTAGTCTTCGACTGCAAATAGCGTAAATCCTCCTTTTGGTTTTACTAATTGCACCCCAAATTGGTCTGCTTACAGCCTAACTCCGCTGTTATGGAGGGCTATTGGCAGCCCATAGAGTGTATCGAGGTAATTTCCACTTAAAGCCTTCTGAGTGAGTGGTCCGTGAAGGCACCACTCGCAGGCTCCTTGCCCGCCGTAATTCACCGGGCGTATGGCTCATGAGGACACCATTCGCCAGGCGCTCAACTCGCTCGGCTGGCGATATCTTGGGTACCCTCTCTCGCCTATCTGCTTTGGGACCATTTGGGTGCCCCACGAGTGAGGCCTCACTCGCCAGAGGCCCTTGGACTTCTATTCTGCCTCTTGACCCCCCTGCCCACGGGGTCTTGGGGACCCACTCGACGAATATGGGGTTGTACACAATCCCCGTTATTTACTAGCGAGTCATACGCTCAGAAAGAGGAGTCCAACCCCAATATTCGGCGAGTGCCTTGCTGACCTGGAGGGAATCTTCTTGGTGGGGCCCTCCACTTGGCTATAAATATGACCCCTGCTGTTGCCTTCAAAGTGCTCATCTTCTAATCACTGTTCCTCATTTCCTCCCTCGGAGCACTCGCCATGCCGTTCTTGAAGCCGACGCCACGGCCGCTTTCGGAAGGAATGATGGCTCGCCTTGCCGCAGCACAGGGAGGGACCGCTCCCAAGACCACTCGATATGCCCCTTGGCTTTCGTCAACGAGAGACCCTTCCAAGCCTTACATGCTGAAGAAGGCTAAGACGGTCCGGCGTGATCGGTCGGAGAGGAATTTTGCGTCAGAGACTCCACCTCTTTCTAATATTACCCCTGACAACACCAATGAGGTAATGCAATTCATCTCATTTTTGAAGTCGATCATGGTTATGACGCCACTGACCTCCGCCTCTCTTACCCTTCGCAGAATCTATCGGCGACCGAGGGTGGCCCTGGGCTCAACCAGGCGAGTGCTGCCGTTCCTCCTCCTGCTCTTGAGAACGCCCCTCCAGCCCAGGAGCCCGCCCCTCTCGGCACTTCTGACGGAGTCCTGTCCTCGGTTAGTAAGCATTTCATTGCCCTCTCGCTGGCCTTTCTCCTTTCGCAACAATTCTGACTCGGGTTTCCGCATCCCCTACCTTCAGGACCACGGGATTGCCTCCTCCCTCACGCACTTCTCTGTCCCCAGGTGTCACCAAAATCCCCCCTGCTCCGGAGCAGGAACGCCCTGCGAGAAAGTGTCCTGGGCCCAACTCTCCTACTGCGGACCTGGCCGTTACTTTCGCCTCGACCGATCAGACGCACCGCCCCGGGAAGGGGAAAGCTCTCCACCCCCCCCCCCCCCCAGCCAACCATTCGCAGGGCAACCCAGCACCTCTCGCCGGTCTCCCGTCGAAGAATATGTACCCGGTTAGTTGCCTTCTCTCGCTGAACTCGTGATTTATACCTGAGAAAGGACTAACTTCTGCTTTTGCAGGCTACCGCCAGATCCCGCTAAGCAACCCTCCAGAGGAGGAGGGTCTGATCTCACTTCCCCCCTCTCCCTGCGACATCTCTGACTTTCTTAGAGACCACGAGGATGCCCGAGCTATGAAGGAACGGATGACAGAGCTTTTCGGCAAGCTGATCTGGGTGCATCGCGATCAAGCCAACCCGACGGAGGAGCACCGGGCGGCCTTCGAGCGTCGGAATAGCTTCCTCGAGCGAGACTACATGCACCTGATCAGGGAGATGGAGCGTCAGGGGGCCAGGTGTGAGGAGACCTCGCCCGGGAGGCACATCGCACGGGCTAGGGATCAGATGCGCTTGATTAGCCAAGAGCTGATGGCGGTTAGCGCGTTTCACTACCCGCGAGTGCCTCCAAAGACAGGGAGGTGAGGCCGGGGCTGATGGCGGTGGGATTAATACTAATCCTACTATCTCTCGCTCCCTGTTTTCCCCTATACCCCCGCTATTTCTTTTTTATTTCCTTCTTCTTTCTCGCACCTGACCAAGACGAAACATTTTACGTCTCGCAAACTATTTCTTGAATGTGTGCTTATATATCTTGCTCTTCGCTATTTTTCTGAATGATGTCTTGCAAGTGTTTTTGTTCTTGTTGTGCTATTTGATTCGCATTTGTAGGAAGGGACTCACGCACCGCTTTCACCTTCTGTAAGCGGCTGGGCTCAGGTGGGTGGATCAGATTCCGAGGTGCTAGGATGTCGCGGCCGCTATCCGCACCCCGCGCATAGATGATTTCAATCGCTTTCCCCCTTTTCCTATAAATAGATAGTCCAACCACCGTCATTATTACACTTTCATCTCTCTCTCCTCGTTTACTCTCGCGATGCCACTCACCCTTCTCTCTAGATCCTTCGCGAGATCTCCCCACCCCTCAGCGATGCCGAAAGAAGCCGATGGTAGGGCCAACTGCGCCCAAGCTTTCGCCAACCGAGACTTCGAGACATGCGACCTCTCGGATGTGGATTTTAACCTGGCCATCGCGTATTTCGTCCCTCCGGGTTTCGTCGGGCTCCTCTCGGGGAATCAAGACCGCATCAACCAATTCTCGCCAGACACTCTGGCCATCCCCCTCGATCATTTCGAGGTGGGGCTCCGCCTCCCGCTGTGGCCAGAAGTGAGCCAGACCCTGCGCTACTTTTGGGTAGCTCCTGTGCAGCTTAATCCCAACTCCATCGCCATGCTGGTAGCATTCGCCTACTATCTGCGCGAAGAGGGGATCGAGTTATCGCTCCCCGTATTCCACATGCTTTTCAATTTCAGGGCCACCCACAGAGTGGCGTTCTTCTCCGGACAATCCCCCCTTACCGTGACCGGCATGGCGAATAAGAACCACGACTGGGTTCGGCGGTTCATATTCGTCACAGGGAAATTTGGCAATGTGCCTCTCGCGCCTGTGCAGGAGGACGAGTCTACCTTACGGCCTCCAACGTTGGGAGGTTACGAGGCCAAGCTCCACGCCGTCATCCTGAAGCACGACATAGACATCGTGCACCTGCGGAAGCACGTCGGCTCGTTGCCATTTGTTCCGCCGGGAGAGGGTAAGATGAATCACTTCGACCCGAGCTCCCGCTTTATATTCACTTGCTTCTGCCTTTTTAACTAACCTTTTTGACACAGGGGTTCAGAGCCTCCCTCTTCACCCGCCGAATGCGATCGTGGGGATCTCTCCTATCCATGCCCTTGCCCGCGCGTAGTCTGGTTCCTCGGCTTGCCACGAGAACCCGCCTCCAGTGAAGCATAGCGGGAATAAACCGAAGCCGAAGCGGAAGCCTGACGCGGCCTTGAGCCCTTCCGTCAAGCGGGTGAAATCTGTCACAACCTGCATTTTCCCACGAATTTAATACGCATTATCAGAGCAAGGGGAAAAATATGCGTCGTGATGCCACGTCATGCACGGGATGACTACAGACGCTCAGGCAAGCACTCCTTACGATAAATTTTTAAAAGACATAAATGCTTGGATTAAAAAGAGAATTTTACATTTTAGCTTATGACCATGTCCCTCAGTCCGGTGGATCATATAGTCCACAAGTAGGAAACTATACATACGCAGCGGTAAATAGGTTCATTTTATCCTACCTGAGCATGAAGATCAACATCCCTGAAATGATATGCATATTTCTATGTTTAGCATAGTAAGAAAGGATTTTCTACGATCTTCAAAGTATGTGACATTTACTAAAAATCATGATGTGCAAGAATAACATTTTTATACCAATAAAGTAACTAATGCATCCTAGCATACAGCTTCCTAGAGAGCAAGTAGGTAAACAACCTGAAAGTAACAGCAAAACAACTAACAAGTAAACTAGCACAAGAAGAAACATGATTTCCGAGAATACACAGGAAATGACTTTTCTGAGAGAATCTACCAGAACAACAAGGAAGACCACAAACAGAACTTCACTTGTGAAAAGAGGGAGAAACAATCATTAAAGGGGAAGAAAAACAAAACCTGGAAAAAGATTAAAAGAGAAGGAAAAAGACAAATAGACGACCTCAGCAACTAGGCTACTATAGTGAGACTATGAGGACTTTATAATTTAACCAACATTTAAATATAATAGCCGAACATGACATCCATATTCTCTTATAATCAAGGCCATATAACCAAAGCCATTGAATGCCATATAACAAGAACAAGCTTGAACAATAAATTGATTATGCAACTTGAATTTTTGAGACTTGCATCCTGAAGGCGGCCAACCAGTCATATAACAACAGTTGAACATAATATCGAAGATAGAATTAAATATAGCGGCCCCCATATAAATTTAAAAGAGATCTATATATAGCTAATAGAACTACACATAGCAGGCCTTAAAGCCCAAACTGAAGTCAAACATAGTAGACCCAAACAAAACCTAACAGGAAGGATATATAGCAGCCCCTAAATCGGGATTATACAAACCAGCCCCAATATAAATCCAACAAGGAACCAAGTATAATAAATTCTGTCAAGCAGCCCCAAAGAGAACATTATAAAAAGGCAGCCCCCATTTAGAGCATATAAATAGCATCCTCAATTAGACAAAACTCAAGAAGCAGCCCCCCAGTTGGAACATATATAGGGCAGCCCCTAAATTCAGAATGTATATAGCAGCCCCCCAATAGAACATATACAAGGCAGCCTAAATTCTGATTATATAGCAGCAGCCCCAATAAGAATGTATATAACCGCAGCCCCCAACTAGACGAAAATAAGAAGCAACCCCCAATTAGACAAGTATAAGAAGCAACCCCCAATAAAATTGTATAGCAGCAGCCCCAAACAAAGTTCTATATGGCAGCCCCCAAAATAATAATTTTTATAGAACTATATGTAATAGCTCAAAGTAAATCCATCCTAGAATAATAGATCACAAACCATCTCAAACAAGGAACGAAGGGGGAAGAAGGAGAGGCAGTTTTCTTGCCTGAATCGGGAGCCGACACCACTCGCCGAAGCGAAAACCACGGCCGGGAGGCCTCACAACCACTGCTGAAGCCAACAAGGATCCTCCGCAACCCCGCTCCGACGACTAAACAAGCCCCCGGCTAACCTGAACCACCCTTCACCGACGGCTCCGACTCCTTGCGACACCCGCCGACAGAAACCCTAACTTCCCTCACGGGGCAAGAGGGGTGCGGGAAGAGGAGAGGAAAGAAAATATTCTGCTGCTCTTTCTATTCTCATCTATATGCATATATATATATATATATTTGCATATATACATACATGTATATATATGTATACATATTTTCTTTTAGGAATAATAACAAAAACCTATACGCACATATACGCAGCAACCTAGCATTAAACTCACCGGACGGCGACGCACATTAAACGGTAACGCCATCTCGCATTAACACTACGCAATGATAGCTTTAATATTTAAACTATCAATATTACCATAACCCTACTTAGAAGACAATAAGAAAAGCTGGGGCATTACAATCACCCCTCCTAACAAAAAGTTTTGCCCTGAAACTTTGCAACAACAATACCAAACATTTTACAACTATCATCCCTCATATACCCGCTTAGATTAATTATAAGAGAAAACCTGGGGCATTACAGTCACCCCACCAAGAAGGAACTTTCGTCCTGAAACTTAGAACTGAAACTTAGAAAACAACGAATGAAAAGAGAAAAGGGAGAGGTAAGCCCACACTCGCTAGATAGAAACGCTAACCGAAGAGGGCTAGGAAAACAGATGCGGGTAAGATTACCCAAAAGGAAAAGGACATTACCAAGAACTCGAAATGTCCAAGCCGAGAACAGAAAACAGATCGCGGAACATCTGACTCGCGGATCCTCAACTAAAGCAAGCCTAAACGAAGATCAGCCTTCGAAAACACCGAACTACCACGCAACTGGTCAAGCAAAACATCAATCTAAGGCAACGACTATCTGCTCTTGACGGTCACCTTGATCAGTTCTCGATAATCGACACCCAATCTCACCGAACTAACTTTCTTCTTTACGAACAAGACGAGAGCACTCTAGGTCTAGGAACTAGGCCAGGAAAAAGCCACACTGCAACCACTCATCTAACTGAGTGCGCAACTCTCGCAACACACGCGGGGCCAAAGGGTACGGTGCCTTAGCAATAGGATGGCTACCCGGCTCAAGGTTAGAAACGAACTCCTCAACACTCACAGGCAGAAAAAACCAGGGGGATTAACTGGGAAGACATCAAGGAACTCCCGCGCCACAGGAAAAACCTCAATACACGACAAACTGATAATGGTTTCTAGCATAAAAATGAGGTAAGCAAAGCCACCGGGAACTAAAAGGTTACGAGCACACGCCGCAGAAAGAAACGGAGGAGAAACATAGCGCGAAAAGCCAACGCACTTAAGGAAAGACCGATGTCCACCTAAAGGACCAAACGCTTTACCTTGCTCGCACCCGAAGACTCGCCCTCTAACTGGGGAGCCGACTCCAACGCACTACGCTCTGGATTCATCGACTGCAATTACGAACCAAAACCTCACTACACCTAGCTCAAGATGCAATAGCTAGGAATTAGAATTTGTTAACTCGATACAGATCAGAAAAGTGTAGATACTTGCTCTTGCTGTTACCATGCTCTAGGAATTCATGAAATGATGTTATGCTTAACTTAGGATGATATACCATCATCCTATCAACTTATGTCCATATAATATAAATGCATGAATTCCAAATTTTATTTCAAATCATGTGTGTACGAGCGTCATCATGTATGTCTTTAACTTGGCACGTGTGCTAATGTTATGTTATGATGTGCATGCAGTGCTATGCAATCTAAAAAGGTCGTAATGCTTGCTATGAGCGGCGTACACATGCGATCTTATGCATCCCATACTACATATTATCGCATGTAACGAAAAAGAAAAATGAGCTAATGGACACGCACGCGACCTACGTTATGCATCCCATACTACATAACAGTCATATTTTGTCACCTATGAGGATCCATATACAAACACATATTATGCACCCCATAATACATAATATGCCTCGTATACTTCTTATCATGCTATGAGTGTAGTGTTCATGCTTCATCCAAGACATACTGATGACCCTTTGGTGTGTGTATGCAATGAATAATGATTCTCACCAGGCGATTAACCGGGCCAAACAGACTATCCCAGCAACCCGGGTAACCTCCCTCTGATACCAACTGTCACAACCCGCATTTTCCCACGAATTTAATACGTATTATCAGAGCAAGGGGAAAAATATGCATTGTGATGCCACGTCATGCAGGGGACGACTATAGATGCTCAGGCAAGCACTCCTTGCGATAAATTTATAAAAGACATAAATGCTTGGATTAAAAAGCGAATTTTACATTTTAGCTTAGGACTGTGTCCCTCGGTCCAGTGGATCATCTAGTCCACAAGTAGGAAACTATACATACGCAGCGGTAAATAGGTTCATTTTATCCTACCTGAGCATGAAGATCAACATCCTTGAAATGATATGCATATTTCTATGTTTAGTATAGTACGAAAGGATTTTCTACGATCTTCAAAGTATGTGACATTACTAAAAATCAAGATGTGCAAGAATAACATTTTTATACCAATAAAGTAACTAATGCATCCTAGCATAAAGCTTCCCAGAGAGCAAGTAGGTAAATAACCTGAAAGTAACAGCAAAAAAACTAACAAGTAAACTAGCACAAGAAGAAACTTGATTTCTGAGAATACACTGGAAACGACTTTTCTGAGAGAATCCACCAGAACAACAAGGAAGACCACAAACAGAACTTCACTTGCAAAAAAGGGGGAGAAACAGTCATTAAAGGGGAAGAAAAACAAAACTAGGAAAAAGATTAAAAGATAATGAAAAAGGCAAATAGACAACCTCAGCAGCTAGGCTACTAGAGTGAGACTATGAGGACTTTATAATTTAACCAACATTTAAATATAATAGCTGAACATGACATCCATATTCTCTTATAATCAAGGCCATATAACCAAAGCAATTGAATGCCATATAACAAGAACAAGCTTGAACTATAAATTGATTACGCAACTTGAATTATTGAGACTTGCATCCTGAAGGCGGCCAACCAGTCATATAACAATAGTTGAACATAATATCGAAGATAGAATTAAATATGGCGCTCCCCATATAATTTTAAAATAGATCTATATATAGCTAATTGAACTACACATAGCAGCCCCTAAAGCCCAAACTGAATTCAAACATAGCAAACCCAAACAAAACCTAACAAGAAGGATATATAGCAGCCCATAAATCGGGATTATACAAACCAGCCCCAATATAAATCCAACAAGGAACCCAGTATAATAAATTCTGTCAAGCAGCCCCAAAGAGAACATTATAAAAAGGCAGCCCCCAATTTAGAGCATATAAATAGCAGCCCAATTAGACAAAACTCAAGAAGCAGCCCCCCCCCCCCCCCCCCCCCCCCCAGTTGGAACATATATAGGGCAGCCCCTAAATTCAGAATTTATATAGCAGCCCCCCAATAGAACATATACAAGGCAGCCTAAATTCAGATTATATAGCAGCAACCCCAATAAGAATGTATATAGCAGCAGCCCCCAACTAGACAAAAATAAGAAGCATCCCCCAATTAGACAAGTATAAGAAGCAGCCCCCAATAAAATTGTATAGCAGCAGCCCCAAACAAAGTTCTATATGGCAGCCCCCAAAATAATAATTTCGATAGAACTATATGCAACAGCTCAAAGTAAATCCAGCCTAGAATAACAGATCACAAACCATCTCAAACAAGGAATGAAGGGGGAAGAAGGAGAGGCATTTTTCTTGCCTGAATCGGGAGCCGACACCACTCGCTGAAGCGAAAACCACGGTAGGGAGGCCTCACCACCACTGCCGAAGCCAACAAGGATCCTCCGCAACCCCGCTCCGGCGACGAAACAAGCCCCAGGCTAACCTGAACCACCCTTCACCGACGGCTCCGGCGCCTTGCGACACCTGCCGACGGAAACCCTAACTTCCCTCATGGGGCAAGAGGGGTGCGGGAAGAGGAGAGGAAAGAAAATATTCCTGCTGCTCTTTCTATTCTCATCTATATGCATATATACATGTATGTGTATATATATATTTGCATATATACATATATGTATACATATTTTCTTTTAGGAATGATAACGAAAACCTATACGCAGCAACCTAGCATTAAACTCACCGGACGGCGACGCACACGAAATGGTAATGCCCTCTCGCATTAACACTACGCAACGATAGCTTTATTATTTAAACTATAAATATTACCATAACCCTACTTAGAAGACTATAAGAAAAGTTGGGGCGTTACAATCACCTCTTCTAACAAAATGTTTCGCCCCGAAACTTTGCAACAACAATACCAAACATTTTACCACTATCATCCCTCACATACCCGCTTAGATTAATTATAAGAGAAAACCTGGGGCGTTACAAAACCCTCCGCCGCCGATAAGGGAAAAGTGGTCGTGGAGGATGCCCCAGGCTCAAGTGCTCCCACGGATGGTGACTCGGCCATCCAGCCTGCCGTTGCGCCAGCGGCGTCCTCCTCGGGGCCGGGGCCGAGAGGTCACTGAAACTACCCTCTCGGCGAGAAGTATGCCGATCTGGTCAGTGAGCCCCTTGTTCACTGGGACCGGTGGGCCAACCGAGTCTCCATCTCCACCCTCCCTCTGTCCTGGATGTAGAAGGAAACCATTAGCGTCCATGCTTATGGATTCTCTTACGCGCTTTACAGCCGCGAGGGCACTTCCATCTACGACACTGAGTCAACCCAGAATCTCACGGATGAGGCCGCGAGGGCCATGATGCGGGCCCATGAACTGACCAACATGTCCTCTCGCCGGGGCATGACTCTCGCGCGGAACATTCTCGAGGTCAAGAAAACCCGCTCCGTCGCAGCTGCCGAGGCCGTGGCTGCCAAGCAACAACTGCCCGCAGCCGAGGCCCTTCTTGCTAGTCGCCCGAGACGAGTGGTGACCCCCTCCTCCTTTTGCGACTTGAGCTCCCGCTCTCCTTTATTTCTTCCTTGCGTGTTAATCATCATTTCTCTTGCAGGACATAGTCAACTATGATACCTTGCTCGTGCAGTCTCGCATTCTCGAAGAGCGAAATAGGGAGCTGGAGGACAAGAACCAGAGGCTAGGAGATGTTGCTGCTCGGCCACCTCCCGCAGAGAGGGAAACTCGGCACCTTTACTCCAACGCCGAGTTTGAAGGACTAATGCAGAGGATGGCCGAGGGAGCGGCAGAGCATGCGCTGGATGTGCTGCGGAGGGCCGGCCTTTTAAAGAAAGAAGGTGAGAGGGTTCTCGCCCACCATGTGCTTCCAGAGCTCTTCTCCTAGGTCGACCCTGCGGATGAAGCTGGCGACTGGCGGGAACTCGGAGGCATCCCCTCTCCAGGTGCGAGCAACGGATACTCTGACGACGGGGCTGACGATCCTTGAAGACTCCCCTTTCACCTTCTTTTGATGTAGTGTGAGAATCTTTTGTAATTTTATGATGAAATGAAATGAAATACCTTTGCTTTCGTTTGTGATTTTTGTTATTACTACACATCTCTTTTCCTGCACTTCTCATTATCGTCATCCGACAGCTCGCGCACTCGTACGCCCTTTCACATGTTCTCAAACTTTCGCGCACGCGCTCGCCTCTCTTGCTTGTTTTAGTCCCATTGCCCTTAGCTTTAGGTCGTGATCGAGATGCTTCCGCCGCATAGGCATGCCCCGCAGACGCAACCCTTTTGCATTTGCTTGTGCCCTTTCAGGACTTAGACGATTTTATTGATTTCTGCTGGGAGCGAAACTGCGCCGAGGACCCACTTCATCTTGCATACTTCTTACATCCCTTGGGGCTGGCTAATACACCATTGCGCATGCATCAGGCGAATTCCCTTCTATTATGATACCACTCGCGGGCGAGTGACCCTTGTGATGGACACCATTCGCCACTCTTGTACCAAGGCTTACCATATGTTAATCTTCTTTATGGGATTTTCATTTCTTCCCTTGTCCTCTCCTGGGTTACCACCGAGTGAGCCTTCGGCCCTGCCAGCTAGGTGAGAGCCTAGTCAGCGGGTCTGCTCGGGGCCAACCTTTGAACCTTTAGAACCTTCCACCGAGTGAGCCTTTGGCCCTACCAGCTAGGTGAGAGCCTCGCCAGCGGGTCTGCTCGGGGCCAACCTTTGAAGGCTTTAGAACCTTCCACCGAGTGAGCCTTCAGCCCTGCCAGCTAGGTGAGAGCCTGTTCAGCGGGTCTGCTCGGGGCTAACCTTTGAAGGCTTTAAAACCTGCCACAGAGTGAGCCTTCGGCCCTGCCAGCTAGGTGAGAGCCTGGTCAGTGGGTCTGCTCGGGGCCAACCATTGAACCTTTAGAACCTGCCACTGAGTGAGCCTTCGGCCCTGCCAGCTAGGTGAGATACTGGTTAGCGGGTCTACTTAAGGCCAACCTTTGAAGGCTTTAGAACCTGCCACCGAGTGAGCCTTCAGCCCTGCCAGCTAGGTGAGAGCCTGGTCAGCGGGTCTGCTCGGGGCCAACCTTTGAACCTCTAGAACCTACCACCGAGTGAGCCTTCAGCCCTGCCAGTTAGGTGAGAGTCTGGTCAGCGGGTCTGATTGGGGACAACCTTTGAAGGCTTTAGAAACTGCCACCGAGTGAGCCTTCGGCCCTGCCAGCTAGGTTTGAGCCTTGTCAGCGGGTCTGCTCGCGGCCAACCTTTGAAGTCTTTAGAACCTGCCACCGAGTGAGCCTTCGGCCCTGCCAGCTAGGTGAGAGCCTGGTCAGCGGGTCTG
The DNA here is from genome assembly GCA_033032865.1 of Dactylorhiza incarnata. Taxonomy (NCBI): domain Eukaryota; kingdom Viridiplantae; phylum Streptophyta; class Magnoliopsida; order Asparagales; family Orchidaceae; genus Dactylorhiza; species Dactylorhiza incarnata. The sequence continues at coordinate 1,552,306 of JAWHQI010000298.1, forward strand.
CTCGGGTCCAACCTTTGAAGGCTTTAGAACCTGCAACCGAGTGAGCCTTCGGCCCTGCCAGCTATGTAAGAGCCTGGTCAGTGGGTCTGCTCGGGGCCAACCATTGAAGGATTTAAAACCTGCCACCGAGTGAGCCTTCGGCCCTGCCAACTAGGTGAGAGCCTGGTCAGCGGGTATACTCGGGGCCAACCTTTGAAGGCTTTCTATCATCATCTTGCAAGTCATTTATCCCCATATGTGTAAGGAAGATAAAATACAAAACATGGGTATTCTCATTACATGGACTTAAGGATAGAAGAGTTTCATGCCGTCACCACTCCACGTATGACTAACAGACTCGCCCTCCACATTCTGGAGGCGATATCCCTCTGACTTTAAGGCTTCTTCCACTATATTGGGCCCCTCCCAATTGGGATTGAGCTTTCCTACCATGGCTGACCTTCCGGCCGCATCGACCGTTTTCAATACAAGGTCCCCCTTCTCGAATTTCTTGATCCTGACATGCTTGTCAAAGTATTTGGCCATCCTCCACTTGACTTCTTCTTGACAAATGGCGACGAGATCTCGGACTTCCTCGATCAGATCCAAGGAGAGCCGCAGCTCCTGCTCGTTTCCTGTTCTCCATTCTTCATCACCATCTGCGACGGCCCTTACCCGCGGTGTCTTGACTTCAAATTCTACGGGAATGATGGCCTCACAACCATGAGAGATCTTGAAGGGGGTCTCACCAGTGGTGGTGTTGGGGGGTAGTCCTTAGAGCCTATAGGACCGAGGGGAGTTGCTCCACCCAGTTCCCCTTCAAGTTCTCCACCTTTTCTTGAGTAGGTTCACTATGATCTTATTTGCCGCCTCCACCTGCCCGTTGCTCCTATGGTGATGGATGGATGCGAACCTGAGGTCTATCCCCAGCTAGTTGCAGAAACTGAATAATTCCTCGCTAGCGAACTGCGGACCGTTATCTGTGACTATGGCTTGAGGGAACCCATGTCGGCTGATGATCTCTCCCCATACAAAGTTGCGGATTACCTGGGAGGTGACCTTGGCTAGATCCTTGACCTCCAACCACTTTGAAAAGTAGTCGATCATAACCAAGAGAAATCTCATTTGCCCACTGGCCTGAGGGAAAGGTCCAACCAGATCCATCCACCATATGGCGAAGGGCCAGGGCTCCGTGATGCTCCATAGCCTCTGAGCCGGCAAGATTTGAAGTGGGGTGAACAGCTAGCACTTCCGACATTGCTTGGCGAACACCGCCGCATCTCTACTTAGGGTCGGCTAGAAGTACCCCTGCCTCATTATTCTTGCTTCCAATGTTCTGCTCCCCGAATGACTGCCACATTCGCCGGAGTGATCCTCCTCCAGGACCATCGGGGCTTCTTCTTCCGAGACGCATCGCACAAAGAGTCCGAAGAGAGTCTTCCAATATAAGTCCCCATCATGAAGCACGTAGTAGGCGGACTTGTATCAAAAATGCCATTGATCTGGGACCTCTTCCAGAAACCTGTCTGTCGCCAGAAAGGTTATGAAAGGGTACTTCCACGAGGGTCGCTATTCTATGTCCATGAGCTCCCCTTCCTCAATCGAATGGAGGAGTAGATCTGTCAAGGTTCCTCAAACCCGAGGACTGGCTATGGCCAACCGATCCGTAAAAGCACTCTCTTCCCTTGGTATGTGCCTGATGGAAAAAATTTTGAATACTCCGATGACACCCCTTACTTTGGCCAGATACCTCATGAGGGTGGGCTCTCTTGCCTCGAACTCACCCTTAATCTGCGAGGCTACCACTATTGAATCGTTAAGGACTTCGACATCATGAATTCCCAACTCCTAGGCCAAGCGTAGGTCGGTGATCACTGCCTCATACTCCGCCTGGTTGTTGGTGATGGGAAAATGTATCACCAATGCTTGCTCAATTTTCACACTATGAGGGCTTTCCAACACCACTCCTCCTCCTAAGGAGTTCTTTCCTGATGCCCCCTCGACCAACAGCTTCCAGGGGGCATGACAAAGGGCTTGGTCCTCCTCCATTTCGATCACATAGTCCATCATGAAATCTGCAACTGCTTGAGCCTTCAACGACAATCGGGGGGACAAAAGTGATGTCGAACTCACTTAACTCCACGGACCATTTTGTGAGCCTCCCCGAGTGCTCCACCCCCTTGAAGATTCTGCGAAGGGGATGGGCAGTCACTAATTAGATCGAGTGGGCCTGGAAATACTCCCTGAGCTTCCTGGCTGAGATGACCAGAGCGAAATCCATCTTCTCTAAAATCGGGTATCAGAGTTCTGCCTTCTTCAAGACCCTGCTTACATAGTAAAAGGCCAGCTGCTTCCTACCCTCTTCCCAGACCAAGACGGAGCTCACGGCTTCAGCCCCAACTCTGAGATACAAGGATAGATCCTCTCCCTCCTTAGGACCTTAGAGCAGCAGAGCCTTGGTGAGCTGGCTCTTTAGGGCCTGGAAGGCCTCCTCACATTCCACCGTCCATTCGAACCTCTGATTACCTCGCAACACCTTGAATAAGGGGGGCATTTCTCTCCATCCCGGGAGAGAAACCTACTCAACCCCACGAGCTTCCCAGTTAGACGTTGAACTTCATTAGCACTTCGCGGAGATCTCAACTCAAATATGGCTTTTATTTTGTCTGGGTTAGGCTCTACGCCCGCTGGGGTAAGGAGGTGACCCAGAAACGTCCCCTTGCTGGCCCCAAACACGCACTTCAGGAGGTTCAGATGCATTTTGTACTTACGCATGGTGTCAAAGGTTTCCTCGAGGTCTTAGAGGTGAGAGCTCATGCTCTTACTCTTGACCATGAGGTCATCTACATAAACCTCCAAGTTTCTCCCTCTTGTCTCTCGGAAGACTCGGTCCATCATTCTTTGATACGTCGCCCCTACGTTCTTTAGTCTGAATGGCATCATCTTATAGCTGTAACACCCTTCCCTTGTGATGAAGGAGACGTCTTTGACGTCCGGGGGATGCATCCTAATTTGATGATAACCGGAAAAAGCATCTAAGAAAGACATTACAGAAAAACCGACTACTGAGTCAACCAGCACATCGATTTGAGGCAAAGGATAACAATCCTTAGGGAAGGCTTTGTTTAATAGAGAAAAATCGATACACATACGCCAACGACCATCATCTTTCTTTACCATAACGACATTGGAGACCCAGCCTTGATACTGGATCTCCGATACGAAACCTGCCTTGAGGAGCTTCTCTACGTCCTCACGGATCGGCTCCTCCAGCTTATCGGCGATGGCCCTCCTCTTCTGCCTGATGGGGCGGGCCCCTGGAAACAGGTTGAGGCAGTGGTAGGCCACGTCTGCATCGATGTCTGGCATGTATGCCATGCTCCATGCGAAGATATCCATGTTCCTCTAGATGCACTCCAGCATCCTTGTCCTGTCCTCCGAGCTAAGGACCCCGCTTATCCGCACCCTCTCCACTCTCCCCTCCTGGGTGGTGACTTCCATCTCGACTGCTTCTTCTGCCGCCTCCAGCCGGGCCTACTCTTCCCATCTGCCCTTTTCCTCCATTTCTTCGGGCAGTGTCTCCTCTTCCACCACAGCCTCCTCCTCCATCGGTTCGTCACGCTCCTCCAGAGACACTTTCTTCTCCTCTACTTGGATGCTGCTCACTCTTTCTCCTTCCTTTCTTTCTCCACCTATCCCCTCCGGCTACTTCATCTCTCTATCCACCTTTTCATCCTCCGCTATCCAAGTGATAGTGTTTACGGCAGTCACATAACACTGCATCGCCACCTTTGCATCCCCCCGGATCTGGACCAGTACTCCTCTATTGCGGAACTTCAAGCACTGGTGGAAGGATGAGGGAATGCACCGGAAGGTGCTAATGAGAGGGCATCTGAATATGGCATTGTAGATGCTGGGAGCGTCGACAATAACGAATCAGCAGTTCCTGGGGACCCCTCCCAATGTCACCTGGAGGCCGACTCCTCCCTCGAATTCTTTTCTTTCCCCTGAAAACCTAAACAAGGGTCCATATGAGGCTTGCACCCTCTTTGCTTCCACTTCCAACGCGTCAAAGGTTTTCTTGAAACTCACATTCACGAAGCTTCCGTTGTCGACGAAGATTCGGGATACTGTGAAGTTTTCGATTGCCGCCTGGATCACCAAGGTGTCACAAAATGGGTCTTCGAAGTCCGGCATATCCTCTGCTGAGAAGGTAAGCTTCTCCGAAGGGGGTGGGGTTTGGGAGGTATATGCAACGCTCCTCCTGAACATCGCCTGGAAGCTCCTCTTGCGGGTCGCCTCTATTGCCACCCCACCATGGATCACTCTAAACCCTCCCCTGGCTCCTACGTCTGTCCTGTCTTCGAATATATCTTCCTCATCCTCGGGAAGCACTTCTTCGATTCTTACAGGTCACTGCTACTGCTGGCCTCTTCCTCTTACCTCCAGAAACTCCGGGCAGGTGGCCATCGTGTGACCTTCTACTTGATGGAAGTCACAATAGGGCAACGCCACACTGCCCCCTCTTCCTCCTCTTCCTCCTCTTCCTCCTCTTCCTCTACCTCCTCTTCCTCGGCCTACCGCCATGGCATGCTCTCGAGGGGGGTGAGGTGGTCTGGGAGCTTGCCTCCATCTCGGATGATTGGCTCTCCCCTCCCCCCTTCGCTGGTGAATTCTTTCCTGACCTCTCACGGGTCCTTCCTGGGGCCTCCAAGCCAGCCGATTATTGGGCTCCTGATACCCCTAATCCCGTTGCTTCCCCTGAAACCCTTGACCTCTGGGTTCATCCCTTCTTCTTCCCTCCTGGTGCCTCACCTCTGGCTCGCTCAGCCTCACCAATCTCTTTGCAAACTCAAGTTTGTCGGCCTCTCCCTCGAACTCTTCCGCCTCCCGCTCCATCAGCTCCTTAAAGGATAGAGGGGCCTTTCGCTGCAGGTTCATTTTAAATAATCCCTCCCATAGCCCCACTATAAAGGCTAGCTGGAGGGTGAATCCCGACACCTCCTGGACTTGTAGGATCTCTTGTTTGAACCTATCTACGTAATGGTCCAACGACTCCCCAGGCCCTTGCTTGATCTTGAAAAGAGCCTCTGCATCCTTCTTCCTCTTCTTTGAAGTTGAGAAACGCAACTTGAAGCTCTGGCGCAAGTCCTCGAAGGCGTAGATGGAACCCACGGGAAGCTGGTGGAACCAGTCCCTTACCTTCTCCTTCAGAGTGGTGGCAATGAGCCGACACTAGAAGGCATTCTTCATTGGAAGGATCGAGACCATGTCTTCGAACCACTGCAGGTGTAGTACTGGGTCATCTTTTTCGGTATAGTAAGACATCTCCGGCCCTCTGAACCCCTCCGGAACTAGGGCTGAGAGGATCAGCTCACAGAAGGGGCTCCCTTCCCCTACTCGGCGAGTGGTCCTCTTGCGCGGAGCCAGCTCGCATACCTCCGCACTCGTCGGGCAGCTGAACAGCTGCCGCCCAAGGAGATCTCGTGCGCTTGCTTTTACCGCTACCTCTTTCTCAAGCCACTGGCCCAGAGCGTTCTCGCCAATCTGCTGGGGTGGGACAACCAGAACCACTGCTGTCTCGCACTCGCTTCTCCCGGCGAGAGCCACCTGCATGGTCTGCATGACCTCCCGCTTGAAATTCTCGAACATCTCCATCCACTCCATTGTTGCCGGTGGCTGCGAATATCCTGGGTCGGAACCATCCCTTCCATCTCCTGTCATCAAACTTGGCTTGAGATTTTCTTGCAATGGCTACAATCCACGCTCACCGCACCAAAAATATTGAAACTGTCAGCCGGTCTCTTGAGTTCAGAGCCACATGGGGTGTAGCCCGTGCATACTTCTCCCTCACTAAACTCTCTTGACTGTGGATGGAAAATCTAGAACAGACCTAAGGCTGTAGCGAGTAGGTCCCGCCATACACCCGGAAGATCTTAGAGAGCTTCCCCTTCCAAACTAAAAGCTCAGTCGGGCACCTTGGAGGGCATTAGCAGCCAACTCCAAAATCAGCCTGGAGGAGAGAGCTCAAAAGATCTGATCTCCTCCAAGGTGCCCTTAAGGGACTATTTATATATTTTCTAGTCTTAGAGTACAAATAGCATAAATCCGCCTTTTGGTTTTACTAATCACACCCCAAATTGGTCTGCTAACAGCCTAACTCTACTGTTCTGGAGGGCTATTGGCAGCCCACAGAGGGTATCGAGGTAAAGTCCCCCTAAAGACTTCTAGGCGAGTGGTCCGTGAAGGCACCACTCGCCAGGCTCCTTGCCCGCTATAATTCACTGGGAGAATGGCTCATGAGGACACCATTCTCCAGGCGCTCAACTCGCTCGGCGGGCGAGATCTTGGGTACCTGCTCTCACCTATCTGCTTTGGCACCACGTGGGTGCCCCACGAGTGATGCCTCACTCGCCCAGAGGCCCTTGGACTTCTATTCTATCTCTTGACCCCCCCCCTCCCCCCCACGGGGTCTTGGGCACCCACTCGACGAATACGGGGTTGTCCAGCCGGTATATGTATCAAATCTTGATCCATTTTCTAGTTGATCGAGAGATCCATGAATTTGTGTAGATCATTCATTAGTGGAAAGAATTGCATGCACCCCTCGAGAGAGGATGACAAAAATCTTCAGGATTGGAGTCAAATCTAATAACGGGGTTCACCACCTAAAGCAAGCTTAGGGGTTTCGACTGGCCGAGAGGTCTTAATCGATCAACCTAAGGTTAGTTGGTTGCGAATTCTCGAGAGAGGCGCATTCATAATATGGGAACCTCCACGGTCGAATTATTCTATCACTTTGGTTTTGAATTTAGATTCTACAATTTATTTAACTCAAGAAGGATTTTCGATCAAATGCTCTATTCTTCCTTTTCTCTTTTCTTATTCTAAAAATCTTCTTATATTTAGATAAAATAATATTAATTTGCGTGAGTAGAAGTAATCAACAGACCCGTGGAATATGACACTTGATATTTATTTTTAAATATCCTATACTATGAATGATAGGTGCTCTTGCCTATAGTTCATAGAATTGGAGAAAATTATTTATCCTAAATTTTACATATCAAGTTTTTGGCATCGTTGCCGAAGAAATATTTTTGTTGATATTTTGAAAGCATGAATTTTATTACTTTTATCAATCTCTTTCTCCGCCCCCATTTCTCTTTTTGTTTATTTTTAAATTACATTCTATTAAGTGACGGTTGTAAATTTTTCTTTCTTCTGAAATGATGTTATCGCAACTGGCCGCAAAAGTTGATGAGCTTCAAAATAAAGTCATTCTTTTGGAAGCCGCATGAATGCACCGCATTATTTGTTATTTTTGTGGGGGCCATCATTCTAGTGAGGAATGTTATTTTTCATTTCAACATTTTTCTAACAAAAATCAAAATAATTTTTATAATAAAAATAATATTTTCTATGAGAATAATTTTTCTTTAGATAATGATTTGAGTGAATTTCCTTCTTGCACTAATGTTGATTATTCATGGTGGCACGGTCACCCGGATAGTTTCAGTGCAAAGAAGGAAGTTCCTTCAATCATGATTTGCATTCTTCGCCTTTTCCTCAAATTTGTTCTCCTTCTTATCTTGAAATTTTTCCAACTTTTTCTCCAAATTTAAATGATTATTCTCAAGATCAAGAAGAACAATTGTACCAAGAATTTCACAAAATCATGGATACACCAGGCGAATTAGAACACGGAAATTTTTCTTCTTCTTCTTTGCCAGCCCTTTCTCCTTTTTCTCATGAAATTATAATTTGTGAAGAAATTGTGTCCCATGAATTTACTCCCCTTGGTATTGATTTTTCAGATAAAATTTTTCTTTTAGAAAATGAACAACTGATGCTTAATCATGAATTTTCACAAGAAACTCCTTGTGAAAATTTTTTTGACTCGCTTAATCTTGATTCTTTTTATTCTAACAATGTTCATGTAGAGGATCAGCCATTGCAACCATACGTCTTCAACGATCCTTTTGCCGCTCATCTCCAACAATCCAAATTACCTGAGGTATGTATGGGTAATTTAGATTCACAATTTCAAGCTACCGGACAACAAAAGAATCAAGACTATAGCAGAGGAGTCGTCGGGCACCTGATTTCGGCATATTCACCTCAGCTTGAATTAAGGGAGTTGCCTGTGCATTTCAATTTAAATTTCCTTTTAGCTAACCTTTATCGTCTAGCTAACATACGGTAAACAAAGTGCTCTTGGGAGGAACCCCTTGCTTATCTTTATTTTTCTTGCATTTTATTTACTTTTCCCTCCTACTTGGCTTATAAACATTGGGGACAATGTTTACTTTAAAGTATGGGGGTGTATTCTCTTATTTTCTGTTTTTATTAAAAATCCAAAAAAATATAGAAATTCTTTTTCAAAAATCATAAAAAAATTGTTTTTCTTTCTTTATTTTCAATTTTGTTATAAAAATTTATAAAATACAAAAAAACTTGTTTTCTTTTAAATTTTTATGTCTTTGTATCTTATTTTCTTTGTATGCAAATAAAAATACCAAAATTATTATAGAAATTTAAAAAATTGTAAATTCTTGTGAAAGGGCCGTGTTGGGCTATCATACCACAAAACCGCCTAGTACCTTGTGAGCCCATCATTGGGTAGCCCTTGGGAAGTCCAAGAATAAAAAAATATTTTTGTTTTATTATAAAAATCCAAAAATAATTAAAAATCTAATAAAATAAATTTTGTAATATTAAATTTCTCCAAACTTCATTTATGCAAAATTAATTTTAATTATGAGTTTTCTTTATAGGCTTTTTAAGGAGTTTTCTTTTTATGTATTTTTAATCTTATATTTCTCTTCAAAATATGAAAGATTTAATTTATAGATGAATTTGATTTAATGATTTTTTCATTATCCTGGTTTGTTTAGAATATTTCTTAGTTTTATTTTCTCTTCTTAAAATATCATAATTCAATTTTGTAGAAATTGTGTGAAATATCTATAGATTTTACTTATATTAACTTTAACTCATGGTTTCTTAAAGATTGCTCCAATTGTTTTCTATGCTCTTAAAATATATCTTTGGAATTTTTGTAGCCTTTAAACCCTAGCCCTTCCCCTACCTTCTTGTTTTAACCCTTTATTTGGCATAAAAAAAGAGTTTGAAAAATTCATATGTCATGGAATGAGAGGATAAAATTCATCATTCCTAAACATATGCACCCAAATTTGTAAAAGATTATATGGCATGGAGTTGAGAGGATAAAATTCATCACTCCTGAACATATACATTTGGGAATATAAAAAAGAAGAAGGAATTAACAAAAATGGAAATGAGAGGATAAAATTCATCATTTCCTATATACAAAGTAACTTCTTCAATGCCAATTTTACCCCAATTAGCCAAGTTTTTTTGTTATCCAGGATATTTTTGAGAGAGCATAGTTAATATTTTGTAGTTTTGTAAAAGTTTCTCATAATGTTTAAAGTTTCAATAATTTTAATCTTGGATTATTTTACTTAATACATTGTTATTTTGTTTATGAAGATTTAGTTAGAGAATTTTGAAACTAATATTTATTTTACTCATTTTAATTTATGAATTAGAAATTACATCTTATAAATCCGAATTTTAATCTCTTAACTTATTTTGACATGAAACTTATAAAATTTGGAGTACATAATTAGAAGTAAATCTTTTTGGAAATATCCTATAAATTCTTCTCATACTTATAAATTAGTTTTGCTCTAGAATAGCAAAAGCTTAAGTATGGGGGTATTTGATAATACATTATTTATAATTATTTTTATATAATATTTTAGTAGTAATTAATTTGTTTTATATAATTTTAGATTAATATATATCTAATTTACTTTGTTTTGTGTTTTCAGGTAATTTAGGGTTGCTAATAGCAAATTCAAGTCAACAGCCGTGTTTAGGGAAAATAAAGGAACACATCTGCAAAAATTCCTAGTACACGCCCCAGATCACGGGCGTGACCTGGGGGCGTGACCAATGTCACAGTCGTGCCTCATTTTCAATTCACGGAACACGCTGCCAAGTCAGATTATTATTGCACGTCCCAAGTCACGGGCGTGACCTGGGGTGTGACCTTCAGGTCATGGGCGTAACTCGCCCGGCATGCCTTCAATACAAGAAGTTTTCGTCGCCGAGCCGTTCCAGCTTACACGCCCATGGTTACGGGCGTGACCAAGGGTGTGACCTCTCCTACAACTAACAAATTGACTCCAGATCGTACCGTTTCCTGCCATTTCTAGACTCAGTCAAGACACGCGCTTGGTCACGGGCGTGACCAAGGGGCGTGACCCACATATTGATGAAATTTGGCAGTTTTGCTCCCAACATTCCTGGGCTTTCAAGATGTTGGTTCCGTACCTTACTAGCCCTAGGTCACGGGCGTGACATAGGGAGGTGACTTCAAGAACTTTTTCCTATAAATTCCAGCTGCTACCATGAAGCTAGGGATCCATCCCTTGCTTAGTTTAGATCATTCCTAGTATAGTTTTCTGCATTTTTCTTAGTGTAACTTAATTTTTGATTTTGTACTTTTCATTCCTAGTTTAGATTTACTTTACTCGCACTTGTACTTTTCTTTTCATAGAAATAAAAATGTTCTTTTCAGTTATGAGTACCTAGTTTTATTGCATTTGATTGGAAGAATTCTTAAGTTCCTTATTTTGTAATTTCTCATTTCTATTCCTTTATTTTTGAATTATTACGATCCACTTTTGATTTTACTCGAATGATTTCATATTGCCGGTATATGAATATCAATTCTTGATACATTTTCTAATTGATCGAGAGATCCGTGAATTTGGGTAGATCATTCATTAGTGGAAGGAGTTGCATGCACCCGTCGAGAGAGGATGACATAAATCTTCTGGATTTGAGTCAAATCTAAAAATAGGGTTCACCACCTTAAGCAAGGTTATGGGTTTCAACTGACCGAGGGGTCTTAATCGATCAATCTAAGGTTAGTTGGTTGCGTATTCTCGAGATAGGCGCTTTCATAATATGGGAACCTCCACGGTCGAATTATTCTATCACTTTGGTTATGAATTTAGATTCTACAATTTATTTAACTCAAGAAGGATTTCTAATCAAATGCTCTATTCTTCCTTTTCTCTTTTATTATTCTAAAAATCTTCTTATATTTAGATAAAATAATATTAATTTGCGTAAGTAGAAGTAATCAACAGACCTGTGGAATACGACACGTGATATTTATTTTTTAATATCCTATACTATGAACGATATGTGCTCTTGCCTATAGTTTGTAGAATTGGAGCAGATTATTTATCCTAAATTTTACCTATCAGGGAGACAAACAATCCAATTTAAAAGGGTTCACTTCTAAGGAATGAGTTCAGCTGAGAATGTCTCAGCTGAACAGCTGAGACCGCTAAGTCGTCTCAGCGGTTAACATTACCTTGTCCCAGCGGTTTAGTTCTCCGTCTCAGCGGATCCTCTAAGACAGAATAGGTTAATACAATCAAATAAATATTAAGTCAAATGAACATCTCTCTCTAAGTAAAAATTAAATAATACCCCTATAATTAGAGCAATGTTGATTAGAACACATACACACCCAAAGTCCTACTAAGACATCGAGACGACCCTTCCTCCCCCCCCCCCCCAGTGAACTGTTCTTATCAATGAATGGCACCAATGATTTCAAAGGATCTCCTAGAAGGCTATGAGATAATAAGTAATGTATTTCAATAAGCTCAAGCTGAGATAATGCAAGTGTTCAACTCCTGAAAGAGCAAGGATTGGAATATCTTCTGTCAGAACCCACTGTGATTCTCAGAACTGAAGTTCTGGAACTATACAGCAATGCTAGGCTATCTTCTTCCAACTCCTCTCTGAAGTCCAAGATTGGAAGTGTAAAGATTAAGATATCACCAAGGAAGTTGTAGAAATCCCTACATTTGCCCTCATGCAGTCATGATGTGGAAGAAAATATTTTTTAAAAGGACAAAGAGAAAGCTTTAAAATGGTGTGAATATAGTGATGCCAAAACAGGCTCACTAAAAAGGAAGCATTTCAACCAAAGAGGAAAGCTTCTATCTGGCATAGTGGGCAAAGCAATTTTGTGCAAGCCTGCTTCTCATGACACCATATCAAAATACATGTTTGAGTTGATGACAAGGGTGGTCAAGAAGAAAAAGACCTCAAGGGCTGCTGTGATCTTCCAAGGGATTAAATAATGTCCGCAGGCTCCTAACTTGGTTAGACTTCTATCTCTCTACCTTCTGAATATCTATCCTAAACAATTTGATAGCTCAAAAGGATCAAATCTCCATTATCCATGGAGAATGGACATTAGAACTCTGGATAGGTTCACTAGTGTGCTCCCCATGAGTCGGCCCTTTGAAAAAAAGTATAAGAAAAGAAAGTTAATTAGAGGACAAAAGAAGGTTAGAATGGTCTGTTCTAATTCAGACTCAGATCCTGCACAGCTGATGATGGTCAAGGATCAGTAAGCAGTCAAGATAAAGAAGTTCATGAAGATCATGAGAATGAGAAGAATAAGGATGTTGCTGCTACTAAGGAGAAGCTTGCTGGAAATGAAGGAGATCATACTGAAGATCAAACTGATGCTCCTAATCCTCTGGAAGTACAAGTTGATATAAATGCACACACTATGCATGTTGATTCTGTAAGTAATGAAGGGGAGCAATTAGATTCTCCTGGTGATTTACAATGTAAGATTGATCAAATTATCTTTAATCTTGAAAGAAGGATAAGTCTAATTTCTGATAACTCCCCAGATTTCATGGATTCAACTAATCAAAAAGGATAGATGCACTATCTAAGGGGGAGCAGCAGAAAAAGTTATCTGATGATGAAGAAGATGATGTTGATGAGATTAATGATGATGATGATGATGATGAGAATGATGATGAGGATAATGATGGGGTTCAAGCTGATCACCTTGATTATTTTGAAGGGTTTGCTGACAAGAATGATGATAAAGCATAGGGGGAGCATACAAAGATCCCTACTCTGGATGAGACAGTTTCATCCACCCCTGCAGAGAATCCATCCACTCAGATTGAGTGTGATAATCAAGCCTTACAAGAGAAAAGTTTACCTACAATCTATCCAAGTCTGCCAGAAAAGCTGAAAAAACCCATGATTGCTTAAATGCATCCCTCCACCTCTACAAATTCCAATGAACTTATCCTAAGTTCTATCAAAACACTAATTGATGGTCATATGGCCTCAATAAAGGAAAACATTGATAAGTCAGTGTCAACAGTGAAGCATGAGGTGATGACTAAATCCAAGTCATAAAGGAAGAAACATCCTTCGTAAATAGTCAGATGACCAAATGGTTTGATCTAGCAGAAAAATTAGTGGTAGCTCATAACACTATTTTAAGATCCATGGACAAAAGTCTTCAACTTTCAGATAAAGACATAAGCATGAGGTGATAGAGAAGGCCTCAAATCATATTGATGATTATGTGTGGTCCACCACAACCACTATGATAGGAGAAGCTAGGGAAATGAAGGATAAACTGAAGACTGACCTGAAAAATGCATTTCAAACCCTATCTGGTTCTGTAGAAGCTGCTTTCCAATGTATTGAATAGAAAATATTTAAAGAAGACAGAAAGGGGGATGAGACCAATGCTGAAACAAATTCAAAGCTTGTTGATGAATAATTTATTTACTCATCTTTTAGTATAAGTTTAATATATTTTTAATATGAAATTATATAGTGTTTATCCTTTTCTTATTTAATTTATTATCTTTTCAATTTTATAAACTAACATAAGCCTTTTCTGTGTTTTTGAGGATTTCTGGGCATTTTGAGCAAAATTGTTAAGTACACGCCCAAGGTCACGAGCGTGACCAAGGGCATGACAGCCAAAGATGTGTTCCAGACCTGCCTCCGCTTCCCAGGGTCGTTCCGTGAAGAATTCGCCAAGTACACGCCCCAGGTCACGGGCGTGACCCTGGATGCTGCGTTCGACGAAAATTCAGGAGATCGACGAACAGGCGAAAGTTCGACGAATGTTCAAAATTGTCAAGTACACGCCCCGGGTCACGGGCGTGACCAAGGGTGTGACATCCAAGTCACGGTCGGGACCCCACCACCAGCTGCCAGCATGCCTGCCACGTCATTTAAAGTTACACGCCCTCGGTCACGGGCGTGACCGAGGGCGTTGTATCCAGTCACGGGCGTGACTCTGCCCGCGCTTCTTCCCGCCAAAGTTTCCCGCCAGCTGCAAGATTTAGAGATTACACGCCCCAGGTCATGGGAGTGACCTGGTCACAGGCGTGACCTAGGGCGTGACGCGCCCGAAATGGCTGCATTGAAGCCAGAACGCGCCCTCTTCTCACCGGCACCGATCACGCCCCTTACACTTGGTCACGGGCATGACCAAGGGCGTGTAACACCAAATTTCTGCCTATTTAAAGCCAGCTTCACCAGATGTTGGGGGAGGAATTTTTATGACGAATTTTTAGGATTAGAACTTTCATTTTCTTGTATTATTTTCATGTTTTTAGTAGTTCTTATAATCATCCTTTTACTTCTTGCAATTTGTACTTTTCAATTCAATAGTTGTTGTTGCAGGTCGCTTAGGGCTCTTGGTAGACCGATCGAATTGAACCACCTTAGCTCGAGAGCGAACCTAGCGTGCAAACAGTCACAGAGAAATTCGCTGAGTACACGGGATGTTTTAACGTGGAAAACCCGGAAAGGGTAAAAAAACACGCGGCCGGGGCAGTGCCGACCAAACTTCACTATCTTTTGAGAGGTTGCAATCCAGTGTTAAGAATTCGAGCGCGACAGGCCGCTGCTCGTTACAATATTAGGGAGAGAGGGAAAGAGAGAATGTTCCGAGGGTGACAGGCCACCTTTCGAAAAAACTAAGTCTTTTCCTTCTGAGAACGGTAGAGAACGAAAGTGAGAATGCCCTGTCCGCTTTCAGGAAGACGAAAGCGAGAACAGTGTTCGCTTTCATGAGAACGAAAGCGAGACTGTCGAGTCGTCTTTCGGTACGAAGGAAAACTTCAAGTCCACGAAGGAGATTTTCAAGCGCCGAAGGAGAAATCCGTGGAAATCTTCAAGGAACTCTCTCTCGTCTTCCAGGCGGGATCCCCTCAAATGAAGCCTAGGGGGTCCTTTTATAGCTTTGGTCGGGGGTAGCCCAGTAATTTTGCCGTTGTAACCACCATAACCACCTGGGAGGATGAATCATATTTTCCGATTCAGAGCCCACGGATCACCATTTTTCGTAAATGACCATCCTGCCCTTTGAGGAAAGGCGACAAGCTGTTTCTGAAAAGTGAGAAACTGAAAAGACAAAAAGTGAGCGAGCCAAGTCGGAAAAGTGAGCGAGTCGGAAATGTAAGCGAGCCGAGTCGGAAAAGTGAGCGAGTCGGAAATGTCTGCGTGCTCCAAGCGGAGCCCAGAGCCCGAAAAGCGGACGGCGAGCCGGAGGAGGGGAGATGATGCCTAAAGGCGGGCGTGGCGCGGCCGCGCCCGAGGGAGAGGAGCAACTCCCCTCGGCCGCACCTCTCATGGGGTGCAGCTTGGCCGCATCCCAAAGGGGGTGCGGCTTGTCCGCTTGGCCGCGCCCCAAGGGGGTGCGGCTTGGCCGCACCCCAAAGGGGGGTGTGGCCTGGCCTCTTGGCCGCACCCCAAGGGGGGTACAGCTTGGCCGCACCCCACATGGGGTGCGGCTTGGTCGCACCCCAAAGGGGGGTGCGGCCTGGCCACTTGG
Source organism: Dactylorhiza incarnata (assembly GCA_033032865.1). NCBI lineage: Eukaryota > Viridiplantae > Streptophyta > Magnoliopsida > Asparagales > Orchidaceae > Dactylorhiza > Dactylorhiza incarnata. The sequence continues at coordinate 1,568,018 of JAWHQI010000298.1, forward strand.
CCGCACCACAAGGGAGTGCGGCTTGGCCGCACCCCACATGGGGTGCGGCTTGGCCGCACCCTAGAGGGGGGTACGGCCTGGCCGCTTGGCCGCACCCCAAGGGGGGTGCGGCTTGGCCGCACCCCAAGGGGGGTGCGGCTTGGCCGCACCCCTCATGGGGTGTGGTTTGGCCGCACCCCAAAGGGGGGTGCGGATTGGCCGCACCCCAAGGGGGTGCGGCTTGGCCGCACCCCTATGGGGTGCGGTTTGACCGCTCTCCCCACTATGGAGGGCGGGGCGGGGGGTGCGGCTATTCGCACCCCGCTAGTGGGGTGCTAACCGCACCCCAGTAGTGGGGTTCGGTCATGGTGGGGCGTGTCGTGCGTGCGTGTTCGCGTGTTGGCGTTGAAAATGGCGGGTTCGGCCCTCTCAACTCGGGCGACCATGCGTTGACCGTTGACCCTACCTCCCTTTAGTGGATTTTTCCCTAGACGCACCCCAAGGCCTCTACGGGTATACGGCATAAGCCCCCTAAACCTTCAGAGTCCGAATTTCACCGCGGAGGAGTTCGGAGGTTTTGATTTTTCTGTGACACCCTTGAACATTGCTTTCTTTGTGGTGCCTTGGGTAGGAATCGCTGTCGAGGGATGCGTGTGTGGTTGCTTTTTCTCTCTTGTTCAGTTGATACCCGAACTGCTTGATAGCCTTTTACGAGATAACGGAGGAGTCTGCGCGGGTTCGAGCCTGCGAGTTTTTCATAATAATAACAAGAAATTAGTTTGCGCGAATCTGAGCTCGCGGATTTTATATAATATAGGCTTGGCTGGTGAATAGCTGGTGTATTCAAACCGTGGGCGAACTTAAGGGGGGCAGGCCCCTACGGCGCCGGGACTCTACGGTGGAGGAGATGGGCGAACCTTCAATCGACGGTGGTGCGAAGTCCCTAGGGCAAGGCCCCGAGATGGCAGGTGAATAGCTGGTGTATTCAAACCGTGGGCGAACGTAAGGAGGGAAGGCCCCTACGACGCCGGGACTCTACGGTGGAGGAGAAGGGCGAACCTTCAATCGACGGCGGTGCGAAGTCCCCAGGGTAGGGCCCCGAGATGGTCGGTGAATAGCTGGTGTATTCAAACCGGGGGCGAACATAAGGGGGGCAGGCCCCTACGACGCCGGGACTCTACGACGGAGGAGAAGGGCGAACCTTCAATTGACGGCGGTGCGAAATCCCTAGGGCAGGTCCCCGAAATAAATATCTTTCTTAATTGAATATAGGTGTTGAAGCATACATTTTTATAGTAAAAGTCGTTTTGCATATAGTTTTTGCAATACAAGATAAGTTTGCACGAGTCTGGGCTCGTGGCTTTGCATACAATACATAATATAAGATAAGTTTGCACGAGTCGGAGCTCGCAGCTTTGCATACATAATATAAGATAAGTTTGCACGAGTCTGAGCTCGCGGCTTTCTACTTGATAGAAGACTTGATGTTACTGATAGAAGCGGCGTAGGTTCTGGGCATTCCTGGTGCGTGGTATAGTCTTTCCTTCAGCTGTTCTGAGCCTGTATGTTCCGGGTTTTACAATCGCAGTGACGACGTACGGACCTTCCCAGGTGGGTGAGAGTTTATCTCCTTGGGGGCCCTTTCCAGCCGCCTTGATGCTGCGTAGGATGAGATCTCCTATGTTGATTGGTCTGGGCTTCACCCTTTTGTCGTAGAGCTGGGCTGCGCGCCTTTGGTAAGAGGCTGCACGCTGGGTGGCGTCGTCCTGGACCTCGAGGATTAGGTCGAGGTTTTCCCGAAGCAGCCCATCATTTTTGCTAGGATCGAAAGTTAGCACCCGAGTGCTCGGAATGCTGATGTCGATGGGGATGACGGCTTCGGTACCGTTGCAGAGGTTATATGACGTCTCTCCTGTGGGAGTCCTCTCAGTTGTTCGATATGCCCACAGTACGCTTGGGAGCTCGTCTACCCATTGTCCCCCAGCTTCTTCCAGGCGCGTCTTCAACCCTTTGAGGATGGTGCGGTTCATAACTACTACTTGTCCGTTGGTTTGCGGATGTGCCAAGGCGGTATGATGAAGGTTGATCTTCAAGTCCTTGCACATATTAGTGAAGGACTTCCCGGTGAACTGAGTGTCATTGTCGGCAATGATCGTTGCTGGGATACCGAAGCGGCAGATGATGTTTTTCCAGACAAATTGTTTAGCGTTCTCTTCTGTGATTTTGGCTAATGGTTCCGCTTCTATCCACTTGGTGAAGTAGTCGATGGCTAGGATGATGAACTTCCTCTGTCCGGAAGCCAGAGGTAGGGGGCCGAGGAGGTCGATTCCCCATTGCGCGAACGGCCACGCACTTTGGAGTGTGGAGAGCGCGACCGGGGGCTGATGAGGTACGTTGGCATGCAGCTGACAGCTCCTGCACTTTTGGACCAGCTCGGCCGCATCCCTCTTCGTTGTTGGCCAATAGAAGCCTTGGCATAGAATCTTTTGTGCCAACACCTTTCCGCCTAGATATTCTCCGCAGACTCCTCCGTGCACTTCTCTGAGGTCGTAGTCTGACTCGCCTGCCGGTAGGCACTTTAGATATGGTCCTGAGAATGCCCGCTTGTAGAGCCCCCCGTCCACGATAGTAAATGATGCCGCCCGCATCCTCAATCTGCGCGCTTCTAGGCGGTCTTCAGGGAGGTATCCGTGCTCGAGGTAAGCTCGTAATGGGGTCATCCAGGATGAGTCTTCTTGGTGGATGGTTGCGACCTCCCATGGCCCTTGAATACTCAGAATCACGATCTCTTCTATTCGGCGTCTTCGAGACTGGTAGCTAGAGGGTGAAGTGGCGAGCTTGGATAGAGCATCAGCCCTGGAATTCTGCTCCCGGAGAATGTGTAGAATTTGATATGACGAGATCTTCTGGAGGAGTAATTTTGTGAATGCGAGGTATCTCGCCATCTGGTCGCTCTTGGACTCGTAGTCTCCTTCGACTTGTGAGACTACGAGTTGAGAGTCTGCGTAGATGGTTAGGTTCTCTACTTTGCAATTGATGGCGAGTTGAAGACCGGCGATCAGCGCCTCGTACTCTGCAATGTTGATTGTCACGAGGAATTTCAACCGGAGGCCGTAATCCAAGGTGATCCCATTGGGACTTATGAGGAGCAGTCCCTCTCCGGCGCCTTCAGCTCCAAAGGCACCGTCGACATAGAGAGTCCAACGGGGGCTAGTGGTGTCTTCGATGTAAGCTGCTTCTGGTGGGATTATGTACTCCACAACAAAGTCGTCGAGTACTTGCGACTTGATGTCTGGTCGGGGTAGGAATTGGATGTCAAACTCGCCGAGTTCTACGGCCCACTTCACTAGTCTTCCTGAGACTTCTGGTTTTTGGAGGATTGCTCGCAGTGGGAGTTGTGTCAACACTTTTACTGTATGAGCTTGGAAGTAGGGCCGAAGCTTCCTTACCGAAAAGACAAGGGCCAAGGCTATCTTGTCCGCTGCTGGATATCTGCTTTCGGTGTCGGACATTACTTTGCTGAGGTAGTAGATTGGTCGTTGTATCCCTCCTTCGTCTTTCACGAGCACTGAGCTAAGAGCCGTAGGAGATACTGCCAGGTATAGAAATAGAGTTTCTCTGGGGGTGGGCTTTGACAGAAGCGGTGGCGAAGCCAGGTATTGTTTGAGAAGTTCGAATGCCACCTGGCACTCGTCAGTCCACTGGAAGCCAGAGTGGCGTGCTCCCCGGAGGATTTTGAAGAAGGGGAGGTACTTGTCTCCCGTTCGTGACAAGAAACAGGATAGAGCAGCGATCCTCCCATTCAGGCGTTGCACTTCCTTAATTGAGCGAGGTGGCGCCATATCCTCCAACGCCTTGATCTTCTCGGGGTTGGCCTCAATCCCCCGATGGGTTACCATGAAACCTAAGAACTTCCCCGCCGTCACACCAAATACACACTTGCTGGGATTGAGCCGCATTTGGAAGCGACGGAGAAGCTGAAAGCACTTTCCCAAGTCTTTCAAGTGGTTGCAATGGTGGACGCTTTTCACTAGCATGTCGTCCACGTAAACCTCCATCGTTTCCCCGATGAGATTCTTGAAGACCTTGTTCATTAGCCTTTGATAGGTGGCTCCGACATTTTTGAGACCGAAGGGCATCACCTTGTAGCAGTAGACCCCTCTGTCGGTGCGGAAGGCGGTATGCTCCTCGTCCGCGGGGTTCATCCTTATCTGGTTGTAGCCGGAATAAGCATCCATGAAGCTAAGTAGCTCGTGTCCGGCTGTCGCGTCAACGAGCTGGTCGATCCATGGGAGGGGGAAGCTATCTTTTGGGCACGCCTGGTTCAGGTTGCTGTAGTCGACGCACATTCTCCACTTCCCCGAGGCCTTTTTTACCATGACCACGTTGGTGAGCCACGTGGGGTATTCTGCTTTGCGTATGAATCGCGCTTCCAGGAGTTTGTCAACTTCCTCCTCGGTCGCTTTCAGTCGCTCGGGGGCAAAGTTCCTCTTCTTTTGAATTACAGGCCTACATGCGGGGTTGATATTTAGAGAGTGATAAATGACTTCGGGATCTACCTCGGGCATGTCTTCTGGGCTCCAAGCGAAAATGTCTTCGTTCTCCTGTAGGAAGGTTGTGAACTCTTCCCGCTCTTCTTGTGACAAGAGAGACCCGACCTGAACAGTCCGAGTTGGGTCTTGTTGGGAGAGCGGTATTTCTATTAGTCCTTCGACGGGCGCTCCTCGCCGCAGAGTAGCTTCGTCTCGCAGATCGAAGTTATTGATGTTGAGAGTGGTTGCTTTTGCTGGTTGAGCTTGCTTCAGATAGAAGGTTCTGGCTGCCTCCTGGTTCCCCCTTACGACTCCTATGCCTGCGGCAGTTGGGAACTTCATAGCCAGATGCGGAATAGACGGGACTGCCCCAAAGATAGACTGGAGCGGTCTCCCAAAGATGGCGTTATAGGCGGAAGTGGATTCCACCACTACGAACTGGATGTTGTATGTTGACTGTCTCGGAAACTCGCCCAATGTGACTGGGAAAGTGATCGTGCCTTGGACTGGGACAGGTCTGTTGTCGAAGCCGTAGACGGGCCCGACTGCAGGGCTGAGCTGATCTTTCGTGAGCTTCATGTTTTCCAAAGTGGAAAGAAACCGGACATCAACTGAGCTTCCGTTATCTACTAGTATTCTCTTCACATTGAAGCAAGGATCCCCAATCCCTGCGCTGATCACGAGTGGATCCTGGTGCGAAAGCCGCAACCCTTGCAAGTCTTCTTCTCCGAAAGCGATTGTAATATCCCGCTTGAGCTTCTTGTCTTCGTGGTCTCTTATGGGTTTGGCAATCGAGAGGACTTGCGATGCTAAGATGGGAGGTCCGGCGATAGTTTTGATTTCTCCCACCATCGGACTCCCTCCTCCTGCGCCTCGGGGAGCGGGAGGCTGCTCCCTTGCTTCCCTAGGTTGCTGGGGCTAATTGGGTATCTGGCCTTGTAGGAATCTTACTAGGAGTCCCTGGCGGATGAGGCGCTCTATCTCGTCTTTAAGTCTGGTGCACTCCTCAGTGGTATGCCCGGTTCCTCGATGGAACTCGCAGTGCCTGGACTGCTCGCCCCTTGGGTTTGGGGCTAATGCCCGAGGTGCGCGGAGTTCTGGGTTGTTTTGGATGGCGTAGAGTACGTTTGTTCTGGTGGCATTCAATGGAGTGTAGACCCTGGGAGGCTGCGGACCCAGGTCTCTTCGGGGGTCGCGGCGACGTTCATCGCTACGGCGACCCTCGTCACGCCGCTCTTCTCGTCCACGAGGGGCTTGATCTGACCCCCTCTTTCTTCCTTGGCTACCTTCGAACTGCCAATGATGTGCTTTGATGGCCTTGTCAGCAGCTATTTGAGCTTCAACTTGGTGAACGAGGTCGGGGTAACTTGGTACGGTATCTCTCATAAGAGCTGAGTAGAAGCCACTTGGGCGGAGGCCTCCGAGGAAAACTCCTCGCAGGAGTTCGGGGTCGACTCCCGGAATTTGTCGAGCCTCAGAGGTGAAGCGTCGGAAGAAGTCTTTGAGTGTCTCTCCGTCATTTTGGCGAATCCCTGAGAGATGGGAGGGATCTCGGACGATCCTGTGGTTTGCTATGAATTGGTCCATGAACTGCTGCGCCATTTCTGTGAAGTTGTTGATGGCCCCGTTCTGCAGAGAGTGGAACCAAGTGCGCGCTCGCCCCTTCAAGGTTGCCGGGAACACCTGACAGAGGAGCTGATCAGGGGCGCTGTAAATCCTCTTGACGGTGGTGAAGTGATTGACATGTTCCAATGGATCATCCGTCCCATCGAATGTCTCGATGCTGGAAAGCTTGAAGCCATTCGGAATTGGATGTGCCAAGACTTGAAGTGACAACGGGTAGCCGTGGTGTGCGGTACGGGGTGCGAGAGTTGCGCGTCATCCTTCTTGGGCATACTCTTCTTCTATCATGTCGCGTATTTCCTCTCGCGTGATTCTTTCCACTGCTCGGACGGGAGCAGCTCCTCCTTGGCGGGGGTGATGGGGGTCAGCTTCCGGTCCCCTGACCGGCGGAGCAGGATGTGCGGAGCTTGCAGCGTCAGAGAAATCTCCAGAGACTTCATCTTCCCAAACGGCTCCCTCGACCGGGGCATGGTTTGGAACTGGGGGCGGCGGAGCGTTTGAAGCTGGAGGCTGAATGGGAACTCGAGGTGCCCCTAGGTTTCTGACAAGAGTCAGCATCTCAGCTTGCTGCTCTTCCATTTGCCGAATGCGACCTTCCAGAACCGTCGCAGGCATAAGTACTGCCTCTTCTGCGAGAGGCGCATTGATGAGCGAGTGGGAGGGAGCAGGGTCGATGCGTCCTTCCGGTATTGATCCTTCCGTAGTGCGAGCACTCTTCCTTGCCATTGTAGTTGGACTTCAAAGAGTTTTGGGACTTCTTCCCATAGACCGCGCCAAACTATTGCGGGTCGCTTAGGGCTCTTGGTAGACCGGTGAAATTGAACCACCTTAGCTCGGGAGCGAACCAAGCGCACAAACAGTCACAGAGAAATTCGCTGAGTATACGGGACGTTTTAACGTGGAAAAACCCGGAAAGGGTAAAAAAACCACGCGGCCGGGGCAGTGCCGACCAAACTTCACTATCTTCTAAGAGGTTACAATCTGGTGTTAAGAATTCGAGCGCGACAGGCCGCCGCTCGTTATAATATTAGGGAGAGAGGGAAAGAGAGAACGTTCCGAGGGTGACAGGCCACCTCTCGAAAAAACTAAGTCTTTTCCTTCTGAGAACGGTAGAGAACGAAAGTGAGAATGCACTGTCCGCTTTCGTGAAGACGAAAGCGAGAACGATGTCCGCTTTCGTGAGAACGAAAGCGAGACTGCCGAGTTGCCTTTCGAGACGAAGCAAAACTTCAAGTCCATGAAGGAGGTCTTCAAGCGCCGAAGGAGAAATCTGTGGAAATCTTCAAGGAGCTCTCTCTCGTCTTCCACGCGGGATCCCCTCAAATGAAGCCTAAGGGGTCCTTTTATAGCTTTGGCTGGGGGTAGCCCGGTAATTTTTCCGTTGTAACCGCCATAACTACCTGGGAGTATGAATCATATTTTCCGGTTCAGAGCCCACGGATCACCATTTTTTGTAAACGACCATCCTGCCCTTCGAGGAAAGGCGACAAGCTGTTCCAGAAAAGTGAGAAACTGAAAAGAAAAAAAGTGAGCGAGCCGAGTCGGAAAAGTGAGCGAGTCGGAAAAGTGAGCGAGCCGAGTCGGAAATGTGAGCGAGTCGGAAATGTGAGTGTGCTCCGAGCGGAGCCCGGAGCCCGAAAAGCAGACGGCGAGCCGGAGGAGGGGAGATGATGCCTAAAGGAGGGCGTGGCGTGGCCGCGCCCGAGGCAGAGGGGCAACTCCCCTCGGTCGCACCTCTAACAGGGTGCGGCTTGGCCGCATCCCAAAGGGGGTGCGTCTTGGCTGCTTGGCCGCACCCCACATGGGGTGCGGCTTGGCCGCACCCCACATGGGGTGCGGCTTTGTCGCACCCCAAAGGGGGGTGCGGCCTGGCCGCTTGGCCGCACCCCAGAGGGGGGTGCGGCCTGGCCGTTTGCCCGCACCCTAAGGGGGGTGCGGCTTGGCCGCACCCCTCATGAGGTGCGGTTTGGCCGCACCCCAAAGGGGGTTGCGACCTGGCCGCACCCCAAGGGGTTGCGGCTTGGCCGCACCCCTCATGGGGTGCGGTTTGGCCGCTCTCCCCACTATGGGGGGTGCGGCTATTCGCACCCCACCAGTGGGGTGCTAACCGCACCCCAGTAGTGGGGTTCAGTCATGGTGGGGCGTGTCGTGCGTGCGTGTTCGCGTGTTGGCGGTGAAAATGGCGGGTTCGGCCCTCTCAACTCGGGCGACCATGCGTTGACCGTTGACCCTACCTCCCTTTAGTGGAGTTTTCCCTAGACGCACCCCAAGGCCTCTACGGGTATACAACAGTTGTATTTTCCTTTACATAGTTTGTAATTTCTTTTGCCTCAATTAATAAAATAGTTTATTTCTCTCATATTCTTCTCTTTTCTTCATGTATTGTTTTATTTCTTTTGATTCCCCAATCTCCATGAGTAGCTAAATTCTATTAGCACTCGACCGAGATGATCCAAGGAAAATATAAATCATGATTTGAATTAAAGCTTCTCTTTATCTTCTTTAGATCGCTTAAGATTTATCCTTGAATTTTAATTAGTTCAGATTATATTTTCGATATTTAATTCTCATTCGTGTTTTCGTAATCTAATAACCGAGAGGTTTTGAATTCGAATCGATCATTTCAAGGATAAAGAGAGTTGAATGCACTACTTAAGCGAGGATGACATAATTCTCCCGGATTGGAGTCAAAACCAATAAAGGGGTTCACTATGATAAAGCGAGTCATAGGGATTTTGATTCTAGAACGAAAGTTCGTTTGATCAACCTAAACTCAGTTGAGTGTATCCTCGAGAGAGGTATGTTCATAAATCGGGAACCTCCACGGTCAAGTAATTTATTAAGAGAATTAGAAGTTGTTCTTATTATATTTATTTTCCAAGGTGATTCAAGATCGAGTGCTAGCCTTTTTACTCATCGTTTTAATCTTATTTTTATTTTCTTTTTGCAAAATCAACCCAAGGTTTTAATTGATAGAATAATAGAGATTTTCTTGAAGTAAGAGTACTCAACCGCCCCGAGTCTAATACGACCTTGGTTTTTATAACATATACTACATTCGAAACGGTACACTTGGATATAATTTTGCTCCATCAAGTTTTTGGCGCCGTTGCCGGGGACACGGTTGATATTTCGAAAAAGAAATATTTATTAATTTTATCGTTCTCTTTCCTCTCCCCCTTCACTTTAAAATTTAAAAAAAAATCTTAAAAAGCGTAATTTAAATTCTCGGAAAGGACGCTTTGGACTTGAATTCCCATCATAGCCTCTAGTACCTTGCGAGCCCTTCACCGGGTTGACCTTGGGAAGTCCGGGATTAATTTAACCCGCTTTTTGAAAAAAAATTATGTAAAAAAAATATTTTTAAAATTCCATTCATTTGAGTAAAGGTTGTTCCCTTTTTATTTTTATTATAAAAGAATCTGAATTGGCCGTTAAAGTTGTCGAGCTTCGAAACCAACTTTACCTCTTACAAGACGCTCGAAGGCGCCTATTTAGTTGTTATTATTGTGGTGCGCCTCATCAAAGTGAGGAATGTTATTTACAGTCATATTCTCAAAATAATTTTTATGAAAATAATTATCCTCAATATTATGCAAATAATTTTGATTATAGTTACGATCATAATTTTTTCTCCTTTCATGAAAATAATACATCTTTCGATCAAAATGTTTCAAACTTTGATAATAATTACGATCAAAATTTCTCGGCTTTTCATGAAAATAATTTTTCAAACTTTGATGAAAATAATTTTTCTAATTTTAATGAGAATAATTTTTCGGCATTTAATAATTGTTCTTCTACCTCAGAAGTAGATTATTCTTGGTGGCAAGGTCACCCGGATAGTTTTCGGGGCGATGAAGATAAATCTTCAGATCCGAATTTTTGTTCGTCTTCTTTTGCGCCGCAATTTTATTTCTCTAATTTTGGGGAATCTCCACTGAATCAATTTGATACTTCCCCCCAAAATTTAGAGGAGAATTTTATTCCTTCTAGTGTTTTTTCTCCACCTTCAGATAATTTAGTTATGGAGGAACATGTGGTTTCATGTAATCCCATAACTTCTTTTACCAAAGATGAAGTAAACTTTTTATACCAAGAATTTCTTAAAGTTATGGGCACCCTAGATGAAATAAAAGAAGAACAAGTTTCATCCCCTACTCTACCCGAATTTTATTTTCCTTGTCATGAATATTCGCGAATTTCTTCTATCCAACCAAAAATTCATGAAAATGTTGAGTCCGAAAATTTAATTCTGCTTGGTAATGCACTAGATTTTTCTAAAGAAATAATTATTTTAGAAAAGGAACAACCAGAGCTTAAACGTATATTTTCGCAAGCGCCTCCTCCTTGCGAAATATTATCTGGCACATTTAATTGTGATTCTCTTTATACTAATAATTTCCAGGTTGAAGATGAGCTGTTGCTACCCCAATTAATTGATGATCCATATGTTGCTCATCTTTATAAATTCAAATCACCTCAGGTTTGTATAGGTGATTTGGATTTGCATATTCAAGAAAAAAGACAAACGGAGAATTACACGTTAAGCGGAGGAGTAGCCGCGCGACTGACGCCGGCACATTCACCTATGCGTGAATAAGGGGAGTTGCCTGTTCACTTCTCTTTTAAAATTCATTTTTCCTAACACTAACCGTCTAGCTTAAAGACGGGAAAAGGAAAGCGCTTTTGGGAGGCACCCCTTGCTTATCTTTATTTTTATGTATTTTTCTTTTAATGTTTATTTTCTTTCAAGTATTCATCATACTTAGTTTTAAACATTGGGGACAATGTTTAATTTTAAGTATGGGGGTGTAGCATTGCTTTCCTTATATTTCTATTTATTTGAAAAAATAAAAAAAAATACATAATTTTTTTTAATCTAATAAAAATAAAATTTCTTGGAAAGGACGCTTTGGGCTTGAATTCCCATCACAGCCTCTAGTACCTTGCGAGCCGTTCACCGGGTTGACCTTGGGAAGTCCAAGAATAAAAAAATTTTATTATAAAAAATATATTTTCGGAAATGTTCTTTTCGTTTAGTTTGTCAAAACATCCCAACTTGCTAAATTGTAAGTTCTAAAGTAGACTTATTTTTTCATTTGGACTAAGAATTTTTTGTGCAAGAATAGTTTTGATGTAGGGATACCGTGATGACGTGGACGTTACGCTAACGGAAACATATTCATCACAAAAAGTAAAAACAACATAGGAGGGCTCCGACCAAGAGCGAACGAAAAGGGGTCGGTTGGCTCCCAAATCCGATTGAAAATAAATATGCGGGACTCGATACAACGTCCTTAGGACCTACCTCTCCAACAAGCACACAACTCGCCGTAAGCCAGACTCGATACAGCGTCCTTAAGACCTACCTCTCCAACAAGCACACAACTCACCGCACCTACACCAGCATCTATTCCATCAATCGATTCATTTCAAAACGCAGCGGCAATTTTCTTGGAGCGGTGGTGAACTTTCAAGCGGCGATAAAATGTTAGTTGAGATTAACTCCCTTGTTAGCGCTGAGTGCACCATTCTTGGAGAGCAAATCGAGGCTAGGACAAGTTTCGCTCCCGCACCGGATCTACCTGATTCGAACAACAAGAGGTTTAATAACAACGCTTATAGTTCAGATTTTTGCAAGTGAAAAGATTTAAGATCTCGGAGAAAACGATTCGACAAAACCTCCACAAAAACAAGCGTAGAAGAATCACTAGAAAGGGGAGAGGTTACCCAACCAAGAACAAGCATGCACTCAAGATAAATGTGGGAGAATCTCTCTCTCCATGGTTCAACCGGCGTCGCACCGAACGGAGAAGCACCCTTTCTTCCTTGGAGTCGCACCGCGGAAGTCTCGCCAGAGTCGCACCGAAGAGGATGGAGGGAGGCGGCCTTGGAGTCACACCAAGAGAGGGGGGCGGCGGCTAGGAGGTTTCCTCCTCTTGGCCGAAATCTCTAAGGGGGAGATTAGGTTTTCCTTTTCAACTTCTTCATTCCTTCATAAAGACTCCCTTAAATAGGAGTTTACACACAATCATAACCATCCATGATGGAGATGAAATCTCATCCATCCGCATGGTTAAATACACACCAAAATAAAATTAAAGGTTCAAAATTAAAATTACAACATTTTAATAAATATAAAATTATCATCATGAAATAATTTTATATTTATTAATATAAAATAAAAGTGCATGCATAAAAAGTTTTAATTCTTCATGGCGGTTCTGGCACGCCGCGGGCGGAGATTATAACGCGGGTTTCCAACAACATCATCATGGCACCTCAGATCTTTATGGCACAGCGCCTCGGCAGTCGGGTCATCATCATCAAGGAGTGTCGGAGGTGACGCGCCATCAATCCTCCCCCACTCAAAATCAAGCATCTTTGATGCGTGGTCCGAAAGGTAGCGGCGGAGAAGATCAGCATCCAGTCGTTGAAGCTCCATCACGAGGACCCATGAGTCGTCTGAAGGAGGGCGATCAAGCCAACGGATGAGGAAGCGGTAAGTAGCACCCTCCGAGGTAGTAAGTGGCTCCGCAGTAAGTATCATGTCCGGAGTGAGAACAGTCTTCGGAAACTTGGGGAACATGTCAGCAGTAGGAATAAAAGTATGCGACTTACCATCCAGTGAAATACTGTGGGAACCGATAGAGAGAGGTCATCCGTACTACCACTCCCCAACCCATTAGAAGATTTGGTGGAAGGAGAAGACGTCAAGGAACTCAACTCATGTGGAGGAGATACGAACATTGTTAAATCCGAGACGTTAAAAATAGGGGAGATTCCCCATTCGGCAGGCAAATCCAAAACAAAAGCGTTGTCACCTATTTTCTTGATGATCCGAAAAGGGCCGGCGCGCTTAGGTGCTAACTTTTTAACGGTGTCAGAGGGTAAACATTCGGGAACTAATCGTACTAAGACCAAATCGCCAACCTTGAAGTGTGACACTCTTCGATGTATATTGGCGTGTTCCTGATAAGAATCATACTGAGCAGTTAAGGTAGCTCGTATACGTGCATGAAGGTCGTGAATATGTTGGGCGAAGGATTGTGCGAATTGACTTGCCTTGTATGTTTGGGGAAAGGGAACCAAGTCAAGAGGCACAGGGGCCTTGTATCCGTGGACAATCTCATTCGGCGACAAACCGGTGGACCGATTTTTGGAGTTTTTGTAGGCTAACTGAGCGTGGGGAAGAAGAAGATCCCATGTGCCTTTATGATCACTCACGAGACATCTAAGAAGGTTCCCTAGGCTCCGGTTGACTACCTCAGTTTGCCCATCGGTTTGAGGATGATAGGCGGAGGAAAACAATAGTTTGGTACCCATTAGGATCCAAAGTGTCTTCCAGAAGTAGCTCGTATACTTAACATCCCTATCCGAGACAATTGCCTTCGGCACTCCTCGGTGACTAACAACTTCCTTAAAATATAGCTTTGCGATATGAGATGCGTCGTCAGTTCTAGTACACGGTATAAAATAGGCCATTTTAGAGAACCTATCCACAACTACGAAGATAAAATCGTGACGACGAAAAGTGGTGGGTAGGCCTAAGATAAAGTCCATGCTCACATCCTCCCAAGGTACGGATGGGATAGGCAAAGGAGTATATAACCTGACGTTGGTTTTGGTGCCTTTGGAAACTTGGCAAGTACGACAACTACTCACTACTCGTCCTACCATTGCCTTCAACTTTGGCCAATAAAACTTTTCCTCAACCAGGGTGATAGTCTTATCTCTACCGAAATGGCCACTCAACCCGCCACTATGTAGTTCCCAGATGATATGGAGACGTAGGGATGACTGCGGAATACATAATTTCCCATGCCTAAAGAGGTAACCATCCTTGATAACGAACGCAGTAATAGTGGTGGGAGAACTATCCTGGGCAGATAGGTAAGAATCCTGAAAATCCGGGCATGTAGCGTACTCATCTTTGATTCACTCGAACCCGACAACGTTAACCTCCATAGTGGTGACTAAAAGGGCTAGGCGACTAAGAGCGTCCGCAACCCGATTGTCCGCTCCCTTAAGATGTTTGAGATTAAACGTGTAACCCTGTAGGAAGGATACCCACTTGGCGTGGCGCGGGATGATTTTATGTTGGCCATTGATAAATCGTAAAGCTTCATGATCGGAGAGGATCACGAACTCCTTAAAGAGGAGATAATGCCGCCAGTGGTGAGCATCTAATGACCGCATAAAATTCCCTATCATAGTTGGAATAATTCAATTTAGCGCCCGCCAGCTTTTCACTAAAGAAACTCACAGGGTGCCCTTCCAGACTCAAGACACCTCCTATTCCCACGCCCGAAGCGTCACAAGTAAGCTCAAAGACTTTCGAGAAGTCAGGTAGTCGTAAGACGGGTGCCTCAGTCATAAGCTCTTTGATGCGTTGGAAAGCGAAGGTGGCGGACTTCGTCCAAGTAAACTCACCTTTTTTCATGCAGTCACTAATGGGTGCCATGATACTGCTAAAGTCTTTGATGAAACGACGATAGAAAGTTGCCAACCCATGGAAGCTCCTCACCTCACGTATCGTGGTCGGCACGGGCCAGTCCTTAATCAGCTTAACCTTGCTAGGATCGACTCTAATGCCATCCGTTCCAACGATGTAGCCTAAAAACTCCACCTCCGTAACATGAAAAGTGCATTTCTTGAGGTTCAGAAATAAAGTTTCCTTCCGTAGGGTGGAAAGAACCACTCTCATGTGGGAGATGTGCTCGGTGGTAGTAGTGTTGTAAACCAAGATGTCATCGAAGTAGACAACTACAAACTTCCCCATGAATGGCTGAAAGACATGCGTCATCATCCGGGAGAATGTGCTGGGGGCATTGGATAGCCCGAAGGGCATCACAAGCCACTCGTATAACCCATCCTTAGACTTGAACGTTGTTTTCCACTCATCTCCCTCGCGGATCCTTATCTGGTGATAGCCGCTCCGTAAATCTAACTTAGAAAATATCATGGCGCCAGACAAGACATCTAGAAGGTCATCTAAGCGCGGTATAGGAAATCGGTACTTGATGGTGATTTTGTTGATAGCGCGGCTATCAACACATATCCGCCACGTATCATCCTTCTTGGCAGCAAGAAGGGCTGGCACCGCACAAGGACTCATGCTAGTCCTGATGAAGCCTTTTTTCATCAAATCATCGATCTGAGTCTGCAGCTCTTTGTGGGCTGCGGGATGAAGCCTATAGTGGGGTTGGTTCGGCAGGGACGAACCCGGAATAAGATCTATCGCATGCTGTATGTTCCTCAATGGAGGTAACACAGAAGGCAACTCGTCTTGGTACACGTCCTTATATTCGTCTAAAAGTACCCGTAACTCCTTAGGCAAATCATTCAACGCCTCTGATTCACCCTTCGCACTCATAAGAACTAATGCGTACATAACTCCCTCAAGAAAAGGATCTCTCACGAACTCCCTCCTACTAACTAGGCTCAAAGCCTTCCTCTCGGCCGGGACAGTAGTGTCCTTAGCCAAAGCTACCGGCTCCTTCGGAACGGTCGGTCTCAATGTGATGGTCTTACCGTTGAATTTGAATTCATAAGTATTAGCTCGACCGAAATGTGTGACGTCACGGTCATAAAGCCAAGGGTGGCCTAATAACACGTGGCACGCGTCCATGGGAAGGACGTCACACCAGACCTCATCCGTGTAAGATTTAAAGGTAAGGGGGACCAGGCAACGCTTGCTAACCGGGACGGTAACCTTGCTAATCCAAGCTACCTGGTAGGGTGTGGGGTGTGGTTCTGTGGTCAGATTCATATGCTTAACGGCGTTCTCAGAGATGACATTCACACAGCTACCGCTATCTATAATGAGCTTGCACAGCTTGTCACCACTCTTAAAGATCAGAGAAAAGATACTCGTCCTCCTCCAGTCATCTAGTGGACGTGGAGTGGTCAGAATACAACGCATCACCATGAGGGGGGATCATTATCCAAATCGCTTGGGACCCCTTCGGGGTCGCTCTCCTCAGCGGCCTCATACACATAATCAGTAGAATCGGCGGTCATGTCTAAGAGGGCAACGGCCTTAGTCTTAGTTGGGCATTCAAAGGCATAGTGGCCTTGAACACCGCAAGAATAGCACATGGTATTGGCCTTGCTAACCTTCCCAATGGGAACACGCTCGCTCGTGGGGTTCCTAGTGTTCCTAGCGGTGATCACGACAGACTTAGACTCGGTGGTTCTAGACTTTCCCCTGTCCGGATAGGTGGAAGAAGATGCTCCAACGGTGGTCTTATTCCTCGTGTGGGAATAACGGGAGTGAGACTTGGCAGCTAAGTGTTTTTCAATGTCTAGGGCGGCATTGAAAGTCGTGTTCAGATCTGTGTGCCCATAGCGCAAGAGCTTCCGCTGGATGTCGGGTTGAAGCCCCTTACGAAACCTGGATAATGTGACCTCTGGGGGTTCCCTAAGCTCGCAACGCACCATACGGTCTTTCAAGTCTCCCATATACTCGGCCACCAACTTTGAACCTTGCCGCAGGGTGGCTAGTTCATCGAACATTTGGGTTCGGTGGTAAGCGGGAACGTATTGGTCAGTGAGCAAATTTTTCATCAGCGCCCATCCGATAGGTGGGACTTCCTGTCCGGCTCCCAACCTCCTTTCCTCATTCAGCCAAAAGGTTTTCGCACGATCTGTCAATTTCATGCGGGCGACTTGGACCTTTTGGAGTTCCGTGAGATTGTGCCACTGGTAGTAACATTCCATATCAACTACCCAGCTAAGGAAGACCTGTGGGTCTCCCATGCCATCGTAGGTGGGGGCATAAATCTTGATGGCTCTAGTGATATCGAAACCACGCTCGGGGCGGCGCTCTCGAGGAGGCACTCGGGGATAGCCCCCATCAGAATCGGAATCAGAGACCGGTTGGTGCCGGTTGGGCCCCTCAACATCACCGGGTGGTGGTGGCGGTCCTCCTTGATTCCGTAAGATTTGTTCTAACATCGTCCTAAGGTCAGTCAGCTCGGTGCGTAGGCCTACTATGGCCTCGGTGTTGGGATCGTCGTGCTGATTCGCGGCCATCCTAGACGTAGACGGTGTCGTGTACTCCGTGCCTAGCCTAGTTCACATTCAGGTTCAGGAAATTTTTGGGGAGATGATTTTTCCTAGGGCTGTAACTAGATTGAACATAAGATATTTTATAGATTCCTGATGTGCGTAGTACGGAGATCGTTAAAAAAAAAATATAGTTTGACAAAAAATTCAGATTTCAGACCGCTATTCGCACACCACCTAGATAGAATTACGACGCTTCCAATTTTTAGGCCGATCTAACGAGGACGAATCGAAAAAGTTTCAGTTTTAATGTTGCTGGAAATACGTTCAGGAAGCTACAGAAAAAATTTCGGAATTTTCTGACAAGTTTTAAATTTCTGAGATTTTGCTAAACGCAGACCAATACGAATTTTTTTAGATTTTCCTATTGATTAGAACGACAAACAAGGATCGCAGCGAGGATGTTTGCAACGTGGGAGTTGAAACGACTGACTTTGATACCAAATTGATGTAGGGATACCGTGATGACTTGGACGTTACGCTAACGGAAACATATTCATCACAAAAAGTAAAACAACATAAGAGGGCTCCGACCAGCGAACGAAAAGGGGTCGGTTGGCTCCCAAATCCGATTGAAAATAAATATGCGGGACTCGATACAACGTCCTTAGGACCTACCTCTCCAACAAGCACACAACTCGCCGTAAGCCGGACTCGATACAACGTCCTTAAGACCTACCGCTCCAACAAGCACACAACTGACCGCACCTACACAAGCATCTATTCCATCAATCAATTCATTTCAAAACGCAGCGGCAATTTTCTTGGAGCGGTGGTGAACTTTCAAGCGGCGATAAAATGTTAGTTGAGATTAACTCCCTTGTTAGCGCCAAGTGCACCAATCTTGGAGAGCAAATCGAGGCTAGGCCAAGTTTCGCTCCCGCACCGGATCTACCCGATTCGAACAATAAGAGGTTTAATAACAACGCTTATAGTTCAGATTTTTGCAAGTGAAAAGATTTAAGATCTCGGAGAAAACGATTCAACAAAACCTCCACAAAAATAAGCGTAGAAGAATCACTAGAAAGGGGAGAGGTTACCCAACCAAGAACAAGCATGCACTCAAGATAAAAATGTGGGAGAATCTCTCTCTCCACGGTTCCACCGACGTTTCACCGAACGGAGAAGCACCCTTTCTTCCTTGGAGTCGCACCGCGGAAGTCTCACCGGAGTCGCACCAAAGAGGATGGAGGGAGGCGGCCTTGGAGTCACACCAAGAGAGGGGGGCGGCGGCTAGGAGGTTTCCTCCTCTTGGCCGAAATCTCTAAGGGGGAGATTAGGTTTTCCTTTTCAACTTCTTCATTCCTTCATAAAGACTCCCTTAAATAGGAGTTTACACACAATCATAACCATCCATGATGGAGATGAAATCTCATCCATCCACATGGTTAAATACACACCAAAATAAAATTAAAAGTTCAAAATTAAAATTACAACATTTTAATAAATATAAAATTATCATCATGAAATAATTTTATATTTATTAATATAAAATAAAAGTGCATGCATAAAAAGTTTTAATTCTTCATGTCGGTTCGGGCACGCCGCGGGCGGAGATTATAACGCGGGTTTCCAACAACATCATCATGGCGCCTCAGATCTTTGTGGCGCAGCGCCTCGGCAGTCGGGTCATCATCATCAAAGAGTGTCGGAGGTGACGCGCCATCAAGTTTTTTGAATCTTTTGAGTAAAATTATTGACTCATGTAGTGCTCCTAGTCATATGCTTGTATTTGAGTAGGGTCATTGTAAAATTAAAATTCTTGGCATATATCTAAAATTATGTTTTATTTATTTGCGTAGTAATAATTTATTTCACTTTTAAATCAAATCTGGTCTTATCTAAAAGTAGTTTAGGTGAGTGTGTAGAAGATTATTAGAAATCTATTACTCGATTTAAACAGAAGGGTGTCCTTTCTTGATGTCTATAACTTGCCCCTAGCTATTTTCGAAACATGTGCACTTTAGACAAATTAACCTTACGGAAGTGATTTAGGCCTTTCTTGGATAGTTTGATCATTTGCACCCAACCTCAATTTACTACCATTGTTCACACAAATTTGAGCCTTACACCTTTATTTGAACCACCCTCATCATTTCGTCACCAAAGCTAAAAAGCCCAAAACCCAAATGAATGCTTGAAATTTTGAGCTGAAATAGAAAAAAAAAGAAATATTTGGGTACGATTCTATGAAAATATATATATATATATATGGGTATCAATCCAAAAGAAATGTTTGTTTTATATCAAAAGGCAATAATCTCATAATGATATGCGGCCTAGGTATGCACATGCATACTTGGAATGATCCCAATTATGAAGATTCGTGATATAAATAAAAGAGAATGAGAGTGTTTCCCTTAGCAAAATATGAGTATGGGGGTAAAGCTTCGTTATTTTATGGTAAAAATTATTTTAGCTCAAAACTTTTTATTTATGTGCAATGCGCCTTCATGTTTATCATTGTTTACCTCTCCCTTAAACTCATGCCTTAAAATACACCCTACTTAAGTCCTAAAGATCCATAGAGTTGATTTTGTATGAAGTGCAGTGGAGAAGGTGCAAACGGGCAAGCCTATGGCCGTCGACATTGATGGATTTCTTTGGAGGCCACCCCGAGCGTTCAAGTCTAGTAATTTAAATCTCAGCAATCACTCTATTTTCTCCCTTTACATAACTTTTTGATTGACCGTCGACTCATTTTAAAAGTGATAATAAATAATTATAACACAGTTTGAATATTTCATAAATTAGAATTTATGCCAAGAACGTCTTTTTACCAAAACATCTACGCATGTCAGCATAAAACTTCACATTTTACTCTCTAGCTTTCATATTTCTTTCTAGCATTAATTTTTCCTACCCTTTTGAGGAATGGTTTGCTCGGGACGAGCAATGAGCAAGTATGTGGGTGTTTGATGAGTAATTTATTTACTCATATTTTAGTATAACTTTAATATATTTTTAATATGAAATTATATAGTTTTTATGCTTTTCTTATTTAATTTATTATCTTTTCAATTTTATAAACTAACTTAAGCCTTTTCTATGTGTTTTCAGAATTTCTGGGCATTTTGAGCAAAATTGTCAAGTACACGCCCAAGGTCACGGGCGTGACCAAGGGAGTGACAGTCAAAGATGTGTTCCAGACCTGCCTCCGCTTCCTAGGGTCGTTCTGTGAAGAATTCGCCAAGTACACGGCCCAGGTCATGGGCGTGACCCTGGCTGCTGCGTTCGACAAAAATTCAGGAGATCGACAAATAGGCGAGAGTTCGACGAATGTTCAAAATTGTCAAGTACACGCCCCGGGTCATGGGCGTGACCAAGGGCGTGACATCCAAGTCACGGCCGGGACCCCGCCACCAGCTGCCAACACGCCTGCCATGTCATTTAAAGTTACACGCCCTCGGTCATGGGCGTGACCGAGGGCATGACATCCAGTTACGGGCGTGACTCAGCCCGCGCTTCTTCCCGCCAAAGTTTCCCGCCAGCTGCAAGACTTAGAGATTACACACCCCAGGTCACGGGCGTGACCTAGGCCGTGATGCGCCCGAAATGACTGCATTGAAGCCAGAACGCGCCCTCTCCGCACCGGCACCTATCATGCCCCTTACACGCCCTTGGTCACGGGCGTGACCAAGGGCGTGTAACACCAAATTACTGCCTATTTAAAGCCAGCTTCAGCAGATGTTGGCGGAGGAATTTTTATGACGAATTTTTAGGATTAGAACTTTCATTTTCTTGTATTTTTTTCATGTTTTTAGTAGTTCTTATAATTGATATTGATTTTGCGGTTTTGAAATTTAGTGAAGATTTGAGATTTTCTCCAAAACTATATTCGATAAAGGCAAGTGTACCTTATCGTTTATAGTATAGGATATTTAAGAATATCAAGGTCGTATTCCACGGGGCGCGTTGATTACTTCTACTTCGAGGAAAATCGTCATTATCTTATCGACGAAAATTTGATTGGTTTGTTTTTGCATAACTAAAATTAAAACTAATTGCAAGCTAAATGAAAGGATTAAACGTTGCATGAAAAGAAAGAGAAATTGACATTGCAAAAAAAAGATATAACTAAGGAGAGAAAGATTGACATTGCATGAAAAGGAAGAAATTACTTAAGGAGAAAGAGAACATGAAAGAGAAAACTAATTTTATTGAAAATCAAAGAACTATTACAAGCCTTAATTTAAGAGTGCAAGGCTAAGGAAAATAAAGATTACAAACTTGAGAAAACTAGTGCATGAAAATTGCATTAAAACATTGCATGAATTTGAAAGGGAAGAGAACATGAAAGCCTTAAGAAACATGAACATCAACTTGAAAAACTCACTCTCATCTCTAACAGCACCTCCCCATCTCCAAATTTCTGAACTCTGGACTCACGGAGAGCCTCTGAATTTATAGGAAAAAATTTCAGATTACACACCCTCGGTCACGGGCGTGACCAAGGGCATGACTGCACTATTCACAACGGATCCGACAGCGGCGTGGGCTTTCTGGATGGCGCGGCGAAAAGTGACATGTCACGGGCGTGACATGTTGGGTCACGACCGTGACTTTGGACGGATGCATTAAATGCGGCGTGGGCTGGAATTCGGCGCGGCGGCAGAGCAGGGATCACGCTGGAAAGTCACGGCCATGACATGTGGGTCACGGGCATGACTTAGGTTGACTTCTCGACAGCATCTCCACGTCTCGACGGCGGCTCTACATGGAAGATTCTAAGTTTACACGCCCTTGGTCACGGGCGTGACATTGGGTCACGGGCGTGACCTGGGGCGTGACTTGGTGTGGGCTAGCTCAGACAGCACGGCATCATTCTGGACTGATCTTTAGGTTACACGCCCTTGGTCACGGGCGTGATCGAGGGCGTGACATGCCATTTTTCCCGATTTGTCCCAAAATTTTGCAAATATTGAAATTAAGCTAAGTTAGAATCAAAATTACAAAAAGAACTACTTATAACCTAAAATTGACATAAAAAAGGAAAATTCATATTAAATATTTACAAAATTTTCTATTAAAAAGTTATAAAAATATTACTTATCAAATACCCCCATACTTGAGGTTTTGCTATTCCAGAGCAAAAGTGTAAGACATAATTTATAAGACATCCTTAAAAAAATTTTAATTTTAAACTAAAATTTCATTTAAACCAAAAGTTAAGTTAAGAGTAAATTCAAGGGGGAGTTAAGTCCTAAATTATGATGATGATTTGAAAAGAGGGAAAAATGTTTAGGCAAGAACTTCACAAGAAAATTAAGTAGTTTGACAAAATTGTAGAAATTATAAAACTAAATTAAATTAAAATTATACGAACTCTACCTTAAAAGAAACTTAAGGAAAAGTAAATTACTAAATATTGCTCTCTCCATAATTTTCAACTAAAACTAGAACAATGATAATTGGCTAAGGGGGATTTCATAAAATTTGGCATAAGAAGAGAAATTTTTGAATGGAGGAAATGGAATTTATCATGAAATTTCTTTTTTTTCTTTTTTTTTTCTCTTCTAATAAAAACCCAAAATGTATATGGTTTAGGAGTAATGAATTTTATCCTCTTACTCCATGCCATATAATTTTTTCAAATATTTTTGGTGCATATGTTTTAGGGAGTAATGAATTTTATCCTCTTATTCCCATGACATATGATCTTTTAAAGTTCATTTTTTTTATGCCACAAAGGGGGTAAGGAAGGGAAATAAATCTAGCTAGCTTTAAATTATATTGAGAGCAAATTCTAGTAACATTAAATTTCCTAAGATCTAAAAAGTTAGAAGAAAATATAATTGAAATCTAAAGAGGTTTAGGAAATTCACTACAAAATGAAGCCATTTAAAAATAAAAAGAGAAGTCATGCTAACAAAATTCTCTAATCAATTTAAAATCATAAGATGATTCTTAAATCAAGATTACCTCAAATTTAAAATTAACAAACTATGATAAGCAAAATTTTAGCCAATTAAAAACATAAACATGCTTATAAACATTCTCAACTAGATTTCTAAGAAATCACAAAAATAACAAGAAGGAGGGATATAAGAATTTTTGGATTTTTTGATATTATCTTTTTTTGAATTTTCGATATTATATTTTTTTTTTGAATTTTTCTCATTAAAAACTATTTACAAAGAAAGGAAACTAGCTTTAAAACTTAACATTTTTTGTTAAGTCTTGGACTTCCCAAGGGCTACCCGGTGAAGGGTTCGCAAGGTACTAGGAGGTGTGATGGGATGAAATCCCAAACGTCCCTTTCCAAGATTAAAATTTTGATTTTCTAAATTTTTTTTTTTTGAGTTTTTGGATTTTACAAGTGCTTAAATAAAGGAAAACATAGAAACAAAATTAAAATTTTTTTTTTATTTTTTTTTTTTGAAAATTTTCTTTTTTTAAAACTATTTACAAATATTTACAAAGGGCTATTTACACCCCCATACTTAAAGTTAAACATTGTCCCCAATGTTTAAAAATAAGTATGAAGTAAGAAAAGGTAAAAAGAAATGCAAAAATGAAAGAAGAGAAGGAAAAATGGCTTCCCTGATTTTTAATGTTTTTGAAGCTTTTGTGGGGAAGCCGCGATTACCTGCAAAAGTTGTTAAAGAAGAAAAGAAAAGACAAGAGAAAATAACAAAAGATAACTTTGGGGTGCCTCCCAAAAGCGCTTTGTTTAAGGTCTCGTAGCTTGACCCACTTGCCGATCATATTATAGGTTTAAATACAATCGAATCACTCTTTTCATTAGTTAACTCTCCCGGAAGATATAATTTAAGGCGGTGGCCGTTTACTTTGAAGGTACCTTTTTCCGGGTGGGAAATTAAAATTGTCCCATAGGACCAAACCACTTTAACAATTAAAGGGTCCGGACCATCAGGATTTTAGTTTTCCCGGAAAAAGGCGAAGGCGGGAACTATAAAGGAGGACGAGATCGCCCGGCGAAAAAGTTTTTGGAAATTTTATATGCTTATCGTGATAAAACTTCGTTCGCTCCTTATATAATTTATTTGCTCTCATACGCATTCGCTCGCCACTCATCTAATTCGTTCATTTGGAATTTTCATTGTTCCCCTGCTAGAGTGGATTCGAGGTTTAAAAATTTAAGCGCCCAAAATGCGCGGTGTTCTGATTCGACCGGAAGGTGGCAAGCCTTGCCATAAACCATTCGATATGGTGTACAACCGATAGCGGTCTTGTACGCCGTTCGATAGGCCCATAGCGCGTCATCGAGCTTTATTGCCCAATCCTTCCGATTAATTGAAACTGTTTTTTCTAAAATCCGTTTTAATTCTCGATTAACAACATCGACTTGGCCGCTCGTTTGTGGGTGATATGCGGTGGATAATTTGTGAGTGACACCATATTTCGCTAAAATTTTTGTAAATTGAGTATTGCAAAAATGGGTGCCCCGATCACTCACAATAGCGCGCGGCGTGCCAAATCGAGAAAATAATTTTTTTAAGAAATTAACGATGACTCGCGCATCGTTGGTGGGGAGAGCTTGCGCTTCCGCCCACCTTGATACGTAGTCGACCGCCACTAGAATATATTTATTTGAAAAAGATGGAGGGAGAGGACCAACAAAATCGATACCCCAAAGGTCGAAAATTTGGCATTCTAAGAAAATATTTTGGGGCATCTCATCCCGGCGAGAGATGTTCCCCGACCGCTGGAAGCTGTCGCAGGTACTCACAAGGGTGTGAGCATCTTTGAAGAGCGTGGGCCAATAAAAGCCCGCCTCCAGCGCCTTCCTCGCGGTTCGGTTCGAATGATAATCACTACAATAAACTGCACCTGTTGTAAGGACTGGAATGTAACTGAAACACAGTTTGTTACTAATAGTTATATTTAGTAACACAGTTTTTTTGTTGTTACAAAAAAGAACTTTTTTGTAACGAATATTTTAAATTTTGTTACAATAATAATTAATTTGTTACTATAACTATAAGTATTTGTAACAACACTAATGTTACGTTACAAATAAAAAACTTTTCTCACAATAAGTATCAATTGTAACCACATCATGAAAGTTTTTTGTGACAAAGACATTGTCCTTACTAATAGTAATATTTTATTATTAAAGTTTTGTTACAAAAAATATATCATATTTTATTTTCAATTTTTGTACAATTTTATTATCAAAGTTTTGAATTATTATTTTTTTTTTGAAAAAAAAATTTGTATGTGCGCGACAGTACCCCGCCTCGATAGTGCTCTAACGCGACGACAGTACTCCTATAGCTCGCAAACATTCGTGCGCGGTTGTCGCAGATATGTGGTACTATTGCGACATGTATTTTTGCGCGTACGGGGGTTTTTATAAATCTTTAACTTTTTATAAAAGTTTTTCTGCCTCTCTCCCATGCATCTCTATCTCTCTCTCACATGAATGAATGAAATATACGGATGAAAATTTCCCTCCATAAAATTTTGAACAAAACAAAACTAAAAATTAAAAATATATTAAATATAAAAATGAATGCAAATTAATATAACATTAATTTTTTAATATAATTTTGGAATTAAAATATATAGGCAATTGTTAACCGCACCCCAGTTTTGGCTATCCGCAACCCTTTTATATGAATTATTACGTGTTTTTTTAGAAATACGCCTTGTACAAGCATTTTTAGGAAAAGTGTTCAACACAAAAGTTGTAGATATCGTCGAGATCTACAATTTTTGTGTTGAACACTTTTGCTAAAAATGCACGAACAAGACGTATTGCCGCCCGAATTGAAACATGGGTGTAACTATATATATATAACGATTTTTTAGAAATACGCATTGTGCATGCATTTTTAGGAAAAATGTGCAACACAAAAGTTGTAGATCTCGACGATATCTACAACTTTCCTGTTGAACACTTTTCCTAAAAATGCTTGTACAAGGCGTATATCCAAAAAAACGCATAATAATTCATATAAATCATGAGTTGCGGATAGCCAAAACTGGGGTGCGGTTAACAATTGCCTTTTTGATTGATGGATGACACGCGCTTTAATTTAATGAAATTAAATGTGTAATGAAATTCATAAATACAACGCGTTGTTCAATAAAATTTACTTTTTACATAAGATTTATGTTTTTTTTAAATAAAAATTACCCCCGCTCAATTTTGTCCGCTCTCAGGAGCTCGATCAACTGACAGTGCACATGAGGCCCATGTTCCCCGCTCGACAATACCCCCGCCTCGACATTGCCCGACATTGCCCGACAGTGCACATGAGCTTTAAATAAGATTTATGTATTTTGAAATAAGGTTTATCCGTTTATGTATTTTTTTAAAGTAAGAATTACCCCGCTCAATTTCATCCGGTCTCAGAAGCTCGATCAACTGAATAAAAAATAATTGAATATTAATTTAATTTTCTCACCGGACACAAACACGCACACACACAGACACATACAAACACAGACACCCAAACACAAACACAGTCACAGACATAGATACAAACTGACATAGACACGAAAATTGTCAAACACAAACACAAACACGCATAGACACGCAAGCAAAGACACAAACACGCATAAACACACAGACACTGACTGGGGTGTAACACACATAGATACGCAAACACAGACACACTCAAGCACAGACAAACATGCATAGACTGACAAACACTCACACACAACCCAAATACACAGACACAGACAAGCACGTGTACATACAGACATAGATACATAGACACAAACACATGGACACAGACACAGACTTGTATAGATACATGGACACATACACAGACATATGGACCGACACACATACGTACGTACACAGACACAGACACACACACACATACATGCACACACACACAGACACACACACACACATGCACAGACACACAAACACGGACACACACACAATCACACACACACAGGCACCCAGGCACACACAGACACACATAGACACATAGACACACAGACAGACACACATGCAAAAACAAACAAACACACACACACACACACACACAGACGACACACACACTGCACACAGACACGGACACAGATAAACACAAATATAGACACATACATACACACATGCCCAAACATAGACACACAAACACACAGACACATACACAAACACAAACACAGAAATAGACACATACACGCATATATAACTGGAGATCACACAAACACAAACACACACACATATATAGTTGGAGATCACACAGACACAAACAAACACACACACATACACACGCAGGCACAAACGACACAAACACAAACTGACACAGACACACCGACACACCGACACACACACACACAGACATAGATATATGACACAGACAGACATACACACAAACAAAGACACACAGACAAAAACACATACACACATGCACAAACACACATAGACATACAAATACAGACAGACACAGGCACAATCACACATAACAAGCTAGAGATCACACATACACAGACACACAGACACACACTTTAGAAAAGATATGTATATTAACTTAATAATAATCACTATTAGAAAAAGAAAAGTTTTTTTTTTATTTATAACATGTGCATATATTAAAATTAATTCCCGTACTTAAATAATTTGTTTCACATATAATTCAATCACATCACATGTGATGATCATTGCGTTGAGTTTTTTCTCGACAGGCTTAAGCTAGAGTTGAGTTTTTTTGAGTCGGCTCATCGAGCTCTCGAGAAGGCTCGACTCAACTTGCATCCCTACACGAGATAAGTTTTATAAGGAAATCAGAGCCAAACTTGGATAAAAATAAACTTTTTTGTATATTAATTTTGCATTTCAAAATAAATTCTTATAATTTTTAATGACTAAACTAAGAACATCAATTTATGGAGGGAAAAATAAAAAATTCCCCCCAAATTTTCCCACGCTTTCTCAAGTACACTTCCTCCAAGGCTGCGCTATTCCTCCATCCATCGTTCCTGCTACTAATCGAGGATGCAATAGTTCCATAGAGCGTCGGTCATCATCTCGCTGCAAGAGGGCGCAATACTTCTTCCTTCTACGACAGCAAGCACATCCTCCGCTCATTTCTTCCTCCAAATACTTCTTCCTTCTTCGATCTAGGGCTCGGCGCGGTGAAGGGTTAAAACCCTATGTGGGCCGGTTAAGATCTCCCCCCCCCCCCCCCCCCCCTCTGGTCCATTCTTCCGGTCAGCTAAAGCCGCACCTCTCTTCCGATTTTTCCGCCGCACGCAGGAGATCCTCCCCACGATGCCATGCTGCACGCAGGAGAGCCTCCCCACAACGCCACCGCACCCTCCGGGGCTCCAATCACCGGCCACGACCCCTGCAACTGCCACCATGTCCAATCCTTCACAAAGCCACGGTTCGGATCTGCCTTGGCCGTTCATTCCCGCACCTTCCGGCTCCGCCAGTTCCAGGCCTCATGGAGGTTAGCTTTTTTCTCTTTTTCGAAACCCTATAAAATTTGCCTATTCATTTGTCAAAGATATGCAACTTTATATTATATGCATTCATTTGATTCCGATCTTGAGTTCTTTTTGCATTCCTCTGTTCGATGTTATAGTAGGTATCTCTCACGACTCTCTCATTTTTAAAGATAATCATGCAATTTTTTGATTAAGCAATTTCACAAGCTACCTCTTACAGCATTTACTGGACAGTTAGATGTTTCTAATTAATTTCACATGCTACCTCTTATAGCTTTGCTTCTAATTAATTAATGATTATTTTCTTATTTGTTTGCCTTGAGTGATCAGAAGATGAAGACGGGCATGACTAACTTCCTTTCAGTGTAGTGTTGTGAATTGGATCTAGCCTAACTCATCATTGCGTATTTTGGCATTAGGATATTGTAAGAATTTGCATGGTATTTTTGAAATTTCTAATACCATGCACTTATTTTTTTTTTTTTGAAATTTGAGAGATGTAGTAGTCAAGTGACAAAACCTCGCGCGATGAAATGACAACATGGAATGATTTGATAGCAGGATAAGAACCAAAGTAAAGGCGGAAATTGCTTTTTTAAATCAAAATGTGTCGCTTGGCGTGCGAAGAAGCAGCGGAGGTCTCGGTTCCTAACCGAGAACCTTCAGGGATCATTGCATTTACAACTTATCTTTCCTTCTCCCTCTTCTATTTCAGTTGCTGCTTTCGTTCTCTTGGAGGACATTACTGACACCGCTGCATATGGCGGCAGTCAGAGGATACTTCGACTATTTTGGTTGGTTCTCCCAGAATATTTGGTATTCTAAATTGAGAACATATTTGGGTTATGAAATTTGTTAGCCAGATATTTTATGGGTTATGGAATTTGATGGGTTGACTTTTGATGGGTTATGGAATTTGTTAGCCCAAGTCCCTCACTATATTTTGGCACCAGATATTTTATGGGTTATGGAACTTGATGGGTTGTCAGGATAGCACCTAATTTTATGCACACGAACACGCACACATACAAGATGGTGCTTTAAGGAAGCGTATTTCTGCTAAAATAATTATTGATGAAAATAATTATTGACGATGGGCTATGAATGGGCATAAATAACTTGCATAGAATATCAGTAGTATCTTGCTTTGCATCTTTTTTGCCAGCCTTCTGTCTTTTACCAGATGCTACATTCTTTGATAAGATTAATTGGTCTTTGTTGTATAAGGTGATAACAATATCCTACTTCTTGCCTAAAAAGATTTTATCTTTATTACCCTTTAAATCAATGCTTTCTCAACTGCTGATGATAATCAGAGTGCTGTAACTATTAGAGTATTTCAAGGAGAACGCGAAATGGCTACAAATAATAAATTATTAGGCCAATTTAACCTTGAAGGAATAGCGCCAGCAGCTAGAGGAGTACCTCAAATTGAAGTAACTTTTGATATAGATGCAAACAGTATAACCCATGTCTCTGCAAAAAATAAAGCTACAGGTAAAGAACAGAAGGTAACTATACAAGCTTCTGGTGGCTTAAGTGATGCAGAAATTGAAGAAATGGTTAATGATGGTGAAAAAAAATGCTGCTGAGGATAAAAAGCGTCGGGAATTCTACTTTCCATCTTTTCCTAGAATATTTAAGGACATTAACTTAGAAACGATATTATTTCAATCTCAAATCACTTAACTATACTTCATTGCACAATTTTTGACTTCCTAAATTAAAAAATTTATAATATTATCACCACAAATAGTTTAATAAAAGGATAAAAAATTAACTATTAGAAGTTTTTATAAATAAGTGGATAAGGAAACAGTAAAAATAGTAATTAATTAAGGGATGGAAAATCATGAGAAAACCTAAGCATGATCTCTATAGCTAGTAATAGTGCTATCTTTATGCTGTTTTGCTAGGTCTATGGCTGTAATTACTGCTTCTTGACCAATATATAGATGGCAAAACCCCCCTATTAGACCCATACCATAAAGTTGTCCACATTTTTCTTCAAACCTTCTGATTAATAACATTTTTTCATAAGCTTCAATATATTGAGTATTATTTAATTTATATTTACCAGGAATAATCATTTCCACCGATTAAAAAGTGAGCCATAGCTGCATTCCAATTTTGAATAGAAAGAACCAGGGATAGAGTTTTTGATTTTTACACATTATAAACCCTTGCACGGTTACGCCATATCTCACCTATATTGACTCATGATCGGCACCTGACAATTGCATGTCATATTGCACTAGTGTACCTAATAACTTATCTTTCTCTTCTTTAACACTAACCTCAGAATAACCTTGAGCATTTCCTAAATCTACCAGCATTTTAGTATCTAAGAAATGTTTTATTAAAGTTAATTGAACATAACCTTTACCATAAGTAAACCCTGTTTGATGTAAATACCGAGTTAAGGCTTTCACTAACTTAACTTGCCACCAATTAAATCTTGATAATACTATTAATTTACTTAAAGAATCATTAGCAAGAAGACCAATGGACATTTTATCTAGTGCCTTCAAGTGCTATAGGAGTTTTAATATCAATAGATCCAAGCTCTTTTTGTATATTTAAAGTAGTGGTAATAGAAGTATTAGAGCCCCATAGTGATTTATAAGTATTAGGCTCACTAGATGTATTGTTATTTGAGTCTTGCAATACTAATTTATTCGCCCCTAGATCAATATTTCCCTTAAATAATACTAGTGCCACTTATAACTACTGATTAAATATTTTAAAGATTCAATTAACCTCTCCATTTATTATTGTACATAATTTTGTTTTTTATTAATTCTTTCGCAACATCATCTTCAAACCATTTACCTGTTTTCATTAAGCTTTGCTGCTGAAACTTTACTACATCCTGTTCTGGCATAGTATTGAAGTGAGTAATAGCTAATATTCTACCCCATAATAATCTGTATCTACTGTTCGAAGAATGTTACCTATGAAAGCAGCCGCCATATTTTCGGCTTTCTGCTAAGGCAGTTGGTAGAGACAGTATTTTTTGTAGAGCTGGTAGTTCATCGAGATAAACCATATATTGTTGTTAATGCTGCTTGTGCTTCTATCCATCAGAGCCTTAATGGCAATGCTGAGCCAAGCAGAGATTAGAGGCCGCAGCGTGACTCTTTGATTAGGCGCAGCTGTTATAAATAACCAGCCGGTCTCGAGCGGATTGGTGAACCATTACCTGATACTAAAATTACCTTTTGGCTGCAGGTGCTTTAAGCTAGCAATAAATAAGAATTTAGTTTTTAAGTGCTCTAAACTTTTGTAGTTTTTTATAAATTTACTTTGTTCTACTGATTTGGACATGTTAAAAACTTCCAAGTTTTGTCGAAGCCCTCCTCAAGAGCTCCTCCCCCACCATTGCTTCCTTCTAGGTTCCTGTCGAACCACCATCTTCCCTCTCAAAGTTTTCTTCCAAGTACTTTCCTATTTCTCTCTCAAGTCTTCTTTCCAGTTCTTAGTGATCCTTTTAAACCAATGCATGTATTGATAATTTTGAAGCATGTAAATAACAGTGATTAACAATTGTTAGTGATCCTTTTAAAATCTCATTGTGGTGATCATTATGTTAGTGATCCTATTAAAACAAAAATCTTCCCATATTTTACTTATCTTCCCCGAAGTATTAATACTTGAAGATGATTTGGACATGTTATCTTCCGGTTCTTTTCTGAAGGTTCAAATGTGTATGTACATCTCTCTCCTTATATCTACTTACTATTGCACATCATGTGTTAGATGAATTGCCTGGTATAAATATGATATTGATATTGTATGTAGAATAGTTATTTAAAGATATCATGAAATATATTGAAAGGTGAAGACAAAGCTGGAGCCCGCCTAAGGCTGCTTCAACTTCAACCACTCTCAACGCATACCTCCTGGCAACATCACCCAAAAACTCAAGGTGATTCTCTAAACTATAATGTTCAGTATACATTTGATTTCCTTTTCATGTCATTAGAAATAAATATCATATTATTTAGTACTTTTCTTTAGAAGCAGAATGTTAGATTTTAGAATTAATGAAAATTGTGATCTCATTTATTTATTTTTGTGCTTTTCGGAATGCATTTTCGTGTTGTTCTCTTATTTGAATGCGCATTGGTAGTGCATAGATGTTGTTCGATATAATTCTTAAGACAAACATGTTATTAAAAAATTTGGTTACCCATTATTAATCTCTTTTAGATTGTGGTTATTGTTATTTACCAAAATAGCAATATTACTCATTAGACAATTAGGTAAATACATTAACCTAGATTTCCTAAATCTTAGATAAGCATTAGAAATTATTTATCAGCAAGAAGAATTAATTCTGGAGAAGCTAGACATCAAATTCAGAGAGAGTAAGTCGCAATTCGGAGAGAGTATCTACATCTGACTATGCACGTGATTACATTCACCCGCTGGAATCGGGATAGCGAGGGCGGAAGGCTTCGCGATGACAACGACGCAGTCAAACTGGAGAAAAAAGTCGTGGTTCAGCGAATACCTATAAACAACGGATATTAGAAAATGTCGTTTCCAGCTTATGGTACCCAAACACAACTTATAATCAAAAATGCATTTTTGAGCTGCCGCACTGAAGCCGATAAGCTGCCCCAAACACTACCTAAATGTTGATTACGTACTCAAAGTTACGTGATCACGTTTCACTGATATAAACACTTTTGCAAATATATGTAGTTGAACCATCAAATATTTATTTGCATGTTATGGAAATTCAAAATTCATGTTTAAATGATTCTAGGAAATGTAAAAAGAATGTCACATGAAAGTACGGTAGCAGTTGAGGAAAATACGGATGGATTCAATAACCTAACCAAAAAAATATTGGAGGTAGGGAAGTTTTCTCTTAAGTATTTCTAGAAAATATTAGCTCCTCAATGAAAAAAAGAGAAACTACAGTAATTAATATAATTTCTAGAAAGTAAGAAAAGTTCATCATCATGCTTTTTTGAAAATAATGCATCACTGTTAATGCAACACTATTTGTCATGCAAAGTAGTTCATGCAAAAGTCAATATTGACTATAACCCAAAGAATGGATGATTATTTTTTTTTTTTTTGGGGGGGGGGGGGGGGGGGGGGGGCAGGGGTGTTTAATATTGAATAGTTATTTACAACTTTCAATACTAAATTCCTCCAAATAGAGGGATCAAGGACCCTCAGACTCTTTGCAGGCCTATGTCCATGTTACATAATTTTTGTAGCTTTTGGTGAAGTTGGTTGCACCATGCTTTTTTTGCCTTATTTTATTTAACATTATGAACTATTTTTTATTCAATTGTTCATGTTGCTGGCACATATATTGGTCTCTTCTTGGACAGGCAATATTCCGTTGAATGCTAGTTATAAAACTGCTGATAACTATACTTTCCAGGTGTGTTGTCAATCTTCACTAAAGTTCTATTTTTATGGTACTAGGTTACACTAGTTTTACATGGAAATTAAAACATTACCTATCTAAGATTCATTGGGAGAAATTTGGAGTAAATTTGTAAAATTGTAACAGTCGGTGCTTTTTTTTCCTTCCCTAGCTATAAGCTGTTAGAGAAGCTACATGCTTGCTGGCATCAGGCAGGCCAATGGTCTAACTTGAATGCAAAAAAAGAACTTTTCATTGGTAAGATGTTTATACACAATGTGTTCTCTTCTCAATCTATTTTCAGTGACTCATCGACTTAGATTTCTGTATGTCTATTTGATTTTTAAAAAAACTTTATACTACATTGGTGATGATCATCAGGTATCCTGAGAGGATATGTCAAGTAATCGAGTTAATATCAAAGGCTTTTAATCATTAAGCTTCAAATACTTTCCATATTATAGGTTGTAATAATTTATTATTGCTCTGTAGGACTTCTTTTTGAGAGTTCTATCATGGCTATGGTGGTTGAAGGTGGATTTCCTATGCATTGTATTGGCAGCAATTGCGTTAGCACTCATCATCTTTTGCGGCCCTTTGGTCATAATAAAGGTATGCTCATTTTTTGGGTATTTGCATCAATAGAAGCTGGCTAATGAAAAATTTGATATATATTGATGTAGATGAGTCCGGTTGGCTAAATTTTAGAAGTAGTTAATCAACAGGTCCTACAACAAAACTGTCGCGTTGTTCTATAACAGTAATTGACTGGTTTTGATAATGAAAACAATAGCATATAAAAAGCATGGAACTTTTTTCATGTGCAGTTCTCTAAAGAAGGGTTTCTCTTATGGTTTTTGTTTGATTCAAGTTTAGTGATAGTTTTAACATGTAGTATAAATATATAGCTGTAGGAAATTATTAAATGTATGCTTGCATTATTAAAATTCTAAAACCATTGAACAAGAAGGTGTTTTTTTAGGTTGCTTGAATTTTGGCTTTCTATTTATTATTGATGCATCTGCTTGCATTATTAAAATGCTATTCTACTATCTTCTTAAGTGCTGCTTAATTTTGGGTTGCAATATAATTTCCCATGGCTTGATCTGCTTCCTTGATTTGGAAATTTCAGCACAATTTTCTCATTTAATTTAAAATATATATGCCGTTAAATTTGAAGAATGTTTATAATGCTTAAACAAACCCAGTCATAGATATATCTCATAGTTCACTCTTCCTGTGACTTTTGAAAAGATTTTTTTTTGTGCTTGGAATGAAAGAGAGTTTTCTACAAAAATATTCACACGAATGCATAAGATGTAGCAAGTTTATTTGAAGTGATAAATTAACATTCCTGATCTGATTTTTTGTTGCAATAAAAGTTTATTCTCACTAAAAGAAAGGTGGCACATTAAATTATAATTGACTATGGTTAGTTGTTTCACGGTTTTACCTCAAAAACTCGCTTCAGGACTAACAAGACTATTGTACTGCAATATTAGACTATGGATGTGAGTTTGTATGGATGTTTCTGCTCTCATTTATTTGTAGGGTGATCTTAATTGCTCTCTTTTATTTGTAGGGTGCTCGAGAATTGACCGGCAAGTGACTAAAGATTCATTAGTCAGAAAGTGATGGACGATTCATTTTTCGAAAAATGACGGAAGATTTATTAGAAACATGTTGATCTTGTAATGTAATATTGTATTATTTTAGAAGAGATGATAATAACTTGTACTCTATGTAATACTTTTTGGTGAATAAATACATGTTGATCTTGTTACGAAATATTAAATATATGTGTGTTTTTAAGATTATTATTTGTAATAAAATCTTAGGTACACAAAAAATAGAAATGAAATATTTTTGATATATAAATGAATTGGCTGTAATAAGAAGAATGGAAAACAAATGTAACAATTTTTTCGTTACTATTGTTTAATCTATTGTAACGAAATAATGTTTTTTATACTTTATTGTAACGAAGTTAGTTTATTTTTAGTGAGGAAAAAATAAAACATTTGTAACGAAATAGTTTTAATCATAACTATTTTTTTGTGAGGAAAACAAAAATATTTGTAACGAAATAATATTTATTGTGACCAATTTATTGTAAGGAAGAATCTCTTTTTGGTGAGAAAGTATCATTTGTTACAATTACTTTATTTGTAACGACATGCATACATTCGTTACAAGAACCTTTAGCGTCGAGCTTTAGAGGAGGACCGTTACTTAAAGTTTTTTTCGTTACCAAAGAGTTTTTGTAACGTATTTTGGCACTTATTGTAACGAATTAGGTCCTTACTATAAGTGCAGTTTGTTGTAGTGAATGACCACCGGTGGGTCCCTCATGACAATGACGTAAAATTTTAAGGCCTTCCTCACTTGAAACACATCTTCTCACAACCTGGTCTGCACATACACGGAATAAAAAGGGGTCCTCCCAAAAGTAATTCTTTAAATCAGAAAAGAATTTCTTCTTTTGCTGACTCGAGAATTCTTTTGGCAGGACCCGGGCTACTAAATAGTTAGCCAAATCTGCAAACCAGGGGGTAGACGATGAATTAATATTTTCGAGAGCAAGGAGGCGCTCTTCGGGAAATTTATCATTAATGTCAGATTCTATTAATACGTCCGAGGCGGGGTTTTCTAAACAGGAGAGATGATCGACCGCCAAGTTTTTGGCTCCCCTTTTGTCCCGGATCTCTAAGTCAAACTCCTGCAAGAGGAGGATCCATCGCAAAAGACTAGGCTTGGCGTCCGGTTTGCTTAAAAGATATCTAAGTGCGGAGTGATCCGTGAAGACGATGACTTTCGAGAGGGTGATATACGACCTAAACTTATCGAAGGCGAAAACGATTGCTAGAAGTTCCTTCTCGGTCGTGGTGTAATTTGCTTGTGCCGACGTGAGTGTTTTGCTCGCATAATAGATCGGGTGAAAATATTTACTCACCCGTTGGCCTAAAACGGCACCAACCGCAATATCACTCGCGTCGCACATGATTTCAAAAGGGAGCGACCAATCTGGGGCGACTAGAATCGGGGAGTTTATAAGTTTCTCTTTGATAAGTTGAAAAGCTAAATGATATTCATCGCTAAAAAGAAAAGATGAATCTTTCTCGAGAAGATGGGTTAACGACTTTGTAATTTTTGAAAAAATTTGTATAAAGCGCCGATAGAACCCCGCGTGGCCTAGGAAACTCCTAATAACTTTTACGTTTGTGGGAGGGGGGAGTTTTTCAATTACTTCAATCTTGGCCTTATCGACCTTGATCCCCTTGCCCGAAATTTTATGGCCAAGGACTAGTCCTTCCTTGACCATAAAATGGCAATTTTCCCAATTAAGCGCTAAATTCGTTTCCTCACATCGGTGCAACACGCGCTCGAGATTTTTTAAACAGTTTTCAAATGAACTCCCGTACACGGAAAAATCGTCCATAAATACTTCCATCACCTCCTCCACTAACTCGTCAAAAATTGTCAGCATGCATCTTTGGAATGTAGCTGGCGCGTTACAAAGACCGAATGGCATCCTTCGATAAGCGAAGGTGCCAAAGGGACAAGTGAAAGTGGTTTTCTCTTGGTCGTCGGGCGAAATCAGAATTTGGAAGTATCCCGACAAACCATCTAGAAAACAGTAGTAGGAGTGACCCGAAAGGCGTTCTAAAATTTGGTCGATAAATGGTAGAGGGAAGTGATCCTTACGGGTGGCATCATTTAATTTCCGATAGTCGATGCACATCCGCCAACCCGTAACAGTACGGGTTGGGATCAATTCGTTATTTTCGTTCGCAACTACCGTGACACCACCTTTCTTTGGCACGACTTGTACTAGGCTAACCCAAGTACTGTCCGATATCGGGTAGATGATTCCCGCGTCCAGAAGTTTTATAACTTCGGTCTTAACAACTTCTTTCATGTTATGGTTTAGCCGTCGTTGAGGCTGGACTGAATTTCGGGAATTGTCTTCGAGAAATATTTTATGAGTGCAGAAAGATGGGTTTATACCCTTAATGTTCGATAATTGCCATGCAATTGCGTGGCGGTGCTTTCTTAAGACTATAGTCAACTCAGAAATTTCTGAGTTGCTAAGATCGGATGAAATGATGACGGGTAGATTAGACCCTTTTTCCAAAAACAAGTATTTAAGGTGAGGGGGGAGTTGTTTCAACTCCAATACGGGTGGTTCTTCATTAGAAGTCTTGATTTTTAATTTTTCTAAAAATAATGGTTCGGGTGGTGTGGGGTGAGAAACTTCTTCTTCATCACAAAAGAGCTCTACGGGCTCGGAATCACTACTCGCTGATGAAACTAACTCGAGGGATGAATCAAACTCACAACACTCTTCTAAGTAAAAACATGAATCGTCATTTTCTAGCGTGTTCCGCATTGAGGAATTTATGCCGAAAGTAACTTCATCGTCTCCAACCCGTAGGAGGAGCTTTCCGTTACTTACGTCGATAATAGCGTGGGAGCTGGCAAGGAAGGGGCGGCCGAGTATTAGGGGTACTTCGGCATCCTCTTCGATGTCAAGAATGACAAAATCCACCGGGAAGATGAATTTTTCAACCTTGACGAGCACGTCCTCCACTATTCCTATCGGATATTTTAAAGAACAATCCGTTAATTGGATACTCATTCGAGTGGGCCTTGGATTTCCTAGACCTAGCTTTTTGAACAAAGAAAATGGCATAAGGTTGATGCTTGCTCCAAGATCCGCTAATGCATGTTTTACTAACGAATTGCCAAATAGACATGGGATGGAAAACCGTCCCGGGTCATTTGCTTTTTTCGGCAATTTGTTGAGTACAACCGCGGAGCATTCTGCGTTTACAGAAATATGCAAAATATCTTCTAACATTTTCTTATTGGAGAGCAACTCCTTAAGATATTTCGCATATTTAGGCATTTGTGAGATAGCCTCGCAGAAAGGTACATTAATATGGATTTGTTTTAAAACATCTAAAAACTTTTTATAATTTTTTTCGGCGCTTTCATTTTTAAATTTCGATGGATACAGAATATTAGAAGTAGGAGCGCGCGGATTTAAAATAGAAGTGTGCGGAGCTATCGTAGCGGGAAAATTCGAAGATGAATTAAAAGTAGGAGGAGGAGGAGAGGAAATTGCCTTGGGTTCATCCTGTTTTTGAACCACCTCCTTCCCGCTTTGGAGTGTAATCACGTGCGCGCTCTCCTTTGGATTTTGCTCGGTGTTCCCCGGTAGTGCTCCTTGTTGACGCTCAGAAATCATCTTTGCGAGTTGGCCTACTTGATTCTCTAAATTTTTGATTGATCCGGTAAGGTTCCGGATGTTCGTTTCATTTGTAGCAACATATTTTGCAAAAACCTCTTCAATCGGAGAGAGTTTTTGCTGTTGCAGTGGAAAACCGGGTGGATTATAATTTTGAGAAATCAAATTTGGAGGCGGAGTTAGTTAAGAAGTTGATTAGGGGAGGTTGATTTAAATTCATAGGACGCTGAGCATTTCCTTGGTTGCTCCATGAGAAATTCGGATGATTCCTATAACCCGCATTATAGGTGTTATTATACAGGGCGGTGTTCGGGTTATAGGAAGGCCGAGGTGGATTTCCCATGTAGTCAACATGTTCTTCAATTAAAATGTTATTAGCCCAAGGAGGAGTGGCGGAGGAAGCAGACATCTCCGCCACTTGCTTTGTTAAGCGCTCAACTTGTAAAGCCAAATTTGCGTTTGCGTCTA
Organism: Dactylorhiza incarnata; assembly: GCA_033032865.1. Taxonomy (NCBI): domain Eukaryota; kingdom Viridiplantae; phylum Streptophyta; class Magnoliopsida; order Asparagales; family Orchidaceae; genus Dactylorhiza; species Dactylorhiza incarnata. The sequence goes on from JAWHQI010000298.1 coordinate 1,607,712, forward strand.
TTTCAAAAATTCCGGGCGGCTTATTAGGACGCGCTCGGGGCATGTTCCATTGATACGCATTTGTGGCCATCTCTTCGAAAAGCTCTTGAGCGGCGATCGGGGTATTGTTATTTAATGTCCCCCCGGCGGCCGCATCAATCATTTGCCTCGTTTGGAGATTTAAGTCACTATAAAATATTTGCACTTGTTGCCAAGTGGCAAGTGCGTGGTGAGGGCATCGACGCAAAAGCTCCTTGAAGCGCTCCCATGTGTCATAGAGAGTCTCCGAGTCGATTTCCATGAACGATGCAATATCCGTGCGCAATTTAGCGGTCTTTGAAGGCGGAAAATATTTATTGAGAAATTTTTCCGCCATTTCGGCCCATGTAGTGATGATCCCCTTGGTAGGGAGCCCATCCACTGCTTGGCCTTAGACCGCAAAGAAAAAGGAAAAAGACATAGTCGAATGGCGTCATCGGTGACGCCATTGATCTTAAAAGTGTCGCAAATTTCAAGAAAGTAAGAGATATGTGAATTTGGATCCTCGTCTGGTTGACCATCAAAGGTCACCGATTGTTGCACCATTTGTATGATGCTGGACTTGATCTCAAAATTATTGTTCGCCACCGTGGGGCGAACAATACTCGATTGTGTGCCTTCCAAATTTGGCCGCGCATAATAGGACATGGTCCGTTGCGCGCCCTCATTAGGATTTGGATCGTTAAGATTAGGAGGATTAAGATTATTATCCATATTTGCTGCGTTAGTGTCCCCGATCGACTCTTCGGATTCTACTTGATTTCCCTGATCACGAGAACGGCGGTGCCTCAAGAGGGTTCGCTCAATCTCCGGATAAAAAGGAACAATCGAAGTGCTACCTCGGGTCATACACTAAAAAGAGAAGAAAGGAAGAAGAAAAACTAAAAAAAAAAAAATTTCTTTTTGAAATTTAGAAAAAGCAAAATAAAATAAAACGAAGCATGATAAAATTAATAGCTATCCTCTTTTCAAAATATATACGCAAATTCCCCGGCAACGGCGCCAAAAACTTGATATTGATTTTGCGGTTTTGAAATTTAGTGAAGATTTGAGATTTTCTCCAAAACTATATTCGATAAAGGCAAGTGTACCTTATCGTCTGTAGTATAGTATATTTAGGAATATCAAGGTCGTATTCCACAGGGCGCGTTGATTACTTCTACTTCAAGGAAAATCGCCATTATCTTATCGACGAAAATTTGATTGGTTTGCTTTTGCTTAACTAAAATTAAAACTAATTGCAAGCTAAATGAAAGGATTAAACGTTGCATGAAAAGAAAGAGAAATTGACATTGCAAAAAAAGTTATAACTAAGGAGAGAAAGATTAACATTGCATGAAAAGGAAGAAATTACTTAAGGAGAAAGAGAACATGAAAGAGAAAACTAATTTTATTGAAAATCAAAGAACTATTACAAGCCTTAATTTAAGAGTGCAAGGCTAAGGAAAATAAAGATTACAAACTTGAGAAAACTAGTGCATGAAAATTGCATTAAAACATTGCATGAATTTAAAAGGGAAGAGAACATGAAAGCCTTAAGAAACATGAACATCAACTTGAAAAACTCACTCTCAGCTCTAACAGCACCTCCCCATCTCCAAATTTCTGAACTCTGGACTCAAGGAGAGACTCGGAATTTATAGGAAAAAATTTCAGATTACACGCCCTCGGTCACGGGCGTGACCAAGGGCGTGACTGCACTATTCACATCGGATCCGACAGCGGCGTGGGCTTTCTGGACGGCGCGGCAAAAAGTGACATGTCACGGGCGTGATATGTTGGGTCACTGCCGTGACTTTGGACGGCTGCATTAAATGCGACGTGGGCTGGAATTCGGCGCGGCGGCAGAGCAGGGATCACGCTGGAAAGTCACGGCCGTGACATGTGGGTCACGGGCGTGACTTAGGTTGACTTCTCGACAGCATGTCCATATCTCGACGGCGGCTCCACGTGGAAGATTCTAAGTTTACACGCCCTTAGTCACGGGCGTGACATTGGGTCACGGGCGTGACCTCGGGCGTGACTTGGTGTGGGCTAGCTCAGACAGCGCGGCATCATTCTAGACTGATCTTTAGGTTACACGCCCTTGGTCACGAGCGTGACATGCCATTTTTTCCGATTTGTCCCAAAATTCTGCAAATATTGAAATTAAGCTAAGTTAGAATCAAAATTACAAAAAGAACTACTTATAACCTAAAATTGACATAAAAAGGAAAATTCATATTAAATATTTACAAAATTTTCTATTAAAAAGTTATAAAAATACTACTTATCAATAATCATCCTTTTACTTCTTGCAATTTGTACTTTTCAATTCAATAGTTGTAATTTCCTTTACATAGTTTGTAATTTCTTTTGCCTCAATTAATAAAATAGTTTATTTCTCTCATCTTCTTCTCTTTTCTTCATGTTTTGTTTTATTTCTTTTGATTCCTCAATCTCCATGAGTAGCTAAATTCTATTAGCACTCGACCGAGATGATCCAAGGAAAATATAAATCATGATTTGAATTAAAGCTTCTCTTTTTCTTCTTTAGATCGCTTAAGATTTATCCTTGAATTTTAATTGGTTGAGATTATATTTTTGATATATAATTCTCATTCGTATTTTCGTAATCTAATAACCGAGAGGTTTTGAATTCGAATCCATCATTTCAAGGATAAAGAGAGTTGAATGCACTCCTCAAGCGAGGATGACATAATTCTCTCGGATTGGAGTCAAATCCAATAGAGGGGTTCACTACGATAAAGCGAGTCATAGGGATTTTGATTCTAGTACGAAAGTTCGATTGATCAACCTAAACTCAGTTGAGCGTATCCTCGAGAGAGGTATGTTCCTAAATTGGGAACCTCCACGGTCAAGTAATTTCTTAAGAGAATTAGAAGTTGTTCTTATTATATTTATTTTCCAAGGTGATTCAAGATCGAGTGCTAGCCTTTTTACTCATCGTTTTAATCTTATTTTAATTTTCTTTTTGCAAAATCAACCCAAGGTTTTAATTGATAGAATAATAGAGATTGTCTTGAAGTAAGAGTACTCAACCTCCATGAGTCTAATACGACCTTGGTTTTTATAACCTATACTACATTCGACACGGTACACTTGCCGTTGTCCTTTGCGGATATAGTTTTGCTCCATCACTTGCCCTCAAAGTTCTGCAAGGATCAAGGATTTCTATAAATCTGCCTCTCATGGACAAATTTAGAGCAGAGGATTTTGACTTCCCTGCTCAAGAAAAGACTGCACAGGATGCTGATGCGTGTCGGCAAGTGCACCGGTCGCGCAAGTAATAAATTTTGGGAATAGAATTCCCGAGTGTCGGTCTCTTGAGGAACACAGTAAGGTGGAGTTTATTATCGAGGAAGGACTTGAGATCGAAGTCCTGCGGTAGATGGAATGCGAACGAAAGGGGCTTTGAGGCTTGCAAACAAAAGTAAATACTACGCCTACTCCTATGCAATGCCGCTATGCAATGCTTCGATCGGCGGGAAGGAAACTAGGCAGGCCTTGAGCGCGCTGCGTCGAAAGGGCGGATGGACGAGAAGGCTAACGGATTGAGGGTCGCAAGCACCTCATCGACAAGCACGCCACTAGCAATTGCTAGTGCGGCACCGGACACGGTAGTGGAGCCGAAAATCGATGGGGGTGCACCTCATTAACACAAATGAACAAAATGATTTCATAGACATGAAATTAACAATACTAACATAGTTCATAGCATTCATCATCAAGATAAAAAGAGTACAAACAAATACAACCACATAAGTAGAAGAAAAAGGCAAGAGATACGACCGAATCCGGAGTCTCATTGTAGATTCACGGTAGGAAGCACCGGGTTGTCAATCCGCGTCCTAGCTCGGTCCCAACTGCGTCTGGGGTAGAGGAGGGCTGTCACACCTCCCAATGGACCCGTCTTCTCCAGCGATTTACCATCCGGCCACGTTTAATGCGAAGAACCTCTTCCTTAGCGATGAAGATGAGTGTAGGATCCCTTCCTTTAAGCCCTTGGATGACGGAGGAGGCCTAGGGTGCGAAAACCCTCTGAAAATGGCGAAAACGGCGGACAGAACGGAGCTCCCCGGCGTAATCCTGACCTAATTCGCGATCAGGTCATTATATAGGCGCTGAATTAAATAGCGCGCACGGTCATTGGCGCACGACTAGTGGTCGTGCGCACTAGAATCCTGTGATTGTGCGCCTGTCTGGGTGGAACCTGCAAGACACGAAATTTATAAAATAAAATGTTCGCACGACCAGTGGCGCACGACCGGTGGTCGTGCGCACTATCGTCGGTGGTCGTGCGCATTAGATGAAACAGAACTCATAAAATAATTGTTAAGTGCGCACGAACAGTGGCGCACAACCGGTGGTCGTGCCGCACTGGAGTTGACGGTCGTGCGCACTTCAGCAAACAGAACTCAGAAATTTAATGGCAAGTGCGCACGAGCAGTGGAGCACGACCAGTGGTCGTGCGCAATAGAACCGGCGATCGTACGCAGTGTTCCTGTGCAGAATTGCACCGGGAACACTTGCACGACTCCTATTCCAGCACAACCACAGATCTAGCCACTGAAAGTGGCACTTGACAGCACATGAACACTACTAATGACAATAAGCACGAAAATCACACCAAAGTGGGCCTAGATGTGCACTAGCATGTATTATCAAATATAAGCTATAACAAGGCTATTGTGCGGTGAGTTGACTAAATAACGGCCCGGATGAGTCCATAAATGTGTATATGATCAGGACTCATCACACCCCCAGACTTAACTGTTTGCGCGTCCCGAGCAAACGAATCCGGCAGAGCGTGAAAACGATAATTAACATAGAGAATTACACAAAGGAGGACGGTGCGAAGTAACATGCGCATGCAAGTAGAGAATTTAGTAGAAGGAGATTCTAACTATGCTAACTAATTTACAAGAGTATTAAAGCGTAATTAAAGATTTAGATGTACTCAGTTGGTGAGTTATGAAGAATTTGACGATCATGCCCGGTATGAAAGTGACGAGACACTGAGGCGGGTGTTGCAAAAGATCGGGGCTTAGGAATAACTCCGCTGAAATCCATCAACGTCGTGAACCATATGCTTGCCCTGTCACACTCTCTCCACGGCGCTAGCACTCTCGCAAGTCAAAACAGTAGGGCTTTTAGGATTAAAATGGGGCTTAGGTTACGGTATGATATTTCAAAGTTAAACACGGCGGCTACGCAACCCAAGTGAGCTAACAGAACGCTGCACCACACAAGACCAACAACTATGCTCGTGTGACACACCCCCAGACTTATCATGAAAACCAGGTGTGCACACGGCCTACTTCACAAATACCAACAGATTTTCTATTTAGCTCGGAAGGATTTTTTTCCAAAATACTCTTTTTTTTTCTTTTAACATCTTTTACTTCTTTTAAATATCCTCCGGTTGGTTCAAAATCAGCAGATAGACTTTATTTTCCTTTCTTGACACAATGATTCCACACACCACACAAGTTGAGACTTATAAGCGCAGTCAAAAACAATTTGGTTGCGGGTGTAGGATAGGCTTCAGACTTTGGTTGATGAAAAGGAGCTGAACAAAGGATTGGTAGGCACGAATTTGGCTTGCAACGGTGAACGAAATGGACATGGAATAACAAAGCTCAAACTAGCCAAAGGGTGGCCTACATCATGTTTAACTCGACGAGTAGCTCTCACCCATGCTTCGAGAGTCGCTTGGGGCAAGTTCTTAGCCCACGAGAAAGGTAAACCTTCCTCCCGACTCGAGCAGCACACGACTAGTAATCGCACACACACAACACCAGGTTATCGTCAATTTCATTCAAATTCACCAATTGAGTATATTAAATCTAAATTTACGCAGAAATACTAAACATAAATTAGATGCATAAAGAAAATATAGTTCTACTCAAACTCTACCATAGCATGCAAAGTGACTAGAACACTACATGAGTCAACATCGCACTCCAAATAATAATTCCTACGTTAACAACCTATTTCACTTTCCAACCAGGATAGTTTAAACGGCACAACACAAAAAGATAAGCGCGCACTCAAATGGGTGAGATGGTGTGTGAAAAATGAAAAACAATGATAATGATAGGATAAATAAGAATCAACCTTCTAGTATGCGGTGCAACTCGTGCACAGTGGATAACAACAACCGCTCCCCCAGACTTAAGCTAAACAATATATCTAGAAATTTGAAGCTAAAAGAGGGGAGGAAGTGTTACCCAATGCTCGGAAATGAGCATACCAGACGATTGGCATTTACGATCAAGACTAGTCCGCAGCATCCGCCATCACAAGGAACAAAGGCCACCTGAAAGTGACACACTAGAACAACAAAAATAGTAAAAACTGAACTAAACATGTGAGAGCACTAAAAATCAAGAAATCTGGGTTATCACCCATGGGAGGGAACCTGTTCCTGCAATTAATATTAAGCGCTCGCACACAGAATAAGGGAACAGAATAAGCTGGATACATAAAACTATGCCCAGAAGAGCATCCACAAGCAAAATGTCATTATTACAGTTAACAAAAGAGAAGGAGTTCGAACGACTCAACAAAAGACCTAAAAAGCAACAAGAGAAAACAGACAACAAGGCTTAGAATAGCTCGCATGCAGGGAGAAAGATCACTTGTCGTCACTGTCGCTATCTAGAACAACAACGGACGGCGGCGGTCTGGAAGATGATGCGGCCCGACCCGGAGGTGGGGGAATATTTAACCCTCCCTGCAATGCTTGCTGATAAACAAAATCCGTCAGCCAATACTGGTTCGCTTCCAGATCGGAGAGGCGTCGATCGAAACTTGGCACCTCCGGCGCTCTTGACGAACTGCCCTCCTCCTTGGCTCTCCGCTCCTGCTGAAATGAATGACTCCGCGGCTGCGGAAGGGCTATCTCTCGGCGAGTATTCGGCGGCTCAGCCGGCTCTCCGTGCTCCTCGTCGCCTTGCCTCTCCCTAGGCGCATCTCCCGGCATCACAACCACAAAGCGTTTACTATTCTTCTTCCCCACGACCCGTAATAGATAGAAACTCACCATGGTGGCCCGCGTGATGAAGGAAGGTGCAGTCACCTGCACCATCGGAGGCAGATGACTCCAAATCCCCAGGCTTTTGGCAATGCGGGTAATATAGTAGGCACCACCAATGGCACCAGTGAGACCGTAGGTGGCCTCGTGATGAAAGAAGAAAGCAAGCATGTAGCCGAGATGCAAGGGCTGCTGAAATTCCATACTATAAAGGGAGGTCAGATCTTGCCACCCCACCACATTCTGACTAAGGGCACGGGCGACAAGAGAGTGGCTAAGGACGTGCTGCAGGAATCAGAGAGCAGGCGCGACGATCCAGGTAGATTTGCTTTTCCTAGCAACATATTCTTCATCATGACCCGTGAGAGCACACCACGCAGCACGCGGGGTGACGCCATCAGGGAAGGAGACATTCAACTCCAGAAAAGGAATCGCCGAAGCCTCGGCTTCGGTGTAAAAGCCCGCGTGCACCGCTAACTCGGATAAGGACAGAGTGAAGACCTTGCCCAACATTCGGAAAGAGCACTTCCCTGGACGTTGACCGGAGGGCAACACATCCCACTCAAACGTAGCAAGGAACTCCAAGGTAAGCTTACGGTAGCCGAGGTCATTGCACTCGAACACCCCACTCCAATGATCGAAATAATAGCGTTGGCGGACGGCCTCCCCCAACTCTCCATTGTCGCCGATGGAATTTAACTCGTTCCAATCCACCAGACGCTGCGATAGGAATGGCTTCTCCTTGAGAGAGTTGAATTGCCTCGTGTGCGAATCTTTGGAAAAAGTAGCCATCCTAGCGAGGATCTGAGCAGGAGAGGCGGAAGAGCGACCGGAGCGTTGGTAGACCTTTTGGCGATCTCTGGAGCTCATGGTGGTAGGAGGGCAAAGGAAAGAGAAGAATCGGAAGTGGGCTCACCGGAAGGAAGGAGGGCGCACGATCGGCGGCAAACCAGCAGAAACGGCGCACGGACGACGAACGATGAAAACCCTAGAGCGTGCGTGAAAGGCTCGGGCGGACGGGCATTTTATAAAAATCTGGGCCAATCGCACGACCAGTGGTCGTGCGCGATAAGTAGTGCGCACGACCAGTGATCGTGCGCCTTAGGAATTTTCCAGCGGCCAATATTTTAGTAAAATGTCCATCCACCGTGCAGTTTACGCACAAAAAGGAATCAGCACAAGCAGCGAGGTATTCACAGCCTTAACAAAACTTAACTAAACTAGACAAAACAAAATTTCAGGAAAAAGAAAGATAACTACTGGGGTTACTGTCATCCCAGCACGACTTATTTGAAAACGTAAAGGTCCTAGCTGATGGGCCTATAGAAGAGAAAATGCACAGGCAACTGTTCCAATATCCGTTTCGGTTGCGGGTACCGATACGGTGATAGAAAAGGCATGCCTCTACCCGAATATAAATAATACCTGCTCGTCACAGGTAGAGGGAATAAAAAATAAGAAGAGGAATCCTCACTCAACTCACCAAAACTATCCTTGCCCAGCAAGGTATCATCTCCAGGGAGGCAGCAGGAGGAGAAGGAAATGAGTGGAGCTTCCTCTACGGAGGGGGAATCAACCTCCTCACATAATAGGATGCTCTCATCATTGACTTGAGCATCATGCTCCAAGTCCTCCTGAGGTACCTGTAAAGATTCAAACTGCACAGGCTCGGGTGAAGAAGGGGGGTCAAGAAATAAAAGAGAAGAAGGACAAAAATAATCAGAAATCGGGGGAGTGGTCCCTGTCTCACTCCCAGCAGGATCCAAGGATAGATCGCTATCATCATCGTAAGTATCATGGCGAGGGGAACCCAAGAACTCAAGCGCCTCGGTGGTGAGTTGGACCTCCTCGTCCCATGAGGAAGTGCAAACCTCCTCATCAGAAGGAGTATCCTCCTCAACCCACCTTGGAGCATCCTCCGAGTCCGAAGCATCACCCCGCTCCTTTACTTTGATAGGATCATAAAGAATGTGTGTAGAAAAATCGTGCAAAGAAACTGGAAAAACACAAAGATTTGGTTCCTCCGTAAAAAGATCTGCTAAAGCCTCCCCGATGGAAAGAATACTTTCCTCATCATGCTCAGGTGCATCTAGGAGCTCCCATTCCTCTCCTTGTTGCCCAACAGATGAGTGATCATCATCACTGGGAGTGAAGCCATACACAGGGAGTGAGGAGTCCATGCACGAGACAAGCTCGGGGGTAGAGGGCACAATTGCCTCCATGGGTAAAGAATGAGTGATAGGGACAATGTTGTCATGAGTGGAGGAGCGGCGGTCAGGATTGAAAAGACTAGGACAGTCCTTCAATTCATGACCCTCTCCTCGACACAACAAGCAAACAACGTTCCTACACTGCCTAGCATTTAATTCATTCATTTGGTCTAAATAATAGTCCATCATGTCGTAAGTGCCAGGAGAAATATCCCATGAAGACATTTTCAATAATAAAAGCAGATATAAAGAGGCTGATATTCTTTGCAAGGAAATCTACACAAACTAATAAAACTCCTTGGATTAAACTTGCTTAAAACTTTAAAATAGGAGAGAAGAAATAATAACAAACAATATAAATTTAAAAAGCAAACAAAAATAAAAAGGCGGCTATAAACACTGGAAGAAACTTCTCTCTCTCAGCTCTCCCTCTCAAGAAAACTCACACGTCTGTGTTCCCCGGCAACGGCGCCAAAAACTTGATGCGTGTCGGCAAGTGCACCGGTCGCGCAAGTAATAAATTTTGAGAATAGAATTCCCGAGTGTCGGTCTCTTGAGGAACACAGTAAGGTGGAGTTTATTATCGAGGAAGGACTTGAGATCGAAGTCCTGCGGTAGATGGAATGTGAACGAAAGGGGCTTTGAGGTTTGCAAACAAAAGTAAATACTACGCCTACTCCTATGCAATGCCGCTATGCAATGCTTCGATCGGCGGGAAGGAAACTAGGCAGGCCTTGAGCGCGCTGCGTCGAAAGGGCGGATGGACGAGAAGGCTAACGGATTGAGGGTCGCAAGCACCTCATCGACAAGCACGCCACTAGCAATTGCTAGTGCGGCACCGGACACGGTAGTGGAGCGGAAAATCGATGGGGGTGCACCTCATTAACACAAATGAACAAAATGATTTCATAGACATGAAATTAACAATACTAACATAGTTCATAGCGTTCATCATCAAGATAAAAAGAGTACAAACAAATACAACCACATAAGTAGAAGAAAAAGGCAAGAGATACGACCGAATCCGGAGTCTCGTTGTAGATTCACGGTAGGAAGCACCGGGTTGTCAATCCGCGTCCTAGCTCGGTCCCAACTGCGTCCGGGGTAGAGGAGGGCTGTCACACCTCCCAATGGACCCGTCTTCTCCAGTGATTTACCATCCGGCCACGTCTAATGCGAAGAACCTCTTCCTTAGCGATGAAGATGAGTGTAGGATCCCTTCCTTTAAGCCCTTGGATGACGGAGGAGGCCTAGGGTGCAAAAACCCTCTGAAAATGGCGAAAATGGCGGACAGAACGGAGCTCCCCGGCGTAATCCCGACCTAATTCGCGATCAGGTCATTATATAGGCGCTGAATTAAACAGCGCGCACGGTCATTGGCGCACGACCAGTGGTCGTGCACACTGGAATCCTGTGATCGTGCGCCTGTCTGGGTGGAACCTGCAAGACACGAAATTTATAAAATAAAATGTTCGCACGACCAGTGGCGCACGACCGGTGGTCGTGCGCACTATCGTCGGTGGTCGTGCGCATTAGATGAAACAGAACTCATAAAATAATTGTTAAGTGCGCACGGACAGTGGCGCATGACCGGTGGTCGTGCGCATTGGAGTTGACGGTCGTGCGCACTTCAGCAAACAGAACTCAGAAATTTAATGGCAAGTGCGCACGAGCAGTGGCGCACGACCAGTGGTCGTGCGCAATAGAACCGGCGATCGTGCGCAGTGTTCCTGTGCAGAATTGCACCGGGAACACTTGCACGACTCCTATTCCAGCACAACCATAGATCTAACCACTGAAAGTGGCACTTGACAGCACATGAACACTACTAATGACAATAAGCACGAAAATCACACCAAAGTGGGCCTAGATGTGCACCTAGCATGGATTATCAAATATAAGCTATAACAAGGCTATAGTGAGGTGAATTGACTAAATAGCGGCCCGGATGAGTCCATAAATGTGTATATGATCAGGGCTCATCAGATGCAAAGCTAGTAGCCAAAAGGAAAATAGAAGAAGTCATGCTTGCTGAGGAGTTCATGGAAAAGAATAGGAATGATCAAGCCAATGATCCTGACTTTGAGTATTGGAGTGATGATTCCAAGAGCATAATTCTGAATGCTTGGGTAAGTCATAGTCAATTATGCAAAAACATTGATAGGATGTATCCAGCAGAGGAATGGATCAAGCACCTTGAAAGGAATTCCCTAAGGGAAAGAGTATTCAAAGAAAACTTAGTGAGAAAAATCAACCCTAAGAGAATGCCTTCCAGATATATACCAAAACCATTCCTATACTTCAAAAGTAAGGAGAATAAGAAGAAGGTTGCTGAGATGAATGTTGTTGCCGCGGGAAAAGAGGTTGCTGATGAAGGCGCTGAAAGCTCAAGTGCTTCCAAGAAGTGAAAATCATGAACTTATGTATTTTAATTTTCATTAAAGACAAATGAGCACTGAAATTTGTAAACATTATGTATTGACATTTTATGACTAATGCAATTAGTTCTTATGTTGATTTATGAAATCTTGTGTTAATAGGCTAATTAAAATAAAGCTTAATAATTGTTGTGTATTAATGCTTAATATCTGCTGAGTTGCCAATATTTTGTTAACAATGACATTGTTATGTTGGCATGACCTCTAATTCTGTTATTTCATTATACGTCATGATATGGTTATTGTAGTTATGTATCTTAGAATTGGTGTATGTTCTGCCTTCTTCAAATTGGGGGAGAAAGTTAAGAATATTGCCCCTTAATATTCCCTAGATTTGAAGATGCATCTCACTCAATGCTAAGTATATATTGTATTTGATAAGCCCTCTTTTTTATCATACTTGTGCAGGGTTAGGTCATTCCAAACAATGGAATGGTTCTCTGGGTTTTACTGTCAAAACCTTTGAGACAACAGCCTGGTCTCAGCTGAACCACTGAGATGCAGTTGTTTAGCCGCTGAGAAGGAGTCTATCTTAGTTGAGCTGCATATATAGGAAAACCGATGAGAAGACAATCTGTCTCAGTGGATCTGCTGAGACGAGTCTGTTATGTCGCTGATACTGGAGCCTGTCTTAGCCCATCTGCTGAGACAGATTCATATTTGGATATTGCCTGGCGGGATCTGCTTTTGGCGCAAGTAGCTAGAAAGCAAAGATATTATTTTCTATTTATGCCCATGCTGTGACAGGGCACTCCTCAGATCCATTACAAATTGGAGGAGATAAAAAAGAAGATGTTAGGTCATTGGAGAAAGTAGTGGACAAGAACTAAAATAGATGATACTGTTTTATTGAAGATACATCCAGCATCCACTAGATATCTATATCTGCTTCCTGAAAGTCATTTCTCAAGCTGCAAGCAGATTACTTCCAAAGAGATAAGATTGTTCTTGCACATTCTATCCAGAAGAACAAGTGGATCTTCCTTCATCCACTGGAAAAGATTAGAAGAAACATGGCCTGAAGCTAATGTTGTTCGGCCCTGTTTCAAGACAGCATCTACTATGCTTCAACAACAGAAGAGCTAAGCTAAATGTTTAATCTATACTGTCTTATGTTGTAATAGTAAAAGTATAATCTCTGTAAGAACATCTTTGTTATGAGTGTGTAGGGTTTTGTGCCTAAGTTTGTAAGGTTGTATGTAACGTCCCGATTCACGCTAGGCCCCTAAAATGCGTGTTTGGTGAGTTGACTCGAGCTCGGGGTACACTAATGGCCAGGATACACTTGAGAGGGAAAATGTTGCGCGACAAAAAGGCTTGACAAAACTGTCGAGAGGACTCGACTAGTGGACTTGACAATCTGTCGAGACCACTCGACGGTCTCGACGGATCCGTCGAGTGGACTCGACGATTCGTCGAGACCACACGATGGTCTCGATGGATCCATCGAGAGGACTCAATGGTTTTAATGGACCATCGAGAGGACTCGACAAATCTGTCGAGTATCGGCCCTGCACAGAATATTTCTGATTCTTTTGAGGTTTCGGGATATGTGCCGACCGGATAAGAGAATTCTGAGTTGTTTAAAGTTTATTTTGTGTTCTCTAATCAAGGTGGTAAAATAGAATATCGACATATTGATGGATTGTCCAATACAAAGTGTGGGAAGTATTTATCCTATTATTTCTAGTCAAATTAGCCCCCATTTTCGCTCTCCTCTATTAACCTTGAACTTCATTCCCTCATCCAAGAGCTGATCACTTTTCTTCCTCTTCCCCACACCTCAAGGTCTGGGACCAGCCATTTTCCTGAAGGAGATCAATCTTGGAATGAGGATTGAAGCTTAGCCGACCACCACCATGCCGCTAAGAAGACAAACTCGATCCATGGCCGCAAATCAGGTGACTTTCGCTCCCTCTCCCTTGGTGCTAGATCTTTAGATCAAAAATAGGAGAGATATTGGGCTCAAGAGAGCTTTATTTCAGTGAGATTAATGGAGTTTTCTAAGATGAGACCATGCTAGAACTTCAGTTCTATAGCGTCGTTCCTCGATAAAATATCTTCACTCAATTCCTCTGTTCAATACGAAGTTGTAGAACTTCATTTCGTGAAGAACAGTGGTCTATTGAGGGAGTATTAGAGGAGAGAAGGAGAAATAAGTTTTGTGTATGCTGGAGGATGAAGATGAACAGATGGTGTTCATATGTCTTATGATCCATGCATATTTTATAATATTTAGGCAAAACTATTTTCTATACGTAATGGACTTCAAGCCTATTTTTAGGCATGATCCGACCACATTCAGGTCTTGCGCACAACACAAAAGTTATATCCCTCGGAAATACCTTTCCAACGAGATGTTGTGCATTCCTAGGGGAGCTATGTAGCTCTAGAAAGGTGAAATCGAAAATGGTTGTGCAGAAAATTGTCCGATTTATGCACAGGACAGCTTGTAGTCCAGATTTAATACGTTGGGTTCAAACCCGGTTTTTGATAGGTTAGGCTTAGATCTGGACTTTGGGCTCAACACAAAAGTTGTAGCCCTTGGCGATACCTTTTCGAAATGGGGTGATAGATTATTTTTGGTGGTCTGTAGCTCCCAGAAATGTTATTTTAGTAAACACTAATGAATATGTACAGAGTTTTAATGTTTTACTGATTTCTCTCAAAATATTTATCGGATGCTTACAAAATTTGGTAGAGATTTGCATGATGATATTGTGATCAACCCTGTTTAGTTTTAGAATTTTTAGATACATATTTGCCATGAATTGTCTGTCGTATCATATAAATGTAAAGTACCATAAATAAGTATTGTGTAATACAATGAAGTCAAAATTTAGTGGGAATGATTCAAGCATTATTTATGATCTTAGGTTGAAGTTTCAGAGGATTTGTCTTTGAAATGAGTCCTTAATTAAATATTCCGTTGTAATTTATTATGCTGAAATGAAATGTTAAGATGCTCATTTAGACAAGGATTTTGCAAACATGCATAAATCTATACATATATCACTTGATAATCTATCAGAGAGATTAGATTTATGATAACTGCATAGTAGAGACTATTATTGATGACCCTTTAGGAGAACGGGCACGGGAAGATTGGTATTGACAAAGCGTGATCGAGTAGTGCTTATTAATTCAATTGTGTTCAAAGCATGTTGTGAATCAAGCATGAGGATTGGCATGGTTAGTATGTATGGGCAGATTTATATAGTATACTTAAACATGGCATTAAATGCACAAGTAGTCTTATAGGATCAAAGAGAGTATTTCCCTTACATACACGTACCATTGCACAAGAGTTATGACAACTCGGTATGGGTAGCAGTGATGGTTTGGTGTGGATTATAGGATATGGTTATATTCTATGGTGTTATGTTAATGACTAGTTTTGTAGGTCCTCTTATGCTAGTTAGCATCGATTGAACTTGTAAACTGTAACATGTGTTATGGACTTTGTTAGGATTCCTTAGGAGCTTTATAGCACGGGTTGAGCATGGGAATTACTTGGGTGTGTATAGTCTTCACACGATTGCATAATAATCCTTATTGGAGGATTACTTATGGCGAGTCTACGGGTTTGCTAGTTGTCACACCAATAGAAGCTGGAAAATAGACTCTAGGACTGGTTGGGCTGAGCCCTTTGGTGCTTACTTCCCAAAGACCCCTCCCGCGCCATAAGACTCAGCTGGTTTAGCGAGCAAGAGTGTGGAGGGTCTCTGTTGTTGTGTTCTTAGCGTTGAGGCATACGTAAGGCCTGGGTCTGGTAGTGTGCATACCCACCAAGTAGTGGAGAAACCCGTTCCACTATCTCCTTCTAGCCACGATGTGAGGTGCTTGAGTAGTTAGCTACTCTCTAAAAGCGGGAAGTAAAGGTCTATGTCGACATAGCAAATTATAGTGTGTGAGTAAATCATGGGTGAGTCATCATACATACATTCATTATATTGCAATGCATTGCATTGCATCGCATAAAGATCTTCATCATATAAACTTGTATGGGAACCTTTATATGATGAGTTACTTAATATTGTGAAAGTTCCTTAACTTATAAACTTGTATGGGCATCTTTATAAGTTAAGTTCAATTCAATTATCGTAGTTTCTTGCTTATTTACCCTGCTAGTTGTTGTGCCCTTTATACATGCTAGTATTTCATGTTGCTTACTTATACATATGCTGCTTTTCTATTACACTATCATATACCACATGCTTGTACCATTATTTATATTATAACCCATTTCCCTCCTTCCGCCCAGTGCCAGAGAGTCGTCGGGGAAGAGGATGTGAATCCACATAGTCTCTTTAGACTAACGGTCATTGTACCACTTCTTTTAGGAACACACCCAGCAGCACATCGTGCAGGAAGGCAGCCAGGCCAGCGGGACGGGGCCTGATATGATGATGCAGACATTACAGTCACTTCCTTCTGTCACAGATGTGAGATTTTGAGGGACCTTGATGTAATTTTACATCATGTTTTGTACTCTGACATTTTCAGGAGCCCACGTGGTTTCATGTTTTCATTTTATATATATTGTGGACTTTATGCTTTTTGTGGAATTGTGGTCGTCTGTATAAATTATTTATGGGTTGGCATGTGATATTTGAGAATAGCCAGCAGGATAGGCGTCTCGTGGAAGAGGCTAGCAAGTGTGCTGGCGCATCCGCAAGGAGGGTATTCTGGCATAGGACTCCCCTTGGTTGTGTCTTAGGGATCTTACAAATGGTATCAGCTTGCAATCGATCCTGAGATAAGGTTGTCCATTAAACCATTGGGACACCCCTACCGTTGATTCAGTTTGAGGACAAATTGAATTAGCGAAAGCGGTGGTGTGCCCATGTGTGATCCACTTTAAGTTGTCCACCTTTTCCTATAAATTGCCAACCTAATCCAAAACTTGTATCCTTACGTATAGATTTTGGCGTATTCCGAGCCATTAAGGAGTGTTCCCCTTCCTTCGGATGCTACTGCCTTCAACAGTCAGAGTAGGGTCAGACCTTGACTGCAATTCTAGATGCTTTTAGATCCCAGCAGGCTTCGGTATAGCAACCAAATCTGGGGTCAAACTGGTTGAGTGCCTTTCGAGGTCTTTCCCCGGCTCTCTTTCATGGGATTGAGTCTGCAGTTCGTACGGAGGAGTGGCTTGACTCAGTGCATGAGATGATGGCCAAAATCCGATGCCCTGCCAACATGGCAGTTACCTTAGTAGTCTCTCTATTGGAATCGCATGTTAAGTGATTGTTGAAGTCCCTCGTGGACTCTACTTTTGAGGGACACACATATACTTACATCAGCTGGGATGATTTCTCGGTCGCATTTTTTGGAACATTTTCTTCCTCACACAGCGAATGATGATCTTGAGGAGAGGTTCCTGCAACTTAAGCATGGATCTAGGTT
Source organism: Dactylorhiza incarnata (assembly GCA_033032865.1). NCBI lineage: Eukaryota > Viridiplantae > Streptophyta > Magnoliopsida > Asparagales > Orchidaceae > Dactylorhiza > Dactylorhiza incarnata. The sequence continues at coordinate 1,624,823 of JAWHQI010000298.1, forward strand.
AGTATTGGAATATCAGGGGAGTTCTCGCATCTAGCTAGATTTGCGGGCACATATGCCTTGGATGATCATGGGTACGCCAAGAAGTTTTACAGGGGTTTGCGAGACCCTCTTAGGCATGCCCTTCTTTTGTTAGCTGATTCGAGACTTACTTGGATCATTGAGACGGCCAAGAGGCTTAAGGCAGACAATCTTGGGGTCTAGAGTTGAGGAAAGAGGGTTGCGGAAGATGTAATAGAAGCATGGACCAGTAGAAGGAGACCGCCTAGTAGGGGTAGAGGTGTAGACCGCAAGAGAGGTGGTGGACATTTTCGTCCAAACTTCAGGATGGAGTGGTTTACCCAGAAGACCGCTATCAATACGATGGACCACTTAGACCGGGCGGTCTGCTATATTAACAACCTAGTTCTATCTTTGATTACTTGCACTTAAGCCCCTCAGTTCATCAGACCAAGCTACGCAGTCTACATATCGTCAGACCGCCATCAAGAGGGTTACAATCAGGGCTCAAGTCCAAGGGGCAAACTGCAGTTTCGGAGCATAGACCGCCCGAGTTGCTTATCTAATCTGTTCATAGCTCATCTCAACCCCGGCTCAATATAGATCGGAGTTCAAGTCGCCTCCTGCCCGATTCTCCTGTATCCGGGCAGGCGGTTATTTTATCCCTGCCCGATTGGGCAGGCCCTCGAGCCTATAAATAGGGGGGCGACGTTCCCAAAGCACGCACACTCGAAGACAGAAGCTCGCTTGTTAGAGCTGTGGTCTCGAGTTCAGTGTTTTTTGACTTGTTGCCCGACCGGCTTCTTTCCCCCTTTGCCTTGTAACCCGCTGTAAACACTTTTCTTAAATCAAGGGAAAGCCCGTCACAAGAGTGGCATTCACCATGACGGGCGAAGTCCGGTCTCGACTACTGTCAGCGGTCTAAGTAGTCTGATTTCTTTGGGTCAATAGTGACCGACAACCGGCCGCCTCCCCTTTTCCCTCGTTTTCTTAGCATCGATCGTGGAGGTGCAATTTCGGCATCAACTGAAATACGCAACCTTTAGATCAGTGAGTTATTTGTGAATTTCTTGAAGAAATGACAGACCTCTAGTTCGTCCAGAGAGACCGCTCTGACCATAGCGATGACTCCTTCTGGGAGGCATTAGAACAGTCCAAGTGAGAGACCGAGCGGGCTCAAAAGCTGACCGATCAGCGGTTGAAAGCAATCAATCAGGCCCTAGCCATGCTAACCAAGCGGTTAATCCCTGAGCAAGCTGCGGCTAGCCAAGTAGTCACTCTGGTTCCTCCTCCTCCTCCATATCCATTACCTCAAGTCGCAAATCTTCAACTGTCTCAAGAAGGCTTTATACCAGGGTAAGCCTTCTACCAAGAAGCCGCCCAGAACATTCTGGCACAGGTTCTCGATTTCCAGGGGGCGACCTCTCATGCGGCACGCTTCTCTTATCCGATGGCTTGTCCTCCGGATGTCGCAACCCGCCTTCCTTATCATGCGGCTTGTCCGCGAGTAGCTGCAACTTCAGTAGTTTATTACTTAGTTCCTCTTCTTTATAAGGACGCCGAGGAAACTTCTGCATTCGTGGACAAAGTTCAGGGAGAGCCAACTCTGAATAATTTCAGAGAACCATGCTTGCCAACATACAATGGGGAATCTAATCCAGCCATTCATCTTCAAGCTTTTGAGTCGGTTGTTACCTTAAGAACCCTCATTGATGCTGTTGGGAACAGTGCCCAGCAGTGTTCCTGATTTGAAGAAGTGCTCAGCTCATTGATAAGTATAAGTTGTATTTGATGCTATATCCAGTTCATGGTTGCAGAGATCAAACAATATGTCCAGTACTTTAATAACTTGCCTAAGTACAATATCGTCGAAAAAGACTAGACATATTATCGACAAGTGTATGCAAGTCGTTGAAATGATATGCAGAGCAAAGCAGAGTGATCATATCGGCTTTCATCGAGACAACATGCGTATGATAATATTGTTGTGACATCAACACAACATCACCTCACAACGATATCAAAAAGCCGAGATGAAGAAAGAAGACTCAAGCACAAACACAAGGCAAAATGTCGATGATATCTGAAAGTGGAGGTTTGATCTTAAATTAACTCTGTAGAGGGGGGTGAATAGAGTATAAAAGCTTTTCACTTAGTTTTTTAGCGGAATTAAAATAGTGATATATATGTGTATAGAGTGATTTATAAAAAAACTAAATAAAAACTAATCAACACAGCACAAGCACATAAAAGTAATGCAATCACAGAAGACACAAGGAGCTATAGTAGTTCCCCACTAAACTTGGGTACGTCTACTCTTCTACCACCCTTGGTAGGAATCCACTAGGATTTTTGATCAGGTTCCCTCACACCAAGGGGTTTTTGTTCAGGTGTCCACACACCACAGAGCTTTTGATCAGATGCTCAAAACCAACTAGATTTTTTGATCAGGTGTCTTGCCACCAATGAGGTAAACTTTTGAAGGGAGTTTTAACCCTGTACAAGATGGGATAGAGATGGGTTTAGATGTTCTTCTCTGTCAAGATGGTGAGAGAAGACTCTAGTGAATGTTGATGTAGAAAAGGCTTCCTTTGTCTGATATGAGAGAGTTTGATAGTTGATTGGCTGGAAGCTTTCTTTTTAATGAATGATCTTCCTTTGTAGCTGATTAAACTGAAAGAACAAGTTCTTCAGTTTGTTGTTGCTCTTTTGAAGATCTAAACTTGCAGCAAAGACTGAGAGAGTACTGTTGAAGATGTTCTCAGAAAATGAATGCTGCTAGAGGAAGAAGAAGACCTGTGTGCTTTTTGTTCTTCTATTTCTTCCTGTATTTTTTTCTCCTTTTCTTTTTGTTTCTGTGCAGCAATATGTGATATGTTCTGTATATTTTATTTTCTTCACTTGTTATCGAGAAGACTGAGGGTGATAATCTTTTTATCATCTTCCTTATTCTCTTTTGAAAATCTCTGACAAATATTAAATGCAAATACCTTATATTAAGGAATATGATATTCTGAAGAGATATTTTGAAACTGCAAATCTGCTACGCCGTTTACCTTTTTCCTTTTCCATGGATATGTCCTTTTCTGAGAAATGTCAATGGCTATAATCTTGGAACAATAAAAGGAAATATATTATCCTTACTTATCTGATAGAAAGAGCCGTTGCTGAAGTCGATCTTAGATCAGAGAATGAAATAATATGATCTTCTGAAATGAATTTGCTGTGGAGATATTTTCGTCGATCTCAACAAATTTCGTCGAGCTCAGAGAACAAGTCTGTTCGTCGACCTCAAGATTTTTGTCGATCTGAATGTCTGATAAAGATTCGTCGAACACAGACTGGAGTTCGTCGAATGGAAGGATTCGTCGACCGCTGAGCCTGGATAAATTCGTCGACCGCTGAGCTTGAACAAAATCATCGACCACTGAGCTGAGCAAATTTGTCAACCGCTGAGATGGGATCGTCGACCGCTGAGATGAGATCGTCGACCGCTGAAACAATCTATTCGTCGACCGCTGAGCTGACGCGATGAGACGCTGAGATAGAAGCAAGCTGTTCGTCGAACGCAGAGAGCATGCCGTTCATCGAACGCAGAACGCAAGCTATTCGTCGAACGTAGAGAGCATGCCATTCGTCGAATGTAGAGAGCAAGCCGTTCGTCGAATGCAGAATGCAAGCCATTCGTCGAATGTAGAGAGCAGTTCGTCGAACGTAGTGTGGAGTTCATCGAACGTAGAATCTGAATGAATTCTTGAGTTCTAACAGCCTAAACTCTTGACCCATTGACTATACATTGGGGTCAACTTGATCCTAGTCAGCAGATAGTGATCCTAGCCCAAATCAGTAATAGGGTTCTTCCAACAATCTCCCCCTATTTGGGTTAGGACACTATTTGACAAAAAAATTGAAAACAGACAAAAACAATAGAGAATATATATATCTGATATATTTTAAATATTTCATCAGATATAAAATGAATAATACTCTGAGCTTTGATACATTTCAATGAAAATAAAACTGATAGAAATACACAATCAGAACCTTTGATTTTCTTTGAAATCTGACATCTGAATTCTGAATTCTGATCTGATAATTCTGAATTCTGATTTTGTCTGAACTATATCTGCTATGTTTCAGCTTTCTAAATTTCATCTGAACTGAATCTTTATAATCTGAATATGTTATCTTCCATAACTGAAATCTGAATCTGAACTTGAGCTAAAACAATTACTGCATCGGAATTTGCATTATGTGTAGCTTGTTCAGAAGTCATCTTGCCCTTTCTGAAAGCATCTCCCCCTGAGAGTGTCTCCACCTGAGACAGGAGGTTCTTCAGCTTTCTCCACTTGCCTAGTTTATAGAACAACTCCCCCTGAGCAAAACACTGCATCAAATGGAGCTTGTTCATAAAAATTACAAGCATGCTTCTTCAATAGCTTTTCTTCTTGAAGCTTGAGCAACTCCCCCTGTCAAAAGGAAAGTATCTCCCCCTGACAAATAGGAGATTCTTCAATACATCTACCCCTGCCTAGTTTCAGGAAAACCTGAAGTTAGGCCCTTAGAAGAAGGGACTTTTGAGGAGGTTGTGAAGGATGCAAGATTGACATTGCTATTGGTCCTGCAAAATGAAATAGAGATCAAGTGCAAAGGGAACTAGAAAGAGAAACAATTTTGTAGGCATTTATATAATCAGAACAGCTTAGTTTGCTATTGAAGGGAATGAGGGGATAAATAGAAGATTTAATTATTATCAGATTGAGTCTCCATCTATCATTCCTTGCTGATTTATACAGAATATATGTTTCTTTTCATCCAAGGGTATGGTGAAAATATCAGCTCTTTGCAAATAAGTAGAGATGAATTATAGGCAAATCTTATTTTTATCCACATTATCCTTAAGGAAGTGGTGCCTAATTTCTATGTGCTTAGTCCTACTATGGAGAACTGGATTTTGTGCTATAGATATTGAACCAGTATTGTCACAAAATATAAGTGAATTATTTAAGTTGAAACCATAGTCTAGGAGCTGATTTTGTATCCACAATATCTGTGAGCAGCAACTACCTGCAGCTATATATTCAGCTTCAGCTGTTGATGTAGACACAAATGCTTGTTTCTTACAAAACCAAGACACAAGCCTATCACCAAGAAACTGGCAAGTTCCTGAGGTGCTTTTCCTGTCTACTCTGCATCCAACATAATCTGAATCTGAGAATCCAGTTAATTCAAATTCAGATGTTGTTGGATACCAAAGTCCTAGATTAGGGCAACCCTTTATATTTCTCAAAATTCTTTTTAATAAAATTAGATGAGATTCTTTGGGGTTAACTTGAAACCTAGCACAAATACAAGTAGCAAACATTATATTAGGCCTACTTGCTGTTAAATAATGTAATGAGCCAGCAATTACTCTATATACCTTCTGATCAACAGGTTTCCCTGATTCATCAGTATCAACAACAGCATTAGTGGGCATGGGTGTTTTCATGGTGGAAGAATCAGACATACCAAATCTTTTCACTAATTCCTTAGCATACTTAGATTGGGATATGAAGATTCCATTTGGAGTTTGCTTCACTTGAAGACCAAGGAAGTATGATAGTTCACCCATACCACTCAATTCAAATTTAGATTGTATTAGATAAGAAAATCTTTTGCATAAGTTTGAATCAGTAGAGCCAAAGATAATGTCATCTACATATATTTGAACTAGTAGAGTTTGATTTTTATGTATCCTGAAAAATAAGGTTTTATCTACTATGCCTCTACAGAATTTATTCTCTAAAAGAAAACTAGCTAAGGTCTCATATCATGCTCTGGGAGCTTGTTTAAGACCATAGAGAGCTTTATTAAGCTTAAATACAAAAGAGGAATGAGTTGGAGAGATGAATCCTGGTGGTTGTTCCACATAGACATCTTCTTTGATGTCTCCATTTAAGAATGCACTCTTTACATCCATTTGATAAACCTTGAATTTCTTGTATGCTGCAAATGCAAGGAAGATCCTGATTGCTTCTAACCTTGCAATTGGTGCAAAAGTCTGATCATAATCTATTACTTCTTCCTGTGAGTATCCTTGAGCTACTAGTCTAGCTTTGTTTCTCACAATATTGCAATATGCATCTAGTTTATTCCTGTAGACCCACTTAGTTCCAATGACTGGATAATTCTTTGGTCTAGGAACCAATTCCCAAACTTTGTTTGTCTCAAACTGATTGAGCTCCTCTTGCATAGCAATGATCCAGTTGGGATCTTGTTCTGCATCTTGTAGGGATTGAGGTTCAATCTGAGAGAGAAAACAAGTGTGCATCAGATTCTGATTAGCTTAATGCCTTGTTTGCACACCTGCTGAAATATCACCAATGATTTGAGATATTGGATGATCTCTAACTGTGATGTGATCAACAGTTGGAGTGGGTTCAGTAATGATTTCCACTTGGGGAATTTGTTCAACTGTTATATCCTGTGGAAGATGTTCTGCTGTTATCTGATTTGAACTGTCAGCAAAATCTAGATGATTTTCTTCTTCACTTTCTTCAGCATCCTGCTGTATAGGATTTAGAAATCCTTCTTTCTGTAGATATAATTTATCTAGTTTCTCACAGAGTGTAGGTACCTGCAAATTTTCTATGGTAGAATACTTCTTCTCCTTGTAAAACATGTTAGTTTCTTCAAAAGAGACATGCATAGATTCTTCAATTTTAAGAGAGGATTTGTTAAATATCCTATATGCTTTGCTGATTAATGAATAGCCTAAGAAAATTCCTTCTTCAGATTTTGGTTCAAATTTCCTAAGGTATTTTTTGTCATTATTGTGAACAAAACATTTACAGCTAAATGTTCTAAAATAATTAACTTTAGGTTTCTTCCCTTTAAGTAACTCATAAGGAGTCTTACCCTTAAGTTTGTGTATCAAACTTCTATTCAACACATAGTTTGCTGTGCTAACATCCTCTGCCCAAAAATATAGGGGAAAATTAGCATCTGCAAGTAATGTTCTTGCTTATTCAATTAGGGTTCTATTTTTCCTTTCAACTACCCCATTTTGTTGAGGAGTTCTAAGAGCTGAGAAGTAATGCTTGATACCCTCCTTATCACAGAATTCTTGCATGAGAAGAGACTCAAACTCAGTGCCTTGATCACTTCTGATCAATGCAACTACAGTAGAGTACTCAATCTGTATGCTCTTAAGAAAGTCTATAAGAACTTTAAAGTTATCTGACTTTTCTCTCAAACAGAACACCCAAGTGAATTTAGAGAAGTCATCTATAATAACTAGAGTGTATGACTTCCCCCCTAAACTCTTTGTTGCTATAGGTCCAAAAAGGTCCATATGTAGCAAATATAAGATTCTAGGTGAATCACTTTTAGATAATGATTTAAAACTACTTTTAGTTTGCTTGCCTAGTTGACATGCTCTGCAAAGACCTTCTTTCTTGTATGAACCTAAAGGTAAACCTCTAACAAGATTGTCCTTAGATAATTTAGCAATGGTCCTAAGGTTTACATGTCCTAATCTCTTAAAGTTCACTAGGTTTGCTTAATTCATTAAATAGACAGATTTCTAATTTAGATGAATTGAAATTTACTAAATAAATATTACCTTGCCTAATACCTGATAAAACAATAATATTATCAAAAGATTTAATAAGGCATTTTAATTTATTAAAAGTTACCTGATACCCTTCATCACATAATTGACTTATGCTGATGAGGTTGTGCTTTAGTCCCTTGACATAAGCTACCTCTTTGAAGGTGACTTCTCCAACCTTGACATTTCCATAGCCTTTTGTTTGTCCACAGTTGGAGTCTCCAAATATTACTTTTGGTCCAAGCTTTGCCTTATAGTTGTTCAGGTTGGCCTTGTTTCCTGTCATATGCTTTGAACAGCCTCTATCCAAATACCATTTTTCATTTATTCTTGGACAGCTGTGTACCTGCAAAAACAGAAAAACAATCTATTTGTTCTTATCCCAGACTACCTTGTGTCTTTTTGTATTGCCACAAAAATCTGAAATAAAAGACATTTCAGGTTGGTCCTTGTAACCTTGTGGATGATATCTCCTTGGAGGTATTATCCATTCAGTGAAAGGATTCTTAGAATGTGAAGAATAAGAATTGTTCAAATTCTCTGTATAGTTTCTGTTCGACGAAGTGAGCTGAGTTCGTCGAGCGTCGTTCGACGAATGACTGAGATTTCGTCGAGCGTCGTTCATATAATGACTATATTGAAAATCTATATTCAGAGTTCGTCGATCTCCGTTCGACAAATTCATCTGATTTCGTCGATCTCCGTTCGACGAATTCTGCTGAATTCCCTTATTCTTTACAGCCTTGCTTGAAATGTTCTTATTTTCATCTACAACCTCTTTGCTTTTAGTAGAGATGAATTTTATAGGTGTAGATAGTATGTTTTTCTTAATCAGATGTGGCTCACTTGATGAAGCACCCAAGCCTAGTTTGCTTTTAAGTCTTGCATTTACTGTGCTTGTAATGTCCAACAGTTTGATGCTTCTCCCATTTAGTGATTCTTCAAATTTCATAGCCTCGGAAAGTTTATTCTCAATGAGAATAATTTGTTCTCTAGAGCCAGCCAAATCTTTCTTAAGATTAGCATTCTCTTCTTAATTTATTCATTTCAGCTAGCTTATTTCTGAGTGAGACTATATCTTTCTCAGATTTTATTAAGTCTAAGCAAAGAACCTTGAATTCATCTTTGAATCCAACTGAATTGAAATCAAAGTTAGATATTACCTGATCAGCATCATCTTCTGCTTCTGATTCTGACTCTTCTTCATCAGAATTGTTGGCTGAGGCATTAATTACCGTCATGCAGAAGTTCTTCTCTTCTTCATTATCTTCATCATCACTGGATGATGATGCATTTCCTGACTCACTGCCTGAGTCATAAATGGCCATCAAGCATTGGTCATTTTCTTTTGATTCTTCTTCAACATCTGAAGAACTGGATGACTGTTCTGATTCTGTTTCACTCCAGGTTTCTGCTACAAATCCTCTTCCCTTCTTTTTGTGCTTGTGGGAGGAAGACTTGCTGGAGTGTCTTCTTTCCTCTTTTTCAATTCTCTTCTCCTTCTTCTGATTTTCTGGACAATCTGGCAGAATATGTCCAGGTTTCCTGCAGCCATAACAAACAATATCCTTAAAATTTGACTTGTCATACCTTGGCTTTTCCCTTGATCTGGAGTCCTTCTTTCTGAAATCCTTCTTGGCCATCTTGTAGAACCTTTTGGCTAGAAGGTTCAGGAACTCCTCATCTCTTGGAGCTTTTTCTTCTTCTTCAACTGCTTTGAAAGTTATGTTCTTTTCTCTCTTTATTGCTGGAGATGAAGTTGATTGTTCAGCTTCCCTGGATTTGATGAGCTGCTCATAGGATTTGATCTTGCCCAACAATGTTTCAGTAGTAATCTCATTGAGGCTTATGGCTTCCTTGATTGGCCAAATCCTAGAATCCCATGTGCTGGGGAAGCACATTAATATCTTTTCATTGATCTTAGTGATAGCGAGCACTTTATCCAAGGTCTTCAGCTCATTTATTATGAGGCTGAGCCTATTGTACATATTAGCTACTGTTTCAGATTCTCCCTTTTTGAAATTCTCATATTGAGAAATAAGATGGGACCTTCTGTCCTTCCTTTTATCGGCAGATCCCTCAACCATATTGTTGAGAGAAATCCATATTTCTCTTGCTGAGGTGCATTCCACCACTCTCTGAAAAATATCATCAGACATTGTTTGAGCCAGAATGTTCATGGCTTTTACATCAGCAATCCTTTGATTTTTCTGGGCTTCAGTCCAGTCAGGAGGTGGAACAGCACTGTTGGTAGTTGTGGTTCCATCACTTGTTGCTGCTGTAGGTGTTGGAGGCCCTGTCAAAATAACATTAAATATTTCTTCATCAATTGAGTTCATGTATAACCTAATCCTTGTTTTCCATAGTGCAAACTTACTGATATTGCACATAGGAGATCTTGTGCTTGAATACTCTTTGTTTTGTGCCATGAGTTTTTAACAGAAAAAATAAAATAAAACTCTGAAAGAATTTAAGATCTAATTGATCTTTGTGAATCAGGTTTTTAGCCTGTAAAGAATCAACTACCCTCTGATACCAATTGAAAGTGGAGGTTAGATCTTAAATTAACTCTAGAGGGGGGTGAATAGAGTATTAAAGATTTTCCCTTAGTTTTATAGAGGAATTAAAATAGTGATATATATATGAGTATATAGTGATTTATAAAAAAACTAAATAAAAACAAATCAACACAGCACAAACACAGAAAAGTAATGCAATCACAGAAGACACAAGGAGCTATAGTAGTTCCCCACTAAACTTGGGTACGTCTACTCTTCTACCACCCTTGGTAGGAATCCACTATGATTTTTGATCAGGTGCCCTCACACCAAGGGGTTTTTGTTCAGGTGTCCACACACCACAGAGCTTTTGATCAGGTGCTCAAAACCAACTAGATTTTTTGATCAGGTGTCTTGCCACCAATGAGGTAAACTTTTGAAGGGAGTTTTAACCTTGTACAAGATGGGATAGAGAGGGGTTTAGATGTTCTTCTCTGTTAAGATGCTGAGAGAAGACTCTAGTGGATGTTAATGTAGAAAAGGCTTCCTCTGTCTGATATGAGAGAGTTTGACAGTTGATAGACTGGAAGCTTTCTTTTTAATGAATGATCTTCTTGTGTAGCTGATTAAACTGAGAGAACAAGTTCTTCAGTTTGTTGTTGCTCTTTTGAAGATCTAAACTTGCAGCAAAGACTGAGAGACTATTGTTGAAGATGTTCTCAGAAAATGAATGCTGCTAGAGGAAGAAGAAGATCTGTGTGCTTTTTGTTCTTCTATTTCTTCCTATATTTTTTTCTCCTTTTCTTTTTGTTTCTGCACAGCAATATGTGATATGTTCTGTAATTTTTTTTCTTCACTTGTTATCGAGAAGACTGAGGGTGATAATCTTTTGTATCTTCTTCCTTATTCTCTTTTGAAAGTCTCTGACAGTTATTAAATGCAAATCCCTTATATTAAGGAATATGATATTCTGAAGAGATTTTGAAACTGCAAATCTGCTGCGTCGTTTACCTTTTTCCTTTTCCATGGATATGTCCTTTTTCGAGAAATGTCAACAGCTATAATCTTGGAATAATAAAAGGAAATATATTATCCTTACTTATCTGATAGAAAGAGTCGTTGCTGAAGTCGATCTGAGATCAGAGTATGAAATAATGTGATCTTCTGAAATGAATTTGCTGTAGAGATATTTTCATCGATCTCAACAAATTTCGTCGAGCTCAGAGAACAAGTCTGTTCGTCGATCTCAAGATTTTCGTCGATCTGAATGTCTGATAAAGATTCGTTGAACACAGACTGGAGTTCGTCGAACGAAAGGATTCGTCGACCGCTGAGCCTGGATAAATTCGTCAACCGCTGAGCTTGAGCAAAATCGTCGACCGCTGAGCTGAGTAAATTCATCGACCGCTGACACAGGATCGTCGACTGCTGAAACAATCTGTTCGTCGACCGCTGAGCTGAGGCGCTGAGACGCTGAGATAGAAGCAAGCCGTTCGTCGAATGCAGAGAGCATGTCATTCGTCGAACGCAGAATGCAAGCCATTCTGATAATGCTAAATCTAGTTAGTTTAATTAGGTTATTTTTAGGTTATTTACTCTTACTTTTTGCTTATTGTTGTTTACTTAAATGCATTCTTGATTCATTTTCCTATTTTTAGTGCTAACTTAAGTTTTCTGAATTTTCAGGTCAAAAATGCAAAATTTCCTAAGTCACGCCCTAGGTCACGCCCGTGACCTAGGGCGTGTAAGTTGTTATTTCTAGTTAAGTTGCTGCCACCATAATTCAGAAGATCTGATCAGACACGCCCAAAGTACACGGCCATGACACACAAGTCATGCCCGTGACGCGCAAGCCACGCCTGTGACCAGCCCGTGAACAGCTCAGATTCGACCAGCTGACCACCGAATTGGTCACGCCACTGTTACACGGGCGTGCTTCCAGTCACGCCCGTGACTGCCACGTCAGCCAGCCGCCAGCGCCCATGATCGCCGCCAGTGCCCATGACCGGACTAACCACCGAAATGGTCACGCCCTCAGTCACGGGCGTGACCTAGGGCGTGACCCATCAAATCGCGTCAGAATCGTGCACCAAACCTGATCCAAGCCACAGAATTGATTAAACAATGTCACGCCCCTAGTCACGGGCGTGACTGAGGGCGTGACCGAGGCAGAAAAAGTTCTATAAATTGAAATGACCTCCAAGCTTTCCCCATTCAGTTTTTGGAGAGAGAACTAGTGCTACTACCCTATTTTCAGTAATTTTCATGTCATTTTATTCTCTTTCTCTCTCTCTCTCTCTCTCTCTCTCTCTCTTATTTCAATGCATTTCCTTTTCTAGTTTTCATATGAATGTTGTAATGCCTTTGTAATTTCCTTTCATAGTGTATTACTAATGTTTAGTAGGCTTTCCATGCAAATGTAATCTCAGTTGAACTTTTGTTTAATAAAAATTGTATGTTTTTGTTCTCTTAAAATCTTCATCATTTCTCTATCCTACCCCTCCACCATGAGTAACTAAATCCTCATAGTACTCGATCTTGATGATCTGAGGATGAGTTGATCAAGTTATGATCCTTTAGTCTTCTTTCACTTTCTAAAGTGTTGGGCCTTAGATTCACTCTTAATTAAAATTTAGTGGAGCTATATTATCGATATATAATCCCCACCTTTGCTTTCATTCTTGGCTAGCCGAGAGGCCGATAGTCTGAAGTGAGCACTTAAGAGTAAAGAGAGTTACACACGTTTCTCGAGAGAGAATGACGTAAATCTCCTGGATTGGAGTCAAACCCAATAGCGGGGTTCACCACTTAAAGCGAGTTTTAGGTATTCTAATACGGGACGAGAGTTTGGTCGGATTTTCCTAAACTCAGTTGGGCATATCTTCGAGAGAAGCATGTTCAAACTATAGGAACCCCCACGGTCAAGCTGCCCTTACTTTATTAAGTTTTAAGTTTGCTTTTGAATTATGATCAACTTAAGCCGAAGTAAGTCAAGATCGAGTGCTATTTCTTAATCATCGTTTAGCCGTACTTTTATCCAGCTTTTATTTCAACTTAGCAGACAAAACCTTCCAAAAAATTATTAAGATAAAATAATAGTAATTCGTTTGAGTATAAATAATCAACGGTTCTCAGATTTTAATACGACACTTGTGTTCCTATACTACAGTTCGATAGGTATACTTGCCTTCTCGTATTGCTAGTTCGGATTTCATTTCGTGCAAGCGGAATTTTAATCATCAAGTTTTTGGCGCCGTTGCCAGGGACTCGCATTTTGTTGATATTTTGAAAGAACGAATCTATTACTTTTATCACCTCTTTTTTCTCTCCTCTTTCTTGAAAAACAAAATTAATTCAAAAAAAAAAGAGACCTTTTCTTTTTCGAATTTCTCAATCTTATTTTCCCTTCTCTCTTTCTAGTTTATGACCCGAGCGAATCCGTCAGAACTTGTAGACTTGGACCAAGAACTTGAGCGTACTCTTTGGAGAAAATCGCAAGTTCAAGATCCTACATTCCAAGAACTGGCTGAGGATTCGGAGTCGGTTGTTAATATGGGCGAACCTAACCAAAATGAAGTCCCCAACATGGTTGCGGCCCCTGAATGGACTATGTCCCATTATGCAAGGCCTAACCTGGAAGGGACAGAAACTAGTATAGTCCGCCCTGCCATAAATAATAATAATTTCGAACTAAAGCCAAGCATAATTCACATGGTGCAGCAATACGTGCAGTTCGACGGATTACAAGATGAAGATCCGAATGCACATATTGCTTGCTTCCTTGAAATTTGTGACACCTTCAAAATAAATGGTGTTACGGATGATGCAATTAGGCTAAGACTCTTCCCATTTTCATTAAGAACAAAGGCTAAGCAGTGGTTGTCAACTCTACCTAGAGGTTCTATCACCACTTGGGCCCAGTTAACTGAAAAATTTCTAACTAAGTATTTTCCACCTGCGAAAACTGCTAAGCTTAGAAATGATATTTCTTCTTTTTGCCAAATAGATTCTGAAACGCTATATGATACCTGGGAAAGGTATAAAGAATTCTTAAGACGTTGCCCTCATCACGCTCTGCCTGTATGGTTACAAGTGCAGACGTTTTATAACGGGCTAAATCAACATACTAAGCAAATGATAGATGCCGCTTCCGGTGGTACCTTAAATAACAAAACCCCGGAAGCCGCTCTTGAACTATTTGAGGATATGGCCATGAACACCTATCAGTGGAATGTGCCAAGATCCCGCCCAAACAAACCTGCAGGTATGTACGAAGTGGATAACGTCTCCCAGTTGGCACTACAAGTGGAAATGCTTAGCAAAAAGATATCTGAAATGAATGCTCCTTCCGCACCTCAGGTTTGGGAATTCGCAAAAGCCACCTCCGAACAAGCTGATTACGTAGGCAATAGAAATGCTTATAATAATTATTCTGCTTCTAATTTTCATGCACCTGGTTTTCAATTATCGAATAATTATAATCCTGCGCTGCGTAATCACCCAAACTTTTCTTGGAGTAATCCTGCAAACACAACTCGCCCGCCTCTACAAAATGAATTTACACCACCTCCACCCCCTGTTAACTTTCAAAAAACTCCATCTTTGGAGGAGATGTTTTCAAAATATATAAGTACGAACGAAGCAACCGTCCGGAACTTAGCCGTATCCGTTAAAAATCTAGAAAACCAAATCGGGCAGCTCGCCAAAATAATATCCGAGCGACCGCCCGGGACTCTTCCCGCTAACACCGAGCCCAACCCGAGAGAGCAAGCGAAAGCTGTAACTCTTCGGAGTGGGAAGCAAGTATCCGGTCCGGTTAGCGAAGAGCCCGAGGCAAGATCCGCCCCTATTTTAAAAACACCACTCACTCAAACAGATTTTATCACTCCACCTCATATTTTCAAAAACAACCCCACCCCGCCTTATCCTTCTCAACTCAACAAGGAAAAATTAGATGATCAATATCATCGCTTCCTGGAAATGTTTAAGCAAATACACATCAATTTGCCCTTCCATGAAGCGATATCACAAATGCCCAAGTACGCTAAGTACCTGAAGGATCTTCTAACTAATAAGAAAAAGCTAGAAAATCTATCGCACGTAACTTTAAATGTTGAGTGTTCCGCCGTCCTAACAAATAAATTACCGAAAAAGGCTAACGATCTGGGTAGTTTTTCTATCCCGTGCCTCTTTGGCGATCTATTTGTAAAGAACGCGTTGGCCGACTTAGGATCAAGCATCAACTTAATGCCATTCTCCTTGTTTAAGAAGTTAGGAGTGGGCACCCATAGCCCCACACGTATGAGTATACAACTAGCAGATAGGACGATAAAATATCCGCTAGGAATTGTGGAGGACGTACTCGTAAAAGTAGACAAACTCATCTTCCCGGTGGATTTTGTCATTTTGGACATTGAAGAGGATTTCGAGGTTCCCCTAATCCTTGGCCGCCCCTTCCTTGCCACCTCCCGTGCTATCATTGATGTGAGTAATGGTAAGCTATTCCTCCGAGTTGGAGATGATGAAGTAACCTTCTCCATAACACCCTCTATGAAAAATACCCTAGAAAATGACGATTCGTGTTTTTTCTTAGATGTGTTAAGTGAAGACCCTTCTTTTTGTATTTCTGAAAATGGTTCTTCTTCTTTTTGTTCATCTTCAAACACCTCCACTGAAATATACAAGAAATGAAAATGGTCATTGCTCCCGCCCCCTCAAATTTTCAAATTAAATCAAAAATTTTTGAAGAAATTACTTTTGAAAAAGAAAAGTCTTTCAAATCTTCATACGAGGAACCTCCCACATTAGAACTTAAAGAACTACCCAATCATTTAAAATATGAATTTTTGGAAAAAGACTCTAAGTTACCAGTAATAGTGTCGGCCCATTTAAGTGGATCTGAAAATGCCAAATTGCTAAAAGTTTTACAAAAACACCGCCAAGCAATTGCTTGGCAGATTTATGATATTAAGGGCATAAGTCCATCTTTCTGCATGCACAAAATTCTAATGGAAGATAATTCACATAATTCTATTCAACCTCAATGCCGATTAAACCCAAACATGAAAGAAGTAGTAAAGGGTGAGGTCGTGAAATTATTAGACGCAAGAATTATCTATCCAATTTCAGATAGCAAATGGGTAAGCCCCGTTCAAGTAGTTCCTAAAAAGGGAGGAATCACGGTAGTGTTAAATGACAATAATGACTTAATCCCAACACAGACGGTGACTGGGTGGCGTATGTGTATTGATTATCGCAAATTGAACGACGCCACCTGCAAGGACCATTTCCCCTTGCCATTCATCGATCAGATCTTAGAACGATTATCTGGCCATAGCTTTTATTGTTTTCTCGATGGTCTCTCGGGCTACTTCCAAATTCCCATCTCGCCCGAGGACCAGGAGAAAACGGCGTTTACTTGTCCTTTCGGCACCTTTGCCTATCGAAGAATGCCGTTTGGCTTATGTAATGCGCCGGCAACATTTCAACGGTGTATGTTGGCCATTTTCGACAAGTACGTAGAAAGTATTATGGAGGTATTTATGGACGACTTTTCCGTGTTTGTTGATTCCTTCGATTTTTGTTTAGAAAATTTAGAAAAAGTGTTAGAACGGTGTGAGGAGACCAATCTCGCCCTGAACTGGGAAAAATGTCATTTCATGGTACGGGAGGGATTGGTTTTAGGTCATAAGATATCAGCAAGAGGAATTGAGGTCGATGAAGCAAAAATAGAAGTGATCGAAAAACTGCCACCGCCAACCAACGTTAAGGCCATAAGAAGCTTTCTAGGACATGCCGGTTTTTACCGGCGATTTATAAAAGATTTTTCGAAAATTACCAAACCACTCACTCATCTTTTAGAAAAAGACACTCCATTTATTTTTGATGATACATGCTTATCTGCTTTTCAATTAATCAAAAATAAGCTAATAAATGCGCCAATTATGATAGCTCCAATCTGGGACCTTCCATTCGAAATCATGTGCGATGCAAGTAGCTTTGCGGTGGGAGCCGTTTTAGGACAACGTATATCTAAAAACTTCCACCCTATTTTCTACGCAAGTAAAACACTTACATCCGCGCAAGAGAACTATACCACAATGGAGAAAGAATTATTAGCAGTTATTTTTGCATTCGACAAATTTCGACCTTATATTACGCTTTCAAAAATTATTGTTTTTACGGACCACTCGGCCCTCAAATATTTACTTTCTAAACCGGATGCCAAACCACGCTTACTTCGCTGGGTCTTACTCCTCCAGGAGTTCGAGTTGGAAATCCGAGATAAAAAGGGGGCTGAGAATTTGGCCGCAGACCATCTTCCATCTTTTACGATTAGATAACCCGTTTATTGAAGATTTAAATGAACAAACTTTTAATGATTATTTTCCCGACGAGAAGTTATTATCAATCAACACTACTCCTTCTCCTTGGTTTGCAAACTTCGCCAACTACTTAGTAGCTCGAGTCCTCCCAAAAGAATTTTCCTATCAGCAAAAGAAGAAATTCTTCTCTGACCTGAAGAATTATTTTTGGGAGGACCCGTATCTGTTTCGAGTTTGTGCAGACCAAGTAGTAAGGAGATGTGTTTCTTTCGAAGAAGGACAAAATATTTTCAAACACTTACACGAAGGACCGACTGGTGGGCACTATCAAGCCAATCGGACCGCTCACAAAGTGCTTAGTGCAGGCTTTTATTGGCATAGCGTTTTAAAAGATGCCCAATCTTTTGTGAGACGGTGCGATAGCTGCCAACGGACCAGAAATATCTCAAATAAAAATGAAATGTTGCAAAATTATTTCCTCGAGTGCGAAGTTTTCGACCTTTGGGGAATTGATTTTGTAGGTCCTCTTCCTTCTAGCCATGGTAATAAATACATTTTAGTTGCGGTAGACTACGTATCTCGATGGGCAGAGGCCCAAGCTCTTCCTACCAATGACTCCCGAGTCGTTATTATTTTCTTAAAAAAATTATTTTCTCGATTCGGTACTCCTAGGGCCATCGTTAGCGACAGGGGTTCGCACTTTTGTAACGCACAATTTGCAAAAACACTTTTAAAATATGGCATTACACATAAGCTTTCAACTGCTTACCACCCCCAAACTAACGGCCAGGTCGAGGTAGTGAATAGAGAAATCAAACGTATTTTAGAAAAAACTGTTTCCACCTCACGTAAGGACTGGTCACATAAATTAGACGATGCTCTATGGGCTTACCGAACAGCGTACAAGACCGCCATAGGTTGTACACCGTATCGGTTAGTATATGGGAAATCGTGCCATTTACCGGTCGAATTAGAACATCGTGCTTTCTGGGCCCTTAAATTTTTAAATTTTGATCCCCACTCCACCGCCGATCTTCGAAAATTCCAACTCAACGAACTCGATGAGTGGCGCTCCAATGCGTATGAAAATAATAAATTATATAAGGAACGAACGAAATGCTTTCACGATAAAAATTTAAGGCACCGAAAACATTTAAAACAGGCGACCAAGTATTACTTTATAATTCTCGTCTACGTTTATTTCCTGGAAAGTTAAAATCTAGATGGTCAGGTCCTTTTAATGTAAAGGAAGCTTATCCGTATGGAACTGTTTTGATATCACACCCAGATAAGGGTGATTTCAAGGTTAATGGGCATCGTCTAAAACTTTATTTTTCTGGTGACAATGTTGACATGGACAGTGAAAAACTTCTTTTGCCTGGACTATAATAATTTGGATTAACTTTTGAACTATATTCTTTTAGTCGAGCTCAAACGACATTAAACAGAGGGCGCTCTTGGGAGGCAACCCAAGGTTTTTAAAATTTGTTGTTTTAATTTTTCTTTGGCCCTGGGCGGCTCCGATACTCTCTACTTCGGCGATCACCTGCTTCAACATTGCTGGTTTCAAGAAAAATTCAAGATAATATTTCATGAAGATTCAAAGAGCCAACAAGGGGGAGCGGCATCACACATCCTTTCAAGCCCATAAATCCAGGGAAGTGCCTATTTCAGTTTTTCAGTTTTAATTTCTTTTCTTAGTTACCCCTTCCTTCACTCTCCTTTTCCATTGAGGACAATGTCTATCGTAAGCTTGGGGGAGAATGTCTTCTTTTCTTTTGTTTTAGTAGTCTAAATTAGATTTTGGTAAAATCAATAGTACCCCTTGCTTTATGTTTTGTTTTTCCCAAAATATTTTATATAGACTTAGTTAATTTCAAAATTTCTAATCCTACTTGTAATTATGTTTCACAAGTAAATTGTTGACTCATGTAGTGTTCTAATTCTAGGTAGCATGTTAATCTGAAATTTGTTTTCTAAAATCTTGTACTTTCCTTATCGTTTTCTCTTTTATCTTCTTTATTTTCGTAAAAAATTCTTCATCCACTATTTTCCTCTTCATTTTTAAATATAGTTTTGCAGGGTTAACTTTTGATTTGTGTAGTAAATGTGAATAATCCTAGACGCTTATTATTCTTATTTTCAGGATAAGTTCATTAGTCTTTATTTAATATCTAGGGCTTACTTTTTGAAATCCTTCAAAACTCATGCTTTAAATAAATTTAGAGAGCAATGAAAATGATTTAGGCCTTTTTTTTTGAAGTTTGAGCCTTCATGCCAACCCTTAAAAAGAAACCCTTTGTTAGCCTCTTTTGAGCCTTTTCCCATGTTTTATTGTCACCTCCACTTATCAAATTTTTCACCAAAGCCAAAATTTCCAAACCTATTTGAATCACACTAACACTTTGAGTTTTATTTAAATTTCTAAAAGAGTGTGATTGGTTTATTGCATGGAGAGCTTCAAAGAAAAGAATTTGCTCAAAAAGGAGATATTTTAAGCATATTTGTATTAGTTATCTTTGCCAAAATTTCAAAGTAAAAAAAATGGCTATGAAAGAGAAAGAAAGAAAATATGCTATATGCTTATAATGAAGGATTGCCTCTTTTCATTCATATCGAAAATTTTATAAAACTCATGTTTATGGTTTAGTGTGATTATAGCAATCACTTTTATCTTCGATTCCCATTCCAAATCATATGCCTAAACCAAACATTTCGGTCCTAATAAAGTCCTCTTGATTCATGCTCCTAAATTTGCTTTAGCTAAGTAAAGAAGAAAAGTAGAATAGTTAAGTCTTGGGTATGAATTTAGATCCTTGTTCTTAGAATGATATAATTATAATTTGTCTCTTAGGGTTTAGTAACAATTCAATGCACTATCTCACTTGTTACTTTGCTCAATTTTATTTTAAAACTTTTTAGTTAAAATTTTGGATGATTAATTTTTGTTAGTAAAGGGTATAAAAATTAAGCTTAAATAAAGTACTTATTTTAGGCTTCCTTTTCACTATTCTCCCTACTTGGAATTTCATAAGGTACTCGTGTTTAGCATAATTAAATCTTTTTGATTAGTCATTTTGTTTTATTAGCTAAAGCATATTTCTTTGCTTGTGGACAAGCAAAGTGTAAGCTTGGGGGAATTTGATAATGCTAAATCTAGTTAGTTTAATTAGGTTATTTTTAGGTTATTTACTCTTACTTTTTGCTTATTGTTGTTTACCTAAATGCATTCTTGGTTCATTTTCCTATTTTTAGTGCTAACTTAAGTTTCCTGAATTTTCAGGTCAAAAATGCAAAATGTCCTAAGTCACGCCCTAAGTCACGCCCGTGACCTAGGGCGTGTAAGTTGCTATTTCCAGTTAAGTTGCTGCCACCATAATTCAGAAGATCTGATCAGACACGCCCAAAGTACACGGCCGTGACACACAAGTCACGCCCGTGACGCGCAAGCCACGCCCGTGACCAGCCCGTGAACAGCTCAGATTCGACCAGCTGACCACCGAATTGGTCACGCCACTGTTACACGGGCGTGCTTCCAGTCACGCCCGTGACTGCCACGTCAGCCAGCCGCCAGCGCCCAAGATCGCCGCTAGCGCCCATGACCGGACTAACCACCGAAATGGTCACGCCCTCAGTCACGGGCGTGACCTAGGGCGTGACCCATCAAATCGCGTCAGAATCGTGCGCCGAACCTGATCCAAGCCGCAGAATTGATTAAACAATGTCACGCCCCTAGTCACGGGCGTGACTGAGGGCGTGACCGAGGCAGAAAAATTTCTATAAATTGAAATGACCTCCAAGCTTTCCCCATTCAGTTTTTGGAGAGAGAACTAGTGCTACTACTCTATTTTCAGTAATTTTCATGTCATTTTATTCTCTTTCTCTCTCTCTCTCTTATTTCAATGCATTTCCTTTTCTAGTTTTCATATGAATGTTGTAATGCCTTTGTAATTTCCTTTCATAGTGTATTACTAATGTTTAGTAGACTTTCCATGCAAATGTAATCTCAGTTGAACTTTTGTTTAATAAAAATTGTATGTTTTTGTTCTCTTAAAATCTTCATCATTTCTCTCTCCTACCCCTCCACCATGAGTAACTAAATCCTCATAGTGCTCGATCTTGATGATCTGAGGATGAGTTGATCAAGTTATGATCCTTTAGTCTTCTTTCACTTTCTAAAGTGTTGGGCCTTAGATTCACTCTTAATTAAAATTAAGTGGAGCTATATTATCGATGTATAGTCCACACCTTTGCTTTCATTCTTGGCTAGCCAAGAGGCTGATAGTCTGAAGTGACCACTTAAGAGTAAAGAGATTTACACACATTTCTCGAGAGAGAATGACGTAAATCTCCTGGATTGGAGTCAAACCCAATAGCGGGGTTCACCACTTAAAGCGAGTTTTAGGTATTCGAATACGGGACGAGAGTTCGGTCGGATTTTCCTAAACTCAGTTGGGCATATCTTCGAGAGAAGCATGTTCAAACTATAGGAACCCCCACGGTCAAGCTGCCCTTACTTTATTAAGTTTTAAGTTTGCTTTTGAATTATGATCAACTTAAGCCGAAGTAAGTCAAGATCGAGTGCTATTTATTAATCATCGTTTAGCCATACTTTTATCCAGCTTTTATTTCAACTTAGCAGACAAAACCTTCCAAAAAATTATTAAGATAAAATAATAGTAATTCGTTTGAGTATAAGTAATCAACAGTTCTCGGATTTTAATTCGACACTTGTGTTCCTATACTACAGTTCGATAGGTATACTTGCCTTCTCGGATTGCTAGTTCGGATTTCATTTCGTGCAAGCGGAATTTTAATCATCACATTCATCGAACGCAGAGAGCATGCCGTTCGTCGAATGCAGAGAGCAAGCCGTTCATCGAACGCAGAATGCAAGCCGTTCGTCGAACGCAGAGAGCAGTTCGTCGAACGCAGTGTGGAGTTCTTCGAACATAGAATCTGAATGAATTCCTTAGTTCTAATAGCCTAAACTCTTGACCCATTGAATATACATTGGGGTCAACTTGATCCTAGTCAGTAAATAGTGATCCTAGCCCAAATCAGTAATTGGGTTGTTCCAACAATATCATTGTAAAAAGCGGTGTCGTCGATAAGGCTATGCAAGATATATATCATCGTAAAGAAGCCTTGTCATTGGAAAGGCTATGTATGACTGATGTCGACGATATCGTTGTAATGAAGCCTTGACGTCGAGAAGACTAAAGATGGTCATATGAAGACGGGCAGTTGCTGAAGAATGGTTTGTTGACGTAATATCGACTATGTCGTTGACAAGATAAGGTGGTCACAACGATATCAAGCAATCAAGAAGATTACGTTGACATCAATTAGATGACTTCATGTCGTCTTAAGTGCAAGTGCAGAAGGGATTGTTGGGTTTTCTACAACCATACATCATATGTAGGCGCAGCGGAGATAAAGAGAATAACCCAAAAGAGTTTGGATCGGGCCATGAACATTGAATCAAGAAGCTAATCAAAAATACTAGGCATAAATTACCTTTGTGGAGTTGGATCGAATCCAACCTAGGTGCTCCAAAAGAAATCTGAAATCTGCTTTGAGTTCTTCAAGGATCGAAATAGATCGATCCCTCTACAGAAGTCCACACAAGCGATGAAGAACCCTAGCTTCTTGTCGTACAAGAACTAGGTCGGAGAAGGATGCTCCCAACATCCTCACGGACTGCTAGATCCGATCCAGAGGAGGCGACGACCGGCGGCGGTGACTGGCGGCGGTGGAACAACGATCGGCGGACGGAACGAGAATATCCGGAACACTTTCGTCGTCTGTTCTCTCGCGAAAAGGCTTGATCTGAAAACCGTCTAATTCGAAGCCCTAATCACGTCCTTTTATACGCAAGGCATAAAATCAACTATCCACAGACCAGAAGAAAATCCGTCCAGATTTACATTCGCCGAATTCGGCTAATCACATTAACCGAATTTGGCTATTCACTATAACCGAATCCGGCGAAACCATTTCGACGAATTTGACTATATAAATTCGGCTGTATAAATTCGGCGAAACCCTTTAGCCGAATTTCCCATTAGCCGAATTCGTCTAAACCCTTTAGCCGAATTCGGTTAATCCCATTAGACGAATTCGTCTAAACCATTTAGTCGAATTCGGTTAATGCCTTTAGCCGAATTACCTAGTGTAAATCTGTTCGTTTAACTTTAAACGATTTCCCTTTTTGAGACATTCTCAACTTGATTCCAAGCAGTCACAGGATTGGTCCTCCACTCAAATCCAATACGAGTAAGTCCAACATAATCCTTTCTCCAATTTCTCCAAACGCTTTTATGTGCGACTCTATAGGCTCATATTATGTTGGCAGCAAGACTAACTGTTGATTACTTTGAGATCAACTCAGAAACTCCAACAGGGATGACCCGTGTCGTCGAGATATCTCTATCTGAAGAAGTGGGAAGGAGATTTGAAGATCTGTCCTAGTTCAAGACAACGACAAGTCCTGTCGTCGAGATATTGTCCATGTCGCGTAACCATGGAAATATCGTCGAGACAGATTTAAAAGTTGCCAGACGCGCTGTCAGCATTTAATGTCGCCGCCTGATTGTCCAATCAGCACGTGCTCTTAAAGTATGGGCGTCTATCAGTGAAGGACGTCATTAGAGACTGTTAAGCAGACCCTCCATCGTATAAAAAGGAACAATGATGCCCTAAAGAAAGACGAGAATGAAGGAACAAAAAAGAATCCCGTCGAGCAATACAACAGTAAAAGCTAAGGAGAAGAATCGAGATTAAGAAGAGGAGAACAAAAATGCTCATCCAGTGTTCTCCAAGTTGCAGTCAAGCTACATCGACTGATAAGATTCGTTCATATCAAGAGTCCAGTCAACATCAGGCAAAAGGAGAAGGTTTGAAGAAGATCTATGCTATCAACGCTCACAACTGAAGTATCTTCTTCAAGACAAGAAGCCGATCTCCACCAGGCAGAAGAACAAACTTGTATGTCATTATTTGTAAGGCCTGCGGGCCAAATTTGTATGATCTATGTTCAGATCAAAGTGTCAAGCTTGAGGGATTGAAATTTGTGAAGCTTGAGGGCTAGGACAGAGGACTTGTGGGTCCAAATGTGTCGAGCTTGCGGGATTGGGTGCAATGAAGGGGCTTGCCGGCCTAGGCTGCTGGGACATGCAGGTCCATACATGTTGAGCTTGCGGGCTCGGGTGCAGTGATGGGGCTTGCGGGCTTAGGTTGTATGGGATTGCGGGTCTAAGAGGCAAGACTTGCGGGTCTATTCTGTGTAGGGCTTGAGGGCCTGCGTGTCGAGCTTGCGGGCTCGGGTGCAGTGAAGTGGCTTGCGGTCCTAGGCTGCAGGGACTTGCGGGTCCGAGTTGTAAGACTTGCGGGCCGGAGACATTGGCAGAGTTTTTCGAGCCTAGCACACTACTATGCAGGCGTAGAGGGAATGAGGACTACTCAAGACACCCTGTCTTGAGGAACCTCTATAAAATCATGTGTGTGTTTTCTGTGCTGTGCTTTTCAATCTCAAAATCTATTTACCAGAAAACAAGAACACCAAAAGGGGAATAAAACAATTTGAAAAACCAATTCACCCCCCCCCCCCTAGGTGATAAGTTGACACCCAATAACTAACAACTGGTATTAGAGGCAGGTTGTTCAAAGAAAAGCTTAACAGCTTGAACAGATCTTCTCTTGGGTGTATCAAATCAACTGATTATCATATCCTAACTCTGTGGAGAAAGTCAAAAGATCTAACATCAGGAAGTTTTGATCCTTAAGTGAACGCAGCTGGAACTCTTCTCATATTGAAGAAGAATGAAGTATAGGGATCAGTGGCATAGGGATCAGAGTACCCTTGACTATTTCAGACAGTGAATCTGAAGATGAAGAATTCTCTGTAGTCAGAAGAAGAATAAGAGCACCCTTGACTCTCACAGACTGTGACTCTGAGAATGAGGAGGTTTATGGGTTGATGGCTCTATCAGATGAAGAAAATAATGATGAATCCCATTATGATCAGGCATGCATCACTCACACACCTTTACTACCTGCATCAGACCAAGAGTGCATCAGATGATTGCTCATCTTCTTAAAATGATGCAGAATACTTCTCATCATGCAACAATAAGAACCATGCTTATCTAATAGAACAGTTTGGTGATCTCTTGGCTGCTCTGAGAAAGAGCAAGAAGCTCATTAGGAAGCAAGCTAAGGAGCTAGAAACACTCAGACCCATTATGGCTGAGATGAATGAGGAAATGTGTATGTCCCACAATGAGGGCACCAATTCATGTGAGCTCAAGAAGATCATTGGCAAGCTTCATGATGAAAGAAAGCAAAGGAGAGAACTCATTAGGAAACTTCAGAATGATCTTCTTAAGGAAAGAAGCTTAGTGGCTCAATTCTCTAAGCCCAAAACCATATTGCCCATCATTGACACCTTCTCTTCCTATGTAAATAAGAGGGGATTGGGTTTCAATGAGGGGCAGTAGATGCTGGGAATGGAAAAAGGGGCAAAACTAAAGCAGAGCCACAAACCACCTTTCAGAAGGTATTGCTTCCCTCTAACAAGTATGACCAGGACAGTGTCCATGGTCACTTGATGAATGGAAGCTCCAATAGCCTGGGAGATGCTCCTGACTATGGGAGGAGAAAGGGCATGGGGATGAGTTCATTGAAGGCTCCCCATGAGGAAATCCAAATGGCCCATCATGGACCATTTGTGTTTGGTGCTTCAACCCCCACTTTCAAGGGTAAAGGAGCAACACCTTTCCAATCTCATCCAGATAAGAAGCAGGCTTGTAGCACCAGTATATTCAACTCTCACTTGATCATATATGATGCCATCAACACCATGTCAGCTACCAAGCTGACATCTATTGCTGACAAACAGATAAATTCAAGAAGAACTAACTCTACGAAAGTAGCTAGTTGGTCCTTAGATGAGAGAGATAGGAAGAATGTTGATGCCTTCTCTACTGAACATAAGCATTGTGATTCTCCACCCACCTTAAAAATTGTACAGAAAAGAAGGTTCAACATCCATGAATGTTGGTGTTGTGGTAAAGTGGGACACTTTGCCATTGACTGTTGGCACAACCCTAGTGTGCCTAGTGCAAAGGAAAGCCCTACTAGAAAGGCAGAGGTGAGTAGAAGAATTCCCTACTATGCTAATAAGAACCTAGGACCCAAATCACCTTGGGTTCCTAAGGGATATTAAATATGTTTTGCAGGATAGTCCATGTAGCCAATCAAAAGCAAACAAGGCTATTGGACAATGAGTGATCCAGGGATAACTCTAGACTAAGAAAAACCTCACCACATGCCAAGATGCACTGGTCAAGGGGGAGCTAAAAAAACATCACATCAAGAGGGAGCTACTAGCTCAAGAAGATATAAAAGCTAAGGTGAAGGTAACTATATTAATGTTCAATACATAACCTCATCTTTATCATTTTGTAAAAGTAATTTTTACTTGAGTAAGCAAAAGTTGTCACTCAAGGAGCACATATGTATGGCACTGCTAAAGCATTGCACTGATCATACAAAAGACTGAACAAGAACAATATCATTTTGAAGACAAAACGATATCATCGAAATAGTGATTGGAATCATCGAAATGATTTCTCGACATCAATGTAGGATCATGACGATACCTAAGTGTCAATCTAACACTTAAAAGATCTGAAATTAATCGATCGCAACCGTTCAATCTAAGTTAATCAGACCTTTGTCAAATGACACTTCGCATTCCAATCCCAAAACTATAAATAAGATCAGATGTGTTAAGGTTAAAACACTTTCTACATTAGCCCTAAAAAGACATCGTGCTCTCTACGCCTTCGAAGAGTGAACGAGTCGACAGCATTAGAATCCTCTCAACTCAGGTAAGAAATGGTGCCAAAGAAGGAAGGATTTCTCTATGAAGGAAGCAAAGTAGTGAGGAATGGTTTCTCAGAAGGACCAGAAGAGATTCAGAGCGCCATTAAGCTGTTAGACGACGTCGGCCTGGAGTTCGCTCTCTCAGAGCCAACAATAATCTTTAAGAGAGAAGTGATGGAATTCTTCTCGAATGCCAAGGGGGATCAAAAAAAATATCTGTGAAAAGCTTGATCAACGTGATGAAGGTCAAGGTGAATCGCAAGAGATTGGCCAGGGTTCCTCAGCTGTCGACCTACGCCATGGGGGAGGAAAATGAGGAAGCCACCCAGGAAGACCTTAACAAATCTCTGGCATGGTGCGGGCACTCCAGCAAGAACTATGGGCCTCTGGAAAGGAAGAGTTTTAATCAACAAGGAAAGCTTATGGCGGATATCGTAGGAAAATCCCTCCTCTGAAAGGTAGGGTCGAAAGATAGGATATCCAAGCCCATGTTCGAGATAATGGTAAGGATAATCCTAAGTAAGAAGACCAACTCGGGTCAGATTATTTTCAAAAGGATACAAGAAAGTTTTCAAGTTCCATATCTGGGAAGAATATTATCATTGTATCTACTGCTATATTACCCTGAAAGTTTTAAAAGAAGTATGGTGTAAAAATCCATCACATGAGAAGGATGGATATCAGGATTCTTGAGAGATGGGAGAAAGTTCTGACTAAGTCTCCCAAGAAGCTGAAGACTGCAGAGGATGTGAAGAGGAAGGGAGAAAGCTCATCTGAAGAAAGTGAGTCAGGCAACTACTCAGACTCATCTGACTCTGAAGTGCCTGTAGTGAAAAAGAATGTCTCCCTCCAGACCTCTGTTCCAAGTCTGGAATCCAGGACAATTGTAACAGCAGGAACAGAACAAGAGGATGTTGAAACTGAGGGGGAGAAGAATAGTGAGCTCCCTGCTCATGTGGTAGAAGTAATCAATAAAATCATTGGGACTGAGGATGTTGTTCATTCCGAACCATCAATCCAAGAAGACCCAAGTAATGATTCCCAAGAAGACAATCAAGAGAACCCTGCTGATGAAACTAGCAGAGATCTGCCAAATATAGAAAAGGAAAATGAGTCAAATTAGTCTCCCATCAGAAGTCCTCCATCTCCAATGATTGATGGGAATGAAGAGGAGGAACCAGGACAAGCCAGTTCACCTCCATAGAATCGGGCAGTAGAGTTCTCCCTACTGCCTCGGATAAGAATGCTCCTGGAAGAGCAAAGGCTAAAAATTGAAGTTCATGTTAACTCAGACGTCAATGATTTAAGAAGGGAACTATCTGCTGAAACTGCAAGCCTGAGAAATGATGTGAAGAATCTACAAGAGTATACTACCAAAGAGATAGCACTTACTCACTAGGGTCTATCTGATGCAATGGATAATCATATAATGATCGCCAACAACATAGAGAAGGCATACATGGCAACCAATAGATGGATGGTTGAACACAAAAATAATCTCCAAGAAAGTCTAGATCACCACAATAAGGATCTAGACAGTCATCTGCTTGAGACCAAGAACCATTTGGAGGGAGGAATTCACATGCTTAAAAGCAAGATACTGGTCCTTCAGGAGAAACTCCAAAGGGGGATATTTGATGAAGTCATAAAGGGTGAGAGATCAATGATAAAGGCCAGTGGTGAGCATGCCATCTGGACCGCAAATACCATCAGGGAAGCAATGAATATCCCTCCTCTCCATTTTGATGAGCCTGCTAAAGAGTACCCTACTGAAGATCAACATGCAGACATTCCTGATGGTGCTACTGATCAGAGTATAGGAAAGGAAATATTGGAAGAAGATGAGGTAAAGATGAGAAAAAGAAAATACAGGGAGGAAATAGAGAAAAAGGATTACTATGAGAGATGGAGTCCCAAGTCCAGAGCCATCATATTAAAAGCATGGAAGCTGGAGAAGGTATATAAAGGTGAAAGGTACAAAGTGTACAATCCTAAGGAATGGGATAAGTATGAAGATCAAGAAGAAGCAAGGAGAGTATACAGAAGGGACAAGCAAGCAAGCATAATCCCTGCAGACACTCCTGAGCCTCTCAAGTATCACCCTAAGCCATTTGAATACTTCACCAGACAAACTGAGAAGGAGCGAGAAGCCAGTGTCAAGAAAGATAAGAGTGAAGCAGCTATATAGGAACCAGAGAAATAGATGGCTGAATCACTAGGGGCAAATGTAGAAATGTTGAAAACTTTAAAACATCTGTCACTATTTATAAATTATCAATAAAGTGATATTTATCAAACTTTGTGTTCACTCAAACATAACTGCAATGTCATTATTATATGTTTATTTGCTTAAGATGTACTTTATCATTGAGTGGGTTATGACTTCTTCAAATAGGGGGAGATTATTGGGAACAGTGCCCAGCAATGTTCCTGATTTGAAGAAGTGCTCAACTCAATGATAAGTACAAGTTGTATTTGATGCTATATCCAGTTCATGCTTGCAGAGATCAGACAATATGTCCAGTACTTCAATAACTTGCCTAAGTATAATATTGTCAAAAAAGACTGGACATGTCATCGACAAGTATATGCATGTCGTTGAAATAATATGTAGAGCAAAGTAGAGTGATCTTATCGGCTATCGTCGAGATAGCATGCGTATGATAATATCGTTGTGACATCAACACCACATCACCTCACAATGATATCAAAAACCCGAGATGAAGAAAGAAGACTCAAGCACAAACACAAGGCAGAATGTCGATGATATCGTCGTAAAGATGCAGTGTCGTCGATAAGGCTATGCAAGATATATATCGTCGTAAAGAAGCCTTATTGTTGGAATGGCTAAGGAAGAATGATGTCGATGATATCGTCGTAAAGAAGCCTCCACGTCGAGAAGACTAAAGAAGGTCATATGAAGACGGGCAGTTGCTGAAGAATGGTTTGTCGACGTAATATCGACTATGTCGTCAACAAGATAAGGTGGTCACAACAATATCATGTTGGTGTTTCTGTTGGGAAAATGATTTCTCTTAACCCCTAGAAATGAATTCTAAGAATGAAAAAACAAAGCTAAGTAAATATGCGTCGAATAGTATTCGACGTTTCCTTCAGGTTGAGTCGAAGTAACTCTAGGAAGATTTCGACGTAAGTCTAGTCGACGCCACTATGATTTCTAGTCGACGCATCTAGTGAAGTCGACGCACATCAGTCGACGCACCTTCCTTATTCTTCTCTCGACGTCCAGAAAGGATGCTCTCGACGCTTGCGTCGAATAGTAATCGACGCACGTCGATTTCCATGACATAATTTAAATATGCGCCAGATCTCTTTCCTTCTTTCAATAGATCTGATTTATATGGAATAAGTGTCAATATTTTATAGCCGTTCTGAATCATTCTTTCCTTATATCTGATTCTTGGCTAATTTGATTTAACTTATTTGGATATTATTTGAAATCTGAATTGGTTCTTTCCTTCTACAGAAATAAATATTATGGAAACATTTTCATCTTTCTATTTTTCTGACTGCTAATTAATTATCCTCCTATAGCATTGTTTTGAATACACAGAGCTATAAATAAAGAGGAGGTCGGCAGAAAATGACAGTTGAGTGATCCACCACATACATTTTGAAATAGAGGAAAAGCTCCCAAGAGAAAAGAGAGAAATTGAGAAAAAGCTCTGCAACAACATTCAACCACTTCTTCTTCTTCTGCTTCTGAAATCACACTGCTGCAAAATCTGATAGCTCTCACAAAGAGAGAAAGTCTGCAAATCTTCTTCTCTCTATAGAAGAAAGATTCAATTCACTTCTTGTGCTTCCAATCTTCTTGCTAGGAAGAAGATTCATTCTTGTCCTTATATCTTTCCTGCTTTCTTTCTTACATCTAACATTGTAAAAGAGTTTTTAGAATCTCTCTTCAAAAAATTCAGTGTACTGGTTCTAAGAGTCTCCTTGTCAAAAGACTCAGTTGGTTCTAAGAGTCTCCTTGTCAAAAGACTCAGGGTGGTTCTAAGAGTCTCCTTATCAAAAGACTCAGTACAAGATAGTGAATTCCTACCAAGGGGGTAGAAGAGTGGACTACCCAAAGTTTGGGGAACCACTATATTTTCTTGTGTTGTGCTGTGATTTCTTTTCTTGCATTTACTTTCTTTACTTGTTTAATTCTTGTTGGTGTGTGGGAAGCTATAATCTGTGATCATACACATATATATATTAACTTTGCACAAAATAATTTTTAATCTCTATTCACCCCCCCCCCTCTAGAGAACTCTAGTGAGGTAAACTGTGCACTTTCAATTGGTATCAGAGGTAGGTTGATCTAAAAAGGATAACTCCTTGATCAAAAAGATCTTACCTCTCATATATATATATATATATATATATATATATATATTTTTAAAAACTATTTTATCATATGGCACAAATCAAAGATTATGCTTCCACCAGACCACCAATTTGCAACCTGGAAATGTTTGCACTTTGGAAAACAAGAATTAGAATTTATTTAAACTCTATTGATAATGAATTGTTTAATGTGATCTTGACAGGTCCCCCCAAGCCATTCAGGAATGATTCAAGTGGAAAAGTGACTGAAACACTTGTTCCAAGAGCTGAATGGACTGAAGATGAGAAGAAAGCCCAAGGACATGATGCCAAGGCTATGAATATCCTAGTCTCAACCCTCTCAGATGAAATTTTCCAAAAGATTGCTGATTGTGAGTCAGCTAAGGAAATATGGGAAGCTCTCACCAAAATGGTAGAGGGAAGTGCTGATGAGAAAAAGGATAGAAAGGCACTACTGATCTCCCAATATGAAAACTTCCAAAAGAAAGAAAGTGAAAGTGTTGCTGACATGTATTCAAGATTCAGCCTCATAGTCAATGAATTGAGAACACTTGAGAAGGACATATCTCTCACTGAGATAAATGATAAATTGCTGACTTGCTTTCCCAGCTCTTGGGATTCAAGAATCTGGCCAATCAAAGACTCCAGAAGTCAAAAAGAAATATCAACAGATGTTCTCTTGGGTAAATTAAAATCCTATGAACAACTGTTGAAAACCAGAGCTGAGAAAGAAAAGGCATCTCCACTCTCAAAAGAAAAGAGTATTGCATTGAAGGCTGTTGAAGGTGAATCATCTACTGATGAAAAGGAGCTAATCAGCTTGCTGGCTAGGAAGTTCAAGAGGTGGATCAAAACAGAAGGATCCAGAGGAAGAGACTCAAAAACCAGGTATAATAAAACTCCTACTAAAGAGATTATCTATTACACTTGCAGGAAACCAGGACACATTGCCCCTAAATGTCCTAAGGAGAACAACAACAAGAAAGATCTGAAAAGAACAGATCTAAAGAAGAAAAAGAAAGAAAAAGGATTCATTGCTCAAACCTGGAGTGATTCAGAATCTGAAGGAAGCACCTCATCAGATAATGATCAGGAAGAGGTCAAGCAAAAGGAAACATGTCTGATGGCCACTGAGAAGCTTGATGCTACATCTATGGTAAATATACTTAATGATTTTTCCTCTACTGATTTCAAACAAAATTTCAAAGAACTATGTTTAGATATAATCAAATCTGAAAAAGAATTAAAAGGATTAAGAATTGAATTAGGAAATCTAAAACAGGTAAATACAAACCATAAAAATTATAAGCTCAATCTAGAACTCTCAGAAGAGAAATTAAACAAAATCTATTCGGACAATCTAACACTAAGAAAAGAGCTAGCAAAGGCTAAAGCCTTTGAGGACTCTCTAAATGGAAGAGGCCAGAAGCTCAAGAATATTTCTGAAAATCTCACTAATAGATTTAGACAACTAAAACTGAATACTAATGAAGCATCTAAATCTCAATCATCCAGCAAACCTATCTGGAAACATCCCATTCACTCCACTAGGGAGAATCATCTAACAGGAGTAAGATCACAAGTAAGTCCAGAAATAACCACTATTTTTAATAAACCAAATCCCATTACAAATAAAGGAATCTTAGGAAAATATCCTCACAAAGAATTTGAACATGCGTCGAATACTATTCGATGTGCGTCGAGTTCTAATCGACGCTTACACCAAAATGCGTCGACTTATACTCAACACAACCTCTCTCATACTTCGACTGAGAATAGACTCAGAATGAAGAAAGCGTCGACTTCATATCGACGCAACCAGAGACCTACGTCGAATTTATATCGACGCAACCGTAAGTATACGTCGAATCCCTATCGACGCAATGAATCAGACAGAAAATCTTCTGTTTCCAAACAGATCTCTCAATCCATGTCCTTCTATTATGAACATTATTTCTGTGATATCATCCAAGAAGATTGGTATGATAAGCCAGTACCCCATAAGAAGGAAGGATATCCTGAAAAACCCACTTATTCCTTTATTAAATCTTTTACTAATAAAAGAGAGGGACCCCAGCTCAGCAGGGTCTAAACCAATGTTTAAACTTTTATGTGCAGATGTATCACATCTCCAGGATGGTGTGGTACTTGGACAGTGGATGCTCCATGCACATGGCAGGTTGCAAAAACCTATTAATCAACTTTGAGGATAGACTTGGACCATCAGTAACCTTTGGAGACTCTAGCTGTGGCCAAACCAAGGGATTTGGAGATTTCAAAGAAGGGAAAGTCACCTTCAAGAATGTGGCAGTAGTCAAAGGACTAAAACACAATCTGATTAGTATAAGTCAGATATGTGAGAATGGTAAGTATGAGGTAAAATTTACTACACTATTCTGCCATATTATAGATATCAAGACTGGTGCTACAG
Organism: Dactylorhiza incarnata; assembly: GCA_033032865.1. NCBI lineage: Eukaryota > Viridiplantae > Streptophyta > Magnoliopsida > Asparagales > Orchidaceae > Dactylorhiza > Dactylorhiza incarnata. Next base: position 1,658,912 of record JAWHQI010000298.1, read on the forward strand.
TACTAAATGGAATTAGAAAAGGGAAAGTATATGTAGTGGACTTTAGCTCTTCACCCACAGAAGTTTGCTTATTCAACAATATTATTGATAAAAATGAATTATGGCATAGGAGACTAGATCATCTAAACTACAAAACAATCAGTAAACTAGCTAAAAATAACCTAGTCAGAGGCTTACCAAAGGGTAGGTACTCTAAGGATTCTCCATGCAGACCTTGCCAACTAAGAAAGCAAACCAAATCATCCTTCAAACCCATTGGTAAGGATGACTCTCCCAGGTCTTTATACTTACTACACATGGATCTCTTTGGTCCCATATCCACTCAAAGCTTAGGTGGAAAATCATATACCTTGGTCATTGTTGATGATTATTCTAGGTTTAGCTGGGTATTCTTTCTAGGAGTTAAATCTGAAACCCATAAAATTCTCTCAAAATTCATAAGACAGATTCAATCTGAGTTAACACAAATGTTTCAATTATAAGAAGTGACCATGAGACTGAATTTGAGAATCAGATGATTTGTAGTTTCTGTAAGGAAGAAGGTATTAAACAAAGCTTCTCAGCACCTAGAACTCCCCAACAAAATGGAGTTGCTGAGAGGAAGAATAGAACCTTAATAGAATCAGGTAGAACCCTGCTTGCAGAGTCAGGATTACCAAAAACCTTTTGGGCTGAAGCAGTCAACACTGCAAACTATGTTCTAAATAGAAGCCTCATACACAAAACTAAATCAAAGACTCCATATGAGCTCCTGAAAAATAAAACACCCACTGTTAAATATTTTAAAATTTTTGGATGTACTTGCTTTATTCTAAACAATGGGAAAGATCATCTTGCCAAATTTGACAAGAAGTCTGATGATGGAATATTTCTGGGATATTCATCATCTAGCAAAGCCTATAGGTGCTACAATAGAAGAACTCTTAAGATTGAAGAATCCATGCACATTGTATTTGATGAAACTAACATGCTGCTTAAGGGGGAGGAAACTCCCACCAGTTCTGTTCCACAGGAAAACAACAGCATAGAAACCCAGCTTGAGCAACTAGCTCTAGAGAACACAGAAAATGGAAAGGAAAACCAGTTAGAGGAACCAAGTGAGGAGTCTGAACAAGAAACCTCAGAAAAGAGCACTCAAGACCCTCCTCCACAAGAGGACATGGTTCAGGAAGAACAATTGAACAATGATCCCATTGAGAATGAAGTACAACTGACAAATTCAGGCAGAACAGGAATCAATTTGAAAGATCATCCACAAGCTCAAGTGATTGGAGATCCCAATGCAGGAGTAAGAACAAGACACCAAGTCTCCAATGGGATGATGCTCCAATGCTTCCTATCACAAGTTGAACCAAAGAAGTTTGAGGAAGCAAATTGTGATCCTCACTGGATTATGGCCATGCAAGAAGAACTAGGCCAATTTGAGAGAAACAAAGTATGGAACCTAGTTGAAAGACCAAGAAACTACCCTGTAATTGGTACAAAATGGGTATACAGGAACAAACTAGATTCCACTGGAGTAATTGTGAGAAACAAGGCAAGACTTGTAGCACAAGGATATAGACAAGAAGAAGGGATAGACTACAACCAGACCTTTGCTCCAGTAGCCAGATTAGAGGCAATCAGGCTCTTTCTTGCCTATGCAGCCTTCATGAAGATGAAAGTCTACCAAATGGATGTCAAGAGTGCTTTTCTAAATGGAGATCTGCAAGAAGAGGTATATGTGGAGCAACCACCAGGTTTTGTTAATCCTTCTTCTCCTAACTTTGTTTATAGACTTAACAAAGCATTATATGGTCTTAAGCAAGCACCTAGAGCTTGGTATGAAACTCTATCAAATTTTCTTTTAGAAAATTCCTTTGAAAGAGGAAAAGTAGACAAGACACTATTTACTAGAACCCATAAAAACCAACTCCTTCTTGTTCAAATATATGTAGATGACATCATCTTTAGCTGAACCCATCCTAAACTATGTAAAAGATTTGCTAATCTTATGCAATCTAAATTTGAGATGAGTAGTATGGGTGAACTCTCCTACTTCCTAGGACTACAAATAAAACAAAGTAGTGAAGGAATCTTTATATCACAATCAAAATATACTAAAGAGCTAATCAAAAAGTTTGGTATGGAATCAGCATCTACCATGAAAACACCCATGTCAACCAATGCCATTATAGAAAAAGATGATAAAGGAAAATCAGTAGATCAAAAGACTTATAGGGCCATCATAGGATCCCTTCTATATCTAACAGCTAGCAGACCTGACATCATGTTTGCAACTTGCATATGTGCTAGATTTCAGGTTGATCCAAAGGAATCCCATCTCACCTCTGTAAAAATGATTCTTAGATACCTAAAGGGAACCCCTGACCTAGGACTATGGTACTCAGCAGAAACTAACTTTGAATTAATAGGTTTCTCAGATGCAGATTATGCTGGTTGTAAGGTTGATAGAAAAAGCACATCTGGTACCTGCCAATTCCTAGGAGACAGATTGATCTCATGGTTTAGTAAGAAACAAACCTCAGTCTCAACCTCAACAGCTGAAGCTGAATACATAGCTGTTGGGAGCTGTTGTTCACAAATCCTGTGGATGCAAAATCAGCTACTTGACTACAAATTGGATATACATAACTCTAAGATATATTGTGATAGCTCTAGTGCTATATCCATAGCATCCAACCCAGTCCTTCATAGTAGGACCAAACATATAGAGATTAGACATCACTTCCTTAGAGACAATGTTGAGAAGGGTAAAATAACTTTAGAATATATTTCCACAGACAATCAAAGAGCAGACATCTTCACAAAACCCTTAGATGAAACTAAGCATAACTATTTCATAAACTCCTTAGGAATGCTTGATGGAAGCTTGTAAACACCACTGATAGGGAACTCTAAAGAAATCAGATAATCTAAGAAAATCTCTTGAATATACGTCGAATACATATCGACGCTCCGTCGAGACAAAATCGACGTTGACACCGACTTCCACCAGATAATGCTACGTCGATCCTTTATCGACGTATCGTCGAGTTCATATCGACGCAAGACTATGAACACGTCGATTGAACACCAGGCTGGCCACTCTCCACGCAAACGTCGACATTCATTCGACGTAACGTCGACTTCAAGACAAAATTAGAATCGAATCCTTACTTCCTCTTTTGACGATTGGATTACCTTGATTTCTGTTTCCTTTCTCGACATTTCATCTCCTTTAAATAGTACTTCGTATTTCATAACAAATACCTCTCTGGATCCGCCAAAACTGCATCTTCTACCTCTCTCTCTTCCTGCATCAATGGCGCCTATTCCTGTTCAAACTGACCTTATCAAAGCAATGAACGATGCTCTGGAAAATCTCCTCAACGACTTCCAGACACGTCTACAAAACTTCTCCAATGAATGTGTCAATATGATCACCACCTGTGAAGCCAAATTGGCCACCCTATCTGCATCTCATCCTGAGCTTCATACCCTTATTCGATAAGAACCTCTGTCGCCACAAAGGTTTACATCCTTCCTAAAGGATATAAACCAGGGGGAGAGTTGCTCCAGAAACCCCTCTTGCCAGGTTTTTGATCTCAACTAAAAGCTCAGGTTTAAATCTCTTCTCTCCAACACTAAGTATTCCCTCTAACTCTTTTATAGGCTCCACTCCTCTCAAATCACTCTGACTACACTTTCATCAAACATTTTAGTGAATCCTCCTCTTACAACACTGAAGGGGAGCATGCAGTGGATTCAGCATTCAGAACTGATGATCCTTATAACCAGGGGGAGATTCCTGTAGTAAAGGACCCAGTAATCCAGGGGGAGGAAGAAGCAGCCACCTCAGATGATTGGAATGGCCAGGTATGGATTAATGCACCCTCCTGTGATGAGGAACAGCAGCATCATTCTCCTGGCTTCTTTGCCAGTTACATCAAGCTAAAGACACCTCTGCTTGAGGACATCCCTGCAACAAAGCTTGGAGAAGACAATCATCCCTTCACAGAAAACACTCTACCAGAAATCTTTCCTCCCTCTACTACAAAACATCTAAGAACTCTTCTTAAAATAGCTCCCTCTCCACCCAAAGAGAAAACTCCTCCTTCTTCTCTACCTCCTCTGCTACCTCTACCTCCACAAGCAGCAAGACTCCCTAAACAGATCATATCTAGGCAAAGTCCAGGAGGACAGATAAAGAGAAAAAGGGAAGTCACTCCCCACTGGCAAAATTTTTCTAAAGAAGAAAGGAAGGAGTTTGCAAAAGAAAAGAAGTATAGAAAAGCATGTGAGCAAATAAAAAGATTTGAAAAGATGCCTAGTATCTGTCCTAACAGTCCTGTCAAGGAGTACCATGATCCTGACATGGAAAAGAGGCATGAAGAGATAAGAGAAAGAGAACTGTATGAATATGAAGCAGCTAGAAAAGAAGTGGAAGATAAAAGGAAAGCTTGGATGGAAAAGATTAACAAGGGAATGACTAAGGAACAAATCCTTGCTGAATCTTCTATCAAAATTCCAAATAAGTTGTTTGATATTGAAGCTTATCAAAAGAAAAATCCTCAGGCAGGGACTATCCTGGATAAGGGTCAAAAGGACAAGAAGGGTATAGGATGTACAGAAGATACATACATTCCCTATAAAAAGCCATCAAGACCTGCAAAGTTAGATTCCTGGAAAGGGAAAGGAAAAATGACTGAGAGTCCTATGAAACAGGAATCAGAGAAGAAAACAAAGTGTAGGCCAAAGGTTGATAACAAAGGACCTCCTGAGCCCAAGCCTGCACAAAAAGATTCTCACAATATTACCATTGAGATGATTGATGAAAAGGCAGCAATCATCATCAGCAAAGGCTACTCCATAAATGACACTATTCCTCATGGTGATAAACTCTTGGAAAAACTGCATACAATCATCAGGAATGTTTAGGAAAGACCTGATAGAGCCAGGGGATACATTTTTGATGCCATTCATGACTTATCTAGGAAACTTTATTCTGCTTTTGTCAACTTCATGTACAAAAAGAAGTTTCTAGTTTAATTCTTGTGAAATACAAATACTTGACATGTGCTTTCTTTTCCTAATCTCTTTCCTTCTACTCAATATATTTCTTATCTTTACAAATGTTGTGCTGGGTTAATTATATGCTAGTACAATTTCCCTCTAAATAGGGTTAAGACAAATAGGGGGAGATTGTTGGGAAAATGATTTCTCTTAACCCTTAGAAATGAATTCTAAGAATGAAAAAACAAGGCTAAGTAAATATGCGTCGAATAGTATTCGACGTTTCCTTCAGGTTGAGTCGAAGTAACTCTAGGAAGATTTCGACGTAAGTCTAGTCGACGCCACTCTGATTTGTAGTCGACGCATCTAGTGAAGTCGACGCACATCAGTCGACGCGCCTTCCTTATTCTTCTCTCGACGTCCAGAAAGGATGCTCTCGATGCTTGCGTCGAATAGTAATCGACGCACGTCGATTTCCATGACAGAATTTAAATATGCGCCAGATCTCTTTCCTTCTTTCAATAGATCTGATTTATATGGAATAAGTGTCAATATTTTATAGCCGTTCTGAATCATTCTTTCCTTATATCTGATTCTTGGCTAATTTGATTTAACTTATTTGGATATTATTTTAAATCTGAATTGGTTCTTTCCTTCTACAGAAATAAATATTATGGAAACATTTTCATCTTTCTATTTTTCTGACTGCCAATTAATTATCCTCCTATAGCATTATTTTGAATACACAGAGCTATAAATAAAGAGGAGGTCGGCAGAAAATGACAGTTGAGTGATCCACCACATATATTTTGAAACAGAGGAAAAGCTCCCGAGAGAAAAGAGAGAAATTGAGAAAAAGCTCTGCAGCAACATTCAACCACTTCTTCTTCTTCTGCTTCTGAAATCACACTGCTGCAAAATCTGATAGCTCTCACAAAGAGAGAAAGTCTGCAAATCTTCTTCTCTCTATAGAAGAAAGATTCAATTCACTTCTTGTGCTTCCAATCTTCTTGCTAGGAAGAAGATTCATTCTTGTCCTTATATCTTTCCTACTTTCTTTCTTACATCTAACATTGTAAAAGAGTTTTTAGAATCTCTCTTCAAAATATTCAGTGTACTGGTTCTAAGAGTCTCCTTGTCAAAAGACTCAGTTGGTTCTAAGAGTCTCCTTGTCAAAAGACTCAGGGTGGTTCTAAGAGTCTCCTTATCAAAAGACTCAGTACAAGATAGTGAATTCCTACCAAGGGGGTAGAAGAGTGGACTACCCAAAGTTTGGGGAACCACTATATTTTCTTGTGTTGTGCTGTGATTTATTTTCTTGCATTTACTTTATTTTCTTGCTTAATTCTTATTGGTGTGTGGGAAGCTCTAATCTGTGATTATACACATATATATATATATTAACTTTGCACAAAATATTTTTAATCTCTATTCACCCCCCCCCCCCCCCCCCCCTCTAGAGAATTCTAGTGAGGTTAACTGTGCACTTTCAGTTTCCATGGTGATCTAGAAGTGGTCAAATATCTAGTCTCACTGCCAACGCGATATGAGCCTATCGGGTCGCACAAAAGAGTGCTTGGAGAAATTGGAGGAAGAATCTTGTTGACTAGGGATCGGATTAAAGGGATCGGATTAAAGCAGGCGTTCGTCGAACGGCTAATGTAGCACGTTCATTGAACGGTGCTCATCGAACAAGTTTGTCGAACGTCTAGCGTAGCACGTTCGTCCAACGGCTCGTCGATCGGCTAAGTGTTGAATAATATCGTCTTGACTGTCAAGACGATGTTCTTGATGTTATATGTATATTCTCTCGATGATATATATGTCTTCTCGACGATATATATTCATATGTCTTCTCGACGATATATGTCATATTCTCGGCGATATACATGTCTTCTCAACGGCCAATAAAGCACGTTCGTCAAACGGCTATTGTAGCGCGTTCGTCGAACGGCGTTCATCGAACAGTTCGTCGAATGGCTAATGTAGCGCGTTCGTCGAATGGCGTTCGTCGAACGGTTCGTCGAATGGCTAGCGTAGCACGTTCGTCGAACGGTTCGTCGAATAGCCAGCGCATTCGAGGAACGCTGGCCAGTTCGTCGAACGCAGTATTCGACATATTATCTTCGCCCGACACTTCTCTTGATTGCTGAAGTATAAAAGAGTATGATTCTTTTAACGTAAGACCCGATCTTATTTTAGCGATCAGTTTTGCGAGAGAGAGCGATGGAAGAGTTCCGCAAGGGTTCTGACGGAAGTGTTCCGACCGGTCGATCTCGCCGCCGCCGTCGTCTTCCCTATCATCGTACCTAGCAGTCCATGGGAGACGTAGAGAGCAATTCTTCTCCGACCTAGATCTTGTGTGACAAGAGTCTAGGGTTCTTCAGCACTCGTGTGGATTTCCTGTAGAGGCGCAGATCTATTTCAGCGCTTGGAACTCAAGTTTTTTTCTCTGGATCCGCCATAGGAGCATCTTGGTTGAGTTGAGACTCAACCCCCTTCAGGTATAATTTCTACAATGTGTTGCTGGATGGTTTTATCTCTTGAATCAGTGAAATTGCAAGTTCCATATAACACTTTTGGGTTGTTCTAGTTATTTATTCCACTGCGCATATGTGATATGCTTTATTATCATTTTTGAAATGGTATGTAGAAAACTCAACAGTGGTATCAAAGCTAGGATCGCAATCTAATGCATGTAAATCAGAAATTTAGAAGTGTTCTAAATGTCTGGATTTCTTCCTGGATGTTTGGATTTTGAAGAAATATTCTAGATTGGAACACTCGCAGAAATGCATGTGATTGCGTTGCGATTTCATTGTTTCGGAAATTTGGTCTCCTTAGCAGTAACCGTCCCTCTAATTGGTTTATGAAACCAAATGTCTTAGATTTTGAATCTGACATAGAGAGACGAGCTTGTCTACTGCATAAATGGAGTTGTTTTGCCTGTGACAAATGCATGTAAATCTGGAGAATAGAAATGTTCAAAATGCTCAGATTTAGCCCTTTTCTATCAAGCGTTGATAATTTTATTTTTGTGCACTTCTGGGATGTATATGGTTGTAAATGTTGTAATTTTGTAAAAGTGCACGTTGATTAATTGTTAATCAATTTTATATAAATAAAATCCCTTATCTAATATTAAGTATACGGATGCCTTCCGATGGATGACATTCTTCCTGCCTCGATCGATGAAGTGTGGGCTTGCCAAAGCAAGGTTCATTAATCTATCTTGGTAAGGGTGCGAGCGGATAATTGTGATATCCCACTGTCGACATCGGGTCCAACTTAACTAGGTGACCTTAAAAGTTGAGTGTCTAGATGCATTGGGTTGGCATGCACCATATGATGGATGCGAATAAAGAGTTATTCACCAACCATACAAGAGTTGCATAGTGATGCAATTGGCAATTGTTGCCTACCTAAATAACCGCATTATGAGAGGAACGCCAAAGAGGACTCGTTGTGTTGGTGAAATACGAATCTTGTCCACTAAGAGAGTAGCTCGCATTAACTCTCCGAATTGATATTAAGGGTTATCAATTTGAATAAAATAGTGGGAGTATTTAAGTAAAGACCTTATTAAAATAAAAATGTATTTTGAAATATAGTACTAAAATATATACTTTGCATTATTTTGTAGAATATTCATGGCATATACTTCACACTCCACGTTGTCCCTGAGAGCCATCCTTGAGAAGGATAAGCTCAATGGGACGAAATTCCTAGACTGGTTCAGGAACCTGAGAATTGTTCTCAGGCAAGAGCGTAAGCTCTATGTCCTTGAAGAAGATCCCCCGAGGAGCCAGTCTCTACTGCACCTCGTGCAGATAAAGATGCTTATAAGCTGTATGGAGAGGACTCCTCGGATGTTGAATTTCTCATGCTCGCGACCATGAACTCTGAGCTTTAGAAGCAACATGAGAATATGAGTTGTTACGAGATGGTCGAGCACCTGAAGAAAATGTTTCAAGGGCAAGCTCGCCAAGAGAGGTTTGACATATCCAGGGCGTTATTTCAGTGTAAGATAGGAGCTCGGGACCTAGTAGGAACTCACGTACTCAAGATGATTGGTACATAGAGAACCTTGAAAGACTGGGGTTTCCGTTGGGCCAAGAGTTGGTCACTGACCTGATCCTGCAATCATTGTCGGACAGTTATGAGCAGTTTGTCTTAAATTACAATATGAATGAAATTGACAAGACACTGCCCGAGCTCCTAGGCATGTTGAGAACTGCCGAGATCAATATGAAGAAGGTCAAGCCTGCTAGCCCCATATTGATGGTGCATAAAAGCAAGGGCAGTACCAAGGGATTCAAGAAGACTAAGGTGGGACCTAAGTCATATCTTGATCCCAAGTCTTCAGCACTGAAGAACAAGGGCTTGGCCAAGGAAGGGAAGTGCCACCATTGTGGTAAGGAAGGGCATTGGAGGAGGAACTGTCCCCTCTATCTTGAAGATCTACAAAAGAAGAAGGGAAGTGTGACTTCCACTTCAGGTATATTTGTTATAGAAATTGTTGGGAATCTTGGCCACATGATTCCTGATTTGAAGAAGTCATCATGTCAAGAGTACTTCACTTTGTATTTGATCGTACATCTAGTTCATAATCTCAGGAAAATATAAGTACATATTGTCGAGAAGAACAGGCGAGATCGTCGAACGAAGAATGCCGATCGTCGAACGCTGAGACGTGGCGAGATCGTCGAACGAAGAATGACGACCGTTGAACGAAGGATGGCAAGTTCGTCGATCGCAGAAAGCTGTTCGTCGAATGTAGAGAAGAATCAAAAATATCGAAGGAAGGAATGTCGTCGAGAAGATGCAGTATCGTCGACATCAACAAAGTGTCCATACTGTCAAGAAGAACAAACATCGTCATGAAGAAGGAATGTCGTCGAGTAAAAACATGATTACGACGACATATTGCAAGAAAGAGGATCTCAACAACACAGTCAGAAATGGCATATCGTCGTATATGAAGAATCGCCAGGATGTCTCGTATTGTCGTGATACCAGCATTAGAGGCAGAAGAAAGAAGGCATGAAGGCCTACCAGAGTTCATGGAATCGACAAAGGCCTGTCATCGAGATATTATCCATGTCGTCATAACAATGGAAATATCGTCGAGACAGATTCAAATCGTGCGGACGTACTGTTCAGTTAATGCCGCTGCCTGATTGTCCAATCAGCGCGTGCACTTAAAGAATCGAGGTATTAGCGCGTACTCCAAAAGAAATAAGGATATCAGCACGTGCTAAAAAGGAATGGAGGTCTGACACATAAAGAAACTTTTTAGAAGACCGTTGGGAGACATCGCAGTCTTATAAAAAGGATACATGAGGTTACCCTAAAAGGTGAATAATAAAGAAAGAACTTGAGCACATAACAAATTAAAAAAACATAAGGGCTGCAAGAAAGAAAGAGAGAAAGAAGGAGCAGTCATCTTCATCGACTGCAAAGAAGCCAATCCTCATCTGGCTAAGAAAAGATTTGAAGAAGAACCGTTCGCTCAAGATTTGATTCAGAACAATCTTCTTCAATCTTAAGGAGCCGATCTTCAGCAGGCTAAAGGTGTCGATCTTCACCCGGCAGAAGAAACATTTTAATATTGTATTTTCTTGTAAGGCTTGCGGGCCAAATTGTCTAGCTTGAGGGCTGGAGAGCTGTGAGGCTTGAGGGCCAGGGCAGTGTACTTGCGGGTGCGACTTGTCGAGCTTGAGGGCTCGGGTGCATTAGGGGCTTGCGGGCCTAGGCTGTAGGCACAGGACTTGCGGGTCTGTGTTGTGTAGGGCTTGAGGGCCTGAGTGTCGAGCTTGCGGGCTCGGGGGCAGTAGGGGCTAGCGGGCCTAGGCTGTTGGGACTTGCGGGTCCGTGTTGTAAGGCTTGAGGGCCTGAAGATTTTGGTGGAGTTTGTTGAGCCTAGCACACTGCTGGGTAGGCTTAGTGGGAAAGAGGACTACTCAAGACACCCCGTCATGAGGAACCTCTATAGATCTTGTGTCGTCTGGTGTGACTTATTTGTGTGTTAATTTTATGCATTGCTTGAATCTTGAAAACTCAAACTAATAGATCAAAAAGTACCAAGATCTCCTAACACCCCCCCCCCCCCCCCGCTAGGTGAACGTTCCATCACCAATAAGTGGTATCAAAGCGAGGTTGATCAAAAGGAGACTTAACAGTCCGATCTAGATCAGGAAAGACTCACCATGGCCGGTGGAGATCCGAATCACGAAATGAGAGCCATGAAGCTTCCCATCTGCACAAAAGACTCTTTATGGAGGCAGCTGACCCGAGAATCTACATAACAATCAAGCAGGGTCCCTTCATCCCTACCATTGCCTCCACTATTGATCCAACCTGGCAGGTGATAAAGAAATATGAAGATATGACCAAGGATGAGCTGGCCTTGGCAGGTCTAGACAAGAGGGCACAAAACGTCATTGTAAGTGCCACTGATCTTTCTCTTGAGCTCACGTTTGAGCTTTCTTCTTCTTCAGCCTTTCTTGTATTAAGATAAAGTTCATGAGACAGCAGCTTCCCGTATAGGTTCTTGGGCTCCATGTTGCCCAGTTGGCCCATCTCTCTGATGGCGCATATCTTGATATCCCATTCCTTTGTGAGGGATCTGAGAAATTTGTCATTTAGATCAGAGTTTATGAACTCTCTGTCGTAGTTTCTCAGTCCATTCACGATCTTGAAAAATCTCTCATAACAGTTGGAGATTGTTTCATTCTTGCCTTGTTTGAAGGCTTCATATTCCTGGTTGAGGAGAGATTTCCTATAATCCCTTACCTCTTCAGTACCCTCCATGTATACGATCAAGGAGTCCCACATCTCCTTGGCCTTTTTGCAGTGAACTGCTTCTCAGAATAGAACTGAAAATAGTGAGGAATCAGAAGCCAGCTCCTCTGACTCTGATGATACTGATAGAGAGGTGGCCCTCCACTCAAAACAATTCAAAAAGCTGCTACACAGAAGGAGGGAAAACAGCAGAAGCTCCTCCTCAAGCTCCAGAAGATCTAACTATCGGGACAGATCTAGGGCTCCCAGGGAGGACACGTATAAATCCAACTCCAGTAGATATGATTTAAATAATATTGTTTGCTATTCTTGCAGCAAAACAGGTCACATGGATGCAGACTGCCCCTCCAAGAAAAAAGAATCAAGGAACCATGAAGAGAGAAGAAGTTCTAGGATCAAGAGAACCTCTGAAAAGGGGTTCGTGGCAAAGAAGACCAAAACATTGAGTGACTCTGACTCAAGATCCTCTGAGACTGAGGATGAAGCACTCATTGGACTGATGGCCATCAATGAAGGAAACCAGGATGACAGCTCTCCTGGAAAGGTAAAACACAGAACTTCTTTATCTGCCTCTGATTCTGGATTAGTGGCAGATTCTTTGCATGACGATGAGGAGGTGTCTGCTGACAACAGCACAGCCTCAAGATCTCAGTATGAAGTTGAATCTGAACTAATAAGGCAATATAAAGCCTTATGGCAACCTTCAAAAGCAGTAAGAAACTCCTCAAGGTGCAAACCAAGGAGTTAGAATCCTTGAAGCCTGTCCAATCCAAGCTCCAGGAGACAGCTGAGAAGCTAACTTCTATGAGCAAAGAAGTGGACAAGCTTAACGAATCCATAAGGCTTAAGAATGCTGAGTTAGGGCAGAAAAACAAGGTCATTATGGACCTTGAGGAAATGTTGTTGGCCGAGAAGAAACTTGCTTTCAGCTTCTCAATGCCCAAAACTATCCTGCCAGCAACTGACACCTACTCTGGACAGTTCAGAGCTGGTATCAGTTTCAATCAGGAGCCAGTCATGGGCAAAGATCCTGAAGATAGACAATCGTACAAGAAGGTGTTGTTAGCAAGTCCTTCAGTCCACAGACCTGCCACAACAACAGACAAGAGAATGGGAAAGGTCGTTCCTACAAAGCCTGCTCCCAAGAAGGTGAACAAAAGAGTGGTGAAGACAATTCCTCCCCCGGCTCACACACATGAGGTTCACCCTAGATCTGTTAGACAAGAAGCCTTCTCTCCTGCTCATCGGCGCTGTCATCCTACTCAGATGATGAAGCAGAAGAGAAGATATAACAGATATGAGTGTTGGTGCTGCGGGAAAGTAGGCCACTTTGCATTGGACTGTTGGTTCAACCCAACAGGGCTCAATGCAAGGAGAGTGCAGAACCCTCTGAGGTTTGCGATTCCATTCTATCACCCTAACAGAAACCAAGGACCCAATCCCTATTGGGTGCCTGAGGGGAAGTGATTTGTTTTGCAGGTAGATCCAAATGCCAACCAATCTCCAATTTGGTATTTGGACTATGGCTACTCCAGGTATATGACTGGAGTCAGAAAGTATTTGAAAGAATTCATCCCTGTGGAGAATGGACCGACTGTTATCTTTGGAGGTTCAGAAAAGGGAGTGACCAGGGGCTACGACAACATAACTAATGGGTTAGTTACCATCACAAAGGTAGCTTATGTGGAGGGGTTGAGACACAACCTCAAAAGCATAAGTCAGCTTTGTGATATAGGCTTCGTTATTACTTTCCACAAGGACAAGTGTCTAATTAAGAAGTCCTCAGATTCTGAGACTACCTTAACTGGCACTCGAAGTGGGAACATTTATTGTTTGAATTTCCTTAATATAAATTCTTCCATGCCCATATGTCTTGTAGCTGATGGCAAAGAGGCTCTATGTGTACAATGGCACAAGAGACTTGCACACATCAATTATAAGACAATAGGCAAGCTTTTCTCACAAAACCTGGTCAGAAATGGACCTGACATTAAGTGCATCAAAGATGGTCCTTGTCAAGCCTGCCAACTTGGAAAGCAGACTAGGAGTAGATTTAAAAGCATCTCTAACAAAGAGTCCACAAGGTGCTTATTTTTACTGCACATGGATTTATTTGGTCCCATGTCAAATCATAGCTTAGGAGGGAAGGCGTACACCCTTGTAGTTGTTGATGACTACTCAAGGTTCACTTGGGTATTCTTCCTCAAAAAGAAATCAGATACCCTCGATATCTTGAAGAATTTTGTCAGGCAGATCCAGAATAAGATAAGCTGTAATGTGGTTAAATTCAGAAGTGTCCATGGGACAGAATTTCAGTCAGGGGCAATGACAGAATTCTGCCAAGACCTAGGTATCTCCCAAGAATTCTCCTCCCACAGAACTCCTCAACAGAATGGGGTTGCTGAAAGGAAGAACAGAACCATGATAGAGGCTAGCAGGACAATGCTAAGTGACTCCTCATTACCAGAATACTTCTGGGTAGAGGCTGTCAACACTCTTGTCATGTGATAAACAGGGTCTCTATCATCAAAAACCACAAGAAAACTCGCTATGAGCTAATGAAGGGCAGAAAACCAACTCTATCCTACATTAGGATCTTTGGTAGCAAATGCTATGTCCTTAATAATGGGAAATCCAAACTAACTAACTTTGCTGAGAAAAGCTGTGAAGGTATTTTTGTTGGATATAGATCCTACAGCCGGGCATACAGAGTATACAACCTCAATACCCAAACAATGGAAGAATCTGTTCATGTTGTATTTGATGAGACTAGCCTTATCCATAAGGGCTGGTCTAGTTCTCCAGTTAATGCAGGTATAGTGGAAAGATTAGATAAGCTATCCATTGAAGATAACGTCGACACCTTATTCAACAACAAGAATCAGCTAGTGATGGTTGAAATAGAGGTAGAACCTGTAGAAGATGCAGAAACGGCAGAAGAATTGCGGCCTGCAGAAGTAGCTCCTGTAGAAATACCCCGAACACTTCCAACTGCCTTAAGACAAGTAATAGATCATCCCCAAGAGCAGATAATAGGAAATGTCAACCAAGGGGTGCTGACAAGGAGTAGAGCTGCAAATCAAGCATTGTACCTGAGTTTTTTCTCTCAAATTGAACCCAAGAAATTTGAGGAAGCAAATCAGGATCATTTTTGGATTGCTGCAATGCAGGAGGGACTGTACCAATTTAAAAGATGCAAAGTATGGCAATTGGTTCCAAGACCCCAAGGGCACAACATCATTGGAACCAAATGGGTCTATAGGAACAAGTTGGATGAAAATGGAATCATCACCAAGAATAAAGCAAGACTAGTGGCAAAAGGCTACAGACAATAGGAAGGGATAGATTTTGATCAGACATTCGCTCCAGTAGCCAGACTGGAAGCAATAAGACTGTTTCTCGCCTATGAAGCATACAAAGTTTTCAAGGTCTACCAAATGGATGTGAAGTCAGACTTCCTAAATGGTGACCTCAAAGAGGAAGTATATGTAGAGCAGCCCTCAGGTTTTGTCGACTCTACTTATCCTGATTATGTTTACTTTCTTAGAAAAGCTCTTTATGGCTTAAAGCAGGCACCTAGGGCCTGGTATGAGACTCTGTCGAGCTTTCTAATTGAGAACAAGTTCTCAAGGGGAAAGATTGATAAGACATTGTTCCTAAGGGAAGTGAAGGGAAAGATCTTGCTAGTGCAGATCTATATAGATGACATCATCTTTGGCTCTACAGATAATAATCTCTGCAAAAAGTTTGCCAACTTGATGCAGGGAAAGTTTGAGATGAGCAGTATGGGTGAGCTCAAATACTTCCCAGGTCTACAAGTGAAACAATCTGAAGATGGGATTTTCATCTCTCAGACCAAATTCACTAGGGAGCTAGTCAAGAAATTTGGATTGGAGAGTGCTTCTTCAATGAAAACTCCAATGGGAACCAATGTGTCTCTGGACAAGGATGAGAAGGGCATACCCTTTGATGAAACCAAGTACAGATGCATGATTGGATCCTTGCTCTATCTAACTGCAAGTAGTCCTGACATAATGTTTGCTACATGTGTCTGTGTTAGATATCAGGTGAATCCTAAGGAATCTCACTATGTCTCTGTCAAGAGAATCTTAAGATACCTAAAGGGTACATCAAATCTTGGCCTATGGTACCCTAGGAACAATGAATGTGAACTGACTGGTTATTCAGATGCAGATTATGCAGGGTGCAAGGAAGATAGAAAGAGTACCTCAGGGACATGTCAATTCCTTGGTGGAAGACTGATTTCTTGGAGCAGTAAGAAGCAGACCAGTGTGGCAATCTCGATAGCAGAATCAGAGTATATCTCTGTTGGGAGCTGCTGTGCCCAACTGCTATGGATTCAACATCAACTTGAAGACTACAAATCTAAAGATGACCAAAACACCCCTATTTTGTGACTCTTCTAGTGCTATCTCAATTGCTAAGAACCCTGTATCTCACAGCAGGACTAAGCATATTGAGATCAGGTATCACTTCATCAGGGGTCGTGTGGAAAATGAAGATATCACCCTTGAATTTGTCCCAACATACAAACAAGTGGCTGATGTATTTACAATGCCCCTAGATGAAGCTAAGTTTAACTTCTTCAAATTCCAATTGGGAATGTTAAACTTAGAGTAACCCTCAACTTTATAATTTATTAATGCCTTTCTAGATGAGTGGTCAGAAAATCTCACAGGACCTTAAAGAATCATGCCTGAGCAAGGGGGGGCTTGTGCTACTCCTTGGTTAGAAAAGCAGAAGGCGAGAAGTCAGAAAGTGGGAGAAATGGTGATCAAGAAGACCTTAAAGGCAGGGGGAGCAAGGAAGAGGCATCAAATCAAGGGGGAGCTACAAGCTTGATGCACTCCAAGAGTTCTGCAAAAGATAAGTTAAATCTTTAAACAGTTTCATCTAAGATTATGATATTTAATGTCAAGTGAAAGTAGGCTTGAATTGAGATTCTGACTTCTTTAATTAGGGGGAGATTGTTGGGAATCTTGTCCACATGATTCCTGATTTGAAGAAGTCATCATGTCAAGAGTACTTCACTTTGTATTTGATCGTACATATAGTTCATAATCTCAGGAAAATATAAGTACATATCGTCGAGAAGAACAGGCGAGATCGTCGAACGAAGAATGTCGATCGTCGAACGCTGAGACGTGGCGAGATCGTCGAACGAAGAATGGCGACCGTTGAATGAAGGATGGCAAGTTCGTCGATCGCAGAAAGCTGTTCGTCGAATGCAGAGAAGAATCAAAAATATCGAAGGAAGGAATGTCGTTGAGAAGATGCAGTATCATCGACATCAACAAAGTGGCCATACTGTCAAGAAGAACAGACATCGTCATGAAGAAGGCATGTCGTCGAGTAAAAACATGATTATGATGACATATTGCAAGAAAGAGGATCTCAACGACACAATCAGAAACGGCATATCGTCGTATATGAAGAATCGCTAGGATGTCTCGTATTGTCGTGATACCAGCATCAGAGGCAGAAGAAAGAAGACATGAAGGTCTACCATAGTTCATGGCATCGACAAAGGCCTATCATCGAGATATTATCCATGTCATCATAACAATGGAAATATCGTCGAGATAGAATCAAATCATGCGGACGTACTGTCAGCAGTTAATGCCGCCGCCTGATTGTCCAATCAGCGCGTGCACTTAAAGAATCGAGGTATTAGCGCGTACTCCAAAAGAAATAAGGATATCAGCGCGTGCTAAAAAGGAATGGAGGTCTGACACATAAAGAAACTTTTTAGAAGACCGTTGGGAGACATCGTTGTCTTATAAAAAGGATACATGAGGTTACCCTAAAAGGTGAATAATAAAGAAAGAACTTGCGCACATAGCAAATTAAGAAAACCCAAGCGCCGCAAGAAAGAAAGAGAAAAAG
Source organism: Dactylorhiza incarnata (assembly GCA_033032865.1). Classification (NCBI taxonomy): domain Eukaryota; kingdom Viridiplantae; phylum Streptophyta; class Magnoliopsida; order Asparagales; family Orchidaceae; genus Dactylorhiza; species Dactylorhiza incarnata. The sequence continues at coordinate 1,676,618 of JAWHQI010000298.1, forward strand.
AAGGAGCAGTCATCTTCATCGACTGCAAAGAAGTCAATCCTCATCTGGCTAAGAAAAGATTTGAAGAACAACCGTGCGCTCAAGATCTGATTCAGAACAATCTTCTTCAATCTTAAGGAGCCGATCTTCAACAGGCTAAAGGTGTCGATCTTCAACAGGCTAAAGGTGTCGATCTTCATCCGGCAGAAGAAACATTTTATTATTGTATTTTCTTGTAAGGCTTGCTGGCCAAATTTTCTAGCTTTAGGGCTGGAGAGCTGTGTGGCTTGAGGGCCACGACAGTACACTTGCGGGTGCGACTTGTCGATCTTGAGGGCTCGGGTGCAGTAGGGGCTTACGGTCCTAGGTTGTAGGCACAGGACTTGCGGGTCTGTGTTGTGTAGGGCTTGAGGGCCTGAGTGTCGAGCTTGCGGGCTCGGGGGCAGTAGGGGCTTGCGGGCCTAGGCTGTTGGGACTTGCTAGTCCGTGTTGTAAGGCTTGAGGGCCTGAAGATTTTGGCGGAGTTTGCTGAGCCTAGCACACTGCTGGGTAGGCGTAGAGGGAAAGAGGACTACTCAAGACAACACGTCTTGAGGAACCTCTATAGATCTTGTGTCGTCTGGTGTGACTTATTTGTGTGTTAATTTTGTGCATTGCTTGAATCTTGAAAACTCACACTAATAGATCAAAAAGTACCAAGATCACCTAACACCCCCCCCCCCCCCTCTAGGTGAACATTCCATCACCAACAGAAATAAACCTTACTGCTCCTTCATCTTGGGTATTCGATACCGGATGTGGTTCTCACATTTGTACGAATGTGCAGGAACTGACAAGGAGAAGAATGTTGGGTAAAGGAGAGGTAGACCTGCGCGTTGGGAATGGAGCAAGAGTTGCTGCCATTGCCATTGGTGTTTATCGTCTTTCTTTGCCCACTGGGCTTATAATCGAATTAGATAACTGTTATTTTGCTCCAGCCTTAACTCGAAACATTATTTCTATGTCATGTTTAGACATGAGAGGATTTTCTTTCATTATTAAGAATAATAGTTGTTCTATATTTATGAATGATGTTTGTTATGGTGTAGCCCATTTGTTTAATGGATTATACGTTTTGAACTTAGATCAGCCTATTTATAACATAGAAAATACCAAACGACTAAAAACAAATGACTCGAATCCTACGTACCTTTGGCATTGTCATTTAGGCCATATAAATGAGAAACGCATATCCAAGCTCCATATAGATGGAGTATTGGACTCATTTGATTATGAATCATTTGAGAGATGCAAGTCATGTTTGTTAGGCAAGATGACGAAAGCCCCTTTCACTAGTCATACTGAGAGGGCTGGTGATCTTTTGGGTGTAATACATAGTGATGTATGCGGACCCATGAGTTATGTGGCTAGAAGTGAGTACTACTACTTCGTTACATTTACTGATGATTTCAGTAGATATGGATATGAGGTTCTTATGAAGAACAAATCCAAAACCTTTGAAAAGTTCAAAGAGTTTAAAAATGAAGTAGAGAACCAACTGGCAAAAAGGATAAAAGCACTCCGATCCGATAGAGGTGGCGAATATCTGAGTCATGAGTTTTGTGATCATCTGAGAGTGTGTGGTATTGTATCACAGCTCACTCCGCCTGTAACACCACAACATAATGGTGTGTCTGAGAGGAGGAATCGTACTTTGTTAGACATGGTACAGTCGATGATGAGTCATGCAGATTTGCCCATTTCCTTTTGGGGATTTGCTTTAGAGACTGCTGCTTTCACATTAAATCGTGCTCCAACGAAAATGGTTCTAAAGACACCATATGAGATATGGACTAGGAAGCATCCTAGTAAGCCTTTTATTAAGATTTGGGGTTGTGAGGAATACGTGCGACGTAAAATGCCTGACAAGATAGAACCCAAGTCGGATAAGTGTTATCATGTGGGATATCCTAGGGAAACCAAAGGGTATTACTTCTACCTATCGTCCGAGGGCAAAGTGTTTGTCTCAAGGACTGGCGTCTTTTTGGAGAAAGAGTTCTTATCCAGAAAGATTGCAAAGGTGGAACTTGAGGAAGTTCAAGAACCACAAATAATAGCTGAACCGATTTTAGAACCTGAGCAAGGACTACAAGTTGTTGTAGCTAGATAGCCTGCTCAAGAAACACAAGTCCTACATAGATCTGATAGACCAAGATTTAAGCATGAGAGATATGGATTTCTCATGTCTCAAATAGGTAACGTGTTGCTTATGGATCATTGTGATGAGCCTGCAACCTATCAAGAGGCTATGTGTGGACCTGACTCCGAGAAGTGGCTTGATGCCATGAAATCTAAAATGGACTCCATGTATGCAAATCATTTTTGAACTTGGTGGAACCACCTGAAGGGGTACGGCCCATAGGGTGCAAGTGGGTCTTCAAGAAGAAGACCGACATGGATGGGAATGTACATACATTCAAAGGCTGGCTGGTGGCTAAAGGTTTCAGGCAAATTCATGGTGTTGACTATGATGAGACCTTTTCCCCTGTAGCCATGGTCAAGTCCATCAGAATTCTACTTGCTATTGCTGCGTATTATGGCTACGAGATCTGGCAAATGGATGTCAAAACGGCTTTCCTTAATGGAATCCTCCTTGAGGAAGTGTATATAACATAACCCGAGGGTTTTGAATCTCCACATGAAGCCACTAAAATATGTAAGTTGAATCGATCCATTTATGGATTGAAACAAGTTTCTCGAAGTTGGAATCTTCGTTTTGATGAGAAAATCAAAGAGTTTGGTTTTATCAAGAACGAGGATGAACCTTGTGTTTACAAGAGGATTAGTGGGAGCATTTTCATTTTCCTGATTTTGTATGTGGATGACATACTGTTGATCGAAAATGCTCATTCTGACCCTGCAAGCTGTTAAGAACAGGCTAGGGGATTGCTTTTCTATGAAGTACTTGGGTGAAGAGACTTATATACTTGGTATTAAGATCTATAGAGATAGATCGAAGAAGTTGATGGGTTTGACCCAGAGTACATACATTGAGAAGGTGTTGAAACGGTTCAACATGCTTGAGTCCAAGAAAGGATTCTTACCCATGTCACATGGTGTGAGTCTCTCTAAGGACTAGTGTCCAAAATCTTTGGAAGATAAGGACCGCATGAAGTTGATTCCATACGCTTCGGCAATTGGATCAATCATGTACGCAATGTTATGTACTCGACCCGATGTATCTTATGCTTTGAGCATGATGAGCAGATATCAGTATGATTATGGTGAGAGTCACTGGATTGTAGTCAAGAATATCTTAAAGTACTTGAGAAGGACTAGAGATGTATTCTTGTTGTATGGTGGAGAGGAAGAGCTCATCGTAATGGGCTACACAGATGCTAGCTTCCAGACTGATAGAGATGACTCAAAGTCCCAATCAAGTTTTGTGTTTTGCCTTAATGGAGGAGCTGTAAGCTGGAAGAGTTCCAAGAAAGAGACAGTTGTTGATTCTACAACTGAGGCTAAGTATATCACTGCAACAAATGCGGTGAAGGAGGCTGTATGGATTAGGAAATTCATCGGCGATCTAGATGTAGTTCCTAGCATTGTTGATCCTGTAGTTCTCTACTGTGACAACAATGGTGCTATTGCACAAGCTAAGGAACCTAGATATCATCAGCGCTCCAAGCACATACTTTGGCGGTTCCATCTTATTCGAGAGATTGTCGACCGAGGAGATGTGAGCATATATAGAGTACCGACTGAAGAAAATATTGCGGATCCACTGATGAATCCTCTAGCACAGAGAAAGCATAATGGTCATACTAGATCAATGGGTATTAGATACCTGAATGATCGTCTTTAGTGGGAGTCTTATGGATTGTATTTGTCGGTTGTTGATTATTCATGTGATGAATAGAGTACTTTATATTTCATTTTTCCATTTATGGCAAGTTCTTTTATTTTGTCAAATGTTTCTACTGATAGATTAATTAACATAATAAATGCCCTTAGAATATTTGCTTCCATAGGAATTCAAGTATGTGACTTGAATGTGAGGGTCTATGTTTATAAGAAGCTTCATTCTTAAGTGGTCTCTGGTCGTTGTATCATCTTAGAAGTTCAGGGCAATGATGATACATAAAGACTATCATGTGCGTTAACTGATGACCGGTTCTCACAGGTCATGATATTGTGATATCAAGTCATCACATGGGTACTTGTTAGTGAACAAGTTGTATTGGACAGACCCACCTTGAGACTAATTTGTGGATTGTTATATGAACGTGTCACAAGTAGTTCTCAACTGACAATGGTTTTTGTGGTTCTTTGACCTGAAGTCACAGCATTCATCAAGTGAGGAAGAGCGTACTTTGATGCCATCTAAAGTCTTCCTTGAGAAAAGTTGACGATAAAGGTGGTTATTTGGTATGTTAAGATTCATTTGGGTGTTTGTGTGTGAGCAGATATGGAATTTGTCCTCCTATATGACAGGAGTTACATTCATGGGCCCCTTGGTGGAATGAGACTGAGAAATGTGTGGCCATGCTTGGTTGAGTCAATATGTGATATTGATCTCACCATTTTCAGACAGTCTATTCTAGATCAAGGAATTAAGATTGAACAATTACGAGGTTGGCATGGTCCATGCCTCTAGTTCTATACGGATGTAAGGGACAAAGGGACATGACAACACTGATACATTGGTCAAGACAGGCTTGTTGAGTTATGAACTCTTATTGCTTGGGTAGCATTGATGCATTGTTAGATGCCTCTCATTGTTTGTGAGACTTTTATTTGATACGTTCAAGATCATGTGGGAGACTATTGGTGTTTCCATGGTGATCTGGAAGTGGTCAAATATCTAGTCTCACCGCCAAAGCGATATGAGCCTATGGGGTCGCACAAAAGAGTGCTTGGAGAAATTGGAGGAAGAATCTTGTTGATAAGGGATCGGATTAAAGGGATTGGATTAAAGCAGGCATTCGTCGAGCGGTAATGCAGCGCGTTAGTCGAACGATGCTCATCAAACAAGTTCGTCGAACGGTTAGCGTAGTGCGTTCGTCGAACGGCTCGTCAATCGGCTAAGTGTTGAATAATATCGTCTTGACTGTCAAGACGATGTTTTCGATGATATATTTATATTCTCTCGACGATATATATTCATATGTCTTCTCGATGATATATGTCATCTTCTCGACGATATACATGTCTTCTCAACAGCCAGTAAAGCAAGTTCGTCTAACGACTATTGTAGCGCATTCGTCGAATGGCGTTCATTGAATAGTTCATCGAATGGATAATGTAGCGCGTTCGTCGAACGGCATTCGTCGAACGGCTAGCGTAGCATGTTCGTCGAACGGTTCGTCGAACGGCCAGCGCTTTCGACGAATGCTGGACAGTTCGTCGAATGCAGTAATGACCTTTTATCTTCGCCCGACGCTTCTCTTGATTGTTGGAGGTATAAAAGAATATGATTCTTTTAACCTAAGACCCGGTCTTATTTTGGCGATCAATTTTGCGAGAGAGAGCGACGGAAGAGTTCCGCAAGGGTTCTGACGGAAGTGTTCTGACTGGTCGATCCTGCCGCCGCCGTCACCTCTACGTGTCGTCGGACCTAGCCGTCTGTGGGAGATGTAGAGAGCAGTTCTTCTCCGACCTAGATCTTGTGCAACAAGAGGCTAGGCTTCTTCAACACTCATGTGGATTTCCTGTAGAGGCGCGGATCAATTTCACCGCTTGGAACTCAAGTTTTGTTCTCTGGATCCGCCATAGGAGCATCTCGGTTGAGTTGAGACTCAACCCCCTTCAGGTATAATTTCTACAATGTGTTGTTGGATGGTTTTATTTCTTGAATCAGTGAAATCGCTAGTTCCATATAACTCTTTTGGGTTGTTCTAGTAATTTATTCCGCTGCGCATATGTGATATGTTGTATTATCATTTCTGAAATGGTGTGTAGAAAACCCAACATATCAAGCAATCAAGAAGATTACGTTGACATCAGTTAGATGACTTCATGTCGTCTTAAGTGCAAGTGCAGAAGGGATGTTCCGTGTCGTTGAGATATCTCTATATGAAGAAGAGGGAAGGAGATTTGAAGATCTGTCCTAGTTCAAGACAACGACAAGTCCTGTCGTCGAGATTGCACAACCCTCATATTCTCGGAGTCAGTGTGGCCCGATGCGGAGAAGGTCGTGGTAGAGAGATTGGTCGTGACGCAGAAGATTGACTAACCAAATCTAGCCGAGATCGAGAAAAAGATGACCCGGGGGAACACTCCCAACGTGGGCGAGTGGACCCTAAGTCCACTCGCCCTAGGCTCCGGGCGAGTGGACCTAAGGTCCACTCTCCCGAGTGGAGGGGCGAGTGGACCATAGGTCCACTCGCCTAAAGTGTGTGTGTGGGGGGGGGGGGGGGGAGTGGACCTATGGTCCACTCGCCCCAGGCATGTGGGCGAGTGTACCGTAGGTCCACTCGCCTCGGGCAACTGGGTGGTCCACTCGCCCGGTTAGCTGAGTGGACCATGAGGTCCACTCGCCCAGTTCGGGTGGGAGATCTTGGTCCACTCACCCGACCCCCGGAAATGGGAGAGTGGACGTATCAACCTCCACTCGCCCCACTTCCTGTGTTGGTCGTCCAGGTTCATGGTTGAGCTGCGGATAGCAGAATTTTGGCTATCCGCAGCCCAATTTTGGGAAGTCTATAAATAGACCCCCATAGGCACATTGGGAAGGGTTGTTGATACCCCCCTCCCTCGCGTGTGTGTTGTGAGCAAGCACTACCCCTCCCTCCTCCTATCGTTGAAGGTGGACGGTGAGGCGACCGTTAGTGCCCTCCAATGTGCCCAGGCTCAGCATTGGCTTGGGAAGGGAAGTTCCTTGTGAGCTTATGGGTATGTGGTGGGACCTCCACACTGTAGTTTAAGTGGTCCGTTTGTGGACTTAGGTGTTCTTCAATGGCAAGGTTCTTTGGTTCTTAGTAACTGGTCAAGGGTCTAGCTCGGGTCAAGTAAGGATTAGCTGCATCTCCCTTTCGAACGTCGAGGCCAGTTCTCTGGTTTCAACATTCTGGTGCGGTGAGCTTGGAAGCAACTAGTTCAGAAAGCCCTGAGCAAGTCTCATGGATGGAAGCGATGAGCTGGGGGACTCGCCCCCTACCAGTGAGTATGTGAAGAAGGGTGATTTTGACGAGGTCAGGAAGTCGATCCTGGAGCTCTTGCGGGTCGCACTCCGCCCTCACGGCGAGTGCTCGACACCACACGACCCATGCTTACCTCGCAATTTCTGATGGAGGCGGAGCAAGAACATCAGCAAGGGAAGGAGCTGACCATAGGGGAAGGCTTGGGTCTTCAAGCAAGAGTGCTCTTCAACAGCTCTCCTGGGAACGGCTCCCCTAGTAGGGAGGCAGAGAGAACGCCTTCGACTCGCCAGGGAGGATGGGGAAGTCCCTTCTGCAAGCTGATCATCTCCTCTCCCATTCCAGATGGGTTCAGCGAGCCTGACATGTCTTACTACGCGGGGAAGGACGACCTAATTCAACACCTCCAATGGTTCGAAGACATGGCCTCGATCAAGCAGATGTCAGATGCCTTCAACTGCAGACTTTTCGTCGTCACATTCAGGGGAAAGGAGAGGGATTGGTTCCACCAGCTCCTGGTGGGGACCATCTACAAATTCGAGGACCTGCGTTGGAGTTTCTTGCTAAGGTTCTCTACATCAAAGAAGAGGAGGAAAGGGGTGGAAGCGCTGTTCTTAATCCGACAAAGATCAGAGGAGACGTTGGGAAGTTACGTGGATAGGTTCCAGGAAGAAGTGCTCCTAGTCATTGAGGTGCCCGGACACACCCTGCAACTGACCTTCACCCTCGGGTTGCAGCAGGGGTTGTTCAGGATGAGTTTGACTCGGGACACCCCGGTGTCTTTCGAAGAGCTGATGGAGCGCAGCTGCTCGAGAAATTGAGTGTGAGGCCACAAACCAGGATTTCATGGCAAGGTTGGCCAAGGGTGAGAAAGAGGAAAAGGAGGAGAAGAAAGAGCAAGGAGGGAAGAAGAAGGAGGAAGCGAGAAGTCAGGGGGACCAGGTGTTGGAGTTTCTGAGGTGATCTCAAAGCAATCAACAGTTAGTCTTACTGCCAACGCAATCTGAGCCTATAGGGTCGCACATAAAAGCGATTGGAGAAGTTGGATAAAGGATTGTATTGGCCTTACTCATATTGGATATGAGTGAAGGACCAATCCTGTGACTGCTTGGTATCAAGTTGAGAATGTCTCAAAAAGGAAATCATTTAAAGTGTTTAGACGAGTGGATTTATACTAGATAATTCGGCTAAAGGGTTTAGACGAATTCGGCTAAGTCAAAATTCGGCTAAAGTGTTTAGTTGAATAAATGACAAATTCGGCTAAAGGGTTTCGCCGAATTTATATAGCCGAATTTATATAGACGAATTCGTCGAAATGGTTTCGCCGAATCTGAGTCGAATTCATTTATATTGTTTAGTCGAATTCGGCGAATGTAAATCTGGACAGAAATGTTCTGTTTTTCCTCTGGTCTGCGGATAGCCTATTTTATACCTTGCGTATAAAAGGAACGTGATTAGGTCTTCGAAATAACACAGAATAGATCGAGCCTTTTCGTGATTTTTGGAGAGCCGAAGACAGAAGTGTTCTGATCGCTCTCGTTCCGTCCGCCGACCTAATCGCCGCAGACAGTCGCCGCCTCCCCTTCAACGGATCTAGCAGTTCGTGGGGACACAGAGGACGTTCTTTCTCCGACCCATTCCTTGTTCGACAAGGCTTTGGGGTTCTCCATCGTTCGTGTGGATCGTTGTAGAGGAGCTGACACATTTCGGTTCTTGGAACTCAGATTTTGTCTACCCGATTTCATCTTGGAGCACTTTGGTTGAGTATTGACTCAATCCTGCGAAGGTATATTGCATTTGCTTTCCTAATCTCTTTATTCATGAGATCTGCAAGTTCCTTACTCTTTGGGTTGTTCTAGTATTTCTTCCGCTGCGCATATTTGATGTGTTCATATCATTTTGAATGGTATGTATGAAAACCCAACACCAGGGACCCCCCGTTGGGCAGGAGCAAGGCTGGGGGTTTCAACTACTGATGAGTCTCATTTATATACACTTTTATGGACTCATCTAGGCTAGTTTTCACGCACTTGCACTTTACTTTTTGTGTATTAATGCTTATATTTCATTTAGTCACAATTCTCACATGAAGTGCACTTCTAGGCCCGATGTGGCGTATTTTCTTGATTATCACTCTTAATGTCTTTCATGTTGGGTTATGTGCCACTTTCAGTGGTTTTGATTTGTGTTTATGCTGGAACAGGGGTCGTGCAGGTGTTCCTGGTACAAATCTGTACAGGAACACTGTGCACGATCACTAGTTATACTGCGCACGACCACTGATCGTGCGCCGCCGATCGTGCGCGTTCATTTGCAGCCCAAAGTTGCATTCTGAATTTGGTCATGCGTTTTTACGTACGGTCATGCGATCTTTATATTTTATAAAGTTTATGTCGCAGGTTCCGCTTGGATAGTGCACACGAGCGCCAAACTTCTAGTGCGCACGACCACTGGTTGTGCACCACTGGTCGTGCACACTATTTCGCCAATGCCTATTTAATGCCCTGTTCCGCGATTTTAGGGTATCCATCTCCGCCCCGTAGCCACCCATCCACGGATATTGGGGAGCTTCTCTCCCCCCATTCGCCTCCCTTCATCCATCCATCCTCCGTTCAAGATCCGGGCATCGATTCATCATCCAAATGCTCTGCTTCCTCCACTCCGGCGAGTTCTCAACCACGCAACGCTATAATACTGAAAAGAAGAAGAAGAAGATGCAGAGATTCGGTGCCAACTCAGAGGTTCAAGTGAAGAAGATGGGAAGTTAGCAGAGGATTGACAACCTTTCGAGTATCCCGGATGTTAGCCGAAGCCGAGCACGGATCCGGATTGGCAACCCAGAATTCCGGACGAGAACGACGGCGAGTCTTCATCCTTTGGTGACGAAACCTCTATCTCACACTTTCATATTATTATTCATTGTGTAATTTCTGAGATTTTGATGTATTGAACAATTAGTTGTGATAATATAATCATGTCTCGTTATGTTATTGGTTGATGATCTCGTTGTGACAATCGTTCTGTTTCATTCACGTTCACAATCCACGCTATAGCAAAAGTGCTATTAGCATTTGCGAAGAGGTGCTCTCGACCCTCAACACTTCTGCCCTTGCGATCGCCCATCCGTGTGCCTTCTCATCCATGCGCTTTCCGAAGCACGGCATCACGGCGGTTGCATCCATCCCGCCTTGCGAAGCAGAGTTTTGACCCGCATCTCATTTCTGTGTAGTAATTTAGGAAACCAAAATCAAAGCTCCGATTTTTCCTTTAATTTACTCTCGTAATTATTTTCTCAATCCGAAGAGTCAAACTAACCACGCGCATTCCTTGAGAGACGATATTCGGGGATGTACTCCCAACTTTATTACTTGTGCGATCGGTGTACTTGCCGAACACGCATCAAGTTTTTGGTGCCATTACCGGGGAATGCAGGCGTAGTTTGATTTTGGTGTTTGAGTTAATCGTTACAGGAGTTGCTGTTTTTTTTTATTTCTACTGTTTTCGGGTTGTGTGTAGGCAGGAGCGATGCCATGTTCTTTATTGCCTCTGTCACAACATGATGAGGATACAGCCTATTTGGAGGAGAAATTCTTCAAATTTGCTCAAATTATAATTCAAGGCCTTGAAATGCGGTAAGAGTATATTGATATATTGACTATGCAGGTTGAGACTTTGGTGTCTCTTGCCTCGGCCGTGTTGCATGAACCTCCTCATGATGTGATAGTGGTACAATCAGAACCTGCAGGGAGTGAAACCGGGATCACTCCCTCAACTAATGATTCTTTATGTTCTTCATCTACTTTGTTTCTTGACCCTCTTTCATTGGTTACAATTCAACAGGAAGAGTTAGCATTGGTCATCCAGGTAGAATCTGATCATCTCTCACGGGAGGATGTCACTTGTGACATTTCTTCCTCCTGCTTTGCTCCTACGGATGTTGAGTATACTCTCGCTCCATCTGTTCCTATTTTTTCTAACATCGTTTCATTTGTTCCCCCGTAGAATTTGGAATATGCTGACCCATTTTTGGGTAGTCGGATGAGGCATTCCTGGCCGGATAAGCATGTTGCACTGGCAGACGATATTTCTTTGTCCACTCTAGTGTCACCGCATGTGCTTCCCCTAAAGGAAAGAGAGCAAAAAAAGAGGAGACTTGGGGATGGAGGCTAAACCTCTTACTTCGTTGCCATCAGTTGTGGGTCTCCGGACCTTTTTCTTCTATCTGCAGTTACTATTTTAAATCAACGTATAATTGATTTCTCTGTATGGTTGTGTAATAATACTACGTAGACTGGGATGACCTCCTCTCTTTAATTTTGCGGAACAAGTTTATAATCTGCTTAATACAAGTATTTAGTCCACCTTAAGGACGGTAAACAAAAGGGCTTCTTGGGAGACAACCCATGGGAACCAGCCGGTTCCGTTTGCTTGCTTTAATTTCTATTTTGTTTTGTTTGTTTTTGCTTTGGTGCTAACAATGTAGGTGTGAACTCGATTGGATGAAGAGGAGGAGATCTTTAAAGAAGGATTATACCGCTCTTCTGGCACGCTCTTAGGAGCATAGGTACTCTTAACCCTGCTCTAAATTTGCTTCGAAAGTTTATATTTGATTTGTTTTTCAAATCAAGTCTGGGGGGAGTGGGCCTTTGCTTACGCTACACGCACATACATGCTAGAATGTTATGTTAGGAAATTTATATTTATTGTCTCATTGCATAACACACACCACACGTGTTTTATTTTTACTCGTGCGCAATTATCGTTTAAGTGCTTGATGTATGTGTTTAGAAGTTTGATTGTTAGTTTAGGATTGTGTGGCTGAACATGATGTGTCCCATGCGGTACTACTAGTAGAGCGCTCACGCAGCTTAAAAATTCACGTAGAGTAGATTTAATTACAAAATTATAGTTTTATTTACTTCGTTTGTGTAATTACTTAATACTCTACGCAAACGGTGAATTTGGTGAATCTGGCGGTAGCCCTAGGTCGAGTGTAGAAGAGTTGTTAGCCTCGTGTTGTTTGAGTTGGAAGGAGAGGAGACCTCGCTCGGTGGTTAAGAACTTGCCCCAAGCTATTTTCTAAACGAGTGCGTTGAATGATCTTGTTGGGAGCATGACGTAGGCCATCATTTGGCCTGGTTGAGCTTTGATTTCCCAACCTAACGTCTCCCTTTGCTAGCCTCGTTGAGCCTTACCTCTCCTATTTGTTAAACTCCACTAAACATTCACCAAGGCCACATATCCTAACCTAATACGCACTAGAGTCGAACTTTGGAATATATATATATATATGATGATTTTGCATTGCGGAGATATATTTGTGTGCGCGCGGAAAAAAAAAAGAGAATGAGTTAAAATTTTGATCGATCCTAACTTTTTATGGATCTAGAAAAAAAAGAAAAGAGAGTAAAAGAACTCTAAACAGAATCGAACCATAAGTGTGGTAGTCTGCGCGCACCATCGTGCTTAAATGAAGTTTGGGGGAGTGTGCTTCAAGGTGAAGATGTTGAGGTTGAAATTTGTTATTTATCGGAGGATGAGTGCGTTTAACCTACGTTATTCTACTTCATTACCGTACCTCAACCCAAGCCCTATGTCTTGTAAAGAAACAGGGTGTGCCGTGACGAGAAATTCGACAGAAAATTCAAAACAGAAAACACAGATCAATCACAGAAGACTCACAGATATACAGAGGTTCACCCAAGCCGGGCTATGTCCCCTCACCCCTTCCTCTTCTCTTTGTTCTAATCGCCCAAGTGGGATTACATCTTACAAGGTTATAAGGATCAAAATCGATCCTACCTCACACAACCCTCTCAGACAAGAACAGAAGAACCGCCGCCAAGGAACACCGCGCAAAACTCTATTGCACTCTCTTGGACTTAATGACCTTAACCCTAAACCAGGGTTACGCACCCTTTGTTGGGAACAGTGCCCTTCAATGTTCCTGATTTGAAGAAGTGCATAGCTCAATGATAAATGCAAGCTATATTTGACATTCCATCTAGTTCATGCTTGCAGGAATCTACAGTATGTCATGTACTTTAGTTATTTTACTAAGTACTATATCGTCGAGAAGAATGGGCGATATTGTCGACAATGCGTGCTTGTCGTTGTAATGACGGGCAGAGCAGCAGCCGCTGAGAAGCAAAAGTATTCGTCGACCGCTGAGACATGGCGAGATCGTCGAACGAAGAATGCCGATCGTCGAAATGCTGAGACGTGGCAAGATTGTCGAATGATGAATGCCGATCGTCGAACGCTGAGACGTGGCGAGTTCATCGAACGAAGAATGGCGACCGTCGAACCAAGGATGGCAAGTTCGTCGATCGTAGAATGCTTTTCGTCGAACGCAGAGAAGACACAGGACATTGTCGTGTGGATCTCATATCATCGAGAGAACATATGATTACGAGGACATGATGCAAGAAGGAAGCTCACGATGACACTATCAGAGAAAGAAGATCGTCGTATATACAGAATCGCTAGGATATCTTGTATCGTCGAGATACCACCATCAGAGGCAGAAGGAAGATCGCGACGACAAAGTCAGAGACATCTTGTCGTCGTAATGATGCAAATATCTTTAAGAAAGAATTCAAATCTTGCGGACGTGATGTCAGCAATTAATGTCGCCGCCTGATTGTCCAATCAGGGCCTGCTATGATGGATGGGCTTCTGACAGTAAAGGAAATTGTATGTTACCGTTATACAGCTTGTCCGTCCTATAAAAGGGAATAGTGTTGCCCTAGATAAAGAGGCTTGCTGTGCAAGAAAAAGAATGAGAAAAAGAATCCCGTCGCTCTTCAATAGAACAGTTTTTTTCAGCGGAGAAGAAAGAGAATAAGATTCAAGAGTTCTCATAAGAATCAGTCATCTCCATTGACTGAGAAGTGACCGTTCAACATCAGGCAAAAGAAGAAGAGGCTGAAGAAGATCCAGTGCTGAAACTCAAAATCAAGAAGCATCTTCTTCATCCTTAAGAAGCCGATCTTCATCAAGGCTAAGTTGCCAGATTTCATCTGGCTGAAGAAACAGTTTATTTTGTTACTGTAATTTTCTTGTAAGGCTTGCGGGCCAAATTGTCTAGCTTGAGGGCTGGAGAGCTGTGAGGCTTGAGGGCCAGGGCAGTGCACTTGCGGTTGCGATCTGTCGAGCTTGAGGGCTTGGGTACATGATGGCGCAAATCTTAGCACACCGCTATAGGCGGTAGCAAGACTGCGGCACAAAACGGCAGTGTACCGATCGTTCAAGTAATATAAAACGAGGAGTAATCCCCGAGTATCGAATCTCTCAAGGAACACAGTAAGGTGGAGTTAACGTTCGAGGAAGGACTTGAGATCGAAGTCCTTGAGTCAGATGGAATGCGGAAACGGGGTGATTTGGCTTTTGGAAAATAAAAGAAAACAACTACAACTACTCCTATGCAATGCCGCTATGCAGTGCTTCGCTTGGCGGGATGGAGACTAGGCATGCCTTGAGCGCGCTGCATCGCAAGGGAGGATGGACGAGTAGGCAAGCGGAGTCGAACTGTGCAGGCCTTGGGTGCACTGCTTCGCTGGGCGAATGGATTACACGGGCCGCTATGCCACACTTCGCTAGGCGGATGGAAGAGTAGGCAAGCGGATGGAATGGTTCGCACTGGCGGAGTCGGAATGGATTACACGGGCCGCTATGCCATGCTTCGCTATGCGGATGGAAGAGTAGGCATACGGATGAGGGTCGCAAGCACCTCGTCGACAAGCACGCCACTAGCAATTGCTAGTGCGGCACACGAACGTGACGGCGGGATGGAGGATGGATGGTGGCGCACCTCATACACAAATGAACAAATATAACTTCACATAGACATGAAATTAAGATTACAAGCACGATTCATAGTGTTCATCATCAATACATGAGAGATCTAGCTACAAACACATCAATAAGAGAAGAACAAGGCAAGAAATCGACCGAATCCGAAGGCTCGTTGTAGATTCACTGTTGGAATCGTCGGGTTGTCAATCTGCGTCCAAGCTCGGTTCGCAACTACGTCCGGGGTAGAGAGAGCTGTCACTACTCTCCAATGAGCCCGTATTCTTCGTGTCACGATCCGGTAGAGGTTGCAAACTTCCTCTTGCTTGATGGCGATGGCGGCTAAACCTTCCTTGAAGCTCTAGGATGAAGGAGGAGGCCGAGAGGAAGCTCCGGCTCAAGAATGGCATGAAGAACAAGCCCGGAGCACCTCCCGATGGTGGGCGGTGATGGAGGGGCGAAATCGGGCGCTCTGGAGCAGTAAACGGCGGACTGGCGGGAGAAAATGCGGAGGATCCAACCTAATTCACGAGCAGGAATATTTATAGGCGCTGGAATAAACAGTGCGCACGATCATTGGCGCACGACCAGTGGTCGTGCGCGCTGGAGTTCTGTGATCGTGCGCCTGCCTGGGTGGAGCCTGCAATGTAAGAAATTTATAAAATACCATGTTCGCACGTCCAGTGGCGCACGACCGGTGGTCGTGCGCACTATCGTAGGTGGTAGTGCGCACTGGTCGAAACTGAACTCATAAAATTGATGTTAAGTGCGCACGAACAGCGGTGCACGACCGGTGGTCGTGCGCAATATCGTTGGTGGTCGTGCGCACTGTCCGAGACAGAACTCAAAAAATAGGGTTAAGTGCACACGATCAGCGGCGCACGACCAGTGGTCGTGCGCAATAGAAACAGCGATCGTGCGCAGTGTTCCTGTACAGAATTGTACCGGGAACACCTGCACGACTCCTGTTCCAGCACAACCACGAATCCAGCCACTGAAAGTGGCACTTAACAATGCATGAAACTACTAAAGAAGAAGAACATGAAATATCACCAAAAACGGGCCTAGAGGTGCACTTAACATGGAGTATCAAATATGAGTGAAAACATGTCTAAAGTGAAGTGCATAGACTAGAAAATCGGCCCAGATGAGTCCATAAATGTGTATATATTTGGGACTCATCACACCCCCAGACTTAACTGTTTGCGCGTCCCGAGCAAACCATCTCTCGCGGACAGGAAAAACATAAGCTGGCGAAGAAATTTTCAAGCGGAGTACCATGTGAATTCGCATGCTCATGTGCGTAGAAATACAGTAGACAAAATTTCTAATTGTACATATTAGTTTATACTTTTCTTGGAGCGTATTTATATATTACATTTACTCAAAAAGTGAATCACGATGAATCATAAGGTCGTACATAGGAAGAAAGTAAACTGAATGTTGAGGCGAGCATTGCCAAAGATTGGGGCTCGAGACAACCTCCATTGAAATCCATCAATGTCGGTGACCATAAGCTTGCCCGTTCGCACTCTCTCCACGGCACTGGTTTGACTCAAATGCGTGAATCAATAGGACTTAAGGTTTTAGATGAGGCTTGGGTTTAGGTGAGGTAAACAAATATAAACATGAAAGCTTAGAACACAAAAACCCAAATGAGCAAATGCATAACACTATCCAAGTAGGCAAAAAACACGCGGATGCACCACACCCCCAGACTTAGACTTAACAACATGGGTGTGTGCACCGCCTACTCCCAAACATATATTTTTACACAGATTTTTCATTAAAGCTCATATCTTTTTCTTTTCTTTTCACTTCTTTTCTTTCTCTCATTTTCTTCTTTTCTTTTCTTATCATTTTCAGCAGCTAAACAATAAAACACATCCACATCTTCACAAACATATCACCAAATCAACAACCCAACTCATGAAAATAATAAATAGCTAAAGCTCAGATTTGAGTGTGCGACTAGGATTGGCATTTAGGCTTTGGTGAGACAACAGTGGGGCTGAATCAAAGAAAGGGTAAGCACAACTGGGCTGATAAGGATAAAGCGATAGGAGTGGGCACAAAGGCTCAACCGGGCCAAAATGATGGCCTATATCACATTCACGCAATTGACTAACCGTATACCCATGCTTCAAGAATCGTTTGGGGCAAGTTCTAGCCACCGAGAAAGATAATCCTTTCTCCCGACTCGGGCAATACGAGGCTAACGAACGTCTACACAAATATTTACGCTAATAGAAAAAAAATATAAACTAAAAGCATAAAAAGAAATTGAATCTACACGAATTTCTAAACGAGACATGAACACTCGACTAGGAGCACTACAGGAGTCAACATTTTACTCCGCCTCATAATCCTAAGCCAGCACAATGATTTTCCAAATCACACAAAAAGAAATGAGTTCAGCTCAAGACATGCCAACAGCTAAGTGCACGCTCGAGTGGGTGTAGTGGTGTGCAATGCAATTGAACATAACTAAATATCTGAAATTAAAATACTTCTAGTATGCACATGAGATGTGCACGTGCACGGGTAACAACATGTGGCTCTCCCTCCAGACTTAATCTACGCAATACATCATAATGATAGAGCATTGAAAATTAAAATAGAAAGCTGGGGGAGAAGTTACCCAATGCTCAGCAAGTGAGCATACCAGAAGATGCATGAAAATCTGAAGCAAACCCGCCATTCAAAATTTGCAATGAGTACCTGCAGGGGTGAGCTCCACAAAAACAAAAGGAAGCAGAAATGCTAAAACTGAACATAAATTAACGAACTACTCTAACTAGGAAAATAAAAATGCAATAAAAGTAAGATAACTACTGGGGTTATTGTCATCCCAGCATGACTTATTCGGATTTTATACAGTTCTAGCTTATAGGCCTATGAAAAGAAAAGTGGACAGGTAACTGTTCTAATATGCGTGTAGGTAGCGGGTACCTATATGGAGAAAGAACAGTCACGCCTCTACCCGAATATAAATACCTGCTCCTCACAGGTAGAGGGAAAAGAAAGTAAGAAGAGGAGGAGGCCTGGTCCTCACTCATCTCACCAAAACTATCCTTGCCCAGAAAGGTATCATCTCCAGGGAGGCAGTAGGAGGAGAAGGCAATGAGTGGGGCTTCCTCTACGGAGGAGGGATCAACCTCCTCACGTGAGAGGATACACTCATCATTGACTTGAGCAGAATGCTCCAAGTCCTCCTGAAGTACCTGTGAAGACTCAATCTGCACAGGCTTAGATAGAGAAAGGGGATTAAGAGATAAAAAAGAAGAAGAACATGAATAAAAATCAATCGGGGGAGTGATCCCGGTCTCACTCCCGGCAATATCCAAGGATAGATCGCTATCATCATCGTAAGTATCATAGCGAGGGGAACCCAAGAACTCAAGGGCCTCAGTGGTGGTTTGGACCTCCTCGTCCCATGAAGAAGTGCAAACCTCCTCATCAGAGAGAGTATCCTCCTCATCCCACCGAGGTGTACCATCGTGTTCAAAGTATTCATTCTCCCCTTCGAGGAAAACAAACTCCTCATCCCACTTTGGAGCATCCTCCGAGTCAGACGCATCACCCCACTCCTTCACTTTGATAGGATCATAAAGAATGTGTGTAGAAAAATCATGCAAAGAAACTGGAGGAACACAAAGATTTGGTTCCTCTGCAAAAAGATCTGCTAAAGCCTCCCCGATGGAAAGAATACTTTCCTCATCATACTCAGGTGCATCTAGGAGCTCCCATTCCTCTCCTTGTTGGCTAACAGATGAGTGATCATCATCACTGGGAGTGAAGCCATACACAGGGAGTGAGGAGTCCATGCACAAGACAAGCTCGGGGGTAAAGGGCACAATTGCCTCCATGGGTAAAGAATGAGCGATAGGGACAATGTTGTCATGAGTGGAGGAGCAGCGGTCAGGATTGAAAAGACTAGGACAGTCCTTCAATTCATGACCCTCTCCTCGACACAACAAGCAAACAACGTTGCTACACTGCCTAACATTTAACTCATTCATTTGGTCTATATAATAGACCATCTTGTCGTAAGTGCTAGGAGAAATGTCCCAAGATGACATATTTGACAATTAAAGCAGATATAACGAGACTGAAATTTTTTGCAAGAAAATTTACACAAACTAATAAAAATTCTTGGATTAGACTTGCCTAAAACTTTAAAATAAGAGGGAAAGAAATAATAACAAGCAGTAAATAAGTAAAAAGCAAACAAAAATAATAAGGCGGCTATACACACTGGAAGAAACTTCTCTCTCTCTCAGCTCTCCCTCTCAAGAAAACTCATACGTCTGTGTTCCCCGAAAATAGCGCCAAAAACTTGATGGCGCAAATCTTAGCACACCGCTATAGGCGGTAGCAAGACTGCGGCACGAAACGGCAGTGTACCGATCGTTCAAGTAATATAAAACAAGGAGTAATCCCCGAGTATCAAATCTCTCAAGGAACACAGTAAGGTGGAGTTAACGTTCGAGGAAGGACTTGAGATCGAAGTCCTTGAGTCGGATGGAATGCGGAAACGGGGTGATTTGGCTTTTGGAAAATAAAAGAAAACAACTACAACTACTCCTATGCAATGCCGCTATGCAGTGCTTCGCTTGGCGGGATGGAGACTAGGCAGGCCTTGAGCGCGCTGCGTCGCAAGGGCGGATGGACGAGTAGGCAAGCGGAGTCGAACTGTGCAGGCCTTGGGCACACTGCTTCGCTGGACGAATGGATTACACGGGCCGCTATGCCACGCTTCGCTAGGAGAATGGAAGAGTAGGCAAGCGGATGGAATGGTTCACACCGGCGGAGTCAGAATGGATTACACGGGCCGCTATGCCACGCTTTGCTAGGAGGATGGAAGAGTAGGCATATGGATGAGGGTCGCAAGCATCTCATCGACAAGCACGCCACTAGCAATTGCTAGTGCGGCACACGAACGTGACGACGGGATGGAGGATGGATGGTGGCGCACCTCATACACAAATGAACAAAATATAACTTCACATAGACATGAAATTAAGATTACAAGCACGATCCATAGTGTTCATCATCAATACATGAGATATCTAGCTACAAACACATCAATAAGAGAAGAACAAGGCAAGAAATCGACCGAATCCGAAGGCTCGTTGTAGATTCACGGTTGGAATCGCCGGGTTGTCAATCCGTGTCCAAGCTCGGTCCGCAACTACGTCCTGGGTAGAGAGAGCTGTCACTACTCTCCAATGAGCCCGTCTTCTTCGTGTCACGATCCGGTAGAGGTTGCAAACTTCCTCTTGCTTGATGGCGGCTAAACCTTCCTTGAAGCTCTAGGACGAAGGAGGAGGCCGAGAGGAATCTCCGGCTCAATAATGGCGTGAAGAACAAGCCCGGAGCACCTCCCGATGGTGGGCGGCGATGGAGGGGAAAAATCGGGCGCTCTAGAGCAGGAAACGGTGGACTGGCGGGAGAAAATGTGGAGGATCCAACCTAATTCGCGAGCAGGAATATTTATAGGCGCTGGAATAAACAGTGTGCATGATCATTGGCGCACGACCAGTGGTCGTGCGCGCTGGAGTTCTGTGATCGTGCGCCTGCCTGTGTGGAGCCTGCAATGTAAGAAATTTATAAAATACCATGTTCGCACGACCAGTGGCGCACGACCGGTGGTCGTGCGCACTATCGTAGGTGGTCGTCCGCACTGGTCAAAACAGAACTCATAAAATTGATGTTAAGTGCGCACGAACAGCGGCGCACGACCGGTGGTCGTGCGCAATATCGTTGGTGGTCGTGCGCACTGTCTGAGACAGAACTCAAAAAATAGGGTTAAGTGCACACGATCAGCGGCGCACGACCAGTGGTCGTGCGCAATAGAAACAACGATCGTGCGCAGTGTTCCTGTACAGAATTGTACCGGGAACACCTGCACGACTCCTGTTCCAGCACAACCACGAATCCAGCCACTGAAAGTGGCACTTAACAATGCATGAAAACTACTAAAGAAGAAGAACATGAAATAACACCAAAAACGGGACTAGAGGTGCACTTAGCATGGAGTATCAAATATGAGTGAAAACATGTCTTTAGTGAAGTGCATAGACTAGAAAATCGGCCCAGATGAGTCCATAAATGTGTATATATTTGGGACTCATCAGTACAGTAGGGGCTTGCGGGCCTAGGCTGTAGGCACAGGACTTGCGGGTCTGTGTTGTGTAGGGCTTGAGGGCCTGAGTGTCTAGCTTGCGGGCTCGGGGGCAGTAGGGGCTTGAGGGCCTAGGCTATTGGGACTTGCGGGTCCGTGGTGTAAGGCTTGAGGGCCTGAAGTTTTTGGCGGCGTTTGCCGAGCCTAGCACACTGTTGGGTAGGCGCAGAAGGAAAGAGGACTACTCAAGACACCCGGTCTTGAGGAACCTGTATAGATCGTTGTGTGCTTTCTGTGGTTTGATCTTTATTCTATAGATCTATTAATCAGAAACTGAGTCGTTGTATAGATCGTTGCGAGGTTGTTCAATGATAAGCTTAACAGCTTGAACACATCTGCCAGCGGGTGTCTAAGGATCATTAGTATGGAGTCAAGAATAGCCATGTGTTGTAGAGAAAACTATAGCCTATGGAAAATAAGAGCTAGAATATTCATGGAAGCGTTAGATCCAAGAATGTTCTTGGTTGTTCAAAAAGGTCCCTCCATGATGACAAAAGAGGAGACCCTTCTTGCCAGCTTGGACAAAGAAGCAAGAAGCATTCTAGCTGGTGCAGTAGATCTAGCAACACACCAGAAGCTGAGTCGTTGCATGACAGCAAAGGATATGTGGGACCTCTTAGAAGTCCTCATGGAAGGATCAGGGGAAGACCTTGAAGAAGAGACCTCTCATGAAGAGGTATGCATCAGAGCACCACTGACTACTTCAGACAATGAATCAGAAGATGATGAATGCTCTGGAGCAGAAGAAAGGATAAGAGCACCCCTGTCTCCTACAGACTGTGATTCTGAGGATGAAGAGGTTTATGGACTGATGGCTCTATCAGATGAAGAAGATCATGATGAATTGCATCATGATCAGGTATGCACCACTCACACATCTTTACTACCTGCTTCATTTAAGAAGACCAAGAGTGCATCAGAAAATTATTTATCTTCTGAAGATGATGCAGAAGACTGCTCATCATGCAACAATAAGAACTATGCTGATCTATTAGAACAGTTTGGTGATCTCTTGGAAGCTCTGAGGAAGAGCAAGAGGCTTGTTAAGAAACAAGCTAGGGAGCTAGAAACACTCAAGCCTTATAGGATTGAGTCAGATGGGGAACTGGGTATGTCCTACTGTAAGTACACCAATCCACATGAGCTCAAGAAAGTCATAGACAAGCTTTATGAAGAGAGAAGCCAAAGGGAAGAACTTATCAAGAAACTTGAGAGTGATCTTCCTAAGGAAAGAAGCTTGGTGGCTCAATTCTCTAAGCCCAAAACTGTTCTCCCCATCATTGACACCTTCTCATCCTATAAAAATAGGAGGGGGTTAGGTTACAAGGAAGGGGCAACAGATGCTGAGAATGAAAAAAAGGGCAAAACTAAAGCAAAGCCTCACACCACCTTTCAGAAGGTAGTGCTTCCCTTAAATAGGTATGATCAGGACAGTGTCCATGGTCACAGGATGAATGGAAGCTCCACTAGTCATGAAAATGCACCTGACTATGGAAAGAGAAAGGGCATGGGGATGAGTGCATTAATGGCTCCCCGTGAGGAAATTCAAATGGCCCATCATGGACCATTTGTATTTGGTGTCCCAGCCCCCACTCTCAAGGATAAAGGGGCAACATCTTCTCAATCACCCTCGGATAAGAAGCAGACCAGTAGCCCCAGTATAATCAATTCTCACTTGAACATATCTGATGCCATCAACACCATGTCAGCCACCAAGCTGACATCTGTTGCTGACAAATAGATAAAGTCAAGAAGAAACGATGATACTAGAGCAGCTAGTCAACTCTTGACTAAGAGAGATTGGAAGAATGTTGTTGCCTTCTCTACTGAACATAATTCAAAAAGTGCTCAGAAAAGAAGGTACAGCATCCATGAGTGTTGGTGCTGTGGCAAAGTGGGACACTTTGCCAGCGACTGTTGGCACAACCCTAGTGTGCTTAATGCAAAGGTGAGACCTTCTGGAAGGGCTGCGGTGAGTAGAGGGATCTCCTATTATGCTAACAAGAACCTAGGACCCAAGTCACCTTGGGTTCCTAAGGGATATTAAATCTGTCTTGTAGGGTAGTCCATTTAGCCATTAAAAAGCAAACAAGGCTAATGGACAATAAGTGCTCCAGGCTTAGCTCAGGACTGAGAAGAACTTACCACATACCAAGGTGCACTAATCTAGGGAGAGCTGGAATTAAAGATAAGTGGACATTCCATCGAAGGGGAGTCACTGACTCAAGGAGACTTAGAGGCCAAGGTGAAGGTAACCTTGTTAATGTTTATCACATAAACACATCTTCATCTAATATTGTAAAGGTAATCTTTCAAAAACCATATCGTCGGAATGGTCATTAGTATCGTCGAAAGATCTGCATTACGACGATACCCAGTCTTCAGCGGACTCTTAATTAAGTCTAACCTCAATCATTACAGCTAAACTCGCGTTAGTCAGACATTTAACAAATGACACTTCAACTTCAAGGTCAAATGTCTTAAGGTTAAAACGCTCTCTACATTAGCCCTAAAAAGCCGTCGTGTTCCCCACACCATCTAAGAGTGAACGACTCGACTGAGCTGAAATCCTTCGGAATCAAAAATATGGCGCCAAAGAAGGAAGATCTTCTATTAGAAGGAAGTGAAGTGGTGAGGAATGGATTCTCAGAAGGCTCAGAAGACATCCAGGGCACCATTAAGCTGCTCGAGACCATCGGCCTGGAATACGCCCTCTTTGAGCCTACAGTAATATTACGAAGAGAAGTGTTGGAGTTCTACTCAAATGCCAAGGGTGGCTCCAAGGCAACGTCTGTGCAAAGCAAAATTAACGAGATAAAGATTAAGGTGAATCCCAAAAGGTTGAATAGAGCTCTTCAGCTGCCAACCTTTACCAAGGGGGAGGAAGACGAAACGATTACTCAGGAAGAACTTGTCAAGGCTCTGGATTGGTGCGGCCACTCGAGCAAAACCTATGGATCCTTGGAAAGGAAAAGCTTATATCAACAAGGAAAGCTGTTGGCAAACATTGTGGGAAAGC
The DNA here is from genome assembly GCA_033032865.1 of Dactylorhiza incarnata. Taxonomy (NCBI): domain Eukaryota; kingdom Viridiplantae; phylum Streptophyta; class Magnoliopsida; order Asparagales; family Orchidaceae; genus Dactylorhiza; species Dactylorhiza incarnata. The sequence continues at coordinate 1,700,715 of JAWHQI010000298.1, forward strand.
CCTTCTCTGCAAGGTAGGGTCACATGATAGGATATCCAACCTATGTTCGAATTAATGGCAAGAATAATCCTTAGTAAAAGGACTAACTGGGGTCAGCGCATCTTTAAGAGGATACAAGAAAGCTTTCAAGCTCCAAATCTTGGAAGAATTCTATCATTATACCTTCTGCAAACCTACCCAGAAAGATTCAACAAAAGCTATGGAGTCAAAATACATCACATGAAAAGAATGGACATCAAAATCCTTGCAAGATGGGAGAAAACTCTGACTAAGCCTCCCACGAAGTCAGAAATTGCGGAAGATGCAAAGAGGAAAGGAGAGAGCTCATCTGAAGAGAGTAAGTCAGGGAACAGCTCTCCTCTATCTGACTCAGAGGCAGCTGCAAAAACAAGGAATGCCGCCCTCCAGACCTCTGACCTAAGTCAAGGATCCAGGATATCTGCAGGCACAGATCCAAGAAGTGCTGAAACTGAGGGGGAGAAAAATGTCGACTCAAGTAGTGCTCTAGTCGAGTGCTCCCGTCATGCCTAGAAATTCAATTAGAGTAGAATAAAATTCAAAGTTATAATTTAATTATTTCTATTATAGTAGCTGCAAGTTATTTTACTTTAGTGGTGAATCTGGTGAATCCAACGGTAGCATAAGGTCGAGTGTAGCTGTACTAGTAGTAGCTTATTACTAGGGTTGGAAGGAAGGACAACCTTTCTCGGTGGCTATAACTTGCACTAGGCGACTCTTGAAACGATTGCGTTGAAGTACTCGTCATAAAGTGTGATATTGGCCATTTCTTGATCCGTTTGTGCTTTTGAAATCCTTACCAACGTAATCACCTTTGCAAGCCCACTTGACCCTAACTTTCCTCCTTGTTTAGCTCCACTAAAATTTCACCAAAGCCATACGACCAAACCTATGTTCGCACCAACAAATGAGCTGAAAGAAATTTATTTATCGATCACATTTGGTGTAACCTCTGCGGTATATGGTAGCCTTGGAAAAGCTGAAGGAGAAGTTTTTATTGTGCCTACAAAAGAAATTCTGTTGAGAAGAGAAAAGAAAAGAAAAAAAATTGTTCAAAAAGAACTTTCAATTACATTCTCTCGACAAAAGCAAATTATGTTTGGCGTAGCACGCACCTAGTGTTCAGTTGAAGTCTGGGGGTGTTGTGTAGTTCTTGAAAATGTTGTATTGGTGATTGTAATTCTCTTGAGTGCTCGGGTTATGTTGAGTGCGATTCCCATTACCCTTCTACATATCTAACCTAAACTCAACCTAAGCTAAATCTTAACGTATAAGTCCTATTGACTTTAGATATGAGTCATCTCATGCAGTGGAGAGAGTGCGAACTTGCAAGCCTATGGACACCAACTTTGATGGATTTCTTAGGAGATTGTCTCGAGCTCTGATTCAAGTAATACTCTACTCATTAGTCACGCTATTTTCCCTTATGCGCGACCAAAAGATTCACCGGGATTCACCATCGAAGTAAAATAGATTTCAAATTACTGTTTTAGAAATAGTTAAATGTAATCTTGAGTTAAATTCTATTCAATTGTATTTCTACGCACGTGAGCTTGCGACTTCGCATGAGTCTCCACCGCTCAATCACACTCTAACATCCAATTGTTCCGACATGAGAGCTGAGTAGTTTGCCCGAGACATGCAAATGGTTAAGTCTGGGGGTGTGATGAGTCTCCATTATATACATGTTTTAGGACTCATTTGGGCTTATTATCATGCATAGGTACTGCATATTAGGTTGATTATCGATCATATTGGACTAGTTGTTCATTTGCGTAGATAGTACCTTCCATAGCCTAGTTCTATGTGTTATCTTGGATGGTTCCCTTTTATTCTTTTTAGTGCATATTTTATGCCGCTGGGGAGTTTTGTTTCTATACCCCAGTGGGTATGTTTGAGTTTGCAGCAGGTGCAATGATCATGTGAACGCTCAGAATGGTTTGGGGCGAATTTTAGCCTAAAAAGCCACTGATCGTGCGTTTTCATCAGCGCACGATCAGGTCCACGACCACTGGTCATGCGTTAATTCCCATTAACTGACAGAGCGGTTCGCACGATCATTGGACATATTCGCGCACGACCACTGGTAGTGCGCCACTGACCGTGCGTTATTTTCCTATCTTCCCCTCTGCTACAGGTTGATCGTGCACGATCACAAGCATTCCTTCGTGCACGACCACTAGTCGTGCGCCCCTGGTCGCGTGCTGTATTTTCTCTGCTCCGTATTTAATGTCCGGGTCTGCGATTTTAGGGCAAGCCAGCACAGTTTGTGCGCGAATTCTTCCGCAAGCTTCCGCCATTTTCCCTCTCCAAGCTCCATCCATCCATCCATCCTCTTCCTTGGGAAAGCATCATCCATCGATTCTAAGCTCCATCAAGGGTCCTAGAAGCATTATCCGCCATCTACAACAAGCATTTGAAGGTGAGACATCTCCATTGAGCTATGTGGAAGAGACCCAGCTCTGAGAAGAAGATGAATGATGTTTAGAGGTAGTGACAGCCTCTTAACCCCAGAAGCAACCAAGGACTGAGCTCGGAGGAGGCATGACGACCCCCCATTCCGACCAAGATCTACGGCGAGGCTTCTCATCTCGTGGTTTCCTCTACCCTCTCTCTCTTTTTGGGAATATACTTTTGATTGTTGTAATGAACTGGATTGCTTTCTATTTGTCTATGAATATAAGTTTTTTCTTGTTTCGTTCTTTATTTGATGCTTTGTTGTGATGCGCTCCGCCTCCACTCCACTTCCACACATGCATTGTAGCTAGCTCAATCTAGCAAAAGCTAGAAGTGAGAGTGAAGAGGTGCCTTCGACCCTCACAAAACCCCGCACTGCGGCCATTCCACCCACATATCGAAGCACGACATCGCGGCCGCTGCACTCACCCCCACTTTGCGAAGATGTGTGTGCGACCCTCAATCGTCATAGTTACTTTCCATCCACGTGCCTTCTGAAGCACGGCATCACGACCGTTGTATCCATCCCGCCTTGCGATGCAGAGTTTTGACCCGCATTTCTTATTTCTGCAATAGCTTAGGACACCATCACAATGCCCTTGTTTTATTCGTCTGTGTAACAATCGACTCACTCTATTTTCTTATCACCACATCCTGCATTCCTTTGAGAATGATATTCGGGGAATTACTCCCTACTTTTATTACTTGACAACGACCGGTGCACTGCCGTCGTACCACATTTCGCGCTTGCTAATTAGCGGTGCTGAAATTGCGCGTTAGTCGGCTAAACCTGCGGGTGAAGAGGTTCAGAACTGACAATGGAAGGGAGTTCACCTCCAAGGTGTTCTTTAACTTCTGCAGGAAGCATGGCATCCAAAGGGAGCTTTCTTATGCTCACACTCTACAATAGAACAGAGTTGCAGAGCGAAAGATCCATCACTTAATGGAGACCTGAAAATGTTGGCTTCATGCCAAGAGTATCCCAAAGTCCTTTTGGGCAGAGGGAATGTCTTGTGCGACCTATGTTATCAACCAGATGCCTCTCAGTCCCATCAAAATGAAGACCCCTCATGAGTTAATGTTCAAGGAGAAGCCAAGCATGGAACACTTTCGAGTGTTTGGTTCTACCTTCTATGTGCATGTTCCGGATGCCCTTCAAACAAAGCTAGATGCGAAATCAAGGAAGCTAGTCTTTGTCGGTTAAGATGACCAGAAGAAAGGGTGGAGATGCATGGATCCTGAGACACAGAGATATGTGGTATCTAGGGATGTGGTATTCAACGAGCTAACGTCATACCAAGGTAGCTCTTCTGTTGAGTTACAAGGAAGCAGGGTAGATGATGGACCAGAGGAAGCTGCACGGGAAATTCTGGTGGAGTTACTTGTTTCTCCTAGTGCTCCTGGTATTTCTATCTCAGGGTCAGGTGCTTCAGGTTCTGGAAGCAGGGGGAGCGATGCTCCATATTTAACTGAAAAGAGAGCTAGTCCAGAAGCTGCAGTGGAAGAGGTGGTTCAGAGCCAAGCTCTGAGGAGGTCCAAGAGGACCATTATTCCACCTGATCGGTATACAGGAGGGAACTTGGTGAGCTTCATCTCATGTTTCTTCGCAGGTCCCCTGGATGAGATAGAGCCATCTTATTATGAAAATGCCGTTGGAGTCAAGGAGCGGGAAGGAGCCATGGATGAAGAGATGGCTGCCCTTAGGAAGAATGAGACTTGGGACTTGGTGCCTAAGGTTGAGGGAGTTACTCCGGTGACTTGCAAGTGGGTTTTCAAACTGAAGAAGAAGGCTGATGGAAGTATTGAGTGGTACAAGGCTCGCCTTGTAGCTCGAGGTTTCTCTCATAAGTATGGGGAGGATTATGAAGAGACATTTAGCCCCATTGCCAAAATGACATCGGTCCGGGTGGTGGTCGCATTGGCAGCTTGCCAAGGGTGGAAGATTTGGCAACTCGGCGTGAAGAATGCTTTCTTATATGGCGAGATTGACAAAGATATCTTCATGGATCAGCCACCTGGTTATGTATCCGAAGAGCACCCAAGATATGTTTGCAAGCTCAAGAAGGCTCTTTACGGCTTGAATCAAACACCTCAGGCGTGGTACAGGAAGATCGCAGAATACCTCCAGTTCTGCGGATATTTTGCTTCTGATTCAGATTCAAGCTTATTCGTAAAGAATATGGGGGAGCTTCAGGTCTTGGTGCTGCTGTACGTGGATGATATGATCGTCACGGGGAATTTTGAAGTGGAGGTAGCTAGGCTTCGTGCTGAGATAGCTATCATATTTGAGATGAAGGATTTGGGCGAGCTCCACCATTTCCTTGGGCTCGAAGTGGAGAGGAGAGAGGGAGGAATGCTTGTTTCCCAAAAGGGCTATGCGGATCGAATTGTGAAGAGATTCGTCATGTAAGGGGGGAAGAGCAGTTCTACTCCACTGGAAGTTGGAGTTCATCTTCGGCGAGATGAAGGAAAGGTTCTTACCGATCCTTTGGTGTTCCGGGCTTTGGTCGGAAGCTTGATATACTTGATGATCACGAGGCCAGATATTGCTTATGCAGTTGGCAGGGTGAGTCGGTTTATGGCAGAGCATCGGAAGCCTCATCTTGTGGCGGCTAGGAGTATATTGAAGTATGTCAAATCCACCTCGGATTTGGGTCTCTTCTACGGGAGAGATTCGGGCTTTTGCTTGCACGGGTACATGGATGCTAATTATGGAGGGGATTCAGATTATCGAAGATTGACGTCTGGGTATGTCTTTATGACAGGCTCTACAGCTATTTCATGGTGTAGCAAGAAGCAGGATTCTGTGTCTGTCTCTACCACGGAAGCGGAGTACAAAGCTTCAGCTTTTGCAGCTCAGGAAGCCATCTGGCTTAGGAGGCTTGTGGAGGACATTCATAGGGAGGTGCGAGGTCCTACTCTACTACGTGGTGACAACGAGAGTGCTCTTAAACTGGTGAACAATCCAGTTTGTCACGCGCATACAAAGCACATAGAGATTCATCACCATTTCATTCATGAGAAGGTGTTGGAGGGATCTTTGATTGTGGAGCATTTGCAGAGCAAGGAGAATGTTGCTGACATATTTACTAAGCCGCTGGCGAAGGGACCATTTGGTCGGTTGCGGAGTTTGCTTGGGCTGACTTCCACTTCCCACTTCAAGGGGGAGTGTTAAATTTTTGAAGTGGAAGTGGAGTTATGCTGGGCAGTCTATGGATCGGAGACCACAGAGACCACGTGGGCTGCGCTGGTTCTCTGGTTGGTTCTATCTCAGCGGTTTGGTTGAGGCGGTCTGATCTGGGAGACCGTCATCTTTTCGGATGGCTTGTGCGGGTTGATCTGGCGACTTGTCCTAAGTTGGCCAAATGTTCTTGGTCTGCTTTCTTTGGAAGAAGACCGTGCGGTCTGTCTTGTTGAGACCGCGGTGACCGGGCGGTTTGGTTGTAACCACAAAGTTTAATAATGAGCTGTGAGTTATGCTGAGCTCGGGCGTTCTGCTTTGCGAGACCGCTCACGATCTAATGGGGGTTATTGCATCCCGGTTTGTACGGTGACGACATCCGTCTGTTCCCCTATAAATAGGGGTGCATGGCCCATCATTAATAACAAGAACTGTAAGAACTCAAGTTGGCTTGATTGTGCCGGTCCTAATTTAAGGCCGCACGGTTTGAGATTTTGTCTGACCGGTTTGTGTGTTCGCAGGTTAGCGACTAGCAGCTCGCGGTCAGCTTGTCTCCTTTCTTCCAGCTTTGAATAAACCAGTCCGGGTGGACTGTGTTTAGGTGTTCTTGGTTTAGCGCAGCGGACTCAGTTGATCTGGCGGTCTTAAGTGGCCAGGAGGTCTTGAGTTGCGGTCTGTGGCAGGTAGCAGTTCTTTGTTCAGAGTTTGCGGGTTCTTCTGTGATCAAGACCGTGCGGTCTGGGCGATCAAGAAGTGCGGACTGTGTTTGTTTTCAGCAGAGGAATAAAGCAGCAGGTCAGCGGTCTGTGGTTGCGGTCTGGCAGGGGCGACTTGTACTTTGTTCGCGCGGTCTCAGCGGCTTCCGTCTGGCTTGTCTGTTTGCACGGTCTGGCACTCTCAAATCGTCAGGTCGCTGCAGCTTGTTTTACCTATGTTTTGTGCTTCTCTCCTCCGTGATTCTTATGAATCATAACTCGCCATGTATACCTCTCTTTGTAAAGAGATAGTTAATACCATAGTACTATTCGGTCTTCTCATTGTCACTATTGTGCCACACTTGTGAAGTGTGTTCCGCATTGTTTTCACTTCATCTCTGAACCTCAACTTTTTTAACACACTAAAGTATACAACTTTCCACCTAGGCTCTGAATGGGCAAAGGACCAAACAAGTCCATATGCAATAGATATAGACATCTTTCAAAGTCTTTGGAGTCAATACTTTTAAAGGTGGCCATAGTTTGCTTGCCCATTTGGCATGCATGACAGGGACCACTTTTAATACATTTCAAATTTGGATTATTCCTAATAAGGTTTTTAGAAAATAGTCTATACATTGTCTTGTAGTTAATGTGGGCAAGTCTCTTGTGCCATTGAACACAAAGAGATTCACTTTCATTAGCTACAAGACATACATGAGATAAAGAATTATTGCAAATGAAATCTAAGCAATAAACATTCTCATACCTAGTGCCCGAGAGAATAATCTCTAAGTCAATTGTCTTTTTGATCAACCACTTGTCATTGTGGAATTCAATGACATAGCCCAAGTCACATAGTTGACTTATGCTTACAAGGTTGTGTTGCAACCCTTCAACATAAGCTACCCTTGTTATTGAGACTATGCCATTTGTGATCATACCATATGCTTTGGTGACACTTTTTTTCAGAACCTCCAAAGATAACTTTTGGTCTATTCTTCACTAGAGTGTAATCATGCAGAAGACTCCTTGTTCCTGTCATGTGCCTTGAGCACCCACTGTCCAACTACCATATTTCCCATATGTTGGTACTTGAACTATCCTACAAAATGCAATTCATTTTCCCTTAGGAGCCCAATTGTTTTTGGGTCCTAGGTTTCTGTTAGCATAACCAGCCACTTTTCCACCTATTGCAACCTATGCAGGAAAGCACCTCTTTGCATTAGGCACACTAGTGTTGTGCCAACAACAGATGGCAAAGTGTCCCACTTTACCACAACATCAACATTCATGGATGTTGTACCTTCTTTTCTGAACATTCTTTGAGGTGGAAGGAGCATCAAAATACTTATGTTCAGAGGAGAAGGTAGCTGTCTTATTCTTATTCCTATTATCAATAACCTGGCTGGTTGACTGTCTATAGTTAGTCTTAGCAGACTTTATCTGAGTGACATCAGCTGGTCTTAGCTTAGCAGCTAAGCAAGAGTTGATGGCATCAGATACTGTGTTGTTGGACTTGATTATAGGCTTGACAACAACCATGTGTTTTGCTAAGTGGTATTTAGAAGAACTAGCTTCCTTATCCTTGAATGAAGGGGGTGAGGTACCAAATACTGTTGAGTATTATTCCTTCAATGCTTCTAGATTTAAAGAAGGAACACAAATATAGATAAGCTAAGTTGTTTTTGATGTTATGTTTAAATTCATGTTGTGACACATGCATCAAAGCTACATCAAAGCTACATCACTAGTATCAAGATGATAAAAGTAATAAAAATTTCACTAAGTAAAATATCGTCTCAAAACTCAGCAGATGAATTGTTGAGAAAGATAACATATCGTCAAGACAGTTCCAACAATATCGTCTTGAAGAAAGCTTGATGGCGTGGCCCCTCCTACACTACTTGATGATGATCCGGTTGCCGAGGCACAACGACATAAGGATTTTAGGCGCCATGTTGATGCTAACAGAAGGCAGCGCTACAACCTCCGCCCGCGCATGCTAAGTCTGCTTGAAGACCAAGTTATATATTTATTATGCATTTAATTTCATATTTGTGAAATATAAAATTATTACATGTTTGGGTAATAATTTTATATTTTATTTGAGTATTTTTATTTGTTTATTTCTTGCATTTAAAACAATTGGTGTGTATTTAACCGTGGAGATGGTTGAGATTACATCGCCATCTTAAACGGTTGTTTGTTGTTTGTAACTCCTATATATAAGGAGGCTATTATGAGGATTGAGGAGAATAGAAAGAAATTAACCCTAAATCTCTCATTGAGAATTTCAGCCAAGAGGATTCTCCTCCTTGGCGCCGCCCCCCCTTGTTGGTGTGACTCCAACGATTGCTTCCTCCATCCCTCTTCGGTGCGACTACGGCGTGGAATCCTTCGGTGCGACTCCAAGGAAGAAGGTTGCAGCCCCATTCGGTGTGACGCTAGTGGAATCGTGGAGAGAGTGATTCTCCCACCATATCTTGTGCGATTACTAGATCCGGGTTGGGTAACTTCTCCCTTCCATCTTGTGTATTCTTTCTTTAGATTTGTGGAGAACGAGCAACCGTCTTATCCACGATTTTAAATACTCTGGGTGCAATTTCTGAAATTGATTTCATTTTTATCGAATCTCTTTATTCCGGATCGGGTAGGTCCAATTTGCTTGAGCGGATCTTGGCCTATAGCCTTGATTTTGCTCTCAAAAAGGATTGGCAACCTTTATGTTAATTTTGGGGAATAATACGACTCTCTTCCGATCGTTACTTTAGAGACGATCATTCCTCCCCTTGTGGTGAATATGCTGTGTTAGATGCGAAACATATTGCGACGATAGATGCTTGTGTAGGTGCGGTAGATCTAGGTGTGAAAGGCGTAGTGAGGCGTTTTGTTCGTGCCACTCTCTAAAATCACGGACAACCCAACATCAATTTGGTATCAAAGCAGGTCGTGTCAATTGTAATTGATACAACCTTGATATTCATTTTCGTGGCGCAAACTAATCAAAAAAAAAAAATCAAATCAATTTTTTTTTCTGTGGTCTGTGAATAACATGCTAAAATTTTTATTTTTCGTCAAAATTCAAAAAAAAAATGAAGTTCTCACTGTTAGTCACATCCCGAAAATATTTTTCTGCCAAAATATTTCTTTTTGATCTGCACTACAAAAATTCACTAATCATAATTTTGTTCAACCCTGTATGCGCACTAGGCTAGGAACGAAGTAGAACACATCTTCATCGTCTAGGATGGCAGCGAATGAGCACGGGGATCGTAATGCTGAGGCTATAGAGGGGTTACGTAACGATATGACCGAACTTAAGACTATTTTAGCGCAAATCCTTCTGAATCAAGGAGGGCCGCCACCACTGTACAACCCTCATTCTCCGAGGGTGGGCCCCACTAAAGGCCACGTAGGCGGAGGTCAAGGCAGGAGTCAACAATCCAGAAGACGAAAGAAGATCAAGGGTTTTCGTTGTGCGTGAAGGTACTCGCTCGCCCCATTGCGAGAAGGAAAGGCCTGCTCGACCAGGCGAGGAAGCCGTTAACTCAGACCTACTCGCCTATAGGCGACTTAGCCAACCAACTCGCCTGTTAGGACTGAGGTCCTTACCTGCTCGCCCACATATTGCCTTGTCTAAAAAACCTACTCTAGGGGGTCAGGGATGGCCATCTGCTTCCACCTCCCCCCCCCCCCGCCCCCAGGATTTGTCTATAAATAGACCCCCAGGGGTACTAGAAATGGCACTTGTCAAAATCAGAGCTGCACCCCTCCCTCTTTGACAATCAAGATAGCAAGTGCCTACCTAGTACCGAGCTCGGCCATTCGTGGTTTTGGAGGAGAAGACTCTCTAGAGCTTCTGGGTACGTGGTGGGACCTCCCTGCCACAGCACCTGGGGTTGTGTCTCTTTTCTCTTCATTTCTTCCATAGTGGCTAACCAAAACCTTTTCGCTGAACCACTGGGCAAGTAGCCTCAGGCCGCATTGATCCGAATTTTGGGGCCCGGATTTTCTAGGCCTCAACACTTTGGTGCGGTGAGGATCTCCTCGCAGAACGGGCTCCTCCCTCCTATCTGGCGACGATCATCATCAGGCCGAGTATCTCCTCCATACTCGCTCACCTGGCGAGTATGATAGAATCTCGCCTGCTCGTCCTCCTCGCGAAAACGAGTTCCTCCAGGTCCTTGAGACGCTTGAAGACCAAACTGCGACTTCCTCGGCCGCTCGAGTTCCTCGACGTGCGCCTTCCCTACTCGCTGAGTGCGAGCACCTTCCTCGGACGGGCCCGGGCGATGAGGCGAGGTCGCCGTCCCTTCCGTGGTAGGTAGAAGAGCTACTCGCATGGCGCCTTCCATCCTTTGCGCGAATGCTTCGAAGACAGCCAACGATACGAACTCGCCTCCCCGAGCCAAGTTTCCCGCCGCCTCCTCGTGGTCGCTAGCTGCTACCATCTCACTTTTCTACCAGACTTTCTTCCTCTGGCCGCGATCCACGCTCGCAAGGGAAGTCTCCATCAAATCTATCGAAGGAGCGTCACTTCGACCTCTCAGGCACCGCCCCCGTTGGAGGAGATCACCTTCTCCGAAGAAGACATGCTGGGGAATGAGAACCCCTCTCATGACGCCCTCGTAGTCCAAGCGGCCGTAGAAGACTTTACCGTTGATCGAATCCTGATCGATAACGGTAGTTCCGTAAACATCATCTTCAAGAAGACGTTTGACGGGTTGGGCGTCGGAGCAGGAAGGATCCGGGCACCAGATGGTCCTCTTTTTGGCTTCTCCGGAGAGAAGCAGGAAGTGGAGGGAGGAGTAGATCTCCTTGTCACACTCGGGGGCACCCCTCTCCAGTGCCGTTTCGTCATCGTGGACGCCCCGAGTTGCTACAAGGCCATCTTCGGGAGGCCACTCCTCAACACCTTCAAGGCCGTCCCATCCTCATACCATCAGTGTCTCAAGTACTGTCAAGGGGACGTCCAGGTGAGGATCAGGAGCGATCCAAGAGCCGCCCGCGAGTGCTATCTCAGCTCGGTTAGCACCATCAGCTGGATGGCTGACGCGGAGGAGATCGAGAGGGTTACTGGAGGCACGGCCCGACTAGAGACGTCTGAGGAGATGGAGGAGATAGAGGTACTCTCCGCAGCGGGAGTATCAGGACTGCTGAAGATCGGTGGATCGCTGAAGGTCACCGAGAAGGTGGAGATGGCAACGTGCCTACAGGATAACGTTGACGTCTTCGCTTGGAGTGCTGCTGAGATGCCCGGGTTTGACCCAGAGGTTGCCTGCCACCACCTCAACCTCGACCCCGCGGTGAAGCCCGTCCGCCAGAAAAAGTGGTCCACCACCACCGTGCTGGCCGGACCTATTCTGGAAGAGGTGAAGAAGTTGCTGGACGCAGGTTTTGTGTCGGAGATCCAGTACCCAGGCTGGGTCTCCAATGTTGTAATGGTTAAGAAGGCTGTAGGCAGCTGGAGAATGTGTGTGGACTTCTCTTTATTGAATAAAAGTTGCCCCAAGGATTGCTATCCCTTGCCTCGAATTGACGCGCTGGTTGATTCAGCCGTCGGTTTCCCTGTAATGAGTTTTCTTGATGCATTTTCGGGATACCACCAGATCCGGATGTATCCACTCGATTGCCGCGATGTTTCCTTCATCACCGGGGACGGATGCTATAGCTATAAAATGATGCCCTTTGGGCTAAAAAATGCAGGGGCCACCTACCAGCGGATGATGGACCTTGTCTTCAAGGAGCAGAAGGGAAGGAACTTGGAGGTGTACGTGGACGGCCTCTTGATCAAGAGCAAGAGCGTCCCGAAGCATATAGCTGATCTGGTGGAAACCTTTGCGACACTGAGGAAGTTCAAGATGAGGCTCAACACGGCGAAGTGCGTGTTCGGAGCTGGAAGGGGGAAGTTTCTGGGACATCTCATCACTCCGGGAGGGGTGGAGCCGAACCCTGACAAGGTTAAGGCAATCCTAGAGATGCCCTCACCAAAGACCATGAAGGAAGTTCAGAGGCTTACAGGGAGGTTGGCAGGTCTCAGCCGCTTTCTGTCCAAGGCCGGGGAGAAATGCTCTCCGTTCTTCAAGACGCTTCACAAAACTGAGAATTTCGCATGGTCCGACGAATGCGAAAAGGCGATCGAAAGGCTGAAGGAGCAGTTGACTCAGACACCTCTCCTTCAGAGCCCGAAAGAAGGTGAAGACTTACTCCTTTATTTGGGAGCAGGGGTGGAAGCAGTAAGTTCTGTGTTGGTTCGAGAGGAAGGAAAGAAGCAGCTCCCCATCTACTATGTCAGCCAGGTGCTCAGGAAGGCGGAGTTGAAATATCCCATCTTGTAGAAGCTCGCCTTCACCTTGGTGGTATCGGCACGAAAGCTGCGGCCTTATTTTCAAGCTCACTCCATCCGGGTCATAACTGATCATCCCCTCCGAAATATCCTGGAAGGGGTGGAGAATTCGGGAAGGCTGGCGAAATGGTCGGTAGAACTCAGTGATTTTGACGTTTCCTTCTCGCCCTGAGTGGCGATCAAAGCGCAAGCAGTAGCAGATTTCTTGGCCGACTTCTCGGCGGAAGCAGAACCGGGAGAGGAGGCTTCTACTCCCATCCCTTGGAAGATGTTCGTGGACGGAGCCTCAGGCAGGAGCTCTGTGGGGGTAGGCATCGTTCTTGTCAGCCCACAGGGAACTAGGATCGAGCAAGCGGTCGAGATCCTCTTCCCCGTAACGAACAATCAAGCCGAGTACGAAGCCATCGTAGCAGGCTTGCACCTCGCAAAGGAGCTGTGCATCCAAGACGTCATGGCTTTCACCAATTCAATGGTGGTCGCGTCTCAGATTCGGGGGGAGTTCGAGGTACGCGACACCACTCTGCAAAGGTATCTCTTGAAGGTGAAAGGATTGGTTGGAAGCTTTCAATCCTTCTTCGTCGAGCACGTACCAAGGGAAGAGAATTCGGCAGCAGATCGTCTAGCCAAGTACGGACCGAGAGTAGGAGGGACAATCACGGAGTTGTTTCGACCATCCATTGAGGAAGGAGAGATGATGGAGATTGATCATCGTCCCTCGTGGATGGATCCGTTCATTTCCTTCCTAAGTTCTGGACAACTTCCGGCGGAAGAAGGGGATCAAAGGAGGTTCTGGTACAAGGCGGCCTACTACTTGTTGCAAGATGGAGAGCTATATCGCAAGACCATCTCGGGCCCTCTGGCTAGATGTGTCTCGGAAGAAAAAATACCTCGAGTGTTGGAGGAGATCCACTCGGGAGAGTGCGGAAGTCATTCTGGGACTCGCACTTTGGAGCAAAGGATCCTGAGGCAAGGTTACTTCTGGCCTACTATCCGAAAGGATGCCGAGACCTTCGCGAAGAAGTGTCAGAAGTGCCAGCTCTTCGCCCCTCTCCAGTTACAGCCGGTCCAGCATCTTCGTTCAATCACCGCCCCATGGCCGTTCGCTATCTGGGGAATGGATTTGATAGGTCCCTTTCCTCCAGCTAGCGGCCAGAGGAGGTTCGTCCTCGTCATGATCGACTACTTCTCTAAGTGGATCGAGGCCAAAGCTTTGGCCAAAACCACCTCTCAAATCGTGAAGAACTTCATTTGGGGAGAAATCGCCTGCAGATTTGGGATTCCCCTCGCCATCGTCACCGACAACGGTCCGCAGTTCGCCAGTTTAGAGCTGGAGGATTTTTGCAGACAGCTCGGGACTGATCTCAGGTTCGCGTCAGTACATCATCCCAGGAGCAATGGACAAGTGGAGGCCGCCAACAAATTAATTATCAACCTACTGAAGAAGAAAGTCGAGAACCTAAGAGGTAATTGGGCGGAGCAGCTCCCCTCGGTGTTGTGGGCTCTGAGAACCACTCCTATCTCAGCCACAGGGGAAACCCCGTTCAAACTCTCTCATGGGTCCGAAGCTCTCATCCCAGTATAGTTCGAGGTCAGGAGTCCTAGGGTGATTGCGGCAGAAGACGGAGATGAAGAATGGAGATTAGAGAACGAGGAAGCCCAGAAGCTGTCCCTCGACTACATCGAAGAGCTTCGTGATCTAGCCTAGGCTAGGCAGGAGGAGATCAAGCGTCGCATGGTAGGACACTTCGACAAGCACGTTCGACTCAAACACTTCCAAATAGGTGACCTAGTCCTGAAAGAAGTGGATGCAGCCGGGAGATCGGCGGTCGTAGGAAAGCTCAACCCTAATTGGGAGGGACCGTTCATCATTCATGAAGCACTCGCAACAGGAGGGTATCGCCTACAAAATCAGGAAGGGGAGCTCTTGGGGAACACATGGAGCAGCGATGATCTAAAGAGGTTTTACCCCTGAGTAAGGATGTATACCCTTCTCTTATGTAAACTGATTGCTTAATAATAAAACCCCCTGAAACAAGGGACGAAGAAGATTTTTCAGAATAGCAGGCCGTAAAAGAAGAAAGCGGGTGAAGTCGATCTCCTAGTCGGGCGGGGAAACTGGCCCCCGACTTGATTCTCGTAAAACCCAGAACGGATGATGGGACGGTGCCTCGGTAGTGCGTTATCCTAAAAACTAAGCCTCTGCATCGATGGTCGAGATCAGCTCCCCCCATGCACGTTGGTTGAGTTACCCTCCGACCGCATCTCTCATCCGACTGGGGAGATTATCAGGAAGAAGTCTGGGCGCCGACCTCCCAATTCGACGAAGAAATGATCGACTTAACCGATCAGGGGGCCCTTGAATAAAGGTGTTATGTACCCTCGAGGGATGAGAACCCCTCACGAAGTGTTTCGTTTCCAATTATTCTTCTCCGATCGTGCAAGTTGATGTGCTTAGGCGTGCTTAACTCCCCGTTCAATTGTTGAGCAGCAGGAAACAGGTTGTGGCGACATTCGGCATCCGAGCAGGATGGAGACCTTGGGATGTTGTGTTCCCTTGGAAGGTGCTCCTCTGGAACCTCCCCGACAGACATTCCCTACAGTGTCAACCCCTTCAACAGCAGGATGGAGACCTTGGGATGTTGTGTTCCCTTGGAAGGTGCTCCTCTGGAACCTCCCCGACAGTCATTCCCTACTGTGTCAACCCCTTCAACAGCAGGATGGAGACCTTGGGATGTTGTGTTCCCTTGGAAGGTGCTCCTCTGGAACCTCCCCGACAGTCATTCCCTACTGTGTCAACCCCTTCAACAGCAGGATGGAGACCTTGGGATGTTGTGTTCCCTTGGAAGGTGCTCCTCTGGAACCTCCCCGACAGTCATTCCCTACTAAGTTGTCCTCCTCAATGGCACCAGCTTCACACTAGAATGAAGACTATCGGGGATATGAATCCCCTTGGCCCCGACCGTCTTTACCTATCTAACGCCATTTCTTAGAAGTCATGATGCGAGCATGATGCCAACTCGCAGGGACGCGAGTAGGTATATAGGCGAGAAGCAAATCTGGCGATGAGTAGGTCAAAGGAGCGAGTAAGGCAGATGGTCGGCCGATCCGATTTCTTACTAAGCCATCCTAACGAGAAAGACGAGGAAATATGCGAGCCTATGAGCCTAGCGAGATCACATCAGCACAAGGAAAATTCACCGAGAAAATAAATATTGCTATCAGAATGATTGTGATCTACCAAAAATATATATACTCGCAGAGACGCGAGAAGCACAAGAAATGTCAAAAAATAAACAGTTTACTTTGACGGCGGAGCATACTCGGCCGAATCCGATTCATCCTCTTCCTCGTTGTCATCCTCGTCGCTGGCATTTAGGATGTCCGATAGAAGGCCCTCCGTCGTTAAGCTATCCTCCCCAGGTGCCAGCAAGCCGGCCACCGAAAGCTTCGCAAAAATTAAGTCCCCGGCGGCTAGGGCGATTTCTCGCCGAAGGGACGAAAGCTCCTACGATGTCATGAACGAGCCAGGGGTTCGGCGAGAAGGTCCTGCTTCCGAGAAGGAGAACGCCGCCATCCTCGATTCTAGATCGGCGTTACGAACCTGCGACGCCTCCAGCAAGGCTTGGCTCGCCCGCAGGTCGCATTCAAGCTTGGAGATCGTCTCCGCCGCCACCAACTGCTCTTCCTGAACATGCGAGAAGGACAGGTTAGAAGATATGAAGCGAAGATAGTTAGTTTTAATCCAAGCTCGCGTAAGGTACCAAGATCACCTCGAAACTCCGGCTGGACTCGGCTTTGTCCTCGGCCACCTTGGCGCGCTTTAGGGCCTCATTCTCTCGCTTCTCGGCCTCCAGCGTTAACTTCCGATGAAGCGCAAGCTCCAACTCAGAGCCGAGAAGATTCCGCGCGGTCTGGTGGAATAGATCAGAAGCTCGCAGCATTGCGCGCGATCCCTGGTCGGCAAGAAAGCGAGGAGTAGCGTCCCGCAAAACCTTCGCATCATCGCGACCGTAGAGGCCGAACAAGATGCTGAAGGCATCATCGTTCGGGACCTCATCCTCGCTCCACGAGGGTAGGCGAGTGCTCAAGGTCACCTTGCTACGCTCCCGACTCCAAGCGATCAGAGGCTCGCCGTCCAAGCCCCTGTTCAGCGAACCCTGCCCAAAGTTGGGATGGTTCTCAGGGGCACTATCTTCCTCCTCGTGAGCCCGCTCCTCCGCCGCACGCCAGGCAACTTCCTTCCTCTTCCTTTTCTTAACCGCGGGAGGTTCGTCCTCGGCCGGCCATCCAGCTGCGCGAAGGATCTCAGCCTCGGCGCCGACCCCGGGATGGATCTCCACGACCGGAGACCCCTGCTCGCCATCTTCCTCCTTGCCTTGTTGCATTTGCATCGGGTCGACCACAGGAGAACGAGGAGGTGGGGTCTGACCCCCCACAGGGAGGATCGTGGTGGGAAGATGCCGACAAGCTAAAGATAGTCGTTAGACCGAGAAATAAAAGTAAAATTATTAGCAGCGGCTAAGGAAGGTTACCCTCGGCAGGCGGCACATAGGCGAGATGGTCCACGTCCTTTCGCCAGAATTTGATGTCAAGTTTCTTGTTCTTTAGGGCAACGAAGAGCTCCTCGCGCCGACCCCGGAGCGATGGGGTGGCGAGCACCCCGGAAGGTCTTTGTTGAGAGCGATTTGGTACATGCGAGAAGTCACCCGTGACGAAGATGAACTTCTCGCTCCACCGGTGGACCTTGTTCGAAGTTCCGACCACCTTACAGTGATGGCTGCCGAAGAAGATCACCCCCTCCTTGGTCGCTCCCATGTAGAAGATCTTGCGGAAGACGTCCAAGTCAAAAGCGATCTTCTCGCTCCGAAGGAAGCAGAGGTAGCCGATGATCATCGCTACCCCATTCGTATTAATCTGGGCGGGGACCCAGCCGTAATACCGAAGAATCTGGCAGAACTCGGGCCAGAGAGGAAGGCGCAGGCCGACCTCGAAGTGCGACAAGGAGAAGGCGAGCTTGCCCTCTGAAAAAGTATTAATCCACTCATGGGTAGCGGGAAGGCCAACCCGGAAGCCTTGCGCGAGGTGTTGATGGACGAATCTCTCCAGATCGTCCGCGCGGGTGATGGGTTTCTTGAACTTATGGGCGACAAAGTTCTCGGCATAGGACAAGCGACGGGTCTCCGCTTCCAAAGAAGGAGTCATCGTAACGAGTAGGAAAAAGGAGACGAGAAGGAAAGACGATTGAAGAAATTCGAGAAAGCGCACCGATTTCGGACCCCTACCCCCCTATTTATAGAAATAGGCAAAAGGGAAAGGGGGGATCGCGACAATGATTCGTGCGAGGTACCTAACTACTCGCTAACAAAGAAATCGCGCAGATATCTCATACGCATTAACAACTTTCTCGCTGTTAGGCGATGATCGCAAGAAACGCGAGAAAGCCCTGCAGAAGACATATCCAGATAAAAGCAAAGCGATAAGATTTGAAAGTCGCAGCACGCAGATAATCCTGGATTATTACAACACTCGCAGAATAATGTTCAAGCAATATAAATCAGCAAGCAATCCTAGTTGACAGGGGGATCGCCGCGCCTGTCCGAGGTCGCACCAAATCGCCCGTTGAACCCCAGCTGACGCGCGAAGGCCATCTGTTAATTCGCTCTCGCCAGGAACTCCTTGCCAAGCCGGATGTGCTCCTCCATACGATTCAACGTCCCAAGGGACCCCAAACTCGCGCGAAGGCTGCGCACTTCGGCCTTCAGCGCCTCATAGCGATGTTCTATGCCGACCATGCGACTGTCCAGCTCCGTGACGAGATAGTGCTTTCCCTCCGCCATCTGTAGCCGATGCTCGAATTCTTCGATATTCGAGACGCGCCCTTCAAGCGAGGTTATTCGACGATGAACCTCGTAGGCCAGCAACCTATCTACCTTTATCTCCAGGTCGAGGTAGGCGGAGGCCATCTTCGTCCTGTACTCGCGAGTAGGAAGTCCAAGCGCGTCGATAAAGGCAGACCCCGGAGACATGGCATGGGCTGGAAGATGGCGAGTTAGAGGAAGAATCACCCTAAAACAGTGCTCTACGATAATTATACCTGCCCGCGCAGGTGCCGTTCTCGGTTGATGACGAGGAGGCGAAGGAGATCGCCGAGGAACGTCCCGACGAGGAGGAGAGGCAATCCGACGAGGGGATGGAGTTCGCCGTGGACTGGGTCTTCGCCAAGGAGATCGGCGAGGAGACGGTGAGCGCCGAGAAGTGTGCCGGCCCCCTGGTCGCCCACCTCTTCCGTTGTGCGACGACGGCCCGCTGTCAGAGCGCCGAGGAAGCTGAGCCGTGGGGACAGCCGAGGAAGATCCTCCCTCCCCCCTTCCTCCAACAATAGTAACCCGGGAGTTCTTTAGCAATATGCGATTCCCGCCTGTCACGCGCTCAGGAATAGGGGACGGAGGCCGAAGCGGTTCTCGCGCGGGGATGACCCCTGCGGGAAGGACCGGTGGGGGCGGTAGGTGCTGAGAACCTACACGCTCTATCACCGGGGATGTCTGCATATTCGTCCTCACGGGAGATTCACCTGCAAAAGAACGTCAGCATCAACGAAGAGTCCCCACAGGAATCGCAATATCTCGACAAAGCGCTTACCTTCTCGGAGAGGGTCCTTGTTGGCGTTCTGGGGTTCGTCCTCGGCAGCAGTTAGAACCATTTCGTCAACCAACCTCTCCGCAGTCAACGGCGCAAGGGAAGGCTCAGGCGTGGAGGTCGCCGGATTCGCCCGAAGAACCTCCTCGGCCAAGGGGCTAAGGCGACGATCGGAAGCCCCCCTTTTCCTCTTGCGAGTTTCTGAGCTTTTCGTCTTCTGCATTAATTTCATCAACAGCTCGGTCTTCGCGAGCATCTACTCGGCGGACAACATCTCGTCAGTTCTAAAAAAGTGGCGTGCCAAGGAAGGACCACCCCCCTCTATTTATAGACTTGCAGGGGTCCTAGGCCTGCCGAGTAGGTGGGTTTCCCGCCAGAAGAGGCTCGTCGAATAAGGTTTGGATGATTCTTTCCGACCAACAATGTTGCTCGCAAAGAGCGGGGATTGTGTACAACCCTCATTCTCCGAGGGTCGGCCCCACTAAAGGCCACGTAGGCGGAGGTCAAGGCAGGAGTCAACAATCCAGAAGACGAAAGAAGATCAAGGGTTTTCGTTGTGCGAGAAGGTACTCGCTCGCCCCATTGCGAGAAGGAAAGGCCTGCTCGGCCAGGCGAGGAAGCCGTGAACTCGGACCTACTTGCCTATAGGCGACTTAGCCAACCAACTCGCCTGTTAGGACTGAGGTCCTTACCTGCTCGCCCACATATTGCCTTGTCTAAAAAACCTACTCTAGGGGGTCAGGGATGGCCATCTGTTTCCACCCCCCCCCCCCCCCCCAGGATTTGTCTATAAATAGACCCCCAGGGGTACTAGAAATGACACTTGTCAAAATCAGAGATGCACCCCTCCCCCTTTGACAATCAAGATAGCAAGTGCCTACCTAGTACCGAGCTCGGCCATTCGTGGTTTTGGAGGAGAAGACTCTCTAGAGCTTCTGGGTACGTGGTGGGACCTCCCTGCCGCAGCACCTGGGGTTGTGTCTCTTTTCTCTTCATTTCTTCCGTAGTGGCTAACCAAAACCTTTTCGCTGAACCGCTGGGCAAGTAGCCTCAGGCCGCATTGATCCGAATTTTGGGGCCCGGATTTTCTAGGCCTCAACAACCACCATCCGTTAATGCGGGGCAGCCCAACCGGCGCTAACAGGCCCATGATTCAGATTCCGATGGGGACTCTCTCCTAGTAACCCCTCAAGAACCCCGCCCCGAGCGTGGCTTCGACATTACTAGGACCATTAAGATTAATGCCCCCACGTACGATGGCTTGGGAGACCCCCAGATCTTCCTTACCTAGATTGTAGACATAGAGTGCT
This sequence comes from Dactylorhiza incarnata, assembly GCA_033032865.1. Classification (NCBI taxonomy): domain Eukaryota; kingdom Viridiplantae; phylum Streptophyta; class Magnoliopsida; order Asparagales; family Orchidaceae; genus Dactylorhiza; species Dactylorhiza incarnata. Next base: position 1,721,361 of record JAWHQI010000298.1, read on the forward strand.
ATTACGAATGGCACAACCTGACAGACCCTCAAAAGGTCCAAGTTGCCAGGATGAAGTTAACGGGTCGTGCGAAAATTTTTTGGGTGAATGAGGAGCGGAGATTGTGAAAGTGCACAGTTAACCTCACTAGAATTCTCTAGAGGGGGGGGGGGGTGAATAGAGATTAAAAATATTTTGTGCAATTATATATATATATATATGTGTAGTGATCATAGATTAAGGCTTCCCACACACCAACAAGAATTAAGCAAGTAAAGAAAGTAAATGCAAGAAAAGAAATCACAACACAACACAATGAAATATAGTGGTTCCCCATACTTTGGGTAGTCCACTCTTCTACCCCCTTTGGTAGGAATTCACTATCTTGCACTGAGTCTTTTGATAAGGAGACTTTTAGAACCAACTGAGTCTTTTTAAAAGGAGACTCTTAGAACCAGTACAACTGAATTTTTTGAAGAGAGATTCTAAAAACTCTTTTATAGTATTTGAGAGTGAAATGAATGTAAAGAAGAAAGAGAAACAATATAAAGACAAGAAGGAATCTTCTTCCTAGCAAGAAGATTGGAAGCACAAGAAGTAGTGAATGAAATCTCTTCTATAGTGAGAAGAAGATTTGTAGCTTTTCTCTCCTTTAGTGAGAGCTATCAGAGTTTGCAGCAGAGTGGCTTCATAAGCAGGAGAAGATGGAAGCTTGATGGTTGCTGCAGGATTATTTCTCAATTCTCTCTCTTTTTCACTTGGGAGCTTTTCCTCTTTTTCAAATGTAAAAATGGTGGATCACTTGTATGTATTCTTTGCCGACCTCCTTGTTATTTTATAGCTCTGTCCATTCAAATAATACTTTAGGAGGATAATTGATTAGCAGACAGAGAAATAGAAAGATAGAAATATTTCCATAATAATTATATCAATAGAAGGAAAGAATTCATTCTGATTTCAAATAATGTCCATAATGTTTTTAATCAAATTAGCCAAGAATCTATTAGAGGAAAATAATGATTCAGAACGGCTATAAAGAATAAATTGATTCCATATAAATCAGATCTATAAAAGAAGGAAAGAGATCTAGCGATTTTTGAATTAAACATAGAAATCGACGTGCGTCGATTACTATTCGACGTAAGCGTCGAATTCGTCCTGGCTGGACGTCGAGAGAAGAATAAGGAAGGTGCGTCGACTAAGGTGCGTCGACTTCTCAAGATGCGTCGACTAGAAGTCAGACCTACGTCGACATAGGATACGTCGAATTCTTCTTAAAGTTACTTCGACTCATTCTGAAAGGAACGACGACACCACTTCGACGTTGCGTCGAATACTATTCGACGCATATTTACTTAACCTTGACTTTTCTTTCTTAGAAAACATATTCAACTCATTTTCAGAGGTTAAGAGAAATCATTTTCCCAACAATCTCCCCCTATTTGTCTTAACCCTATTTAGAGAGAAATTGTGTCAGCATATTGATCAATCACAACAAAGCATTTAAGCAAGTAGAAGAAAAATTAGAAAAGGAAATCTTATAAACAAACTTCATGTTCAGATCAATCAGTTTTCAACCATAAATATATCAGTCATGGTTTTTAAGGCATTTCAGGAGGGGTAGGAGGAGTCTTCCTTTTTCTAGTGAATACAACTGTTTTAAGAGAGGGGGGTTGCTCCTTCTCAGCACCAGGTAGTTCACTCAGCTCCCCCTGAGTTACATCAGTTTGCTCCCCCTGGGATGGAACTTCCTTGGTTGCTTCTACTTCTGCCTCTTCAGTTTCTTTTTCAGTTCCAGCTACAGTCATAGCAGCATCTGGCCCCTGAGCTCCTATTTCACCTATCACAGTATCTAGCTCCCCCTGAGTTTCAGCTTCTTTATTTTTCTCACTATCTGCCACATCTTCCTTTTCAACTTCATTTTCTGCTCTGCTTACCTCCCCTTGTAACAGTACCACTTGATTTGCAGCTTCTCTTGCTATATTGAGTACCTCTATTATTTGTTATTCAGAATGTAGCTCAGGTACTATCTCATTTCCATTTGTCTTGAGCAGTGCAAGACAATCAGTTTTTGAGGTAGGAGGTGACTTGTGGGAGAGAGATTTAGGAGTGGAGGGCTTCTCTTCATCTAGCTTCTCCCCCTTCTTGACCTTCTTGGCCAAGGAGGTTAAGAAAGACCTGGTTACTTTAGAGGAAGAGAGAGAGGTCTTAAGACTTTGCACAGAGGCACTGACCCCATCTATTTGGGTGTGCATGTGTAGGATGGAGGAATGAATCTGGGAGCAGTGCTCATCCAACATTGCTTGGAATGTTTGCGCTACTGATGCAATGCACTGAGTGAGGAGAGCTTCAGTGGATGCAGATGGTTCATATTGTGGTTGGTGATGAGGAGAGAGTGGTGGAGGTGGTGATGAAGCTGGAGAGAAGTTAGTTGATACATGAGGTATGGGTGATAAAGGAGGTGGAGAGGATGAGAAAGTATGAGGAGGAAGAGATGGAGAAACTGCTGTTTGAGCAGGTGTTTGAGAAGAGGTAGGTAGAGTAGGAGTTGTGAGAGTGGTAGAGACTAGTGGAGTAGATGATGGTGGTAGAGAAGGATTTTCTCTTTGAGGAGAAGGAGGAGGAGATGGATGAACAGGAGAGTTAGGAGGAGATGGAGTGTTTTCAGGAATGGAACCAGGCTTAGGGATTTGCCTGGTCCATTTGGAGAATAGAGCTATTGACATCCTTTTCCCTAGAGGAATAGGGATTCCTTTTGACCTCCATAGGTCAGGGAAGGAGTGGATGAGTACTTGACTCATAATCCTCATATATGCATTTTCTTTGTGTGAGTATTTAGAGCTTATCATCTTAAGCAAGCATGTGGCCCAGTCCACCTTCTTCTTCAGCACCAGGGCCCCCATGATATTCAGTTGCTGCTTGGGCACTGCATCACGGGCTGAGGTCTTGTATATCAGGATTTTTCCTACTATATCTGCTAGCAATCTGTACTCCTCAGAAAAGTCTATTTTCTTTAGATGGATTGGTTTATCCTTTGAAAACTTCATGGTGGTTAACAGATGCTTGATTTCATCAGGTGTGAGGTCTATAGATTCATCACCTAATAAGGGAGTGATGAACACTTATTTAGTTATTCTTTAGAAGCTGATTTTCTTTCCCTATTTGCTTTGAACAAAGATAATATTAGGGTGTACCTGATGGAAGATCAAAGGTTGTCCTAATGTGTTCTGCAGATATTGAGACAGGTGTCTCATGGATTGTTCCTTGGATTTCTCCTTGTTCAGATATCTGAACATGAGTCATCAGCTCTGTGAGCTCTGTTTCCAGGAGCTTGCATCTTGTGGAGATGAGCTTATCTAGTCCAGCTTCAGTGAACAGAGCAATGATGCTCTTGTAGTTTTCTGCGGCGGCTTGGAAAGATGCAAGGTCAATGTCGAAACCAGAGTTGGTCTTGGGAGCCATTTTAGGTCAGTGAGAGAGAGAGAGGAAGAAATCGGCTGGACTGAGAAGCAAGAAGGATGCAGAGTAGTGAAGGTTTCTAACTGAAGAGTCTTTTTAAGTCAGGTGAAACGTCGAAATGCGACACTATTCGAGGCTTATTCGGTACTTCAGTGGATGTGACCGAAAATATTTTAGTATTGCCGCTCGTTTTCATGAAATCGACGTTACGTCGAGTGGAATTCGACGTAAGCGTCGATACAGCCCGCGTTAAGATGCTAGGGTTTCGTATCGACGTATGCGTCGATTGTAGTCGACGGATGCATCGATTTCGCTTATTGAGTTGAGTCATCGGCGGTGCGTCGATTAGAAGTCGACGTGACTTTTAATTTTCCTGAAAAATTCTAGGTGTTTATTTCTTTTTATCTCTTCCTAATCCTAAAGGTTTCTAAGTTAGTCTTGGACTAATTTTCACAGATAGTTTGATTGATTGTGCCAACATTATTTGGCAAGGTGGCCAGTTTTGTTACATATGTAGCACTTGATTATCTTAGTATTGTAAGAATTTAAGTTTAGAGAGGGATAGAAGTGTTGATTAGGATAGAAAGTTTGATTTAGATGGGAATTTTGGTTTGGATAGAGGTGTTGATTAGGATAGAAATCATGATTAGGATGAATGGGTCCTGAATAGGGTTAAGATGGAAGGTTTTTGGAGGATAGGCATTTAAGTTGCTCTGAGTTTTGATGCGTCGATATCTATTCGACGTATGTTGATAGTTGCGTTGATTTATAGGCGCTTTCTCCAGATTGCGTTGATCTGGTATCGATGCATGAACAATGTTGTGTCAATTTGATGTCGACGTACTTTTATTCAAGCGTCGAGTTGAGGTCGAGGCATCTGAGAGATTGCGTCGAGTAGAATTCGACGCACTATCATTCATATGTCGATATGAAGTCGACGCAATTGTATCTTCATAAATTTTCTATTTCCCTTTTTCTAATTTTGCTCTTTTATGTATTGTTTCTTTTGGCTTAGTTGCTTCTTCAGATGAAGTTTGAGAGTCATCAGCTGAATAATATGATGTTTCATCAAATTGTTTTATTTCCTTGAGGGAGTCTTCTTCCTTATTTAGTGAGTCTTTTTCTTGGTTTGATTTGATAGGTTTGGTGAATTTTACAGGGATCATCCAAGCAGGTTTGTTGGATGGAATTTGGCTGGTTGAGGGATCAGCCCCTAGACCAAGATTTTTATGTCTCTTTTTTGTTGTTCAGTGATTTCCTTGAGAGTTTGGCTTCTCATTTTTATTGATTCTTCAAAAGCTTTTTCCTAGGATACCTTATCCTTAAGGAGCTGGTTTTCTATTCTAGCCCTTTCTACCTCCTTTTCTATGATGTTAGCCCTTAATTCATAATTTTTAGAGCATTTAACTTCTCTATTTCTCTGGTTTTTAGCCATATTAATTTATTCTTTTAGATCCTTAATTTCTTGCTTAGCTTTTAGTTGATCTAGACACATTCCCATAAAATCATTTCTAAAATTATCACTTTGAAAATCTATTTCATCAAAAATGCTTACCTCATCCTTGTACTCAGATTCCTCTATGAGAATAAGGCTATTTTCTCTTTCATCTTCAAAAGATATGCTTTCTTCTGATCCTGTCTCACTCCATGATTTGGTATCATCATCTTTCTTTGAGCCTTCAAGTGCCATTAAGCATAGGTATTCTTGCTTAGGCTCTTCATTGTCACTCTTAGAAGAGGAGCTGTCCTCAGAGTCTGTTTCACTCCAGGCTTCTGCAATAAAGCCTCTTTCTTTCTTCTTCCCCTTTTTCTTGGGATCTTTCTTTTTCAGATCTTTCTTTGTCTCAGCATTTTCTGGACATTCTGGGCAATATGTCCAGGTTTCCTGCAAGAATAACAAATAATTTCTTTAGTAGGAGTTTTGCCATACCTTGGTTTTGACTCTCTCCTTCTTGATCCACCTGTCCTGACCCATTTCTTGAATTTTTTGGCCAGGAAACTGAATAGTTCTTCTTCAGTGACAGAGCTTCCTTCTTCTGTTGCTTTTAATGCAATGTTTCTGTCTTTTGAAGAAGTTGGGGTGTTTTCTCTTCTCTTCTCTGGTTTTCAGCAGTTGCTCATAGGATCTGAGTTTTCCTAAGAGAGCATCTGTTGAAATTTACCTTTGTCCTCTTGTGTCTCTTATTGCCCATATCCTTGAGTCCCATGAACTTGGGAGACTCATCAGCAATTTGTCATTGATCTCTGTGAGAGAGATTTCTCTATCCAAGTCCCTTAGTTGATTGATGATCAGACTGAATCTGTCAAACATCTCAGAGATGCTTTCTTCATTCTTCTTTTGGAAGTTCTCATATTGAGAGATCAATAGAGCCTTCCCATCTTTCCTTTCATCAGCACTTCCTTCTACCATCTTTATGAGAGCCTCCCAAATTTCTTTGGCTGATTCATAATCAACAACCCTTTGAAAGATTTCATCAGAGAGGGTTGAGACCAGAATATTTACAGCTTTTGCATCACATGTTCCTGCCTTCTTCTCTTCAACTGTCCACTCAGCCTTTGGGACAAGTGTTTGAGTCACTTCACCACTTGAGTCTTTTCTATAAGGCTTGGGAGGGCCTGCCAAGATAACATTAAATAATTCTTCATCAATAGAATTCATATAAATCCTAATTCTTATTTTATAAACTGCAAACTTTTCAAGATTGCACATTGGTGGTCTGGTGGAAGCATAATCTTTGATTTGTGCCATGTGAAAAATAATTTTTAGAAATATATATATATATATATATATATATATATATAAGAGGTAGGATCTTTTTGATCAAGGAGTTAAACTTTTTAGATCAACCTGGCTATGATACCAATTGAAAGTGCACAGTTAACCTCACTAGAATTCTCTAGAGGGGGGGGGGTGAATAGAGATTAAAAAAATTTTGTGCAATTATATATATATATATATATATATATATGTGTTGTAATCACAGATTAAGGCTTCCCACACACCAACAAGAATTAAGCAAGTAAAGAAAGTAAATGCAAGAAAAGAAATCACAACACAACACAAGGAAATATAGTGGTTCCCCAAACTTTGGGTAGTCCACTCTTCTACCCCCTTTGGTAGGAATTCACTATCTTGCACTGAATCTTTTGATAAGGAGACTCTTAGAACCACCTTGAGTCTTTTGATAAGGAGACTCTTAGAACCAACTGAGTCCTTTGAAAAGGAGACTCTTAGAACCAGTACAACTGAATTTTTTGAAGAGAGATTCTAAAAACTCTTTTACAGTATTTGAGAGTGAAATGAATGTAAAGAAGAAAGAGAAACAATATAAAGACAAGAAGGAATCTTCTTCCTAGCAAGAAGATTGGAAGCACAAGAAGTAGTGAATGAAATCTCTTCTATAGTGAGAAGAAGATTTGTAGCTTTTCTCTCTTTTAGTGAGAGCTATCAGAGTTTGCAGCAGAGTGGCTTCAGAAGCAGGAGAAGATGGAAGCTTGATGGTTGCTGCAGGATTATTTCTCAATTCTCTCTCTTTTTCACTTGGGAGCTTTTCCTCTTTTTCAAATGTAAAAATGGTGGATCACTTGTATGTATTCTCTGCCGACCTCCTTGTTATTTTTTAGCTCTGTCCAATCAAATAATACTATAGGAGGATAATTGATTAGCAGACAGAGAAATAGAAAGATAGAAATATTTCCATAATAATTATATCAATAGAAGGAAAAAAATTCATTCTGATTTCAAATAATGTCCATAATGGTTTTAATCAAATTAGCCAAGAATCTATTAGAGGAAAAAAATGATTCAGAACGGCTATAAAGAATAAATTGATTCCATATAAATCAGATCTTTAAAAGAAGGAAAGAGATCTGGCGATTTTTGAATTAAACATAGAAATCGACGTGCGTCGAATATTATTCGACGTAAGCGTCGAATTCGTCCTGGCTGGACGTCGAGAGAAGAATAAGGAAGGTGTGTCGACTAAGATGCATCGACTTCTCAAGATGCGTCGACTAGAAGTCAGAGCTACGTCGACATAGGATACGCCGAATTCTTCTTAAAGTTACTTCGACTCATTATGAAAGGAACGTCGACACCACTTCGACGTTGCGTCGAATACTATTCGACGCATATTTACTTAACCTTGACTTTTATTTCTTAGAAAACATATTCAACTCATTTTCAGGGGTTAAGAGAAATCATTTTCCCAACAGATTAGGAGCCAGGCAGGGAGTCCCACCTATAGGTTGGTCGATGATGAAGAATTTGCTAACCGATCAGTACGTCTCTGCGTACCACCGAACACAGATGTTCGATGAGCTGGCCACCCTGCGGAAGGGCTCAAACTCGTTAGCTGAGTATATGGGAGATCTGAAGGACTGTATGGTGCGTTGTGATCTTAGGGAAGTTCCTGAGGTTAACCTATCGAGATTTCGTAAGGGGTTTCACCCCAATATTCAACGGAAGGTCCTGCGCTATGGTCACACTGACCTGAACACGACTTTCAATGCCGCCCTCGACATTGAAAAGCATCTAGCCTCGAAGGCCCACTCCCGTTATTCCTACACGAAGAACAAGTCCACTGTTGGAGCGTCTTCCTCCACATATCCGGACAAGGGAAAGTTTAGGTCTTCCGAGTCAAAGTCTGTAATGATCACTGCTAGAAACAGTAGGAATCCCGCAAGTGAGCGTGTCCCCATAGGGAAGGTTAGCAAGGCCAATACTACTTGTTATTCTTGCGGCATAAAAGGTCACTATGCCTTTGAATGTCCAATAAAGACTAAGGCCATAGCCCTGTTAGATTCGACTACCGACCCCGCTGATTACGTATATGAGGCTGAAGAGGAGAGTGACCCAGATGGGGTCCCAAGTGTATCTTGACCACTCCTCGTCTGTTAGATGATTGGAAGAGGACGAGTATATTTTCCCTGATTTTTAAGAGTGGTGAGAAGCTTTGCAAGCTGATTATTGATAGTGGTAGTTGTGTGAATGTCATTTCTGAGAGCGCCGTCACACGAATGAACTTGGCCACAGAACCACACTCGACCCCATATCAGGTAGCTAGGATCAGCAAGATCACCATCTCGGTCACCAAGCGGTGCCTGGTCCCCCTCTCATTCAAATCCTATACTGTTGAGGTTTGGTGTGATGTCCTACCGATGGATGCTTGTCATGTGTTATTAGGCCGCCCTTGGCTCTATGATCGCGATGTGACGCATTTTGGTAGGCCCAACACTTATGAATTTAAATTCAATGGCAAAACCATTATCTTGAGGCCGACCATCCCATAGGAGCCAGTAGTTTTGGCTAAGGACACCAGTATCCCAGTGGAGAGGAAGACGTTGAGCCTAGTTGGTAGGAAGGAGTTTGTGAAGGATCCATTTCTTGATGGAGTGATGTATGCACTAGTACTTATGAGTGCGAAGCCCGATTCTAGTGTTTTGGATGATCTGCCCAGAGAGTTATGGGTACTGTTGGAAGAGTATAGGTATGTGTACCCAGAGGAGTTGCCGTCGTCATTCCCCCCGCTTAGGGATATTCAGCATGCGATAGATCTAATCCCGGGCTCCTCCTTGCCCAACTAGCCCCATTATCGACTCCATCCTGCTGCTCACACGGAGTTACAGGCCCAAATTGAGGACCTGTTTAAGAAGGGGTTCATTAGGACTAGCATGAGTCCATGTGCGGTACCAGCCTTGCTTGCCCCCAAGAAGGATGGTACATGGCGGATGTGTGTTGATAGCCATGCTATCAACAAGATTACCATCAAGTATAGGTTTCCTATTCCACGATTAGATGACCTCTTAGATGTCTTATCTGGCACCACCATATTTTCGAAGTTAGATTTACGGAGTGGCAATCACCAGATTAGGATCCGCGAGGGAGACGATTGGAAGACTGCGTTTAAGTCTAAGGATGGGTTGTACGAGTGGCTTGTGATGCCATTTGGGCTATCCAATTCCCCCAACACCTTTTCACGGATGATGACCCACGTCTTTCGTCCGTTCATGGGTAGGTTTGTGGTAGTCTACTTTGACGATATATTGATTTATAGCAGCACCACTGCCGAAACACTATTTCTTAACCTAAAGAAGTGCGCATTCTATGTCCCTGAAGTGGAGTTTTTAGGCTACATAGTCGGATCGGAGGGCATTAGAGTTGACCCTAGCAAGGTCCAATTCATTAAGGACTGGCCCGAGCCGACCACTTTACGATAGGTGCGTAGTTTCCACGAGTTAGCTACATTTTACTGCCGTTTTATACGGGATTTTAGTAGCATCATGACCCCCATTACTGATTGCATGAAGAAGGGCGAGTTCACCTGGATGAAGTCTGCCACCCATGCTTTTCAACGCATTAAGGAGCTAATGACTAAGGCACCTGTATTACGTCTACCTGACTTTGCCAAAGTCTTTGAGCTTACTTGTGACGCTTCTGGTTCAGGAATAGGAGGTGTTTTGAGTCAGGAAGGGCACCTAGTGAGTTACTTTAGTGAGAAGTTATCTGGCGCTAAGTTAAATTATTCGAACTACGATAGGGAATTTTATGCGGTTGTGCGGTGTTTACACCATTGGAGGCACTATCTCCTCTCCAAGGAGTTTGTCATCCTCTCCGATCACGAGGCATTGCGGTTCATCAATGGCCAGCATAAAATCAGCCCGCGTCACGCTAAGTGGGTAGCTTTCCTACAAGGTTACACGTTTAATCTTAAGCACCTTAAGGGAGCTGACAACCGAGTCGCGGATGCTCTTAGCCGCCTTACCCTTATACTATCCACTATGGAGGTTAATGTTGTAGGATTCGAGCGCATTAAGGATGAGTACGCTACCTGCCCAGATTTTTAGGATTCATATTTATCTGCGCAGGATAGTTCCCCCACGACTATATCTGTGTTTGTTATTAAGGACGTCTATCTATTTAGGCATGGAAAGTTATGTATCCCGCAGTCATCTTTACGTCTTCATATCATCTGGGAACTGCATAGCGTCAGATTGATTGGCCATTTCGGTAGGGATAAGACCGTTACGCTAGTTGAGGAGAAATTTTATTGGCCTAAACTTAAGGCGATGGTGGGAAGGGTAGTGAGTAGTTGTCGTACCTGTCAAGTATCCAAGGGCACCAAGACCAACGTAGGATTATACACCCTTACCGATCCCTTCCACACCATGGGAAGACGTGAGTATGGACTTTGTTTTAGGCCTACCCACCACTTTACGCCCTCACGATTCTATTTTTGTAGTTGTGGATAGGTTTTCGAAAATGGCATATTTTATTCAGTGCACTAGGACCAACGATGCGTCTCACATAGCAAAATTATGTTTTAAGGAAGTCGTTAGTCAACGTGGAGTGCCGAAGACAATAGTCTCAGATAGAGATGTGAAGTATACGAGTTATTTCTGGAAAATGCTATGGATTTTAATGGGTACCAAATTATTGTTTTCCGCCGCCTATCACCCGCAAACCGATGGGCAGACGGAAGTGGTTAATCGGAGTTTGGGTAATCTTCTTAGATGTCTTGTGAGCGATCACAAAGGCACGTGGGACCTACTTCTTCCCCATGCCCAATTGGCCTACAATTATTCGAAAAATAGGTCCACGGGTATGTCTCCAAATGAGATTGTTCACGGGTACAAAGCCCCTGTTCCGCTTGACTTGGTTCCGTTGCCCCCAACGTACAAAGCAAGTCATTTTGCATAATCCTTCGCGCAACACATTCATGATCTACATGCACGTATACGGGCTACCTTGACCTCTCAATATGATTCCTATCAAGCGCTCGCTAATCTACATAGGAGAGTGTCACACCTTAAAGTTGGCGATCTGGTTTTAGTCCGGTTAGTTCCCGAACGACTGCCATCTGGCACCGTTAAAAAGTTAGCACCAAAGCGCGCCGGCCCTTTTCAGATTATAAAGAAGCTAGGTGACAATGCTTTTGTTTTGGATTTGCCTGCGGATTGGGGTATCTCCCCTATTTTTAATGTCTCGGATTTGACGTTGTTTGTTTCGCCTCCACAAGAGTTGAATTCTTTGTCGTCTTCTCCCTCCACTAAAATTTCTAATGGGTTGGGGAGTGGTAGTTCGGATGATCTCTCTCTTTCGGTCCCCACAGGTATATCATCAAATGGTGAGTTGCATTCTTTTATTCCTACTGCTGACATGTTTCCCAGGTTTCCCAAGACAGTTCTCACTCCAGATACGATACTTGCTGCTGAGCCACTTGCTACTGCTGATGGTGTTACTTACCGCTTCCTCATCCGTTGGCGTGACCGCCCCCCTTCGGACGACTCATGGGTACTCGAGACGGAGCTTCGACGCTTGGATGCTGACCTTCTCCACCGCTATCTTTCGGACCACGCATTGGTGATACGTGATTTTGAGACGGGGAGGATTGATGGCGCGACCCCTCCTACACTACTTGATGATGATCTGGTTGCCGAGGCACAACGACATAAGGATTTTAGGCGCCATGTTGATGCTAACGGAAGGCAGCGCTACAACCTCCGCCTGCGGCATGCTAAGTCCGCTTGAAGACCAAGTTATCTATTTATTATGCATTTTATTTCATATTTGTGAAATATAAAATTATTACATGTTTGGGTAATAATTTTATATTTTATTTGAGTATTTTTATTTGTTTATTTCCTGCATTTAAAACAATTGGTGTGTATTTAACTGTGCGGATGGTTGATATTACATCGCCATCTTAAACGGTTGTTTGTTGTTTGTAACTCCTATAAATAAGGAGGCTATTATAAGGATTGAGGAGAATAGAAAGAAATTAACCCTAAATCTCTCATTGAGAATTTCAGCCAAGAGGATTCTCCTCCTTGCCGCCTCCCCCCCTTGTTGGTGTGACTCCAATGATTGCTTCCTCCATCCCTCTTCGGTGCGCCTCCGGCGTGGAATCCTTCGGTGCGACTCCAAGGAAGAAGGTTGTAGCCCCATTCGGTGTGACGCCGGTGGAACCGTGGAGAGAGTGATTCTCGCACCATATCTTGTGCGATTACTAGATCCGGGTTGGGTAACTTCTCCCCTCCATCTTGTGTTTCCTTTCTTTAGATTTGTGGAGAACGAGCAATTGTATTATCCGCGATTTTAAATACTTCGTGTGCAATTTCTGAAATTGATTTCATTGTTATCGAATCTCTTTATTCCGGATCGGGCAGGTCCAATTTGCTTGAGCGGATCTTGTCCTATAGCCTTGATTTTGCTCTCAAAAAGGATTGGCAACCTTTATGTTAATTTTGGGGAATAATCTGACTCTCTTCCGATCGTTACTTTTGAGTCGATCATTCCTCCCCTTGTGGTGAATGTGCTACGTTAGATGCGAAACATATTGCGACGATAGATGCTTGTGTAGGTGCGGTAGATCTAGGTGTGAAAGGCGTAGTGAGGCGTTTTGTTCGTGTCACTCTCTAAAATCATGGACAACCCTACATCAAAGCTTATCATTGATAAAGCTAAGTTCAGATATCTAGATGATAACGTCTTGAAGAAGATGTATAGTCTTGAAGGTTGAAGAAAACTTATCGTTGATAAAGCTAAGTTCAGATGTCTCAACGATATCATCCTGAAGAAAATGTATAGTCTTGAAGGTCGAAGAGAGATTATCGTGGATAAAGCTAAGATGTCTCGACAATGTCGTCTTGAAGAAGAGGTATAGCCTTTAAGATTAAAGACATAACTCATTAAGTCTTGAAGAAAGGTTCATATAGATAGACATCGGTTTGAAGACCTTATATCGTCTATAAGATCAAGACGACATCGTATTGAAGAAAGACTATCAGCCTGATGAATAAGTCTAAGTCTTATAAAAAGAAACATCTCGATGACAACGTTTAGAAGAGGCAATATCATTATGATATCAAGTAGAGTCTTGAAGAAGGAAGTATGTCGATGATAACGTCGTGAAGAATATCTATCATTTACATTGATCAAGACGATATCGGCTTGAAGGAATATTATCGCCTTGATAGTTGCAGAGCCACATTTAATGCGCAGATGTTCTTGGAAATTGGTATTCAAGGAATTTGCACGCCGCCTATCTTGCACACCAATCAAGGAGTACAAAATGATATATTCTCTACAGAATATAGCTGTTGCATAGTATTTAATGAAGAATATTATCACTTATATATTCTACAAGTTCCAAGGATGACAAGTCATTTATGATGAAATATTATGCCAATTCTGTCAAATGTTTCAAATGGGCAAATTGATTATGGAATAATCAATAAGGGCTTTTATGCAAAATGACAGAGAAGTATAAAAGAGACATTTTTTATCTTTCAAAACAAACGTTTGCTAAAGTATTCTCTCTCAAGTTTATTCTCATACATACCTCCAAAAGAGAAAGAAAAGAATCAACAAGAAGAAGACTTCACTACTGTGTTGTGAAGGTCTAGAGAAGATTCTAAAGAAAGGATCATTGATCCACAAAATCTTTGAGCTTATTGTTACAAGAAGAAGAAGAAGACCTAATATTCACAGCTTCATCTTGAAGTCTTTTCTTCTACAACAACAAACTTTTTTGTACTATTCTGTAGTGTTCTTTGTGAACCTGAGCTTGTAAGATCTTGTAATAGATCTAGGATTGGTAGGGCTCTATGTGAGCCTGAGATTGGTAGGGTTATTTGTGAGCCTGAGTTTGGTAGGATCTTGGTGAAGATTTGAGTTATTGTAAGACTTGCAAAGTTTGAGCATGGCAGGGTTCTGTGTGAACCTGAGTTATAAGATCTGTTTATTGAGAAAAAATCTGAGTTGGAGAAGTTTCCTAGTCTAGCTCATTGATAGATAGGTGGGAGGGACAGTGGACTACCTCTAAACACATTGTCTTGTAGGGAACCACTATAAATCTTTTATGTTTTCTGTGATTGCTCTTGTGCTATGATAGTTAAATTTTAAAGTAGTAAATAATATTGAAAACACCTAATCACCCTCCTTTAGGTGTAGTTTATTGACAACCCATATCATTCAATTGGTATCAGAGCTAGGTTTAGTTCAATGGCTTAACAGCTTAGAATAAGATCTACAAGTTCAGTGGGTGTTGATAAATCAATGGTCGGTGAGCATCATAATGAAATGAGCTCAATGAAGCTGCCCATCTGTACCAAAGAAAACTTCACTATCTGGAAATAGAGAATCAAGTTGTACATGGAAGCTTCAGAACCTAGAGTCTATTTAGTAGTGGAAGAGGGACCCTATGTTCCCATGAACATCCCTGTGGATCCAACAGTAACTCCTACACCTAAGAACTTATCCCAGTTCACGAAGGATGAAGTTGACTTGGTCACCATGGACAAAAGTGCTAAGAACATCATTTTAAATGCAATTGATGATTCAACATTTCAAAATCTGATTCATTGCAAAACAACAAAGGAAATGTGGGGTTCCTTGGTTGTGTACATGGAAGGAACTGAAGAGGTTAGGGATGACAAAAAATCCCTTCTGAATTAGGAATATGAATCCTTCAGGCAAGACAAGAAGGATGACATAGCTACCTGCTAAGAGAAGTTTTTCAGGATTGTCAATGGGCTCAGAACCTATGAAAGAGAGTTCACCAACTATGAGATAAATGACCAATTCCTGAGATCTCTGAACAAAGAATGGGACATGAAGCTGTGTGCAATAAGGGAAGTTGACAACCTGGGAGCAATGGATCCTAGACAACTATATGGAAAACTCCTATCATATGAGTTGCAGTTGAATACTAGAAAGGCTGAAGAGGAAAACTCCAAGGCTTATAATAGAGAAAAGGTAGTGGCCTTTCAAGCTGAAGCTTCCAGAAAACACATGACAGTGGAACTTTCCTATGTCTCAGAGGAAGAGACATCAAGCAACTCCAGCTCAGAACTCTCTGATGAAGATCTCTCACTGTTCATCAAGCAGTTGAAGAAACTACTGAGAAATAGAAGAAGAGGGAACAGAAGATATGAAGCTTCACCCTCCAGCTCTAGAAGAGAAGACAAGTCTGGGATGAAACACAGATCAGACAGGGATGACTCGAAAATAAGCAAACATATTTCTTCTAACATTATTTGTCACAGCTGCAAAAAGCCTAGACATGTCATTGCTGAATGTCCATTCAAGAAAAAAGAGAAGAGTGAAGAAAGAAGGAACTCAAAGAACAGGAAGTCAGAGAAAAGCTTTGTGTCAAAGAAAGTGAAAACACTCAGTGACAGTGACACTGGATGCTCTTCATCAGAATTAGCCAGCCATATAGCAGCCATATCCTTCTCAGATGAAGAATATTGTGATGAAATTCATCACAAACTGGTAATTCCTAAAGCCACTCTTACCATATCTGACATAGATTCATATGCTAGCTCCTCTTAAACAATAGGAGAAGTTGACACTGACTATATTGAGAAATTTGGTGCCTTGCTTGATGCTCTTAAGAAAGCAAAAGCTCTCTGTAAAGAACAAACTGCAGAGATCATCTCCTTAAGTAGCAAGAGAGATGAACTGCTTGAGAAAGTAACTGAGTTGGCTCAAGATAAGACCAAATTATAAATCTCTCCACTGAGCACTAGCACCTTGACTAATGTCATTAAGCATAAGAACATTAGAATCAAAGAGTTAGAGGATAAGCTCTTAAAGGAAAAGAGAATTGTGGCTAGTTATTCCAAGCCACAAATTGTTCTTCCCTTGATTGATAGCTTTTCACAAACAAATAAGCAAGGTTTGGGCTACACTCAAGGTGAAAAATATGGGAAATCTATCCAAGGAAATACAATCTTTAGAAAAATGATCATACCTACAAATTCATATGATCACAATATCATCTATGGATGCAAAGAAATCCAGAAGATAGATAGTGATCTTAAGCTTCCTTCTACATGGCTAAGCAAGAGACAAACTTTCCTTGGGAAGAGTGCACTATCTGCACCCCAAAAGAATCCTATAGTGAAGGCTTTTAGAAATTGTCATGTTGGTGAAAATTCATCTGCCTCCAAGAAGGGAAGGTTGGCTGTCAAGCAAGAACCTAACCTAGTTAGACCAAACACTATAAGAAAATCTAGATACAATTGATTTGAATGTTGGTGTTGTGGAAAAGTAGGGCGTTTTGCCCTAGAATGTTGGTTCAACCCAACTGTCCAGAATTATTCCCACATGAAAATTACAAAGCAGGCTGCTAAATCATTCTATAACAAGCACCTAGTACCCAAGAAAGACTGGGTTCCTAAGGAAGTGTAACTATCTTGCAGGTATGTCCAAAAACTACCAAGACTCCTGTGTGGTACTTGGACAGTGGATGTTCCAGGCATATGACTGGAATAAGAAGACTACTAAAGGAGTTACTGAAATAGGAGAACCATCAAGAGTGATGCCTACATCTATGAGACATCTTAGAATTCATCCAACAAATCAGATAATTGGTGAGCTCGCTCATGGAGTTAAAACTAGAAGAAATGCTCTAAATGAGAACTTGCACCTCGGTTTTCTATCACAACTAGAGCCCAAGAAATTTGAGGAGGCCAACAAAGATCAATTCTGGGTTATGGCTATGCAAGACGATGCAAATTATGGAAGCTTGTCCCAAGGCCCCAAGGGCACAATATTATTGGGAAAAAGTGTGTCTACAGAAACAAAATGGTTGAAGCTGGAGTGATTATAAAGAATAAGACAAGGCTGGTAGCTCAAGGATACAGATAGGAGGAAGGCATAGGTTTTGATCAGACATTTGCATATGTTACTAGATTGGAGGCCATCAGACTCTTCCTAGCTTTTGCTGCATACAGGGGATTCAAAGTCTATCAAATGGATGTAAAATCAGCATTCCTAAATGGAGATTTAAAAGAAGAAGTCTATGTAGCTTAACCACCAGGTTTTATCTCTCCAACCTTTCCTGACCATGTTTATTTTCTTAAGAAATCCTTGCATGGGCAGAAGCAAGCACCAAGGGCATGGTATGAGACACTGTCTACCTTTCTTCTTGAAAACAAGTTCTCAAGAGGGAAAATAGATAAGACTCTTTTCCTGAGAGAGTTGAAGGTCCAGATCCTATTGGTCCAAATATATGTTGATGACATTATATTAGGATCAACAGATGGGAGTCTTTGCAAAATGCTAAACTTATGCTGAGTAAATTTGAAATGAGCAGTATGGGAGAGCTTAAGAATTTCTTAGGTCTCTAATTAAAGCAATCTGAGGAAGGAATCTTCATTTCTCAGACCAAATTTACCTTGGATATCATAAAGAAATTTGGTATGGAGAACTCTACCCCTATGAGAACTCCTATGGGTTCAAATGTGTCTCTAGACATGGATGAAAAAGGGGAAACCATATAATGAGTCCATGTATACAAGCATAATTGGCTCATTACTCTACCTCTCTGCTAGTAGGCCAGACATCATGTTTGCTACTTGTGTCTGTGCATGATATCAAGTAAAACCCAAAGAAATCTCATTATACAGATGTGAAAAGAATTTTTAGATATCTGAAAGGTACTCCAAATCTAGGGCTCAGGTATCCCAAGTCAGATGACTTTGAGTTGTGTGGCTATTCTGATGCAGACTTTGCTGGGTGCAAAAAAGATAGAAAAAGCACTTCAGGAACTTGTCAGTTCTTGGGGAGAAGGCTTGTGTCCTGGAGTAGTAAAAAGCAAAACAATATTGCTATCTCCACAGCTGAATCAGAATATATTTCAGCAGGTAGTTGCTGTGCACTCCTTTGGATTCAACACCAACTAGAGGATTACAATGTGCACATTAAGAGAACACCTCTCTTTTGTGATTCCTCAAGTGCCATATCCATTGCTAAAAATCCAGTAGCACATAGTAGAACAAAACATATTGAAATTAGATATCATTTTATTAGGGAGCATGTAGAAAAGGAGGACATCTATCTTGAGTATGTTTATACAGAGAGGCAGATAGCTGACATTTATACTAAGCCTCTTGATGAATCAAAGTTCAATCAATTCAAAATTGAATTGGGGATGTTGAGTTCTTAAATTGGGCATGATGAATTCATTATATCTTCTGTTAGTAGATGTGAAATATTTTGATAATGGGCTGGATCGCACACAAGGTCCACCCCAAAGTAATCTGACAACTTTAGTTTTTGAAGACAGGAAAACCAGAAAGCTTAAATAAGGCATAACTAAAGTCGTCTAGAGGAAAATAGCTTACACAAAGAATATAATCATAATGTTCACGACGACATTGATGAAGTCTCAACGACAAAGTTTAAGTCTCGACGACATTACTGGCGTCTCAAAGACAAAGCTGAAGCGATTTCGACGATAAGGATAAAGAAATCTCGACGGCACTCTCGACGACAAAACCCACTTAGACCAACAAAAGGACATCAAAGGACACGACACCTTCATTATTGCATCGCAATTCCGGGAATCTCAAAACAACATAGGAGGATTTGAAAAGTTACGCGCCTCTTTATCTTCCCAATGCATTATTATATATATTAGATATTGTGTAAGCATAGAAATCACGCACACACAAAACCCTAGAATCCCTTTTACATCTTATTCCTCCCGACGACTCTCTGCTAAAGCGGTGGCTCCGAAAAATAATGAAGAGAAACTTCCATCAGGTGGAGAACTTTTGAAGGGTGGTTTTGAAAAGACTGAAGCGGATCTGAATATGGTAATAACCCTTATGTACGCATCTGAGTTAGAGTACATCCTAACTGAGCCAACCAGTTTATACAACTCTTCCGTCTCTATGTTTTATGAAAATGCCGACTTTGATAAATCTGGAAGAGCAATTCACACTGTTATGGCTGGACAACACATTAAAGTGACTGCAGTAAGTTTATCCAAAGTCCTTCAACTCACTGACTTTGAAAAGGATGAGATAGAAGAAGAAGTCACTAAGGCAGATATCTATGAAGGGTTGAGATGGTGTGGTTTTGAAAACAAACCTTATGGAAGCTTACAGAGAATGCATATGAACAGACAAGGAAAATTACTTACAAACATTATTGGGAAAGTGCTGCAGTATAAAATAGGCTCACATGATAGAGTATTTAAAGGGATGTTTGATGTAATGGTTAGAGTGATCCTGAACAAGAGGAATGACTAGGGAAAACTTATGTTTGAAAAGATTACAGAACACATAAGATCTCCAAACTTCAGCAGAATCTTATCTTTGAATCTCAAAAATTGCATCCCTCTTCACCTCAAAATTCAGAATCTACCCCTCTGCACTATCTCAAAAAGATAGATGTCAAGACAGTAAGTATGTGGGAGAAGATGTTCACCAAGAAGGAAGAAGGCGAGTCTTCACTTCAATGTGATAAAGGTTCAAAAATCCTTGCCCCAATTCCTATAGCTGCCCAGGAACCCCAGACTCCTATTGAGGGGGAGCCTCTGAGAGAAGATACCACTATGATGGACAGTGCTCCAACACCTCAAGAGGAGGTGAATCTAGAACATGTGCAACTACCTGATCCATAAGCTGCTTTGAATGTGGAATTAGAAGAATCTGAGAAAGATCCAAGTGGTGGACATGAAGTTGTTGAAGAACTAGATGAGTCTGACAGATCCTTGAATGAATTTCTTAATAATGAACTGCATATACATTCAGAAGCTGAAGAATATGAGCACCTTCTGAAATCCCTGCAACAATGGAGGGGGAACCTATTGGTCAATTCATAGTGCTGCCCTCACCTCAAAGGAAAGAAGATGAGCAACGTCCTTCAAGCAGCACAGTTCCCACAGTCTCATCAACTGAATTTCTGTCCCAAATGGAAACTTTATTAAATAAACAAATAGAACATTTTGAATCATATGTAAATCATGCTGTTACCAGTTCCAAGAATGAACTATCTTCCAGAATAGATGTATTGCAAGAAGACATTTAACATCTCAATCATCAAAACACAAATGTGTATCAGACTGCTGCCAATGTTGTGGCTAATACAGGAACTGAAATAGCCAACATCAATCAAGCTACTTATCTAATTGGACATCAACTGAACATTGTGCTTGATAGACTATCTACTCTAAGAAAAAATCAGCAGGCCATCATACAAAACCAAGATTTGGCCTTTAATGACTTTGAAGATGCAATCAAAACCTTACTTCAAAGAATATCATCTTCTGCCTAGGACTCTCAAGAGCTAGTGGACAATGTTGGTGAAACTTTACTACATCAATTTCAAGTCACCTAGGATCAACTTTAAAATTCCTTCAATCAATCAGTCAGAGCATCTCAAGGCACTCTTATGGATGCTATTGGAAATTTAAATATTCTTCTAGCTAGACAACTTCAGCCCTTCCAGACAGCTCTCTCTAAGGAAATATTTTCAGAAGTCAGAAAGGGGGAGATAATATCAAGCTAACATGCCATAGGGCTAACCAATGAAGTAATATTCTCTATGAATCTTGAGGATATTGACTATATGATTGCCTATCAACATCCAATTCCAAAAGGCAGTATCCTTGAAGAACCCTCCCATAGTGCAATGCCAGAAGTCCCTCCAGAATAATATCAAGATCCTGATAGCTATCAAAGGTACTTTGTTGATTAGCCTGTCAGTCGGAGTAGGCAATCTAGGGAAAGCTAAAGACATTCTGTTGATTTTGAAGAGTAAGACGAAAAGAGGAGGAGATTTGAGGAAATAAAGAAAAATCCAAAATTTGAAAAATGGAGCCCTTGCTCAAGGGATATCATCCTAAATACTTGGACTCTATTCCAGCAGGGAAAGCATGACAGGGGTACATTTTACAGTTCAGAAGAATGGCAGAAATATGAGATGTGTGAAGCTGGCAGAAAGGGACTATTGGAACAAAATCAAGATGGGAGATACTTCAGTGCCTTCCCATGGTCCTCTCAGATATCACCCTAAGCCCTATAACTATTTTGAAAGGCAAAATCAAAAACTGGCTGAAGCTGAGTAATCCAAGAAAGTTGGACCATCTTGTTGGATCGGTCGGCGCCCTTAGAGGGGGGGTGAATAAGGGTTTACAAAAACTTTAGATTATATTTAGAAAACTTTGGAATATTGCAATAATAAAACGAGAAGTCGAGTAAAACAATAAGAGAGACAAGCTTTATTGATATTAACTAAGTTTTACAAAACTTGATCTCAATGGCGCTAGAGATCGGAGGCGAATAATAAAAACTCTTTTTCGTTTTCTATACCGACTCGTATCCCCACGAACCAGTTGGCTTTAGCCGATCTCTCCCCAGATACGGCCTCAAGCCGCTCTAGCCAATCTATCCCCAGAAAGGCCTCGAGCACCCCCTAGACCTAGCCTAGATCTAGTCGCCAACACGAGGCGAATTTAAGACCTAAGTCCTACCCCAGACCTAGTCGCCAACACGAGGCGATTTCACTACCGTTTACAGAAAAGATATGAAATGAAAAGATAATAATATAAAAACTCCCTCTATGTGGATCTCTTGGAGAAGTGGACGAAGGCCCGCAGAGTATGATCATAGTCGATGCGGCCTTTCGTCACGATGATGACGCGTGTTGAAATCTTCTCCACGGATCTCCTTTAGGCTTTATGGAATTGTGGGAGTATCGCTCTGAATCTTCCTCTCTCTGTTGTGGCACGAAGCTCTGGAGCTTGGGATTGGAGGAGGATGAAGAATTCAGAGCCAAAACATCCAATTTATAGCCTTTACGATACCGCCGGCGCTAGCGCTACCGCCGGCGCTAGCCTAGATTAAGAAACAATTTGCGCGGCAGAATCTCCCATTCATGGCAACATGCTGCACTATGCCTTATATGCGTCACGCTACCGCCGGCACTAGTAGCTACCTCCAGCGCTATCCCCGATTAAGAAACTTCTTGCGCGGCAGGATCTTCAATCCACGGCAATGAGGCTTTCATTCCTTCTGTGTTCACCGATACCGCCGGCGTTATCCACTACCGTCAGGCGTTAGCGCCTTGCATAACAGCTCCCGGAAACGCGCTCATCATCGCTAGCACCCGGCGCTAGTTGCTACCGCCGGCGCTAGTGAGCCTCTTCGAATTTTGGCCTCAATTTTGGGGGCAGTCATCATGTGTACTCCTTGAGTCATGTGGACCTAGTAAACCTGCACACTTGAACACACAAGATCAAATACACATAGGATTTGTTATTCTCAAACCTAGGAGATGCGGAAGACCATGTTCCAACAAACTCCCCCTTTTGATAATAACAAATCCATTAATGATAAATCAAAGCATTAATAAATAAGCATGATGAGACTATACTTGTGTGTGTGTGAGAGTGATGACTTTAGGATGATTATTGACTTTAGCATTTAGAATTGCTCCCCCTAAATATATGCTCCCCCTATGTGAATGCTCCCCTAATATGTATGCTATCAACTTAATCAATCATGTTGGGTTTGCATTTTGATAGCGGATTATATATTTATCATGTTAGTTCTCCCCCTTTTGCATTTTATTATGTTAGTTCTCCCCCTTTGTTATTAGCAAAAGTGGGTAGGGAAACAGAGCACTAAAAAATGTGTAAATAAAAGAGAAGGCATGATCGAGCTTTTTAAGTAAATGATAAGGAGTTTTAGACTTGTCTTTCATTGAAAATGATCAGAGTTATGACTTATTTTATCCCTTTTGTTTGTAGTTCTCCCCCTTTTATAAATCAGAGTTTAGCAAAAAATAATGATTTTCCCTTTAAATAAGAGTTTTAAGCCTAAAAAAATCATGATTTCCAAGTAACCAATCTATCCAGACAATATGTCAACACCCTAGCCCCGTACTAAGTGACGGATGGGCATGAGGAGCTGCAAACATGCCGTAGGTTGGGATCTTAATCCCATATGCAAACACTAGACAAAAAACTTAACCTAGCACTCTTTCCCCCCAGTGCCTCGCAAGGCCCCACTGGAACCCTCCCCGGTTAAGGACAAGACATGACTAGAGATAAGGTTATCTAATGTATACAACCCTACGCCCCCGCTATGGTGAGAAATGAAGTCATGGATAACAATTATTGGAAACATTAAGCATTTAAATCTAATGGGAAATAACATAACATATGGGTTTATATTTTTATTTGAATTTTTGAAATAAAACTCATATAGCTATATTGAAATTCATGAATGAATCAGAGTTTGAGTATTGCGGAAGATTTCGAAAAATAAACATCATAATACTAAATAAGAGTTTAAGTTAAAAAGAGATGTTTTATAAGCAATATTTCACTTGTTGGAGGAGTGTTTAGAATAGAAATAGATCAGAGTTTAAAAAAAATTCAACCAATATAAAGTTTAACAAGCAAGTCTACCACTTGTTGCAAGAAAGGAATTTGAAGATTCAAGTGATGATGCACACAAGATGAAAGATTTTAAATAAGTATTAAAGTGCAAGGTAAAACAATTATATGGTTATGATGCGGAAGACATATAGAAGTACAAAAAACATCTTATGGTAATCAATGATGGTTCATAAAAAGATATATGAGTTCAATTTCAAAAAGAAGATGTTTTTGTAAATCATTTTGCATTTAAAATTTTTGTTTTGACAATACAGTAATCAAGCATGAGATAATCTTATCAAAAAGAGATTACTACAATGTTACTTTAATTCACAATTTCAAAACATACCAAACATTGTAGAAAACATGCTAGGTTATCTAGTGCATTTCATAAATAAAGAGTAGTATAGAATTAGCATTAGGATCCAATACTCATGAGAAGAAGTGTTATGGAAGATAATGATGTGCATAAAAGTATATTTTGAATAGAGTAAACAAATGTTTTAATCAAAAATACAAGTAATATGTAAAGTAAAGAGCACAACAAAACACAAATAATTTTACTTCCACTCACTTCAATGCACAAAAAAAATGTACAACTACCAAGGTGCTTTGCACACACAATGCTCATTAAGACTTATTAGGGTGCAAAGTAGTGCTTGGGGGATCACATAATTTTATTGTTCAATATTGTTTTTTTTATTGTGATTCGGTGTACTTAAGAATAAGTGGTTTTTATTTTGAAAGAAAGTTATGGTTTGCACAAGATACTTTATTATTCTTTCCAAGGTGCTCAACCTCACAACGCTTATTAAGACTTATCAGGAGGTTCAAGTAGTGCTTGGTGGAGTTATCTTTGTCACTTTAATTTATGATTTTGTTTTGTACAAAGTTCTCCGAATACACTTGTTTTGCAAACCAATATAATTTATGAAAAAGATAACCACTTTTCTTAACTTTAAAAAGTGCAAATAAAGGTTGTGTAGGTAAGATACTTGTGCAATTTTAATTCATTGTACTATTACAAAACATACACAAACATTCTTAGATTAAAAACATAAGTAGACAATGCCAAAATAAGTGAGTGAATTGCGATCATTATCAAACATAAAACATTACTCATACTTAGAGGCATGCTACGCAGAGTTCTACACAACTTTTTCAATATAATTTATGCACATATTAATAGATGTATCAAAGCATGATGAAGGCAATGTTCAAAGTAGTTTGAAAAGATAAATTGCAATATTATAGAAGTTCTAAATAATAGATTGAATCATGCTTGATTTTTACAATAAAGTCCATACAGATATTTTTGAAAAATAATTTTTATTTAAAGTTTGAGCTTATAAAATTGATCTTGGACTTCCCGAGGGATACCTTGTGAGAGGTTCGCCCGGTACTAGGTGATATGATGGGATGATAGCCCAAATCACCCTTTCGCAAGATACATAGAAAAGTTAAGTTCAGAAGAATAATTTTGATACTTGTTTTTATTTTGTTTTATATTTTTGTAGTTGATTTTTACAAATAAAAGCATATTTTTGTAATTTTTGCTTTTGTAATTTTTATATTTGATTTTTGCATATAGATGAACTTTAAATAAAGGAAACAACACAAGCGAAAAAACAAAACATATTTTTTGTAATTTGGTTTTTGTAGTTTTGTATTTGATTTTTCAAAAAATAAAGAAACACAGAAGTGCAAAACTAAGTAGAAAATATAGATTTATATATTTTAAGGGATTTTTAGAAATTTAAAAAATACAGAAAAATGAACCTCGACGCTAGCGCCGGCGCTAGCGCTAGCGCGGGAAATAGTAAGTGATTTTTTAGGGTTTTGAAAATTTTGATGCTTGGACTTGATTAGGTGTCCCAATAGTAGTTTCATGCTGAATTTGCAGAATTTTTGGAAATGTTTTTGAAGATTAAAAATGAAGAAAATTGCATTTGTAAGCATGTTTTAACATGAAAGATCTAGGACACATATCTCAAGTCTTGACAAACGAGATCTTGCATGAGATATAAGATAGATTATCATAATGTATGTGAATTCAAATTTTTCTAGACTTTTATCACAATTTAATGTCACATAGTTATTTTATCGTTCAATTTTATTTTATTTTACTTCATAATTAATTCATTATGGTAATATGAGATAACTAGCATGAATAATATCTATTAGTTGATAATGCTAGAATAATGAGTTTGATTGTAATTGTTATACCACAAGATTAATTGAGATAATGTTGTATGTATTCAAGAAAGTGATTTCATTTGATTTAATTGAGATAATGATTTAATATTTTGACATAAAATGAATGATTTCATTTGATTTATTAATATAAAGTTGATTCTATGGTTTATAAACAAATGAGATACATGCAAGTCATACTACATTAATTCATTCATGTAATTATTATGATCACCAATGAAATGTTAGAACTGAGTGGATCTTTTGAATTTAGAGATCTTTTGATTTTACATAATTATGGTTTTAGAGAGTTTTAGCAAAAGATATCAATAGATCATGGTGGTGCGTATGACATCAATATTTATGACAATTATTCTTTCAATATGTCTTATGTGTTTTTCTTTTTAATTTAGATAAGTATCTCATAGCAAATTCAGAATTTTATCCACTTGTTGGTGAAGGCTAAAAATCTAATAACCGGATTTAATTTGAAATATCTTATAACAAATTTAGAGTTTGATTCAAATGGATAATATAAGATATTTAGAAGTAATGAATATAAGAATAAAAGATAGGTCATCAAAATATGATTTTGAATTTTGATCAATTTGTTTTATAAAACCATATTAAGCTTTTAAGAGATAAAATCATATTTTCAATATTTTATAGGATGACCATGACATGATAGTTTAAAAGAAAACAAAAAGAAAAAAAAATAGAAAAGACATTAAAGCACATCATGAAGTAGAAATTTGTGTATTTCATTTTAATTGATTTCTACTTCATGCAAATGATGGGATACTAATGAATAAGAGATTTAGGTATCCAAAGAGGACCATGAGTGATGGTTCCTTTGGGTACCCAAATGCATCGTGATGATTTTTGTGAAGACAAAGATGAATGAGTCCTTTCATGTGAAGTGAATGTTTCATTTTTAATTTTAGGCCTCCATTCAAACCTTGGTTTAATGTTATTCTTATTCATCAAATTTCCATTGAGATTATCTTTATATTGATGATTATGATTGTAATGATTATTAAAAGTGTTGTTCATAGGAAATTTGTGAGCATTTAATTTTATGTTGGGAGAAGATTGATGTTGTAAATGATAGTAATGATTGTATTTTGGAATTTCATTTTCAATCTTTTGAGGTTTGTTATTTCTATTGCTTGGCTTGTTAAACTTATAAGAAATCATATTCAACTTGCTTTTGGATTTTGCATTATTTTGAGATTGTATGTTTTGAGGGTTTTTCTTTATGATTTCCTTAAGCAAGTTGATTTTAGTTTTTAATTCATTATTTTTAATCATTAAATTATGTCTAGCTTTATTATAAGCGATTGTGCTATTTTTAAGAATGGAAACAATTGAATCAATATGATCTTGATAGTTGTTTCTATATTCATCAAATGTTTCATCCATCGCTTTAATTTCAATTTTATATTCTTTACACTTAGCACAATCATTTATCAAAGATGAATTTTCTAAACATAATTTTTCATTTTGTTCTTTTACTAAAATAAAATCCTTTTCAAGTTTCTTGTGCTTTTCTTTTAATTCATTATATTCTACACAAGTTGTGGTGTTTTCTACTAAGGAGCAATGTGTAGAACTAGATAAATTTGATTCTTCATTAATTTTTGCCTTAAAATTTTTATTTTCTAAGCGCAAATGTTTATTAGCATTTTTTAATTTCTTAATTTTGCGCTTAGTATTTTGTAGCAATTGTAAAGTAGAAATGGAAGTACAAGCGATGAAGTTTGATTTCCTTACATTGCTTTTGGATGAGGGAGGATTTGAACATAATGTTCCTTTGTCTTCTTCTTGATACTCCTCTTCCAAAAGTAAGATTGCTTCATCTCTTTCTTTTGATGTGTGCTCCATTAATTCATCATAAGGAGGGCATTCTTGAAGAGTTGTGCATGCTTGCGTATTCTCCGGTTCTTGCGATTATTCCATACCTGTAGAATCATAAATTTCTTCAAGAAAATGTCATACTTTATATGCACTTGAAAAACAATATATTAATTTGAAAATTTCATTTGATAGACCGCAAAATAAATAGTGGTTAGCTTTTGCATTTAGTTGAAGTTCTTTTTTATTTGATTCATTTGCGGGTCTTGCTATTGCTAAATTCTAAACTTCGATGTCTAAAGTTTTAATAAATTTTTCAATTAAGATTTTCCATCCATTATAATTTGTCCCTTCAAATAAAGGTGCTGCAAGTGATTTTTCCTCTTCACAAAAATTTTCCCCACAAGTTGAAGCGAGATCATGAGACGCCATTATTCCCGGTTGTTAAGCCGACTGGAATAAAACCGCTCTGATACCACTTGTTGGATCAGTCGGCGCCCTTAGAGGGGGGGGGGGGGGTGAATAAGGGTTTTCAAAAACTTTAGATTATATTTAGAAAACTTTGGAATATTGCAATAATAAAACGAGAAGTCAAGTAAAACAATAAGAGAGACAAGCTTTATTGATATTAACTAAGTTTTACAAAACTTGATCTCAATGGCGCTAGAGATCGGAGGCGAATAATAAAAACTCTTTTTCGTTTTCTATACCGACTCGTATCCCCACAAACCGGTTGGCTTTAGCCGATCTCTCCCCAGATACGGCCTCAAGCCGCTCTAGCCAATCTATCCCCAGAAAGGCCTCGAGCACCCCTTAGATCTAGCCTATATCTAGTCGCCAACACGAGGCGAATTTCAGCCCTAAGTCCTACCCCAGACCTAGTCGCCAACACGAGGCGATTTCACTACCGTTTACAGAAAAGATATGAAATGAAAAGATAATAATATAAAAACTCCCTCTATATAGATCTCTTGGAGAAGTGGACGAAGGCCCGCAGAGTATGATCATAGTCGATGCGGCCTTTCGTCACGATGATGACGCGTGTTGAAATCTTCTACACGAATCTCCTTTAGGCTTTATGGAATTGTGGGAGTATCGCTCTGAATCTTCCTCTCTCTGTTGTGGCACGAAGCTCTGGAGTTTGGGATTGGAGGAGGATGAAGAATTTGGAGCCAAAACATCCAATTTATAGCCTTTACGATACCGCCGGCGCTAGCCCGGATTAAGAAACAATTTGCGCGGCAGAATCTCCCATCCGTGGCAACATGCTGCACTATGCCTTATATGCGTCACGCTACCTCCGGCGCTAGTAGCTACCGCCGGCGCTATCCCCGATTAAGAAACTTCTTGCGCGGCAGGATCTTCAATCCGCGGCAACGAGTCTTTCATTCCTTCTGTGTTCACCGATACCGCCGGCATTATCCGCTACCGCCAGGCGTTAGCGCCTTGCATAACAGCTCCCAGAAATGCGCTCATCATCGCTAGTTGCTACCGCCGGCGCTAGTGAGCCTCTTCGAATTTTGGCCTCAATTTTGGGGGCAGTCATCATGTGTACTCCTTGAGTCATGTGGACCTAGTAAACCTGCACACTTGAACACACAAGATCAAATACACATAGGATTTGTTATTCTCAAACCTAGGAGATGCGGAAGACCATGTTCCAACACATCTGAGAAAGGAAAAGTTGTCCAGGATTAAAGAAGAAGGATTCTAGAAATCACATGCACATTTCTATATTCTACATTTTTGCATCTAATATATTGTTAATGCATTGGACTATAGTTAATCAATATATGTAGTGATTAAATGCTTGATTAATTGTTACTGATTATATTTGTTAGTCAAGCCTATCTATACTTGTAAAGTTCTGGCTTCTTCAAATAGGGGGAGATTGTTAGGTATTATATCTTCAATGCTTCTAGATTTGAAGAAGGAGCACAAGTATAAATAAGCTAAGTTGTTTTTGATGTTATATTTAAGTTCACGTTGTGACAGTTGCATCAAAGCTACAACACTAGTATCAAGATGATAAAAGTAATTAATAATTCAATAAGTAAAATATCATCTTAAAACCCAGCAAATGAATCGTGGAGAAAGATAACATATCATCGAGACAGTTCGGATGATATCGTCTTAAAGAAAGCTTATCATTCATAAAGCTAAGTTTATATATCTCGACGATATAGTCTTGAAGAAGATGCAAAGTCTTGAAGGGTGAAGAAAGCTTATCATTGATAAATCTAAGTTCAGGTGTCTCGACAATATTGTCCTGAAGAGAAATGTATAGTCTTGAAGGTTGAAGAAAGCTTATCGTGGATAAAGCTAAGATGTCTTGACGATGTCGTCTTGAAGAAGAGGTATAACTTTGAATATTAAAGACATAACTCATTAAGTCATGAAGAAAGGTTCATGTCAACAGACATCAGTTTGAAGACCTTGTATCATCTAAAAGATCAAGACAATATCAGCTTGAAGAAAGATTATCAGCCTGATGAATAAGTCTAAGTCTTATAAAAAGAAACATCTCGTCGATATCGTCTAGAAGAAGCAATATCGTTGAGATATCAAGTAGAGTCTTGAAGAAGAAAGTATGTCGATGATATCGTCGTGAAGAATATCTATAGTTTACATTGATCAAGATGATATCAGCTTGATGGAATATTATCGCCATGATAGTTGTAGAGCCGCATTTAATGCGTAGATGTTCTTGAAAATTGGTATTCAAGGAATGTGCACGCCTCCTATCTTGCACACCAATCAAGGAGTAATAAATGATATATTCTCTACAGAATATAACCGTTGCATAGTATTTAATGAAGAATATTATTACTTCTATATTCAGTAAGTTCCAAGAATAACAAATCATTTATGATGAAATAGTATCCCAATTCTGTCAAACGTTTCAAATGGGCAAATTGATTATGGAATAATCAATAAGGGCTTTTATGCAAAATGATAGAGTAGTATAAAAGAGGCATTTTTTTCTTTCAGAACACACGTTTGCTAAAGTATTCTCTCTCAAGTTTATTCTCACACAAACCTCCAGAAGAGAATGAAAAGAATCAACAAGAAGAAGACTTCATTGCTGTGCTGTGAAGGTTTATAGAAGATTCTAAAGAAAGGTTCAGTGATTCACAAGATCTCTGGGCTTACTATTGCAAGAAGAAGAAGACATTCTATTTCAAAGCTTTTATCTTATTTTCTTTTCTTCTACAACAACAAACCTTTATGTACTATTCTGTAGGGTTATTTGTGAACCAAAGAGTGTAATATCTAGTAATAGATCTGAGATTGGTAGGGTTCTGTGTGAGCCTTAGATTGGTAGGGTCTTTGTGAGCCTGTGTTTGGTAGGATATTGCTGAAGATCTGAGTTATCTTAATACTTGCAAAGTTTGAGCTTGGTAGGGTTATGCGTTAACCTGAGTTGTAAGATCTGTTTATTGAGAAAAGATCTGAGTTGGAGAAGTTGCCTAGTCTTGCTCATTGCTTGATAGGTGGGAGGGACAGTGGACTACCTCTAGACACATTATCTTGTAGGGAATCACAATAAATCTTGTGTGTTTTCTGTGATTGCTCTTATGCTGTGATAGCTAAATTTTAAAGTACAAATAATATTGAAAACACCTAATCACCCCCTCTAGGTGTAGTTTATAGACAACCCATATATTTCAAATACAAATAGTCCAGGATGGGCCATTTGAATTTCTTCATGGGGAGAATTTAAAGCACTTATCCCCATGCCCTTTCTTCTGCTATAGTAAGGAGTATTTTCCTTCCTATAGGAACTTCCATTCTTCTAGTGACCATATGTGATGTCCTGGTCATACCTGTTGGAGGGAAGCAACACCTTTTGAAAGGTGGTATGAGGCTTAGCTTTAGCCTGGCCCTTTCCTCCATTCTCAGCACCTATTGCCACCTTATTGAAACCTAGCCCTCTCCTATTAGTTTGGGAGGAGAAGGTGTCAATAATGGGCAGTATGGATTCGGGTTTGGAGAATTGCGCCACGAAGCTCTTCTCTTTGAGAAGCTTCTCCTCAAGGTCCTCAATGACCTTGTTCTTTTTGCTAATGGTGGTTAATTAGAATATTATCATTCCCTTCAGTTGACTTATTTCTCTACTCATCTGAGCCATCTGAGTAGATGACTCAGTGCAATCAGGCTTTGCCTGCTGAAGGGAAGCAATCTATAGAGCTTGCCTCTTGGCTTGCTTCTTGCTCTTTTTCAGAGCTTCCAAAAGAGAACCATACTTGTAAATCAATTGATTGACATCCACTTCACATGCTGAGACACTTTCATCATTAGATGAGCATGCTTTAGATTCTTGAACTGACTCATAATCAAAAGAGGGAAGGAGAGGAATTGATACCTGTTGGGAAAAACCCTTTGATTTAGCTTAACAAATTACCTAAAAGTTAATTTATCTCTTAGGATAAATTACCCATTTTATAGTGAGGGTTATCTGGTCATTAGATGTCTTAAGATGTCACACTCAACCTAGGGTGTCAAGGACAGATCAAGAGAAGCATAATTTGGACAAAGTTAACATTTGCGTCGAATCAAATTCGACGCAACATCGAGTTAATATCGACGCTACTCTGACTAGAAGTCCAAGTGGTTCAACCCTTCTGTCGAAGTAACACAAGTCGACGTTACGTCGAATAGATATCGACGTAGACTCCACGGACCTGTCGAAGTATCTTGAGAAGTTGACGCACCTTCTTCTTCAACTCAGGGCAGAAGGAAGTATTTGTCGAAGCCATTTAAAGTCGACGCAACATCGACTTCATCTCGATGCAGATAATGAAGTTCACAACCATGTCATCAACTCGATGGTTACGTTGATAAGGTATCGACGTAACATCGACTAGCAGAGTTCAATCAGAGCAAGGATGAATTCGAAGTTGATCCTATAAGAACTCGAAGGTGCGTCGATAAGAGAGGAAGAGAGCTCGACGCTACGTCGAATACAGTCTGAAAAGGGAAACCTTTTTAGATGTCATTTTATACCCTCTCTCATGGACCACCTCACTCAAGACTGTTCTCCAATGACTCATTAATTGCTTCAAATAGAAAGAAGAATTAAAAGAGTACAAAAAGATTTCTTGGAAACATGCTTAATGTTGGTGAACGAGTCAGGAATTAATGAAGGAAAGAAAGAGATTGTCCAGAGTAGAATACCTTTTCATGTCTTACTAGAAAGTGAAATAAATTCAAATCTGAAAGGGGACAATAAAAGGCAAGAGAAGAAAGAGAAGGGTAGAGCATTCATCACAATCAACTATACTATTCTATTGGAGCTTTTCTCTTCTTCTTCTTCTTCCTCTCTCAGGAACCCTAATAGAGAATATACAGAAATGGAATAACTGCTGCTCTCCCCCTCTCTCAGAACAAAACAGAATAAGGTTGCTCATCATGACAATCTTATTGCAGCCAAGAGTTCAATCACACAGTAGAAACTAAAAGGATCTGACATTCATAAGCTCCTGCAATACAACACTATCATAAGCAGGAGTTAATCAAGAGAAGATCCAGTGAAAGATTCAAGAAGCTGTTCTTCATACATTATTCATAAGAATTCTGAAAACAGAATTCTTCCTCTTCTCCCCTTCTTTCTTTCTCCTTCTCATTCCCAACTGTATAGAGTTTTGAGAATCCCACTTCCAAAGGATTCAGTGGTTCAAGATCTCTTTATCAAAAGATCTGGTGGTTCAAGACCTCCTTATCAAAAGATTTGGTGGTTCATGATCTCCTTGTAAAAAGATCAGTGGTTCCAAGATTCTCCTTACCAAAAGACTCTGGCACAGTTGGTGCATTCCTACCAGGTGGTAGAAGAGGGGAGTACCCACATTTTGGTGAACCTCTATAAAAATCTGCGTGTCTTCTGGATTCTATTTTCTGTGCTATCCCTCATAGCTTAGATTACTTTACCATTTTCCTCCTTTATATTTCAACATTGTTTTATTCTGGATAAGTATTTGTTGGAGCATAACACTTAGGTTTTTATTGTGCTTGCGCAGATAGGTTAGAAATATATTTAAATCTCTTTTCACCCCCCCCCCTCTAGAGGATTCCTAGAGGCACACTGTGCACTTTCAATTATTATCAGAGGGAGGTTGATCAATAAAAGGTTAACACCTTGATCAAAAAGGCCTCCTACACATATTTCTCTTTATTACAAATAATATTTTATAAAGAAAATGAGTTCTAGGGATTATTATTCCACAAGACCTCCAGTGTGTAATCTGAGTAAGTTTACACTATGGAAGGCCAGAATAAAACTGTATATGAATTCTATTGATGAGGAAATCTTCAATGTCATACTCACAGGTCCTCCTGTCCCAATAAGGAAAGACACCACTAGAAAGGTCATACAAACCCCAGTCCCCAGAGCAGAATGGATTGATGATGAGAAGAAGGTTAAGGCATGTTATGCCAATGCCATGAACATACTGGTCTCAACTATGTCTGATGACGTATTCCAGAAAGTTGCTGATTGCAACTTGATGAGTTCCATTTATATAGTGATTTTCGGATTCATCCGGGCTACTTTTCCTGTATTTGCACTTCATTTTCAGTTCTTAATATCTTATATTTTACTCGTTCGCGCTTTCACATTAAGTGCATTGTTTTGGCCCACTTTGGTGTGCAACAACGCGCTTTATTGTTGGGGGTAAGCACTTTGTGTTCCCCATTCTTTTTGTGCTTTAATGCTCATGCTGGAGGTGTATTTCCCAGCTGTTTGTTGTGCTGTGAAGGTGGGCAGATCTCCATTTTGCCCAAATTGCATTTCTGCATACATCACACAGTCGTGCATTTTTTTGACGCATGATCACATCGACCGTGCGTGCTTATCTGCTGGCAAAATGGTGATCTGGATTTGCCCGTGCATTTTATGCATGATCGGTTTCGACCGTGCGTGAGTAAAACGCACGAGCCCCCCCCCCCCCCCCCCGCTAGCCTGTTTTT
Source organism: Dactylorhiza incarnata (assembly GCA_033032865.1). Lineage (NCBI taxonomy): Eukaryota > Viridiplantae > Streptophyta > Magnoliopsida > Asparagales > Orchidaceae > Dactylorhiza > Dactylorhiza incarnata. The sequence continues at coordinate 1,755,995 of JAWHQI010000298.1, forward strand.
GTACATTCAGAATTTGCCCATGCATTTTTATGCACGGTCGGCTTCGACCGTGCGTGAGTAAAATGCACGAGCGCATCATACTCTTCTGCCCAAACTGCTTTAGGTTTAATATCACACGGTTCACGTACGGTCGTGCGTTCGACCGTGCGTGGCCAAATTTCTGATTATTTTCAATAAAAGCCGCAGATTTTAACCTAAAGGGGGGCAAACTGTTCCGCATTTTTCCGCCACAAAGGGAGTTCCAACTCCGTTCCTCTTCCACCTCCCACTAGGGCTTTGCCCTAGGCCACTTCCATCATCCATGTGCTTCAAGGAGAGGATTCCACCTCCATCTTCATCGCCAAGCAAGAGTTCTTCGCAGTAGACGTGACCAAATTATAGTTTACCGGAGAAGGTGGGTCCATTGGGAGGAAGTGACAGCCCTCCTCTACCCCGGATGATAGTTGGGACTGAGCTAGGACGCAGATTGACAACCCGACGATTCCTACCTTGAATCTACAACATGCCTCCGGATTCAATCGTATCTCTTGCCTTTTTCTCATATTTGTGTTGATGTACATGAATGTAATCTTCATTATTTGATTATTTGGCACATGTAAACCGTGCTTTGTAGTGTTTATTTCATGTCTATGTGACATTACTCTTTTGTTTATATGTGTATATGAGGTGCGCCGATTCCGCCCCCAATCCATTCCACTCCGCAAACCCGCCATTCTATTCTGTTTGACTGCTCTGCCATCCGCCAAGCTAAGCGGTGCTAACGGCCCGTATATTCCACCTCGACTCCTCTAGTGCGAACCATTCCATCCGTATGCCCACTGATATAGATTTCTCGGTTTTTGAAATTTAGTGAAGGTTTGAGATTTTCTCCAAAACTATTTCCGATAAAGGCAAGTGTACCTTATCGTCTATAGTATAGGATATTAAGAAATATCAAGGTCGTATTCCACGGGGCGCGTTGATTACTTCTACATTGAGGAAAGTCGCTATTATCTTATCTAACGATATTTTGGGTTTTTAATTACTTGGCTAGAAAAAAAGAAATTGCAAGCTAAATTTAGAGTTTAGATGATGATAGAAGAAGCTAGTACTCAATCAAATGTCACCTTGGAGTGAGAAAAGACAAGTGAAAAGAGATTAAATCTAATTCCGTTTAAATTGAACTACTTGACCATGGAGGTTCCCGAAGCTCGAACATGCCTCTCTCAAGGTTAATGCCCAACTAAGTTTAGGAAAAATCAACCGGACTCTCGTCCTATAATCGATTACCTAAAACTTGCTTTACGAAGTGAACCCCGCTATTGGATTTGACTCCAATCTGGCAGATTTACGTCATCCTCTCTCGAGTAGTGCGTGCAACTCTCTTTACCCTTGAGTGATCGATTCATACTTTGAGCCTCTCGGCTAACTAAGTATGAAAACATAAGCGAAAACCATATATCGAAAATATGGCCTCACTAATTAAAAATCAAGGGTAATTCAAGTGTTTATAAAAACGGAAAAAGAAAACTTTAGAAAATCATAACTTGTCTAACTCATCCTCGGATCATTTTGATCGAGTACTAATGAGGATTAGTTAATCATGGTGGAGGAGAAAGCGGAAAAAAAATAAAAATGCATAATAAGAAAATTTAACTAAGGAGGAGACAAAATAAAGAGAACAACTAATTTTTATTTAAATGAAAACTATTACAAGTATTAAGAGAAGAGATTGCAAGCTAGGAAAAACAAGTTACAAACTTAAACTAAACTATTGCATTGAAAGGAAGCTAGTACATTGCATGAGAAAAGGAAGAGAGCATGAAAGTAAAGTCACATGAACATGAAAGTGAAAAAATACTCAAGATTGGCTCCAACAGCACCTCCCCCACTCCAAAATTCTGAACCCTGGACTCAAGGAGAACCTCTGAATTTATAGGAAAAAATATCAGATTACACGCCCACGGTCACAGGCGTGACCAAGGGCGTGACTGCACTATTCACATCAGATCCTACAGCGGCGTGGGCTTGAATTCGGCGTGGTGAAAAGTGACATGTCACGGGCGTGACATGTCGGGTCACGGCCGTGACTTTGGATGGCTGCATTAAATGCGGCGTGGGCTGGAATTCGGCGCGGTGGCAAAGCAGAGATCACGCTGGAAAGTCACGGCCGTGACATGTGGGTCACGGGCGTGACTTAGGTTGACTTCTCGACAGCATCTCCACGTCTCGACGGCGGCTCCACGTGGAAGATTCTAAGTTTACACGCCCTTGGTCACGGGCGTGACTTTGGGTCGCGGGCGTGACCTGGGGCGTGACTTGGTGTGGGCTAGCTCAGACAGCGCGACATCATTCTGGACTGATCTTTAGGTTACACGCCCTTGGTCACGGGCGTGACCGAGGGCGTGACATGCCATTTTTCCCGATTTGTCCCAAAATTCTGCAAATATTGAAATTAAGCTAATTTAGAATCAAAATTACAAAAAGAACTAACTTATAACCTAAAATTGACATAAAAGGAAAATTCATATTAAATATTTACAAAATTTTCTATTAAAAAGTTATTAAAATACTACTTATCAAATACCCCCATACTTGAGGTTTTGCTATTCCAGAGCAAAAGTGTGAGACATAATTTATAAGACATCCTTAAAAATTTTTAATTTAAAACTAAAATTTCATTTAACCAAAAGTTAAATTAAGAGTAAATTCAAGGGGGAGTTAAGTCCTAAATTATGATGATGATTTGAAAAGAGGGAAAAATGCTTAGGCAAGAACTTCTCAAGAAAATTAAGTAGTTTGACAAAATTGTAGAAATTATAAAACTAAATTAAATTAAAATTATAAGAACTCTACCTTAAAAGAAACTTAAGGAAAAGTAAATTACTAAATATTGCTCTCTCCATAATTTTCAACTAAAACTAGAACAATGATAATTGGCTAAGGGGGATTTCATAAAATTTGGCATAAGAAGAGACATTTTTGAATGGAGGAAATGGAATTTATCATGAAATTTCCTTTTTTTTCTTTCTTTCTCTTTTTTTTTTCTCTTCTAATAAAAACCCAAAATGTATATGGTTTAGGAGTAATGAATTTTATCCTCTTACTCCATGCCATATAATCTTTTCAAATATTTTGGGTGCATATGTTTTAGGGAATAATAAATTTTATCCTCTTATTCCCATGACATATGATCTTTTAATACATTTTTTTATGCCATCAAAGGGGGTAGGGTAGGGGAAAATAAATCTAGCTAGCTTTAAATCATATTGAGAGCAAATTCTAGTAAAATTAAAATTCCTAAGATCTAAGAATTTAGAAGAAAATATAATTGAAATCTAAAGAGGTTTAGGAAATTTACTACAAAATGAAGCCATTTAAAAATAAAAAGAGAAGTCATGCTAACAAAATTCTCTAATCAATTTAAAATCATAAGATGATTCTTAAATCAAAATTACCTCAAATTTAAAATTAACAAACTATGATAAGCAAAATTATAGCCAATTAAAAACTTAAACATGCTTATAAACATTCTCAACTAGATTTCTAAGAAATCACAAAAACAACAAATAGGAGAGGTATAAGATAAAAGTTTTTTTTTTGTGTTTTAAGTTTTTTCATATATATTTTTTTGCATTTTTTATATTATCTTTTTTTTTTTGAATTTTTGTCATTAAAAACTATTTACAAAGAAAAGAAACTAGCTTTAAAACTTAACAATTTTTGTTAAGTCTTGGACTTCCCAAGGGCTACCCGGTGAAGGGTTCGCAAGGTACTAGGAGGTGTGATGGGATAAAATCCCAAACGTCCCTTTCCAAGATTTAAATTTTTCTGTTTTCTATTTTTTTTTTTTGAGTTTTTGGTTTTTGCAAGTGCTTAAATAAAGGAAAACATAGAAACAAAATTAAAATTTTCTTTTTGTTCATTTTTTTTTGAAAATTTTCTTTTTTAAAACTATTTACAAATATTTACAAAGGGCTATTTACACCCCCATACTTAAAGTTAAACATTGTCCCCAATGTTTAAAAATAAGTATGAAGTAAGAAAAGGTAAAAAGAAATGCAAGGAAAAAGAAAGAAGGAAAAAGAGCTTCCCTGATAAATTTTTTTTTTTGAAGCTTTTGTGGGGAAGCCGCGATTACCTACAAAAGATGTTAAAGAAAGAACAAAAACAAGAGAAAATAATAAAAAGATAACCTTGGGGTGCCTCCCAAAAGCGCTTTGTTTAAGGTCGCGTAGCTTGACCCACTTGCCGATCATGTTATATTATGAAGAAATATCGCATCACTCTTGTCATTAGGTAAGTCTCCCGGAAGATATAATTTAAGGCGGTGCCCGTTAACTTTGAAGGAACCTTTTTCCGGGTGGGAAATTAGAATTGTCCCATAGGACCAAACCTCTTTAACAATAAAAGGTCTGGACCATCGAGATTTCAGCTTTCCCGGAAAAAGGCGAAGACGAGAATTATAAAGGAGGACGAGATCGCCTGGCGAAAAAGTTTTTGGAAATTTTATATGTTTGTCGTGATAAAACTTTGTTCGCTCCTTATATAATTTGTTACTCTCATACGCATTCGCTCTCCACTCATCCAATTCGTTCATTTGAAATTTTCTTTGTTCGCCCGCTAAAGTAGAATCAAGATTTAAAAATTTAAGCGCCCAAAATGCGCGGTGTTCTAATTCAACCGGGAGGTGGCAAGCCTTGCCAAAGACCATTCGATATGGTGTACAACCGATAGCGGACTTGTACGCCGTTCGATAGGCCCAAAGCGCGTCATCGAGCTTTATTGCCCAATCCTTCCGATTAATAGAAACCGTTTTTTCTAAGATCCATTTTAATTCTCGATTAACAACTTCAACTTGGCCGCTCGTTTGTGGGTGATATGCAGTGGATAATTTGTGCGTGACACCATATTTTGCTAAGATTTTTGTGAATTGAGTATTGCAAAAATGGGTGCCCCGATCACTCACAATAGCGCACGGAGTGCCAAATCGAGAGAATAATTTTTTAAAAAAGTTAACGACGACTCGCGCATCGTTGGTGGGGAGAGCTTGCGCTTCCGCCCACCTTGACACGTAGTCGACCGCTACTAGAATATACTTATTTGAAAACGAAGGAGGGAGAGGACCAACGAAATCAATGCCCCAAAGATCGAAAATTTCGCATTCTAAGAAAATATTTTGGGGCATCTCATCCTGGCGAGAGATGTTCCCTGACCGCTGGCAGCTATCGTAAGTACTCACAAGGGTGTGAGCATCTTTGAATAGCGAGGGCCAATAAAAGCCCGCCTCCAGCGCCTTCCTCGCGGTTCGGTTTGAATGATAATGACCACCGGATGGTCCCTCGTGACAATTTCGTAAAATTTTAAGACCCTCCTCACTCGAGACGCATCGTCTCACCACTTGGTCTGCGCATACACGGAATAAAAAGGGGTCCTCCCAAAAGTAATTCTTTAAATCAGAAAAGAATTTCTTCTTTTGCTGACTCGAGAATTCTTTCGGCAGGACCCGGGCTAATTAATAGTTAGCCAGATCTGCAAACCAGGGGGTAGATGATGAATTAATTTTTTCGAGAGCGAGGAGGCGCTCTTCGGGAAATTTATCCTCGATGTCAGATTCTATCAATACTTCTGAGGCGGGGTTTTCTAGATGAGAAAGATGATCGGCCGCCAAGTTTTCGGCTCCTCTTTTGTCCCGGATCTCTAAGTCAAACTCCTGCAAGAGGAGGATCCATCGCAAAAGACGAGGCTTGGCGTCCGATTTGCTTAAAAGATACCTAAGTGCGGAGTGATCCGTGAAGACGATAACTTTCGAGAGGGTGATGTATGACCTAAACTTATCGAAGGCAAAAACGATCGCTAGAAGCTCTTTTTCGGTAGTGGTGTAATTCGCTTGTGCCGACGTGAGTGTTTTGCTCGCATAATAAATAGGGTGGAAATACTTACTCACCTGTTGGCCTAAAACGGCACCAACCGCAATGTCACTCGCGTCGCACATGATTTCAAAAGGGAGCGACCAATCCGGCGCGACTAGAATCAGGGAGTTTATTAGTTTTTCTTTAATAAGTTTAAAGGCCAAATGGCATTCATCGCTAAAAATAAATGAGGATTCCTTTTCAAGAAGATGGGTTAACGGATTTGTGATTTTGGAAAAATTTTGTATAAAGCGCCGATAGAACCCTGCGTGCCCTAGGAAACTACGAATAGCTTTTACGTTTGTTGGAGGGGGAACTTTTCAATCACTTCAATCTTGGCCCTATCGACCTCGATCCCCATGCCCGAAATTTTATGACCAAGGACTAGTCCTTCCTTGACCATAAAATGGCATTTCTCCCAATTAAGTGCTAAATTCGTTTCCTCGCATCGCTGCAACACACGCTCAAGATTTTTTAAACAATTTTTAAATGAGTTTCCGAATACGGAAAAGTCGTCCATAAACACTTCCATCACCTCCTCTACTAACTCGTCAAAAATCGCCAGCATACATCTTTGAAATGTAGCTGGCGCGTTACAAAGACCAAATGGCATCCTTCGATAAGTGAAGGTGCCAAAGGGACAAGTGAAAGTGGTTTTCTCTTGGTCGTCGGGCGAAATTGGGATTTGAAAATATCCCGACAAACCATCGAGAAAACAGTAGTAGGAGTGACCTGAAAGGCGCTCTAAAATTTGATCAATAAACGGTAGAGGGAAGTGATCCTTACGGGTGGCATCATTTAGTTTTCTGTAATCGATGCACATCCGCCAACCCGTAACAGTACGGGTTGGGATCAACTCGTTATTCTCGTTAGCTACTGCCGTAACGCCACCTTTCTTCGGTACGACTTGTACTGGGCTAACCCAAGTACTTTCCGATATCGGGTAGATAATTCTCGCGTCCAATAGTTTGATCACTTCGGCCTTAACGACTTCTTTCATGTTAGGGTTTAGCCGTCGTTGAGGCTGGACCGAATTTCGGGAATTATCTTCGAGAAAGATTTTATGTGTGCAGAAGGAAGGGTTTATACCCTTAATATCCGAAATTTGCACGCAATTGCGTGGCGGTTCTTTCTTAATACAATAGCTAACTCAGAAATTTCCGAGTTGCTAAGTTCGGATGAAACGATGACGGGTAGCTTCAACTCTTTTTCTAAAAATAAATACTTAAGGTGAGGCGGAAGTTGCTTTAGTTCTAAAACGGGTGGTTCTTCATAAGAAGTTTTGATTTTCAATTTTTCTAAAAATAGTGGTTCGGGTGGTGTGAAACGAGTGACTTCTTCTTCTTCTTCCAGACAAAAGAGTTCGGCGAGCTCGGACTCGTGACTCGAGGTGGAGACTAACTCGGGAGGTGAATCGAATTCCCCACACTCTTCCAGGTAAAAACACGAATCGTCATTTTCTAATGTGTTCCGCATCGAGGAATTTATGCCGAAAGAAACTTCATCGTCTCCAACCCGACGGAGGAGCTTTCCGTTACTTACGTCAATAATGGCGCGGGAGGTGGCAAGGAAGGGGCGGCCGAGTATGAGGGGCACTTCGGCATCCTCTTCGATGTCAAGAATGACAAAGTCCACCGGGAAGATGAACTTGTCGACCTTGACGAGCACGTCCTCCACTATTCCTACCGGATATTTTAAAGAGCGATCCGCTAATTGAATACTCATTCGAGTGGGGCTTGGATTTCCTAGACCTAGTTTCTTAAATAGTGAAAAAGGCATGAGATTGATACTTGCTCCCAGATCCGCTAAAGCGTGTTTTACTAACGAATTGCCAAATAAACACGGGATGGAGAACCGTCCCGGGTCATTCACTTTTCTAGGCAATTTGTTGAGTACAACCGCGGAGCATTCTGCGTTCAAAGAAATATGCGAAATATCTTCTAATTTTTTTCTTATTGGAGAGCAACTCCTTAAGATATTTCGCATATTTAGGCATTTGAGAGATAGCCTCACAGAAGGGTACATTAATGTGAATTTGCTTTAAAATATCTAAAAACTTTTTATAATTCTTTTCGGCGCTCTCACTTTTAAACTTAGATGGATACGGAATATTTGAAGTAGAAGCGCGCGGAGCTAACGTAGCAGGTAAATTCGAAGATAAAATAGGAGGAGGAGGAGGGGAGGAAGTTACCATGTGTTCGTCGTGTTTTGAAACCACCTCCTTCCCGCTTCGGAGTGTAATCGCATTTGCGCTCTCCCTTGGGTTTGGCTCCGTGTTTCCCGGAAGGGCTCCTTGCTGGCGCTCGGAGATTATCTTTGCTAGCTGGCCCACTTGGTTCTCCAAATTTTTGATCGATCCGGTGAGGTTCCGGATGTTCGCTTCATTTGTAGCAACATATTTTGCAAAAACCTCTTCAAGCGGAGAGGGCTTTTGCTGTTGCGGTGGAAAACCGGGTGGATTAAAATTTGGAGGGGGAGTTAAATTAAGAAGTTGATTTGGAGGTTGATTTAAATTTAAGGGACGCTGAGCATTTCCTTGATTGCTCCATGAGAAATTCGGATGATTCCTATAACCCGCATTGTTGGTGTTATTATACGGAGCGGTGTTCGGGTTATAGGAAGGCCGAGGCAGATTTCCCATGTAATCAACTTGCTCTTCAAGTAAAACATTATTAGCCCAAGGAGGAGTGGCGGAGGAAGTAGACATCTCCGCCACTTGCTTTGTTAAGCGCTCAACTTGTAAAGCCAAATTTGCGTTAGCGTCTATTTCAAAAATTCTGGCCGGCTTATTAGGCCGCGCTCGGGGCATGTTCCATTGGTACACATTTGTGGCCATCTCTTCGAAAAGCTCTTGAGCGGCGATCGGGGTTTTATTATTTAATGTCCCTCCGGCGGCCGCATCAATCATTTGCCTCGTTTGGAGATTTAAGCCATTATAAAATATTTGCACTTGTTGCCAAGTGGCAAGTGCGTGGTGAGGGCATCGGCGCAAAAGCTCCTTGAAGCGCTCCCATGTGTCATAGAGAGTCTCCGAGTCGATTTGCATGAACGACATAATATCCGTGCGCAATTTAGCGGTCTTTGAAGGCGGGAAATATTTATTGAGAAATTTTTCCGCCATTTCGGCCCATGTAGTGATGGATCCCCTTGGTAGGGAGCCCAGCCACTGCTTGGCCTTAGACCGCAAAGAAAAAGGAAAAAGACGTAATCGATTGGCGTCATCGGTGACGCCATTGATCTTAAATGTGTCGCAAATTTCAAGAAAGTAAGAAATATGTGAGTTTGGATCCTCGTCCGGTTGACCATCAAAGGTCACCGATTGTTGCACCATTTGTATGATGCTGGACTTGATCTCAAAATTATTGTTCGCCGCCGTGGGGCGAACAATACTCGATTGTGTGCCTTCTAAATTCGGCCGCGCATAATAGGACATGGTCCGTTGCGCGTCCTCATTAGGATTTGGCTCGTTAAGATTAGGAGGATTAAGATTATGATCCATGTTCGCTGCGTTAGTGTCCCCGATCGACTCTTCGGATTCTACTTGATTTCCTTGATAACGAGAACGGCAGTTCCTCAAAAGGGTTCGCTCGATTTCCGGATCAAAAGGAAGAATCGAAGTGCTACCACGGGTCATACACTAAAAAGAGAAGGAAGGAAGAAGAAAAAGCGAAAAAAAAAATTGTTCTTTTAGGCAGATTAAGTTAGTCTTGGACTTCCCAAGATCTACCCGGTGAAGGGTTTGCAAGGTACTAGGAGGTGAGATGGGATGACACCCCAAATGTCCCTTTCCAAGATTTTAATTTCACCCTTAAGATTTTCAAAAATAGAAAAACTAAAATAAAAACAACATGATAAAATTAATAGCTATCCTTGTTTCAAAATATCTACGCAAAAGTCCCCGGCAACGGCGCCAAAAACTTGATATAGATTTCTCGGTTTTTGAAATTTAGTGAAGGTTTGAGATTTTCTCCAAAACTATTTCCGATAAAGGCAAGTGTACCTTATCGTCTATAGTATAGGATATTAAGAAATATCAAGGTCGTATTCCACGGGGCGCGTTGATTACTTCTACTTTGAGGAAAGTCGCTATTATCTTATCTAACGATATTTTGGGGTTTTAATTACTTGGCTAGAAAAAAAGAAATTGCAAGCTAAATTTAGAGTTTAGATGATGATAGAAGAAGCTAGTACTCAATCAAAAGTCACCTTGGAGTGAGAAAAGACAAGTGAAAAGAGATTAAATCTAATTCCGTTTAAATTGAACTACTTGACCGTGGAGGTTCCCGAAGCTCAAACATGCCTCTCTCGAGGTTAATGCCCAACTAAGTTTAGGAAAAATCAACCGGACTCTCGTCCTATAATCGATTGCCTAAAACATGCTTTACGAAGTGAACCCCGCTATTGGATTTGACTCCAATCCGGGAGATTTACGTCATCCTCTCTCGAGGAGTGCGTGCAACTCTCTTTACCCTTGAGTGATCGATTCATACTTTGAGCCTCTCGGCTAACTAAGTATGAAAACATAAGCGAAAACCATATATCGAAAATATGGCCTCACTAATTAAAAATCAAGGGTAATTCAATTGTTTATAAAAACGGAAAAAGAAAACTTTAGAAAATCATAACTTGTCTAACTCATCCTCGGATCATTTTGATCGAGTACTAATGAGGATTAGTTAATCATGGTGGAGGGGAAAGCGGAAAAAAATAAAAATGCATAATAAGAAAATTTAACTAAGTAAGGAGGAGACAAAATAAAGAGAACAACTAATTTTTATTTAAATGAAAACAATTTCAAGTCTTAAGAGAAGAGATTGCAAGCTAGGAAAAACAAGTTACAAGCTTAAACTAAACTATTGCATTGAAAGGAAGCTAGTACATTGCATGAGAAAAGGAAGAGAGCATGAAAGTAAAGTCACATGAACATGAACATGAAAGTGAAAAAAATACTCAAGATTAGCTCCAACAGCACCTCCCCCACTCCAAAATTCTGAACCCTGGACTCAAGGAGAACCTATTAATTTATAGGAAAAAATTTCAGATTACAAGCCCTCGGTCACGGGCGTGACCAAGGGCGTGACTGCACTATTCACATCAGATCCGACAGCGGCGTGGGCTTGAATTCGGCGCGGCGAAAAGTGACATGTCACGGGCGTGACATGTCAGGTCACGACCGTGACTTTGGACGGCTGCATTAAATGCGGCGTGGGCTGGAATTCGGCGCGGTGGCGAAGCAGAGATCACGCTGGAAAGTCACGGCCGTGACATGTGGGTCACGGGCGTGACTTAGGTTGACTTCTCGACAGCATCTCCACGTCTCGACGGCGGCTCCACGTGGAAGATTCTAAGTTTACACGCCCTTGGTCACGGGCGTGACTTTGGGTCACAGGCGTGACCTGGGGCGTGACTTGGTGTGGGCTAGCTCAGACAGCGCGGCATCATTCTGGACTGATCTTTAGGTTACACGCCCTTGGTCACGGGCGTGACCGAGGGCGTGACATGCCATTTTTCCCGATTTGTCCCAAAATTCTGCAAATATTGAAATTAAGCTAATTTAGAATCAAAATTACAAAAAGAACTAACTTATAACCTAAAATTGACATAAAAGGAAAATTCATATTAAATATTTACAAAATTTTCTATTAAAAATTTATAAAAATACTACTTATCACCCACTCTTCCATCTGAACAACGAAGCGGTGCATAGCAGCCCGTATAATCCATTCACCTAGACAAGAGGTGCTAACAACCCTCAAACCTTTCCGTAGTTACATTCATCTCATCCGCTTGCCTTCTCGTCCATCTGCCTAGCAAAGCAGTGCATAGCATCCTGCATAGTTTGCATCCGCCCGGTGAAGCAGCGCATAGCAACCTGCATATGAGTTGTTTAGTTCTTTTATTTTATTTTCCACAATCCAAATCACCCCCTTTTCCGCACATTCGCCCGACCTAAAGGACTTCAATCTCAAGTACTTCCTCAAAAGTAAACTCCACCTTACTGTGTTCCTTCGAGATTCGATACTTGGGGATCACTCCCAATTTATATTACTTGAATCATCGGTACACTACCGTTTCATGCCGCAGTCTTGCTACCGCCTATAGCGGTGTGCTAGATTTGCGCATCAAGTTTTTGGCGCTGTTGCTGGGGAACAATGTCGTGTGAGTTTTCTAGAGAGGGAGAACCTGCGAGAGAAGTTATTCTATTTGTAAATTGCGTCCTTTATTTTATTTCAGTTCTTGTTATTCCATTTTGTTGTTTTATATTAGGCTGCCTTAGTAAATTATTGTTGGGTGTAGTATTTTGCAAAATAGTGTTTTTCTTTTGAATCTAGTTATCTTCACGCAACGTGAGCCTCATTTAATATTCATTGTCGTTGGTGTGGAGATACTCTCATGCTAGTGATCTATGTCCAAAGGGAGATAATATCCCTAGCACTCAAGGCCCGGTATATGGAGCACCAACTTCGTCTGGTACTCCATATGGTGCACGTAAGTCCTACGGCTATTCTTCTGAGCCTTTACCGGCATACTTCTATGCGGCTTCAACCTGTTGTGCCAAAGAAGCTAGCAAGGCAGTGCTTGTTTTTTCGGAGCACAGATCATGCCTTGAAAGAGTGTGATGCATATCTTCGCCAATTGGATGAGGATGACGAGCCCGATATCCGATGTTGGATCAGTCGGCGCCCTTAGAGGGGGGGTGAATAAGGGTTTTCAAAAACTTTAGATTATATTTAAAAACTTTGAATTATTGCAAGATTAAAGACATGAAATAAGTGAAGTAAAACAAAAAGGAGACAAGCTTTATTAATGATAAATATGTTTTACAAAACTTGATCTCGATGACGCTAGAGATCGGAGGCGAATAATAAAAAAGCTCTTTTTGTTTTCTATCCCGACTCGCTTCCCCACGAACCGGTGGCCCTAGCCTTATCCTCCTTGGATTTGGCCTCAAAACGCTCTAGTCAATCCTTCCCCGGATGTGGCCTCGAGCACCCCCTAGAACTAGCCTAGATCTAGTCGCCAACACGAGGCGAATTTCAGCCCTAAGTCTACCCCAGACCTAGTCGCCAACACGAGGCGATTTCACTACCGTTTACAATGATAAAAGAGAAATAAAATAACAAAACCTCCCTTAAGATGAACTTCTGAAGTAGGAGACGAAGATCCGCTGTAGAATCAGCGTTTGTTGAAGCGGACTTCGTCTGGATTCGGCGTGATGGAATTCTCCTTCAGAAATTGGCAGAGCTTCGCTTGGACCTCAAATTTTGGCTAAGACAAGCCTCTGGAATTCTAGTACTCTCTCTCTGAGGTGTATGCAATAGGTGAACGAAAACAGGAGGAGAGGGGGTCCTTTTATAGCCCAAGCGCTACCGCCGGCGCTAGCGCTAGCCCGGATTAGGAAACGTTTTGCGCGGCAGGATCTTCAATCCGCGGCAACATATTGCTCCATGCCTCTTGTGCGCCATGCTACCGCCAGCGCTAGTAGCTAACGCCGGGCACTAGCTCCTTCTAAAAACGATGCCGGAATCGCGCAGATCAACGCTAGCGCCGGGCGCTATCGCTACCGCCGGCGCTAGTGAGCCTCTTCGAATTTTGGCCTCAATTTTGGGGGCAGACATCATGAGTACTCCTTGAGTCATGTGGACTATGCTAACCTGCACACTTGAACACACAAGATCAAATACACATAAGATTTGTTATTCTCAAACCTAGGAGATGCGGAAGACAATGTTCCAACATCTGGATCGTCCCAACTCCTAACTCTGACAGCACACCTTCTACCTCTAATTACATAGCTATGTCACCTTCAAGTTTTGAAGGGAATGATGCAGACACGCTCATCAGAGTTGTGGCAGATGTATGTTCCGACATAGCTGGGCCCATCTCCCCTATGCATATATTACTGTGCGTGGAGCCGATTCTTTGTGAGGAATCGGTTCTTGACTTTTATCCAAGCAATATTCCTCCCCCTTTTGTGCATACTACTACATTCATCTCTGACGACATTATTAAGGATGTTTTGCAGGATAAGGCAGGTGATTTGTGTGTTGTGCCTAATCCTATGGAGGAGGATATTTTCTAGGGTGATGAGGATTCTACCTCAGCACCGATGGAGGAAGTCCAAATCGTAGAGGAGGCCACAAATGATCCTACTGATCCCTGCAGCATTGTCGACGATGCCGACAGTATCCTTTTGCTTCAACCTATCGGGAATGAGACCAGGACCACTCCCCCGATTTTTGATTATTTAAGTCATTCTTCTCTTTAATTTCCTGACCCCCTTCTTAGTCTGAGCCTGTGCAGGTTGAGTCTTCACAGGTACTTAGGGAGGACTTGGAGCATTTTTCTCAAGTCAATGATGAGTGTATCCTCTCTTCTGAGGAGGTTGATCCCTGCTCCATAGAGGAAGCGTCATTCATTGCCTTCTCCTCCTGCCGCCTCCATGAAGATGACACCTTGCTGGGCAAGGATGTTTTTAATTAGATTTGTGAGGAGTACTCCTCCTCCTCCTCCTCCTACTTTTTATTCCCTCTACCTGTGACACGCAGGTATTATTACTATTTAGGTAGATGGGTAACTGTTCTGTCTCCGTATAGGTACCCGCTACCGACACGCATATTAGAACAGTTACCTGTTTATTTCCTTTTTCATACCCCCATTAGCTAGAACTCTTAAAGTTCTGAATAAGTCATGCTGGGAGGACAATAACCACAGTAGTTATCTTACTTTTATATATGCATTCTCTTTAATTCAGTTTTTATTTTTCTTTCATGTTTTTGCGGAGCTCACCCCCATTGCAGGCATTTTCTATTTGTGCAGGCGGTGGTTGTGATTCTTCGTATGACTGCCTTGCCCTGGATTTACATGCATCTTCTGGTATGCTCACCTGCTGAGCATTTGGTACTCTCTTCCCCTAGCTCTATTTTGAATTTCATAGTTATATATTGTGTTGGATTGTTTAGTTTAAGTCTGGGGTAGAGCTATTTTCTGTGCCCGCTCACGTGCACTATTGCATAGCATACTAGAAGCTTTTACTTAAGCTGTATTATTCATTTTATATGCACACCACAACACCCACTTGAGCGTGTACTTAGCCGTATGCGCGCATCGAGTATAACTCATTTCCTTTGTGTGATTGGGAAAATCATTGTGCTGGAGTTTAAATTATGTAGTGGAGTAAAATGTTGACTCCGATGTTCCTAGTCAGGTACTCATGTGAGTATAGGGATTTGTATAAATTAGATTTCTTTTTATTCTTTTTGTTTTATGCTTTTCTTTTAATGTAAATATTGTTTACTCTAGTCAAATGGTCAATTCAGTGTGAATCAAAAAGTAGCATAGGGATGTGTATAAAGTATCGTTAGACTTGTATTGTTTGAGTCGGGAGAAAGGAGAATATTTCTCGGTGGCTAGAACTTGCCCTAAGCGATTCTTGAAGCATTGTCATAGGATAGTTCTAGTGCGTGAGAATGACGTGGGCCATTATTTTGGCCCTTTTGAACTTTTTATTTCATGCCTATCATCTACCCTTGCTAGCCCCTTTGTGCCTACCCTTTCATTGATTCAGCTCCGCATATGATGGCGCGGCCCCTCCACCACAACTTGATGATGATCCGATTGCCAAGGCACAACGGTATAAGGATTTTAGGCGCCATGTTGATGCTAACGGAAGGCAGCGTTACAACCTTCGCTCGCGGCATGCTAAGTCCGCTTGAAGACCAAGTTATCTATTTATTATGCGTTTTATTTTATATTTGAGAATATAAAATTATTACATGTTTGGGTAATAATTTTATATTCCTTTGAGTATTTTTATTGTTTATTTCATGCATTTAAAACATTTGGTGTGTATTTAACCGTGCGGATGGTTGAGATCACATCTCCATCTTGAACGGTTGTATGTTGTTTGTAACTCCTATATAAGGAGGCTATTATGAGGATTAAATAGATTAAGAAAGAATTAACCCTAAAATTCCCCTTGAGAATTTCGGCCAAAGAGGAGCCACCTCCTTGCCGCCGCCCCCTTGTTGGTGTGGCTCCAACAATTGCTCCCACCTCTCCTCTTCGGTGCGACTCCTGTGAGGATTCCTTTGGTGCGACTCCAAGGAAGAAGGTTGCAGCCCCATTCACTTTGACGCCGGTGGATCCGTGGAGAGAGTGATTCTCCCACCTAACTTGTTTTTGTTGGAACCGGGTTGGGTAACTTCTTCCCCTCCATCTTGTGTTTTCTCTTTTTAGATTTGTGGAGAACGAGCGACCGTTTTATCCGCGATTATAAAATACTCCGCTCGAAATTTCTGAAATTGATTTCATTGTTATCGAATCTCTTTATTTCCGGATCGGGTAGGTCCAATTTGCTTGAGCGGATCTTGGCCTATAGCCTTGATTTTGCTCTCCAAAAGGATTGGCAACCTTTATTTTAATTTTGGGGAATAATCCGACTCTCTTCCGATCGTTATTTTAGAGTAGATCATTCCTCCCTTTGTGGTGTATGTGCTGTGTTAGATGTGAAACGTATTGCGACGATAGATGCTTGTGTAAGTGCGGTAGATCTAGGTTTGAAAGGCGTAGTGAAGGCGTCTTGTTCGTGTAAATCTCTAAAAATCACGGAATCCCTACACCAATTTGGTATCAGAGCAGGTCGTGTCAATTTCTCAATTGATACAACCTTGTTATCCATTTCCGTGGCGCAAACTAATCAAAAAATTAAAAAAAAAATCGGTGGTCTGCGAATAGCGGGCTAAAATCTTTATTTTTTCGTCAAAAAAATCCAAAAAAAAATTCTGTAGGTTCTCCTTTTTAGTAACATCCTGAAAATATTTTTCTGCCAAAAAAAATAGATTTTAATCTGCACCACAAAATTCACTTATTATTATTTTGTCCAAAACTGCATACGCACTAGACTAGGAACGGAGTATAACTCACCTTCATCGTCTAGGATGGCTGCGAATGAGCACGGGGATCGTAACGCTGAGGCCATATAGGGGCTACGTAACGAGATGACGGAGCTTAGGACCATGTTAGCACAAATCCTTCTAAATCAAGGAGGACCGCCACCACCACCCGTTAATGTTGGGCAGCCCGACCGGCACCAACAGGTCCATGATTCGGATTCCGATGGTAACTCTCCCCGAGTGCCCCCTCGAGAACACCGCCATGAGCGTGGCTTTGATATTACTAGGTCCGTTAAGATTGACGCCCCCACTTACGATGGCTTGGGAGATCCCCAGGTCTTCGTTACTTGGGTAGTGGATGTGGAATGCTACTTCGAATGGAACAACTTGACGGACCATAAAAAGGTCCAAGTTGCCAGGATGAAGTTAACGGGTCGTGCGAAAACTTTTTGGCTGAATGAGGAGCGGAGATTAGGGGCCGGGCAGGGAGTCCCACCTATAGGTTGGCCGATGATGAAGAATTTGCTAACCGATCAGTATGTCCCTGCGTACCACCGAACACAGATGTTCGATGAGCTTGCCACGCTACGGCAGGGCTCCAATTCGGTAGCTGAGTATATGGGAGAGTTGAAGGACCGTAGGGTGCGTTGTGATCTTATGGAGATTCCCGAGGTCACCCTATCTAGATTTTGTTAGGGGCTTCAACCCGATATTCAGAGGAAGCTCCTACGCTATGGTCATACGGACCTGAACACGACTTTAAATGCCGCCCTTGACATTGAAAAGCATCTAGCCTCGAAGTCCCACTCTCGTTATTCCCACACAAAAAACAAGTACACGGTTAGAGCGTCTTCCTCCACGTATCCGGATAAAGGAAAGTTTAGGTCCTCCGAGTCGAAGTCTGTAGTGATCACTGCTAGAAACAATAGGAATCCCGCGAGTGAGCGTGTCCCCATAGGGAAGGTTAGCAAGACCAATACTACATGTTATTCTTGCGGCATTCAAGGTCACTATGCCTTCGAATGCCCAACGAAGACTAAGGCCATAGCCCTTTTAGATTCGACTACCGACCCCGCTGATTACGTATATGAGGCTGAAGAGGAGAGTGACCCAGATGGGGTCCCAAGTGATTTAGAGGACGATCACCACCTTATGGTGATGCATTGTATCTTGACCACTCCTCGTCCGTTAGATGATTGGAAGAGGACGAGCATATTTTCTCTGATCTTTAAGAGTGGTGAGAAGCTTTGCAAGCTGATTCTTGATAGTGGTAGTTGTGTGAATGTCATTTCTGAGAGCGCCATCACACATATGAACTTGACCACGGAACCACACCCGACCCCATATCAGGTAGCATGGATCAGCAAGATCACCGTCCCGGTCACCAAGCGGTGCCTGGTTCCCCTCTCATTCAAATCCTATACTGATGAGGTTTGGTGTGATGTCTTGCCGATGGACGCTTGTCACGTGTTATTAGACCGCCCTTGGCTCTATGACCATGATGTGACGCATTTTGGTAGAGCCAACACTTATGAATTTAAATTCAATGGCAAAACCATTACCTTGAGGCCGACCATCCCGAAGGAGCCAGTAGTTTTGGCTAAGGAAACCACTATCCCAGTAGAGAGGAAGACGTTGAGTCTAGTAGGTAGGAAAGAGTTTGTGAAGGATCCGTTTCTTGATGGAGTGATGTATGCACTAGTACTTATGAGTGCGAAGCCTGATTCTATTGTTTTGGATGATTTGCCCAGAGAGTTACGGGTACTGTTGGAAGAGTATAGGGACGTGTACCCAGAGGAGTTACCGTTGTCATTACCCCTGCTTAGGGATATCCAGCATGCGATAGATCTGGTCCCAGGCTCCTCCTTGCCGAACCAGCCCCATTATCGACTCCATCCTACTGCCCACACGGAGTTACAGGCCCAAATTGAGGACCTGTTGAAGAAGGGGTTCATTAGGACTAGCATGAGTCCATGTGCGGTACCAGCCTTGCATGCCCCCAAGAAGGATGGTGTTGAAATTATTGAAGTGGAGTGGAAGGTGGCCGACGGTCTGTATATTGGTGACCGCAGAGACCGCGCGGTCTCTGTGCTGGTGATCTGCCGGTCTGGCTCTGGCGGTCTGCTATGTTGGGTGGTTTGTTCTAGTAATGTTCCGGTCTCTTCTCGGTCTGCTCTGCTTGGTTGGTCTATCTTCTTTGTAGAAAATCAGGCGGTCTATTCTTGGGTAATCGCTGTGACCGGGCAGCTTATGCAGGTTGATCTGGCGACTTGTCTGAAGTCGGCTGGCGACTTGTCTAAAGTCGGCCAGATGTTCTTGGGTTGCTCTAGGCGATCTAAGGAAGGAGTGATCCGTGTCCGCACGGCTTGTCGCGGTTTGTTGCTGATTTGCAGTCTTGGACAGGATGTTGTCCAAGTGGTGTGATCGCGCGGTCTGCTCTGTGAGACCGCTGGCGATCTGATGGGTGGTGACTGTACCTCTCTTGCGGCGGTGACGAAATCTATTCCCTCTCCTATAAATAGGGGTGCAGGGCCCGTCATTATTAACGAGAACTGTAAGAAATAGAGCCTGGATTGTTTTGTGCGGTCTCAACTTTGAGGTCGGGTGGTCTCGGAAGCGTGTTAACTGTTTGTTGTGTTTGCAGGTTTGCGGTCAGCAGGTTGCGGTCTCCTTCCTTGGTGATTTCCCAGTGGCTTGAATAAACAGTTCGGCAACGGCTTGTTTGCGGACTGGTTTATGTTGTTCTTATGCTGTTCGCAGCGAGCTCGACGATCAGGAGACCTTCTGTGGTTAGGCGATCTGAGTTGCGGTCTGGCGACAGCTTCTGTTCTCTATTCAGTTTAATAAGCTCCAGTTCGTACGGTTTGAGGTGGCGGTCTTGCAATGTAGGTCATCTTGCCTGTATTCTGTTCGTGCAGTCTCAGAACAAGCCGGGCGGTCTATGGAGTGCAGCGGTCTGTGTGGTCTCTGCTTTGTCAGGTCGCCAGATTTGTGTTTGTGGTGTGTTTTGTTCTTCTCTCCTTCGTGATTCTTATGAATCATGTCTCGCCATGTATGTCTCGAAATGTAATGAAGTTTTATGATTCAATAAAGACTATTGTGTTGCTGTTTGGCATTGTGGTTGTTTGGCTATAACTCAGTTGATGCAACTCCTGCTTACTCCTAAACGATTCATCAAAAATTTTAACATGGTATCAGAGGGAGGTTGTTGGAGTGGATAAGCAGTGTTCAACTTGAGTTTCCATCGTCTTTGTGAAGAAGAAACCACATAGTTTGTCATGGAAGATGGATATGCAAGAGGGCTTGGTATTGAACTCCTCATATCGACTAACTTCAAGAAGTGGAAGTCGTGTATGGAGAGTTACTTGCTTGGCCAGGATCTATGGGATATAGTTGGAGGAGAAGACACACAAGAAGTTTATCTAGCAGGAGATAATATGTCAGAGGTGAGACTTTGGAGGAGGACTAATGCAAAGGTAGAGTTCACACTCAAGAGGGTTATCTCACCAGAGCTATTTGATCACATCATTGGATGTAATTCTGCTGCTGAGATTTGGACGTCTTTGGACGGGATGTTCAATAGGAAGAATGTAGCTCGGCTATAGTTTCTTGAAAATGAGTTGGCGAAGGCCTCTCAAGGTGATCTTTCCATCTCTACTTTCTTTCTCAAGATGAAGAACCTCACAGCAGAGATTTCTGCATTGGACCCTGATGAGCCCATCTCGGAGGCAAAACTGAAGAGGCATATCAACCGCGGGTTGCGGAAGGAGTACCTTGCCTTTGTGATGTCAGTTCATGGTTGGGCAAATCAGCCATCTCTGTTGGAGCTGGAAAACTTACTTTCTTCGCATGATAGTTTGGCAAGACAGATGGCGGAGACTTCTATCTCTGGGGGAGATAATGATGTGTTGTTCTCTGGGAAGAAGAAGAAGAAGTGGGAGAAGAAGAAGCCAGGTCATGATGGACCATCTACTTCAGGTCAGCATGATAAGGGTTATGCTCCTAAGTCTGATGGGAAGAAGAAGGGAGAGGGGCCAAGGTGCTTCAGGTGCAACAAGACCGGGCACTTCAAGAAAGATTGTCGGGTTAATCTTCAGCCGGGACATGCAGCGGAGAAGGAGAAGCCAAAGTCTGATGAAGCTGGATGGGGAGGAGCCTTTGCGGCTAATATGACGGCAATGCCCGTTAAGGCCTTGGCTGCCATTCGAAGAGGATTGGATCGTGCATTCAGGGTGTGGGCACCACCTCACTGGAGATAAACCAAAGTTCTATTCTTTGGCACCTTACTCAGGTAACGATGCAATCATTATAGCTAATAATTCTATTCATTCAGTAGAACAAGAAGGTGTTGTCTCTCTGAGCAGTGATAAGGGTCCACTCACATTGAGGAGTGTTTATCACGTGTCGGGTATAAAGAAGAATCTCTTCTCTGTGACCAATGCGGTCGATGTCGGTTATCACGTTCTGTTTGGCCCAACAGAAGTGAAATTTCTTAAAACTCAACCGGAGATAAAGGGAGACGTAATTCATGTTGGAAAGCGGGTAAAGGACTTGTTCATTTTATCGACAAGTACCTATGTTGACAAGATGAGGACAAATGATAGCGCGACTATCTGGCATGAAAGGTTGGGGCATGTTGGGATGGACAAATTGAAGGCTATGGCGGTAAGGGGCCTTGTCAAGGGCTTGCCTAGCTTGTCCTCCTATGGAGACGGTCATGTTTGTGTGAGTTGTCAGTTTGGTAAGTCTCATCGACTTCCATTTGATAAATCGCAAAGAAGATGCAAAGCGTCATTGGAGTGCATTCACGGTGATTTGATGGGACCGACTGCCACCCCAAGTCTTGGAGGCAACAAATATATGTTGGTGTTGATCGACGATTACACCAGATATGTCTGGGTGTATTTTCTGAAAGAGAAGTCAGAAGCTTTTGCGAAGTTCGTGGAGTTCAAGGAGCTGGTGGAAGGTCGGTTAGGCCCGCGGGTGAAAAAATAGAGAACTGACAATGGTAAGAGTTCACCTCTGGTGAGTTCTCAAGTTCTTGCAGGAAGCACGGCGTCCGGAGAGAGCTCACTTGTGCCCATACTCCACAGCAGAATGGTGTTGCAGAGCGGAAGATCCGTCATCTGACGGAAACCTGCAAATGTTGCCTTCATGCCAAGAGTATCCCAAAGTCCTTTTGGGCGGAGGGAATGTCTTGTGCGGCATACGTCATCAACAAAATGCCTCTAAGTCCTATCAACATGAATACCCCTCACAAACTAATGTTCAAGGAGAAGCTGAGTGTTTCACACCTTCGGGTGTTTGGGTCAACCTATTTTGTGCATCTCCCTGATGCTCTTCGGACAACGCTAGATGCGAAAGCAAGGATGCTAGTCTTCGTTGGATATGATGAGCGGAAGAATGGGTGGAGATGCATGGATCCTGAGACACGGAGTTCAGTGGTATCTCAGGATGTGGTGTTCGATGAGGTGACTTCCTACAAGGGGAGTTCAGGAGTTGAACTACCGGAGAGCAGGGTTGATGAAAAAGGGAAGGCTGCGGAAAATCTTCAAGTGGAGTTGCCTTTTTCACCAGGAGCTCCATCTAAGTCTAGCTCAGAGATGGAGACTTCAGGTTCTGGAAGCAGGGGGAGCGATGCTCCAAGTTTGCCTGGAAGAGGAGCTAGCACAGAAGAAGCAGCTGAGGAGGTGGTTAGTCAGGTGCAACCTCTTAGGAGGACGAAGAGGACTATCAAGCCACCGGATCGATACACAGGAGGAAACATGGTGAGCTTTATCTCATGTTTCTTTGCTGGTCCCTTGGATAAGCGGGAGGAGTTGAGCTTTGAGAAGGCCAAACCTGTGTAACAGTGGGACATTGCTATGCAGGAGGAGATGGATGCTCTCAAGAAGAATGAGACTTGGTCTTTAGTGCCCAGGCCCAAGGGCATTACCCATATGACATGCAAGTGGGTCTATAAGCTCAAGAAGAAAGCTGACGGCACGATCGAGCGATACAAGGCTCGCCTTGTGGATCGCGGGTTCTCACAGCGGTACGGAGAGGATTATGATGAGACGTTCAGTCCAGTGGAAAAGATGACTTCGGTTCGATTTGTTATTGCCTTGGCGGCATCATATGATTGAGAGATTTGGCAGCTCGACGTGAAGAATGCCTTCTTATACCGCGAGATTGACAAGGATATTTTCATGATCCAACCGCCAGGCTTCATCTCAGATGAT
Source organism: Dactylorhiza incarnata (assembly GCA_033032865.1). Classification (NCBI taxonomy): domain Eukaryota; kingdom Viridiplantae; phylum Streptophyta; class Magnoliopsida; order Asparagales; family Orchidaceae; genus Dactylorhiza; species Dactylorhiza incarnata. Next base: position 1,779,002 of record JAWHQI010000298.1, read on the forward strand.
TGTCCGTACTATGTCTGCAAGCTGAAGAAAGACCTGTATGGGTTGAAGCAAGCGCCTCAGGCGTGGTATGGAAAGATCATGGAGTATCTTCTATTTTGAGGATTCTTTGCTTCAGACTCTGACTCCAGCTTGTTCGTCAAGAAGCAGGGGGTGCTTCGGTTGATTGTTCTACTATATGTGGATGACATGATTGTCACCGGGAACTCGAAGGAGGCAGTAGCAAGGCTGAGAGCCGAGCTTGCTATCATATTTTAGATGAAGGATCTGGGCGAGCTTCACCATTTCCTTGGACTCGAGGTGCAGAGGCGGGAGAGCGGAGTGCTCATTTCTCAGGCTGGATATGCGGAGAGGATCGTTCAATGATTCGGCATGGAGGAAGGGAAGAGCAGCTCTATACCTCTGGAACAGCATCATAAACTTCGGAATGCTGAGGGGAGAGTTCTATCTGAACCGTTGGTGTTCCGAGCTATAGTTGGGAGCTTGATCTACTTGACGATCACAAGGCCTAATATTGTTTATGCAGTTGGCAAGGTGAGTTTGTACATGGCGGAACCACGAAAGCGTCATCTTTTGGCGGCAAAAGGAATTTTGAAGTATGTGAAGTCGACATTTGATCTGGGTCTCCTATATAGGAAAGGGTCAAGCTTGGAGTTGCATGGGTACATGGATGCTGATTATGAGGGAGACGTGGATGATCGAAGATCAACGTCTGGTTATGTCTTTATGGCGAGCCCCACAGCAATTTCTTGGTGCAGCAAAAAGCAGGACTCAGTGTCTGTATCTACCACAGAAGCGGAATACAAGGCTTCGGCCTTGGCAGCTCAGGAAGTTGTTTGGCTCCGGAGGTTGGTGGAGGACATTCATGAGGAGGTTCGAGGTCCAACTATGCTACACGGGGACAATGAGAGTGCTCTCAAGCTGGTTAATAATCCAGTCTGTCATGCGAGGACCAAGCATATTGAGATTGAGTACCATTTCATTCGTGAGAAGGTGTTGGGAGGATCTCTTATGGTAGAGCATGTTCGAAGTGTGGACAATGTTGCAGACATATTCACAAAGCCGATGGCGAAGGGACCGTTTACTCGGTTGCGGAGTTTACTTGGGCTAGTTTCCAATTCCCACTTCAAGGGGGAGTGTTGAAATTATTGAAGTGGAGTGGGAGGTAGCCGGCGGTCTGCATATTGGTGACCGCAGAGACCACGCGGTCTCTGTGCTGGTGATCTTCTGGCTCTGGCGGTCTGCTGTGTTGGCCGGTTTGTTCTAGTAATGTTCCAGTCTCTTCTCCATCTGCTCTGCTTGGTTGGTCTATCTTCTTTGTAGAAAACCGGGCGGTCTGTTCTTGGGTAACCACTGTGACCGGGCGGCTTATGCAGGTTGATCTGGCGACTTGTGATGCGCATTTGATGCGATGTTCGGCAAGTGCACCGGTCGCGCAAGTAATAAATGTTTTCGCGCAAGTAATAAATGTTGGGAATAGGATCCCCGAGTGTCGGTCTCTTGAGGAATGCAGGTTGGGTGAACGAATTGTGTTGTGTGACAATTGTTACACAAGCGGGAACAATCACAGAAAGTGGGGTTTTGATTTGTTTTTCAACCGTTAACAACAATAAAAGAAATGCGGGTCGAAATCACCGCTTCACAAGGTGAGATGGATGCAACGGCCGCGATGCCGAGCTTCATGAGGCGGATGGACGGTGCGCATGCGAATGAAGTGATCACTAGTGCGGGGAGTGAGGGTCGCAAACACCTCTTTGCAAATCGCCGTTAGCTCTTGCTAATGCGAATCGAACACGATGAGTGCGTGAGTGAGTGAGTGAAGGTGAAGAACGGATAAGAAACAACCATTGCATTTAAACTAAACATCATGATATTTAAGTTTAAATGATTCAAAGAAGTACAACAAAAGGGCGAGGAAGAAATCAACCAATGGACGAAGACTAGCGGTCGTTCACGGCCGGAATGGTAGTTTGTCAAGCTACCTCCGGACTCGGGCGGACTGTGCTTCCGGCGTTGAGAGACTGTCACGACCTCTCCACGTGCTTCCGTCGTCTTCTACCTCAGGATGACTATTCTTTTCACCGGACCGAACTGGAGATGGCTTGCTTGAGTGCTTGCGGAGGGCGGAGAATGCTCTCGGACGATGGAGGATTGCTTAGAATGGCTGGAGATGACTTCCCCTTGCGGAGAAGATGAGGTGGAGGTGGCTGGAAGTGGAAAACGGCGGCGTACGGACGGTAAATCGCGCTCCCGGAACCCCCCGTATCCCTAATCTGCGGATCAGGACTTTATATAGGCGCTGGAATAAATACTGCGCACGGTCATTGGCGCACGACCAGTGGTCGCGCGCGCTGGAATTCTATGATCGTGCGCCTGCCTGGGTGGAGCCTGCAAAGTAAGAAATTTATAAAATACCACGTTCGCACGACCAGAGGCGCACGACCGGTGGTCGTGCGCACTATCGTAGGTGGTCGTGCGCACTGGTCGAAACAGAACTCATGAAATTGATGTTAAGTGTGCACGAACAGTGGCGCACGACCGGTGGTCGTGCGCACTATCGCAGGTGGTCGTGCGCACTGTCCGAGACAGAACTCAGAAAAAAAGGTTAAGTGCACACGATCAGCGGCGCACGACCAGTGGTCGTGCGCAATCGAACCAGTGATCATGCGCAGTGTTCCTGTACAGAATTTTACCAGGAACACCTGCACGACTCCTATTTCTACAGAAATGCTAATCAGGCCACTGAAAGTGGCACTCAACAAAATGATAAGGCTATCAAAAGGGAATAAGCATAAAACACACCAAATTAGGCCAAGAAGTGCACCTAGCATAGAAAGACAAATATGAGCTGAAACAGGGCTAAAGTGCAGTGAAACGACTAGAAAACCGGCCTAGATGAGTCCAAATATGTGTATATGATCAGGACTCATCACACCCCCAGACTTACCTGTTTGCTCGTCCCGAGCAAACAAAATCTAAGCAGACGGGGAAAAACAACTAGCTGACAGAGAAATTGCGACACCGAGTACCATGCGAAGTCGCGTGCTCGCACGCATAAAAATATAACAGAGGAAATTTCTAAGTATGCATAACAGTTTGTACTTTTCTCAAATGCGTTTCAAAAATTTATTACTACTCAAAAATAGAATCACGGCGAATCATCCGGTCACGCGTAGGGAGAAAATAAACTAATCGCAAAGGTGAGCATTGCCAAAGATCGGGGCTCAGGACAACCTCCAAAGGAATCCACCAATGTCGGTGACCATAGGCTTGCCTGTTTGCACTCTCTCCACGGCACTGGTTTGGCTCACTCACGAATCAGTAGGACATTAGCTGAAGATGGGGCTTCGGTTTCAGTGAGGTAAACAAGGATAAACATGGAGGCTACGCACCAAACCCAAATGAGCTAGCATAAACAAAAAAATAATCTATCCGCTAACCCAAATATATGCGAGTACACCACACCCCCAGACTTAACTTTTTAACAATGGGTGTGTGCACTGCCCACTCCCAAATACAAATCAACAATTATTTTCAATTAAACTTTTTCTTTCTTTATCCATTTTTTTTTCAATTTTCTTTTTCTCTTTTCTATTTTTTTTTCTTTTCTTTTCACAACAAAATCAACAGATTAAACATTGAAGCACATCCACATTTTCATAAAAATATTCACCACATCAACACCCTGAATGAATATATAAAATACTAAAGCTCGACTTGGGTGCGCGACTAGGATCGACTATGAGGCTTTGGTGAAATAATGGTGGAGCTGAATCAAAAGAAGGGGTAGGCACAACGGGGCTAACGAGGATAAGAAATTAGGATTGGTACAAAGCTCAACCGGGCCAAAATGAAGGCCTACATCACGTTCGTGCACTGAACTAACCTATACCCATGCTTCGAGAATAGCTTGGGGCAAGTTCTTAGCCAACAAAAAAGACTATCCATCCTCCCGACTCGAGCAATGCAAACCTAATGCCCGGCTACACACATCCCTAAGCTACCATTTGATTCACACCGAATTCACCATTTTTGAGTAGAATTAACAGTATTGACGCAAATAGAAAAATATAAAACTATAAGCATACAGAAAAATTAAATCTACTCAAATTTCTACATGAAACGAGAGCACTCGACTAGGACACTGCAGGAGTCAACATTTTACTCCGTTTCACAATCCTAAGTCAGCACGATGATTTGCCCGAATCTTGCTCAAGAAATGAGTTTAACTCGCGGCACACACACAGCTAAGCACGCGCTCAAGTGGTTGCAAGTGGTGTGTGATGCAATGATCTAAACGAAATAAATCAATAAAAGCTTCTAGTATGCATATGCAGTGTGCACGTGCATTGGGTAACACATACTAGCTCTCCCCCAGACTTAACCTAAGAAGTACATCACATGATATTAAAATGAAAATCAGAAAGAGAAAGGGAGAGAGGTTACCCCATGCTCAGCTAGTGAGCATACCAGAAGACGCGTGACTGACTGAGGCCGCTCCACCACCATACGAAGAATCACAAACACCACCTTATAAGATGTGCAATGAATACCTGCAAGGTGGGTGAGCTCCGCAAAACAAAAGCAAAAATGTATAAAAACTGAATTGAAACATGTTAGAAAAACAGAAATCAGCAAATCTGGGTTGTCTCCCAGCAGCGCTTTTATTTTATGTCCTTAAGCTGGACCAAATACCTGTATTATAATTGTTTACAGAGCACAGAAATTAAATAAAAAGTGCATGAAAGAGAGAGTTTCACAAAATAAGAGATATAAAGAAAATCAGCTGTAGGCACTTTTATGGTGCCCGTCTCCCAAAGCTTGAAGGCGAGAGGTGAAGGCTTTAGGGCCAACACTAGTGTCACCCAGTGTTCCCCTAACCTCCGCCCTCTTGCCACGGAGAGCAGCAGAGCGCGCATCGCGCAGACGCTTCTCTTGTTTAAGTTTAGCGACAGTCGGAGACTGCCAACGTTGAATGTTTTCAGATTCTCTCAACTTAGTAGTGGGTGGCGTCACTTCCGTCGCCGCAGTGACGACCGGATCAGCCCAAGAGATGGAACGCTTAACTAGTTTATTACATGATTCAATGCAAGAGAATAATGGGATGTCATCCCGAATCAAGTTCAGCTCAAAATGTTCAGGACTGCCGTCCTCCTCCCTCTTGGAATTATAGTTTCTCCGAGCATCTACTTTTTCCTCTCCGCTTGACTGGTACTCTTCCTTTTCTCCTTCAGATGATCCATCATCTTTCTTATCCCGTGCGCAACTCAGTGATTCATCAAAAATAAAAGGAGGGGGGCAAATGGATGTTTCAGTTATAGTCTTGGGGCAAGTGGACAAAGGCACCTTATTGGGTAGGAGGACACAACCCACAGAAAAATCAAGGGTGGCACCACTCTCTTTCAAGAACGGTACACCCAAGATAGGGATGGAGTGATTCTCCCGGGGTCCTAACACTTGAAAATCAGCAACCACCATTGTCCCCTCAACTATAACCTCTATATTTTTAACTTCCCCTTCCGATTGTATGATGGCGCCATTTGCAAGCACAAGAGATTTCCGGTCCTCCGTGTTAATTTCAAGTTGCAATTTATCAACGTCTTGCAAAGCAATGACGTTGCGGGAGGAGCCGGAATCACACAAAGCCTTAGTTTCAATTTTATTAATGGAACAGGAGATTACTAACTCACACGGCTGACCCACTTCCGCATCGCCAAGACTCTTCCCTTGGTCTATTGGATTTTTTTTGGTGTTACTAGGGAGAGTTCCATGCGACCGCTCGGTGAGCACTTGGGCCAATTGGCCCAGCTGTGTTTCCAAGTTCCGCATGGAGGCGGTTTGGTTAACCATGTTTGAGTTAGCCGCTTGCATAAATTTTTCCATCATCTCCTCCAAGTTACTCTTTTTGGGAGCTGGGGGGCCTTGGTTATATTCTGGGTGAGGTGGCCTTGTTTGGCTCCCTGAGACGTAGGCATCATTTTGATGCTGCCCCGGTGCCCATCGTTGGCCAGATGCGTTGGGGTTCCATGAGAAGTTTGGGTGACTTCTCACTCCCGGATGATACGTGTTATTAAACGGCACCCCCTTAGGTTGATTACCAACAAAATTAACAGATTCATTTAAAGAAAAGTGCGAGAAGTCACCTGATAAATCATTGCCCGAACATTCATACGCGTGGTGTCCGCCGCCTCCACATCCTTCACACGTAATGACAGCAGCCGGTGCGGATGTAGGCGGGAGTGAATCAACCACGAAGAGACCACGGGCGCTTCTTGGTGCATTCCTCCCGGCAGTCCAAAATGTGCTGTGGGAGGCGGTGTCTCGCAGAATTCGAAGAGCCTCCTCTGGAGTATGGTTCATTAGAGTACCACCCGCAGCAGCATCAATCATCGCCCGGTAGTTGGGCTCGATCGCGAAGTAGAATGTCTCTACCACGTTCCAAGTTTGGAGCTCATGGTTCGGGCAGCGGCGGAGAAGATCATTAAGGCGCTCCCACGCCTCGGCAAGGGTCTCTTGGTCAGCTTGGCGGAAGGTAGCGATCTCCCGCTGTAGGCTCACAATTTTATCAACGGGGTGGAATTTGGCCAGGAACTTGGAGGCGAGAACAACCCAAGTCGCAGCGGTCCCAGGAGGAATGGAATGGAGCCACACCTTGGCCTTGTCGCGAAGTGAGAAGGGGAACAGTCGCAGCTTGACTGTATCGTCAGGAATCCCAGCGTAGTGGAAGGTTCCGCAGATATCAGAAAACTCTGCCAGGTGCAGGTGTGGATCTTCACTGGCCATCCCGGAAAACTGTGCATTGTTCCGGATGATGTTCAAGATCGCAGGTTTGATCTCAAACTGGTTGTTCTTAATGTTGGGATCAAACCCAGGATACACACTCCCAGCTGTCGGAGTGGTATAATCTCTCATCGTTCGGGGCCGAGGTCTAACTACCTCTTGCTCATCTCTAGGATGGTGCTGCTCCACGTTGGGTACTCTTGGTTCAGCATCATCTGGGTTTATGTTGTCACCCATTACCGCTTGTACGGCTGCTGCACACCTTCGTGCGTGAGCGGTCCGTTCGATCTCGGGATCAAAGGGTACAAGTTCCCCCGCGGCTTGTCTCTGCATGCACAATCTCAACCAAAAGAAAACAAAGCAAAGAAAGTCAAAAACAGCTGCTCTTGTAACAGAAGTTCACAACTTAAGACGTTACACGCCTGAACATTCCCCGGCAACGGCGCCAAAAACTTGATGCGATGTTCGACAAGTGCACCGGTCGCGCAAGTAATAAATGTTGGGAATAGGATCCCCGAGTGTCGGTCTCTTGAGGAATGCAGGTTGGGTGAACGAATTGCATTGTGTGACCATTGTTACACAAGCGGGAACAATCACAGAAAGTGGGGTTTTGATTTGGTTTTCTACCGTTAACAACAATAAAAGAAATGCGGGTCGAAATCACTGCTTCATAAGGTGAGATGGATGCAACGGCCGCGATGAGGAGCTTCGTGAGGCGGATGGATGGTGCGCATGCGAATGAAGTGATCACTAATGCGGGGAGTGAGGGTCGCAAACACCTCTTTGCAAATCGCCGTTAGCTCTTGCTAACGCAAATCGAACACGATGAGTGCGTGAGTGAGTGAGTGAAGGTGAGACGTATCACAAGCAAATACTGAAGAACGGTTAAGAAACAACCATTGCATTTAAACTAAACATCATGATATTCAAGTTTAAATGATTCAAAGAAGTACAACAAAAGGGGGAGGAAGAAATCAACCAATGGACGAAGACTAGCGGCCGTTCACGGTCGGAATGGTAGTTTGTCAAGCTACCTCCGGACTCGGGCGGACTGTGCTTCCGGCGTTGAGAGACTGTCACGACCTCTCCACGTGCTTCCATCGTCTTCTACCTCAGGATGACTATTCGTTTCACCAGACCGAACTGGAGATGGCTTTCTTGAGTGCTTCCGGAGGGCGGAGAATGCTCCCGGACGATGGAGGATTGCTTAGAATGGCTGGAGATGACTTCCCCTTGCGGAGAAGATGAGGTGGAGGTCGCTGGAAGTGGAAAACGGCGGCGTACGGACGGTAAAACGCGCTCCCGGAACCCCCCGTATCCCTAATTTGTGGATCAGGACTTTATATAGGCGCTGGAATAAATACTGCGCACGGTCATTGGCGCATGACCAGTGGTCGCGCGCGCTGGAATTCTGTGATCGTGCGCCTGCCTGGGTGGAGCCTGCAAAGTAAGAAATTTATAAAATACCATGTTCGCATGACCAGAGGCGCACGACCGGTGGTCGTGCGCACTATCGTAGGTGGTCGTGCGCACTGGTCGAAACAGAACTCATGAAATTGATGTTAAGTGCGCACAAACAGTGGCGCACGACCGGTGGCCGTGCGCACTATCGCAGGTGGTCGTGCGTACTGTCCGAGACAGAACTCAGAAAAAAAAGGTTAAGTGCACACGATCAGCGGCGCACGACCAGTGGTCGTGCGCAATCGAACCAGTGATCGTGCGCAGTGTTCCTGTACAGAATTTTACCAGGAACACCTGCACGACTCCTGTTTCTACAGAAATGCTAATCAGGCCACTGAAAGTCGCACTCAACAAAACGATAAGGCTATCAAAAGGGAATAAGCATAAAACACACCAAATTAGGCCAAGAAGTGCACCTAGAATAGAAAGACAAATATGAGCTGAAACGGGGGCTAAAGTACAGTGAAACGACTAGAAAACCGGCCTAGATGAGTCCAAATATGTGTATATGATCAGGACTTTAGCCCTGTTTCAGCTGCACTTTAGCCCTGTTTTGGTGTAAAACATAGTTTGTTTGAGTAGTTTTGGTGTAAAATTAAATTCTTGGCATAGATCTAAAATTATGTTTTATTAATTTGCATAGTAATAATTTATTTTACTTTTATATTCGAATCCGATCTTATCCAAAAGTAGTTTAGGTGAGTATATAGAAGATTGTTAGAAAGCTATTACTCGAATTGAACAAAATGGTGTCCTTTCTCGATGTCTAGAACTTGCCCCAAGCTATTTTCGAAACATGTGCGCTTTAGACAAATTAACTTTACGGAAATGATTTAGGCCCTTCTTTGGATAGTTTGAGCCTTTGCACCCAACCTAGATTTACCACCATTGTTCACACAAATTTGAGCCTTACACCTTTATTTGATCCACCCTCATCATTCGGCACCAAAGCTAAAAAGCCCAAAACCCAAATGAACACTTTGAAATTTTGAGCTAAATTGAAAAAAAAATATTTGGGTACGATTCTATGAAAAAATTATGGGTATCAATTCAAAAAAATGTTTAAATCTCAAAAAGCAATAAACTCATAATGATATGCGGCCTAGGTATGTACATGCATACTTGGAATGATCCCAATTATGAAGATTCATGATTTAAATAAAAGAGTATGAGAGTGTTTCCCCTTTGAAAAAATGCGAGTATGGGGGTAAAGCTTCATTATTTTGTGGTAGCAATCATTTTCTTTTAGCTCAAAAATTTTGTTTAAGTGGAATGCGCCTTCATGTTTATCATTGTTACCTCACCCTTAAACCCAAGCCTTAAAATGTACCCTATTTAAGTCCTAAAGATCCATAGAGTCGATTTAGTTCGAATTGTAGTGGAGAAAGTGCAAACGGGCAAGCCTATGGCCGTCGACATTGATGGATTTCTTTGGAGGCCACCCCGAATGTCTACATCTAGTAATTTAAATCTCAGCAATCACGCTATTTTCTCCCTTCACATAACATTTTGATTGACCGTCGACTCATTTTTAAAGTAATGATAAATAATTATAACGCATTTTTGAAGTATTTCATAAATTAGCATTTATGCCAAGAACATCTTTTTACTAAAATATCTACACATGCCAGCATAATACTTCGCATTTTACTCTCTAGTCTTCATAATTCTATCTTGCATTAATTTTTCTTACCCTTGTGAAAAATGGATTGCTCGGGACGAGCAATGAGCAAGTATGGGGGTATTTGATGAGTAATTTATTTACTCATCTTTTAGTTTAGGTTTATTATGTTTTTCATATAAAATTATGTTATTTTTAGGAATTTTATCATATAAATCCTTCCATTGTTATTTCATAAGCTAACTTAAGTTTATTTTGTGTTTTTAGGTTTTCTGGGCTGTTTCGAGCAAAAAGTTAAAATTACACGCCCCAGGTCATGGGCGTGACCATGGGCGTGTAACCTACGAAATACTCCAGACCTGCTTCTGCCACTCCAGGGACGCTCCGTGAAGTTTTCGCCAAGAACACGCCCCAGGTCACGGGCGTGACCAAGGGCGTGACCCAATGTCACGGCCACGACCCGCCACAAGCATCCGGAGCACGCCGCCATGTCAATAAAATTACACGCCCTCGGTCACGGGCATGACCAAGGGCGTGACATCCAGCACACGGGCGTGACTTTTCCTGCGCCAATATCCCGCCGAAGCTTCCTGCCAGCAGCCCTTAATTGAGATTACATGCCCTAGGTCACGGACGTGACATAGGGCGTGACACGTCCGTAACGCCTGCATTGAAGCCAGACGGCGCCTTCTCCGCCCACAGCAAATCACGCCCCTTACACGCCCTTGGTCACGGGCGTGACCAAGGGCGTGTAACACCAAAAATTCAGCTATTTAAAGGGAGCTTTTCCAGATGTTTGAGGATGAAAGTTTTGGAGTTCTTTCCCTCTTACTTGTCTTCTTATTTTCATTATGCACTTCTTCCATTTCATCATTTCCTCCATCTCTATGAGTAGCTAAATTCTATTAGTACTCGTCCGAGATGATCCAAGGGAAATATAATTCTTGATCTAAATTTTAGCTTCTCTTTCTTCCGTAGAATAATCTTGATTTATTCTTGAACTATTTTTGGATTGAGATTATATTATCGATATATAATTCTCATCTTTGTTTTCGCAATCTTATAACTGAGAGGTTTTCGATTCGAATCGATCATTTGAAGAATAAAGAGAGTTGAATGCACTCCTCAAGCGAGGATGACATAATACTCCCGGATTGGAGTGAAACCACGATAAGGCGAGTTTTAGATCTTGATTCTAGAACGAAAGTTCGTTGATCAACTAAACTCAGTTGAGTGTATCCTCGAGAGAGGTGCGTTCATAAATCGGGAACCTCCACGGTCAAGTATTTTCATGGGAGATTTAGAAGTTGTTCTTTTTATATTTTTATTTTCCCGAGGTGATTCAAGGTTGAGTACTAACCCTTAACTCATTAATTTAAATAAGCTACTTCTCTTTCTCGCAACCAACCAACCACAAGTTTTATTCGATAAAATAATAGAGATTTTTCCGAAGTAAGAGTATTCAACCGCCCCGAGTCTAATACGACCTTGTTTTAATAACCTATACTACATTCGATACGGTACACTTGTCGTTATTGTTTGCAAGCATAGTTTTGCTCATCAAGTTTTTGGCGCCGTTGCCGGGGACTCGGTTGATATTTCGAAAACCGAAATATCTATTAATTTTATCTTTTTCTTAATTTTAAGGTGCAACTAAATTCCTGGAAATGACGCTTTGGGTTTGAATTCCCATCATAGCCTCTAGTACCTTGCAAACCCTTCACCGGGTAGATCTTGGGAAGTCCAGGACTATTTTTAAATCACCTAATAAAAAAAATAAAAAAAAAATTAATAAAATAAAAATAATTTTTTTTTTATCTAAAATCGTATTTTTCCCTTTTTTATTCCGTTTCTTTTCTTTTCTTTTGGTTTATGACCCGAGGAAACTCTTCAATTGATTTTGAATTTGGTTTTGATCCGGAAATCGAGCGCACCTTACGGCGACGTCTCCGATTTAGTGATCTACCAATAATTCGCAAAGAGTCAGCCGGAGAGACTAACGAAGATATAATGGGTGACCCCGACCATAATGAGGCTCCGCTACGGACTATGTCCTATTATGCGAGGCCAAATTGGGAGGGAACACAATCAAGTATTATTCGCCCGGCAGTGGCAAATAATAATTTTGAAATCAAAACCAGTATCATTCAAATGGTACAACAAACCGTCATCTTTGACGGGTTGCCAGATGAAGATACAAATTTACATTTATTGAATTTTTTGGAAATTTGCGACACGTTTAAAATTAATGGCATCACCGATGACGCCATTTGTTTGCGTTTATTTCCATTTTCTTTGCGGACTAAGGCCAAGCAGTGGTTGGGATCTTTTCCTAGAGGTTCCATCACTACATGGGCTGAGATGACGGAGAAATTCTTAACGAAATATTTTCCTCCGGCAAAATCCGCTAAATTACGTACGGACATTCTCTCGTTTACGCAAATAGACTCGGAGTCTCTCTATGACACATGGGAGCACTTCAAGGAATTATTGCGGAGATGTCCTCACCACGCCCTTTCTTTATGGCAACAAGTTCAAACATTCTACAATGGTTTGAATCTCCAAACGAGGCAAATGATTGATGCAGCAGCTGGGGGAACTCTAAATAACAAAACCCCAGATGCCGCTCAAGAGCTTTTTGAGGAGATGGCCATGAATGCTTATCAGTGGAATGCGCCACGGTCGCGTCCTAACAAACCGATTGGACTCTTTGAAGTCGAGGCCACCCCGAATTTAGCACATCAAGTAGAATGGCTTACTAAGCAAATGGCGGAGATGTCTGCTTCCTCCGCCATTAACGGGGCTAATAATAATAATTATTATAATAATAATTATAATCAAGAACAAGTAGATTATATGGGGAACTCCTATCGTCCTCCTTATAACCCAAATTATAATATTCCTAATAGTTATAATCCGGGTTTAAGGAACCACCCAAATTTTTCATGGAGCAACCCTAATAATGCTCAACGCCCCCCACAAGTGAATCCACCCAGATTCGCTCCACCACAACCACCAAAGTCCCCTTCACTTGAAGAGGTCTTCACCAAATACGTTGCCACTACTGACTCTGATATCCGGAACCTTTCCGGATCTATTAAAAGTCTAGAAAATCAAATTGGACAGCTCGCCAAGATGTTCTCCGAATGCCAGCAGGGAGCTCTACCGGGCAATACTGAGCCCAACCCACGGGAGAGCGCCAACGCAATTACCCTCCGTAGCGGAAAGGAGGTAACTTCTTCAAAATTGGTCGAGCCAGAGGTAAACGTTTCAACTTCATCTCCGCAAGTTATTTCTTCTCCTACTCTACCTTATTCTGCTTTAGCTCCGCGTATTCTTAAAAATCCTTCTATTCCTTATCCTTCACAATTTAAAGATGAACGCAATGAGGAGCAATATAGAAAATTTACTGAAATTTTTAAACAAATTCAAATAAACGTGCCATTTTTCGAAGCAATCGCCCAAATGCCCAAATACGCAAAATATCTAAAAAATCTACTTTCCAATAAAAATAAACTTGAAAATTTTTCGCGTATATCTTTAAATGCTGAATGCTCGGCAATTTTATTAAATAAATTACCGCAAAAATTAAACTATCCGGGACGGTTTTCCATCCCGTGCTTGTTCGGTAATTTCTTAATAAAACACGCCTTGGCAGATTTGGGCGCTAGTATAAATTTGATGTCATTTTCATTATTTAAAAAGCTTGGTTTGGGCACTCCAAGCCCAACCAATATTAGCATCCAACTAGCGGACAGATCTATTAAATACCCGATAGGGGTGATTGAGGACGTGCTTGTCAAGGTTGACAAATTTATCTTCCCAGTAGATTTTGTCATCCTAGACACTGAGGAAGACGCCGAAGTCCCAATTATACTCGGACGTCCTTTCCTCGCCGCCTCTCAGCTAATCATTGATGTTAGTAATGGCAAACTTCTCCTACGAGTTGGGGATGAAGAAGTAACTTTTAGCATTAACAACTCTATGAGAAATTCGTTTTCTAATGACAACTCTTGCTTCACTTTAGAATCAAATTTTGAAGAAGAAATAACGTCATTTTCTGAATTAATTTCGCCCTCATTTGAAAATCCGGAAATTGAAAATTTATTTTGTCTAAAACAAATAACTCGGCCGCTCAAATTTGAAGAAGTAAAATTAAATATTTCTAAAATAAAAACATCTTACGAGGAGCCACCGAGTTTGGAATTGAAACAACTGCCGGAACATTTAAGATATGTTTTTTTAGAAAAAGATTCAAAATTGCCTGTGATTATATCTTCCGCGCTTAACGATTCGGAAATTTCCGAATTAATAAAAATATTAAATAATCACCGCCATGCAATTGCATTGCAAATTTCGGATATAAAGGGGATTAGCCCCTCGTTTTGCACGCACAAAATAAGTTTAGAAAATAATTCTCGCGGTGCTATTCAGCCCCAACGACGGCTTAATACAAATATGAAGGACGTCGTTAAGGCCGAAATAATAAAATTATTAGATGCGGGAATTATTTACCCAATCTCTGATAGCACTTGGGTTAGCCCAGTGCAAGTCGTGCCTAAAAAGGGTGGAATAACGGTAGTCACAAATGAAAATAATGAGTTGATCCCGACCCGTACTGTTACGGGTTGGCGAGTATGCATCGATTATAGAAAATTAAATGATGCTACCTGCAAAGATCACTTTCCGCTACCCTTTATTGACCAAATTTTAGAACGCTTATCCGGTCACTCACACTACTGTTTTCTCGATGGTCTTTCGGGATATTTTCAAATCCCAATTGCGCCCGAAGACCAAGAGAAAACCACATTCACCTGTCCGTTCGGCACCTTCGCATATCGAAGAATGCCGTTTGGTCTTTGATGCGATGATTCGGCAAGTGCACTGGTCGCGCAAGTAATAATAATGGGGAAAATCCCCGAGTGTCGGTCTCTTGAGGAACACAGTAAGGTGGAGTTAGGTTTCGAGGAAGGACTTGAGATTGAAGTCCTTAAATCGGATGGAATGCGGGGGAGTTGGGTTGGCTTTTGGAAAATAAAATAAAAGCTATCAACTACTCCTATGCAATGCCGCTATGCAATGCTTCGCTTGGCGGGATGGAGACTAGGCAGGCCTTGAGCGCGCTGCATCGAAAGGGCGGATGGACGAGTAGGCAAGCGGAATTGAACTATGCAGGCCTTGAGAGCGCTGCTTCGTTAGGTGGGATGGAATACACGGGCCGCGATGCCACGCTTCGGTAGGCAGATGGGCGAGTAGGCTAACGGAATGAGGGTCGTACGCACCTCTTCGACAAGCACGCCACTAGCAATTGCTAGTGCGGCACCGAACACGGTGGTGGAGTGGAAAATGGATGGTGGCGCTCCTCATAAACACATAGACCACAAAAGCATTTCACACAAACATGAAATCTATATAAATAGAAGCAAGTCTAAGTGCAACTTCATCAAAATATATAGATCTAGCTATTACAACAATCAATAAGAGAAGAATAAGGCAAGAAATCGACCGAATCCGAAGGCTCGTTGTAGATTCACGGTTGGAATCGCCGGGTTGTCAATCCGCGTCCAAACTCGGTCCGCAACTACGTCCGGGGTAGAGAGAGCTGTCACGACTCTCCAATGGACCCGTCTTCTTCGTGTCACGATCCGGTAGAGGTTGCAAACTTCCTCTTGCTCGATGGAGATGGCGGCTAGGTCTTCCTTTGGAGCTCTTGGATGAAGGAGGAGGCCGAGAGGAAACTCCGGCTCAAGATTGGCGTGAAGAGCAAGCCCGGAGCACCTCTAGATGGTGGGCAGCGATGGAGGGGCGAAGTCGGACGAACTGGAGCCGAAAACGGCGGAATACGGCGGTCGATCCTGACTAAAATCGCGAGCAGGGAATTTATAGGCGCTGGAATTAAACAGTGCGCACGGTCAGTGGCGCACGACCAGTGGTCGTGCGCACTAGAATTCGATGATCGTGCGCTCTGCCTGGACGGAACCTGCAAAGACGGAAATTATGAAATAACATGTTCGCACGACCAGTGGCGCACGACCGGTGGTCGTGCGCATTGGAGTTGATGGTCGTGCGCACTACAGCAAACAGAACTCGGAAATTAAATGGTAAGTGCGCACGAGCAGTGGCGCACGACCGGTGGTCGTGCGCACTAGCGTAGATGGTCGTGCGCACTGCACCAAACAGAACTCATAAAAGGGTTAAGTGCACACGATCAGTGGCGCACGACCAGTGGTCGTGCGCCATAGAACCGGTGATCGTGCGCAGTGTTCCTGTGCAGAATTGAACCGGAAACACCTGCACGACACCTGTTCCAGCATACGACACCAGTCTAGCCACTGAAAGTGGGACTTAACATCGCAAGAAAACTAATAACAAAGAAAGATACGAAATAACACCAAAATAGGGCCTATAAGTGCACCTAGCATAGAATGACCAATATGAGCTAAAACAGGGCTAAAGTGCAGTGAAAAGACTAAATAGATGGCCCAGATGAGTCCATAAAAGTGTATATGATCAGGACTCATCACACCCCAGACTTAACTGTTTGCGCGTCCCGAGCAAACAAATTCTAAGCGAACTAGGAAAGAACAGTAGATGGTTTAATGATTATACTACAGAGTACCATGCGAAGTCGCATGCTCACGTGCATAAGAAAAATAGTAGAAAAGATTTCTAATTATAAAAACAGTTTATATATTTCCAAAAGAGTAAAAGCATATTACAACTACTCAAAATGGTGAACAACGGTGAATCATTCGGTCATGCATACGGAGAAAGTAAACTAAGCGCTGAGATGAGCATTGCTCAAGATTGGGATGCCGGATAAACTCCACCGAAATCCATTGGTGTCGGTGACCATAGGCTTGCCCGGTCACATTCTCTCCACGGCATTGGTTTGAATCAAATGCGTGAATCAATAGGACTTTAGGTTTTGAATGGGGCTTGGGTTTAGGTGAGGAAAAACAAAGATAAAAACGACGGCTAAAGCACTAAACCCAAATGAGCTAATGCAGGAAACTATCCTCATTCACCACACAAACATGCGGGTACACAACACCCCCAGACTTGGACTTAACAGCATGGGTGCGTGCACCGCCTACTCCCAAACATAAATCTATACATAAAGATTTTCAATTAAACACTCCTTCTTTTTCCTTTCTTTTTAACTTCTTTTCTTTTTCTCATTTTTTTTTCTTTTCTTATCCTTTTCAGCAAATAAACAAAAGGACACATCCACATCTTCACCAACATATTACCACATCAACAACCCAACTCATGAAAATAATAAACAGCTAAAGCTCAGATTTGGGTGTGCGACTAGGATTGGCTTTTGGGCTTTGGTGAAATAGAAGTGGGGCTGAATCAAAGAACGGGTAGGCACAACTGGGCTAGCGAGGATATAGCGGTAGGGATAGGCACAAAGGCTCAACCGGGCCAAAATGATGGCCTATATCACATTCACACAATTGACTAACCGTATACTCATGCTTCAAGAATCGCTTGGGGCAAGTTCTAGCCACCGAGAAAGATTCTCCTTTCTCCCGACTCAAGCAATACGAGTCTAGCGATCGTTTACACACATCCCTATGCTACCATTTGATTCCACCGAATTCACCATTTGAGTAGAGTAAACAACATTTACACTAATAAGAAAAATATAAAACCATAATTATAAAGAGAAGTCTACTCTACACAAATTTCTATGCAATCGAGCACTCGACTAGGAGCACTATGGGAGTCAACATTTTACTCTGCTACATAGTCCTAAGCCATCACCTAAACTTTCCCAAATAAGCAGAAGAATTAAATTCACTACAGAGCACGCATACAGACGAGTACGCGCTCAAGTGGGTGATGTGGTGTGCAATGAAAATAAACAAAACATTTTAAATGAAATCTTCTAGCATGCAGTGCAATAGTGCACGTGAGCGGGTAAACAAAACTACTCTCCCCCAGACTTAAACTAAACAATCCACAAAACATATGACATGAAAATCAGCATAGGGCTAGGGGAAGAGAGTACCCAATGCTCAGCAAGTGAGCATACCAGAAGATTGGCGTTTAAACCCAGACTAAGCTGCAGCATCCGCCATCCAGAGAAGATACCTGCAGGGGTCAGCTCCGCAGAAACAAAAGAAAATAGAAAACTGAAAAGAAATATTACTAACTAAACATGATTAGATGATTAGATGTACCCGTGAAGACTCAACCTGCAAAGGCTCAGATGAAGAAAGGGGATCAAGAAATAAATAAGGCGAAGAACATAAATCATCGATCGGGGGAGTGATCCCGGTCTCACTCCCATCGGGTTGGGGCAGTAAAATAATGTTAGCATTGTCATCAATGCCACAAGATTCGGCGGGATCAACGGTGGCCAGGCTTAGGATTTGGACTTCCTCCACCTGTGTTGAGGAAGACTCCTCTTCACCTAGAAGGTTGTCCTCCTCCATAGGAATAGGCACAACACTAAGATCAACAGCCTCCTCCTGTGACACATCATCGACAATGTCGTCAGAGACGAATGTGGCATGCACAACAGGGGAAAGAATCGAATCCACTAGAGGTGATGGATGCACTGGAAGAATAGACTCAGCAATGTCGATGCCCAAATCAGCCACACATCTGGTGACTGTGTCAACGCCATACCCTTCAAGATGTGAAGGTGGCAAAGACACAAAACCGGATGTTGAAGGTGTGCCGCCAGAGTTAAGATTCGGGACGATCCGGATATCCGGCTCATCATCCTCATCCAATTGGCGACGAAAAGCAGCACAATCCTTCAGGGCATGATCTGTGCTCCGACAAAACTGGCACTGCCTAGCGGGCTTCTTTGGCACAGCGGGGGCTGGAGCCAAAAAGAAGTATGACGGTAAAGGCTCAGCAGAGTAGCCATAAGACTTACGCGCACCATATGGAGTACCAGACGAAGTCAGTGCTCCATATGCTGGGCTATAAGAATTATGCCTACTATTCTCCGTAGGGCAATCGTCACTAGAGTGGGAGGTAGCTCCACACCAACGGCAACGGAAATTGAGATGTGCCCACATAGTGTGAAGATAATACGATTCAAAATAAAAATGCTATTGTGAAAAATACTACACCTAACAAAAATTACTAAAGCAACCTAAAAAAAAACAAGAAAACAGAAAATGAGGAAATAAAACAAAGAAATGCGATTTACAAATGGAAGGGCTCCTTTCTCAGATTCTCCCTCTCCAGAAAACTCACATGTCTGTGTTCCCCGGCAACGGCGCCAAAAACTTGATGCGATGATTCGGCAAGTGCACCGGTCGCGCAAGTAATAATAATGGGGAAAATCCCCGAGTGTCGGTCTCTTGAGGAACACAGTAAGGTGGAGTTAGGTTTCGAGGAAGGACTTGAGATTGAAGTCCTTAAATCGGATGGAATGCGGGGGAGTTGGGTTGGCTTTTGGAAAATAAAATAAAAGCTATCAACTAATCCTATGCAATGCCGCTATGCAATGCTTCGCTTGGCGGGATGGAGACTAGGCAGGCCTTGAGCGCGCTGCGTCGAAAGGGCGGATGGACGAGCAGGCAAGCGGAATCGAACTATGCAGGCCTTGAGCGCGCTGCTTCGTTAGGTGGGATGGAATACACGGGCCGCGATGCCACGCTTCGGTAGGCGGATGGGCGAGTAGGCTAACGGAATGAGGGTCGTACGCACCTCTTCGACAAGCACGCCACTAGCAATTGCTAGTGCGGCACCGAACACGGTGGTGGAGTGGAAAATGGATGGTGGCGCTCCTCATAAACACATAGACCACAAAAGCATTTCACATAAACATGAAATCTATATAAATAGAAGCAAGTCTAAGTGCAACTTCATCAAAATATATAGATCTAGCTATTACAACAATCAATAAGAGAAGAATAAGGCAAGAAATCGACCGAATCCGAAGGCTCGTTGTAGATTCACGGTTGGAATCGCCGGGTTGTCAATCCGCGTCCAAACTCGGTCCGCAACTACGCCCGGGGTAGAGAGAGCTGTCACGACTCTCCAATGGACCCGTCTTCTTCGTGTCACGATCCGGTAGAGGTTGCAAACTTCCTCTTGCTCGATGGAGATGGCGGCTAGGTCTTCCTTTGGAGCTCTTGGATGAAGGAGGAGGCCGAGAGGAAACTCCGGCTCAAGATTGGCGTGAAGAGCAAGCCCGGAGCACCTCTATATGGTGGGCGGCGATGGAGGGGCGAAGTCGGACGAACTGGAGCCGAAAACGGCGGAATACGGCGGTCGATCCTGACCTAAATCGCGAGTAGGGAATTTATAGGCGCTGGAATTAAACAGTGCGCACGGTCAGTGGCGCACGACCAGTGGTCGTGCGCACTAGAATTCAATGATCGTGCGCTCTGCCTGGACGGAACCTGCAAAGACAGAAATTATGAAATAACATGTTCGCACGACCAGTGGCGCACGACCGGTGGTCGTGCGCACTGGAGTTGATGGTCGTGCGCACTACAGCAAACAGAACTCGGAAATTAAATGGTAAGTGCGCGCGAGCAGTGGCGCACGACCGGTGGTCGTGCGCACTAGCGTAGATGGTCGTGCGCACTGCACCAAACAGAACTCATAAAAGGGTTAAGTGCACACAATCAGTGGCGCACGACCAGTGGTCGTGCGCCATAGAACCGGTGATCGTGCGCAGTGTTCCTGTGCAGAATTGTACCAGAAACACCTGCACGACACCTGTTCCAGCGTACGGCACTAGTCTAGCCACTGAAAGTGGGACTTAATATCGCAAGAAAACTAATAACAAAGAAAGATACGAAATAACACCAAAATAGGGCCTATAAGTGCACCTAGCATAGAATGACCAATATGAGCTAAAACAGGGCTAAAGTGCAGTGAAAAGACTAAATAGATGGCCCAGATGAGTCCATAAAAGTGTATATGATCAGGACTCATCAGTCTTTGCAACGCGTCGGCTACATTTCAACGATGTATGCTGGCAATTTTTAATGAACTTGTAGAAGACGTCATGGAAATTTTCATGGACGATTTTTCTGTTTTTGGCAAATCATTTCAAAATTGTTTAAATAATCTTGATCGTGTTCTTCAACGCTGCGAAGACACGAATTTGGCACTCAACTGGGAGAAGTG
This sequence comes from Dactylorhiza incarnata, assembly GCA_033032865.1. Classification (NCBI taxonomy): domain Eukaryota; kingdom Viridiplantae; phylum Streptophyta; class Magnoliopsida; order Asparagales; family Orchidaceae; genus Dactylorhiza; species Dactylorhiza incarnata. The sequence goes on from JAWHQI010000298.1 coordinate 1,799,976, forward strand.
CCACTTTATGGTCCAAGAGGGATTAGTCCTTGGGCATAAAATTTCTAATAAGGGGATCGAGGTCGATAGGGCCAAGATCGAGGTCATAGAAAAACTTCCCCCTCCTACCAATATAAAATCTATTAGAAGTTTTCTAGGACATGCGGATTTTTATAGACGGTTTATAAAAGATTTCTCAAAAATTTCGAAACCGCTAACTCATCTTTTGGAAAAAGAATCCGCGTTTAATTTTGATGACGAGTGTTTGAAAGCGTTTAACAAAATCAAAAATGAACTAATAAATTCCCCTATTTTAATCGCGCCGAATTGGTCTCTTCCGTTTGAAATCATGTGCGATGCGAGCGATTTTGCTGTAGGTGCAGTTTTAGGCCAACGGGTGAATAAACATTTTCACCCTATCTATTACGCAAGTAAAACACTAACATCCGCACAAGCAAATTAAACAACAACGGAGAAAGAATTTTTGGCAATAATTTTTGCGTTTGACAAATTTCGATCATATTTAACTCTTTCAAAAGTTATTGTTTTTACAGATCACTCCGCTCTCCGATATTTACTACAAAAAGGAGATGCAAAGCCTCGACTGCTAAGGTGGATCCTCCTACTACATGAATTCGATTTGGAGATCCAATACAAAAGGGGAGTGGAGAATGTTGTGGCCGACCACCTCTCATGGTTGGAGAATCCGGCGGCAGGAGCACTAGTGGAGGACAAAATTGACGACAAATTCCCTGAAGAGCGCCTCCTAGCCATCGTAAAGGTAACAACTTCTTCCACCCCTTGGTACGCGGATTTGGCCAATTATTTGGTGGGCCGGGTCCTACCGAAAGATTTTTCAAGTCAGCAAAAGAAGAAATTCTTTTCGGATTTGAAAAATTATTATTGGGAGGACCCCTTTTTATTTCGTGTCTGCGCGGACCAAGTGGTAAGAAGGTGTATTGCGAGCGAGGAAGGCATCAAAATTTTACGGCACTGCCACGAGGGACCAACCGGTGGTCACTATCAAGCGAACCAGACCGCAAGGAAGGTACTAGAGGCGGGCTTCTATTGGCCCTCCTTATTCAAAGACGCTCACAATTTTGTGAGAAATTGCGATCGGTGCCAACGGTCAGGTAAGATTAGTAACCGGGACGAAATGCCCCCAAATATTTTTCTAGAATGCGAAATCTTTGATTTGTGGGGAATTGATTTCGTAGGTCCTTTACCCTCTTCCTGTAATAACAAATATATTCTCGTTGCGGTCGATTACGTGTCAAGGTGGGCGGAAGCGCAAGCTTTTCCCACCAACAACGCGAGAGTCGTCGTACAATTTTTAAAAAAATTATTTTCACGATTTGCCACACCCCGAGCACTAATTAGTGATCGAGGCACACATTTCTGTAACAACCAACTTGTTAAAATTTTAGCAAAATATGGAGTTACATACAAACTATCTACCGCCTACCACCCACAAGCAAATGGCCAAGTGGAGGTGGTGAATCGCGAAATTAAGAGAATTTTAGAAAAAACCGTTTCCGTTTATAGAAAGGATTGGGCTTTAAAATTAGACGACGCACTCTGGGCCTATCGAACAGCCTACAAAACTGCCATTGGATGTACGCCATACCGGTTAGTCTATGGTAAAGCTTGTCATTTGCCGGTAGAATTAGAACATCGCGCTTTTTGGGCGCTAAAATTTTTAAATTTGAATTTAGATTTAGCCTCTGAACAAAGAAAACTACAACTAAATGAACTCGAAAATGGCGCGCGAACGCCTATGAAAATAATAAATTTTATAAGGAGCGAACTAAATTCTATCATGATAAAAAAATTAAACACCCAAAAACTTTTTCACCGGGCGATTTTGTTCTACTGTTTAACTCTAGACATAGGCTTTTTCCGGGAAAATTAAGAACCCGATGGTCCGGTCCTTTTAGAGTGAAAGAAGTTTGGCCATACGGGACCGTGCTTATAGAGCACCCGGAAAAAGGATCTTTTAAGGTTAACGGACAACGTTTGAAATTATACCACCACGGCGACCCAGCGACCGGAAATATCGAAACAATGCAATTAACAAATATTTAAGAAAATGCCACTTAGTCAAGCTACGCGACGGTAAACAAAGCGCTCTTGGGAGGCAACCCAATGTTAACCTCATTATTTTTGCATTTCTTTTCTTGTTCGTTTTTTCTAATTTAACTCTGCAGGTGTTCGACCGGCAACCCCGACTACCATTCAGGGAAGCCCTCCTTACACTTTAGTAATTTCTCTTGATTTTTCTTTATTGACATTTTTTTGTTTTAGCTTTCATACTTAGTTTTAAACATTGGGGACAATGTTTAATTTTACGTATGGGGGTATAACATAACTTTCTTTGGAGTTTTACTTGAAAAATAAAAAAAATAAAAAAAAATAATAATAAAAAAAATGCAATTAAATTTCTTGGAAAGGACGCCTTGGGCTTGACTTCCCATCATAGCCTCTAGTACCTTGCAAACCCTTCACCGGGCAGATCTTGGGAAGTCCAAGAACAAAAATAAATCTATTAGAAAATGTTCTTTTTATTCATCAAAACTCCCACTTGCTAAATTGTAAGTTCTAAGTAGACTGTTTTTCATATGGACTAAAAATAATTTTGTGCTAGAATAGTTTGTGAAACTTTTGAGTAAAATTGTTGACTCATATAGTGCTCCTAGTCATATGCTTGTCTTTGAGTAGTTTTGGTGTAAAATTAAATTCTTGGCATAGATCTAAAATTATGTTTTATTAATTTGCATAGTAATAATTTATTTTACTTTTAAATTCGAATCCGGTCTTATCCAAAAGTAGTTTAGGTGAGTATATAGAAGATTGTTAGAAAGCTATTACTCGAATTGAACAAAAGGGTGTCCTTTCTCGATGTCTAGAACTTGCCCCAAGCTATTTTTGAAACATGTGCGCTTTAGACAAATTAACTTTACGGAAATGATTTAGGCCCTTCTTTGGATAGTTTTAGCCTTTGCACCCAACCTAGATTTACCACCATTGTTCACACAAATTTGAGCCTTACACCTTTATTTGATCCACCCTCATCATTCGGCACCAAAGCTAAAAAGCCCAAAACCCAAATGAACACTTTGAAATTTTGAGCTAAATTGAAAAAAAAATATTTGGGTACGATTCTATGAAAAAATTATGGGTATCAATTCAAAAAAATGTTTAAATCTCAAAAAGCAATAATCTCATAATGATATGCGGCCTAGGTATGTACATGCATACTTGGAATGATCCCAATTATGAAGATTCATGATTTAAATAAAAGAGTATGAGAGTGTTTCCCCTTTGAAAAAATGCGAGTATGGGGGTAAAGCTTCATTATTTTGTGGTGGCAATCATTTTCTTTTAGCTCAAAAATTTTGTTTAAGTGGAATGCGCCTTCATGTTTATCATTGTTACCTCACCCTTAAACCCAAGCCTTAAAATGTACCCTATTTAAGTCCTAAAGATCCATAGAGTCGATTTAGTTCGAAGTGTAGTGGAGAAAGTGCAAACGGGCAAGCCTATGGCCGTTGACATTGATGGATTTCTTTGGAGGCCACCCCGAACGTCTACATCTAGTAATTTAAATCTCAGCAATCACGCTATTTTCTCCCTTCACATAACTTTTTGATTGACCGTCGACTCATTTTTAAAGTAATGATAAATAATTATAACGCATTTTTGAAGTATTTCATAAATTAGCATTTATGCCAAGAACATCTTTTTACTAAAATATCTACACAAGCCAGCATAATACTTCGCATTTTACTCTCTAGTCTTCATAATTCTATCTTGCATTAATTTTTCTTACCCTTGTGAAAAATGGATTGCTCGGGACGAGCAATGAGCAAGTATGGGGGTATTTGATGAGTAATTTATTTACTCATCTTTTAGTTTAGGTTTATTATGTTTTTCATATAAAATTATGTTATTTTTAGGAATTTTATCATATAAATCCTTCCATTGTTATTTCATAAGCTAACTTAAGTTTACTTTGTGTTTTCAGGTTTTCTGGGCTATTTCGAGCAAAAAGTTAAAATTACACGCCCCAGGTCACGGGCGTGACCATGGGCGTGTAACCTACGAAATACTCCAGACCTGCTTCTGCCACTCCAGGGACGCTCCGTGAAGTTTTCGCCAAGTACACGCCCCAGGTCATGGGCGTGACCAAGGGCGTGACCCAATGTCACGGCCACGACCCGCCACAAGCATCCGGAGCACGCCGCCATGTCAATTAAAATTACACGCCCTCGGTCATGGGTGTGACCAAGGGCGTGACATCCAGCACACGGGCGTGACTTTTCCCGCGCCAATTTCCTGCCGAAGCTTCCCGCCAGCAGCACTTAATTGAGATTACACGCCCTAGGTCACGGGCGTGACATAGGGCGTGACACGTCCGTAACGCCTGCATTGAAGCCAGACGATGCCTTCTCCGACCACAGCAAATTACGCCCCTTACACGCCCTTGGTCACAGGCGTGACCAAGGGCGTGTAACACCAAAAATTCAGCTATTTAAAGGGAGCTTTTCCAGATCTTTGGGGACGAAAGTTTTGGAGTTCTAGCCTATTTTCTTGCACTGATTTTAATCTTGTATGTCTTTTTCTTCTTGCACTTTCATTTCAAAAGCTTGTAACTCTAATTTTTCTAGTTGTAATTTCTTTTGCTAAGTAATAAAAATAGTTCTTTCCCTCTTACTTGTCTTCTTATTTTCATTATGCACTTCTTCCATTTCATCATTTCCTCCATCTCTATGAGTAGCTAAATTCTATTAGTACTCGTCCGAGATGATCCAAGGGAAATATAATTCTTGATCTAAATTTTAGCTTCTCTTTCTTCCGTAGAATAATCTTGATTTATTCTTGAACTATTTTTGGATTCAGATTATATTATCGATATATAATTCTCATCTTTGTTTTCGCAATCTTATAACCGAGAGGTTTTCGATTCGAATCGATCATTTGAAGAATAAAGAGAGTTGAATGCACTCCTCAAGCGAGGATGACATAATTCTCCCGGATTGGAGTGAAACCACGATAAGGCGAGTTTTAGATCTTGATTCTAGAACGAAAGTTCGTTGATCAACTAAACTCAGTTGAGTGTATCCTCGAGAGAGGTGCGTTCATAAATCGGGAACCTCCACGGTCAAGTATTTTCATGGGAGATTTAGAAGTTGTTCTTTTTATATTTTTATTTTCCCGAGGTGATTCAAGGTTGAGTACTAACCCTTAACTCATTAATTTAAATAAGCTATTTCTCTTTCTCGCAACCAACCAACCACAAGTTTTATTCGATAAAATAATAGAGATTTTTCCGAAGTAAGAGTATTCAACTGCCCCGAGTCTAATACGACCTTGTTTTAATAACCTATACTACATTCGATACGGTACACTTGTCGTTATCGTTTGCAAGCATAGTTTTGCTCATCAAGAGTATTAAGTAATTACACAAATGAAGTAAATAAAACTATAACTTTGTAAATAAATCTATTCTACGTGAATTTTTATACTGCGTGAGCGCTCTACTAGTAGCACCGCACGGGTCACATCTTGTTCCGCCACACAATCCTAAACTAACAATCAATCTTCTAAACATATACATCAAGCACTTACACGATAATTGCGCACGAGTAAAAAATAAAACACGTGTGGTGTGTGTTATGCAATGAGACAATCAATATAAATTTCCTAACACAACATTCTAGCATGTATGTGCGTGTAGTGTAAGCAAAGGCCCGCTCCCCCCAGACTTGATTTGAAAAACAAATCAAATATAACATTTCATAGCAAAAATAACGCTAGGTTAGGAGTACCTATGCTCATAAGAGCATGCCAGAAGAGCGGTCAATTCCATCTTTAAGGCTCTCCCTCTTCCTCCAAGCGAGTTCACACCTGCATTGTTAGCATAAAAACAGACAAACAAAACATAATAGAAATTAAAGAAGCAAACGGAACCGGGTGGTTCCCATGGGTTGTCTCCCAAGAAGCCCTTTTGTTTATCGTCCTTAAGGTGGACCAAATACCTGTATTAGCAGAATATAGAATTGTTCACGCAATATTAAAGAGAGGATATCATCCAAGTCTACATAGTATTATTACACAACCATATGGAGAAATCAACTATACATTGATTTAAAATAGTAACTACAGATAGAAGAAAAAGGTCTGGAGACCCACAACTGATGGCAATGAAGTAAGAGGTTTAGCCTCCATCCCCAAGTCTCCTCTTTTTTTGCTCTCTTTCTCTCTTCCAAGAGTATTTCTTCAAAGAAAAATCGCTTCCCCCCTGCAGCCAGTCCTTTAGGGGAAGCACATGCGGTGACACTGGAGTGGACAAAGCAATATCGTTTTCCACTGCAACATGCTTATCCGGCCAGGAATGCATCATCCGACTGCCCAAAAATTGTTCAGCATATTCCAAATTCTGCGGGGGCATAAATGAAACGATGTTAGAAATAACAGGAAGAGATGGAGCGAGAGTAGACTCAACATCCGTAGGAGCAAAGCAGGAGGAAGAAATGTCACAAGTGACATCCTCCCATTAGAGATGATCAGATTCCACCTGGATGACCAACGCTAACTCTTCCTGTTGAATTATAACCAATGAAAGAGGGTCAAGAAACAAACTAGATGAAGAACATAAAGAATTATTGGTTGAGGGAGTGATCCTGGTTTCACTCCCTGCAGGTTCTGATTGTACAACCATCACATCATGAGGAGGTTCTTGCAACACGGCCGAGGAAAGAGACAACAAAGTCTCAACCTGCATAGTCAATCTTTCAATATACTCTTGCTGCGTTTCAAGGCATTGAATTATAATTTGAGCAAATTTGAAGAATTTCTCCTCCAAATAGGTTGTATCCTCATCATGTTGTGACAGAGGTAGTAAAGAACATGACATCGCTCCTGCATACACTCAACCCGAAAATAATAGAAATAAACAAAAAACAACAACTCCTATAACTATTAACTCAAACACCAAAATCAAACTACGCCTGCATTCCCGGGCAACGACGCCAAAAACTTGATGCGCGTTCGGCAAGTGCACCGGTCGCACAAGTAATAAAGTTGGGAGTACGTCCCCGAATATCGTCTCTCAAGGAATGCGCGTGGTTAGTTTGACTCTTCGGATTGAGAAAATAATTACAATAGTAAATTAAAGGAAAAATAGGGGCTTTGATTTTGGTTTCCTAAATTACTACACAGAAATGAAATGCGGGTCAAAACTCTGCTTCGCAAGGCGGGATGGATGCAACGGCCGCGATGTCGTGCTTTGGAAAGCGCATAGACGAGAAGGCACGCAGATGGGCGATTGCAAGGGCGGAAGTGTTGAGGGTCGAAAGCACCTCTTCGCAAATGCTAATTGCACTTTTGCTATAGCGTGGATTGTGAACGTGAATGAAACGGAACGATTGTCACAACGAGATCATCAACCAATAACATAACGAGACACGATTATATTATCACAACTAATTGTTCAATACATCAAAATCTCAGAAATTACACAACGAATAATAATATGAAAACGAGAGATAGAGGTTTCGTCACCAAAGGATGAAGACTCGCCGTCGTTCTCGGCCGGAATTCCAAGTTGTCAATCCGGATCCGGGCTCAACTTCAGCTAACGTCCGGGATAATCGAAGGGTTGTCAATCCTCCACTAACGTCCCGTCTTCTTCACTTGAACCTCTGAAACTTGCACCGAATCTCTGCGTCTTCTTCGTCTTTTCACCAGAATAGCATTGTTTGGTTGAGAACTCGCCGGAGTGGAGGATGCGGAGCGTGCAGATGATGAATCGATGCCCGGATCTTGAACGGAGGATGGATGGAAGAAGGGAGGTGAATGGGGGGAGAAAAACTCCCAAATATCCTTGGATGGGCGGCTACAGGGCGGATATGGATGCTGCGACATTAGGGCAAGCCCATATTTATAAGAAGAGAAACGTGAAAAATGCATGGGAATTTTCCTTTGCGCACGGGCAGGTGCCCGTGCATGAACAAAAACGCATGGGTAAAGACAAGCCCCCGATTCTGAGCCCTTTCTTTGCGCACGGTCGGCAAACCGTGCGTTCGAAAACGCACGACCGTGCGTTTGGTCAGAAGTGCACGAAAAGGCCCGTTGTCTCCCGAATGCCTCCATGCTGTAATGAAAACACTCAAGGATCCCAGAAATTAGGCATTCAACAATAAAAACTTAGGAAATTATTAATAGCATGCAAACACTTGGCAAAATAGTGCACTCGTGCGTGATATCCTATATAGATCAATATGAACGAAAAGTAGCTAAAAGTTTAGTGCACAAGCGTGAAAAATAGCCCAGATGAGTCCCGAAAACAGTGTAATTCTCGGACTCATCACACCCCCAGACTTACTCGTTTGCACGTCTCGGGCAAACTAACACTCAATCCTATGATAGACAAATTGATGTTAAAGAAGCAACTGTGCAGGCAAAACATGATGGGATGTAAATAACTAACGAGCGTAAAAATAAAGTAGAAAATATTTTAAAACAAAGACTATATTTTAAGAACTTCTACAAGTGTAAAATATAAAATACTACTACTCTGAGGTGAATCACTGGTGAATCGGACAGTCACGCCCTAGGGAAAATAGCGTGAACTACTGAGGTGAGCGTTGCTCAAATTGGATCTCAAAGAAGAGCTCTCCAAGAAATCCATCAAGGTCAGTGGTCATACGCTTGCGCTTTCGCACCTTCTCCACTGCATGAGACGATCTTATCAAGAATCAGTAGGGCTTTTAGGCTATTTTTAGGGCTTGGCTTGAGGTACGGTAATGAAGTAGAAGAACGTAGGCTAAACGCACTCATCCTCCGGTAAATAAACAAATTTCAACCTCAACATCTTCACCTTGAAGAACACTCCCCCAGACTTCATTTAAGCACGATGATGTGCGCGAGACTACCACACTTGTGGTTAGATTCTTTTAGAGTTCTTTTACTTTTTTTCTAGATCCATAGAAATATAAGTTAGGATCAATCAAAATTTTAACTCATTCTCATTTTTTTCCGCACCGCACAATCATCATAAATAAGTATATATTTCAAAGCTTGACTCTAGTGCGCTTTAGGTTAGGATATGTGGCCTTGGTGAAAGTTTAGTGGAGTTTAACAAATAAGAGAGGTAAGGCTCAACGAGGCTTGCAAAGGATGACGTTAGGTTGGGAAATCAAAGCTCAACCGAACCAAATGATGGCCTACGTCATGCTCCCGACAAGATCATTCAACGCACTCATTTTGAAAATAGCTTGGGGCAAGTTCTTAGCCACCAAGCGAGGTCTCCTCTCCTTACAACTCAAACAACACGAGGCTAACAGCTCTTCTACACTCGGCCTAGGGCTACCGCTAGATTCACCAAATGCACCTTTTGAGTAGAGTATTAAGTAATTACACAAATGAAGTAAATAAAACTATAAATTTGTAATTAAATCTATTCTACGTGAATTTTTATACTGCGTGAGCGCTCTACTAGTAGCACCTCACGGTCACATCCTGTTCCGCCACACAATCCTAAACTAACAATCAAACTTCTAAACATATACATCAAGCACTTACACGATAATTGCGCACGAGTAAAAAATAAAACATGTGTGGTGTGTGTTATGCAATGAGACAACCAATATAAATTTCCTAACACAACATTCTAGCATGTATGTGCGTGTAGCGTAAGCAAAGTCCCGCTCCCCCCGGACTTGAATTGAAAAACAAATCAAATATAACATTTCATAGAAAAAATAACGCTAGGTTAGGAGTACCTGTGCTCATAAGCGCATGCCAGAAGAGCGGTCAATTCCATCTTTAAGGCTCTCCCTCCTCTTCCTCCAAGCGAGTTCACACCTGCATTGTTAGCATAAAAACAGACAAACAAAACATAATAGAAATTAAATAAGCAAACGGAACCGGGTGGTTCCCATGGGTTGTCTCCCAAGAAGCCCTTTTGTTTATCGTCCTTAAGGTGGACCAAATACCTGTGTTTGCCGAATATAGAATTGTTCACGCAATATTAAAGAGAGGAGATCATCCAAGTCTATGTAGTATTATTACACAACCATATGGAGAAATCAACTATACGGTGATTTAAAATAGTAACTGCAAATAGAAGAAAAAGGTCCGGAGACCCAGAAATGATGGCAACGAAGTAAGAGGTTTAGCCTCCATCCCCATGTATCCTCTTTTTTTTGCTCTCTTTCTCTCTTCCAAGAGTATTTCTTCAAAGAAAAATCTGTTGAAAATATTGAAGTGGGAAGATTTTGGGAGTTGGCGGTCTGGGGGGGAGACCGCGCGGTCTGTTCTGATCGCACGGTCTTGCGGTCTCCTCTGGCGGTCTGACCTTTCTGGTCTAGCCGCGGGCTATTCGGCGTGACCGCTGGTCTGTGTTCAAGGTGCTGAGTTAAGGCCGCGCGGTCTGGTCTGTGACCGCGTGGCAGGCTGTCTACCTCAGGGCTGTGCCGGTCTGGTGTGACCGCACAGGTTGTTTCTGTTGGGTATATTGTCCTCAATATTACCTTGATTTGAAGAGGCATCACTCTCAATGCTAAGGACATATTATATTTAACAAAGCTATACTTGTGTAGGATATACAGGCACAGGTGACTCAAAAGGAAGGACCAAACATGGCCTTAGATAAGAAGAAATCATCTACAAGGAGATGAAGATCTGTCTCAGCATAACCGCTGAGACGATGGGTCAGAACCGCTACGACGAGGAGCCGTCTCAGCGGATCCACTGAGAAGGAGATTGGAGCAACCGCTGAGAAGGGGACTGGTGCTGCCGCTGAGAATGGAAGCTGTCTCAGCCCAACCGCTGAGACTGGATGCGGTCTCAGCCCAACCGCTGAGACAGATCCAAATGTGCTGACGAGATCTGCTTTTGGCGCAAAGGACAATTGAGAGGGAAAAGAAAGTCCAAACTGTCCTATACTGTGTCAGAAGGATCGATATAGTCGTTGAAGCCTTGTGGAGGTATAAAAGAAGAAGCTAGGGCACAACAACAGGCACTGTTCGATTGAAAAGCTCTTGCTACACGCCGCAATCGAGGATTCACGTTTCAGCCAGTTGAAGTTGTTCTCTGCAGCTGAAGTTAATCTTCTAAGGAAGATTAGTTAGCTCCTCCTGTACAAACTCAGGAAGGGCAAGTCGATCTTCTGCTTTGCTGAAGGAGGAGATCAAGGTGATACAAATCTGAAGCTGTTATTTTCAGATCTGAAGAAAGGATTCAGAAGACCTCAGAGTAAATCTTTTGTCCTCTGTGTTCAACTCAAACTCTATTATATCTTTGTAAGGCATTGTTGCCTGAGTGAAAGGCTGTTGAGCCTGTGTGTAAAGCTGTGTTGATAGCTTGAGAGTTAGGACTTCTTGATAGGTCTGAGGTAGGAAATCTGTGGGATTTCTGAGTGGTAGGAGTTCATAACTCTGAGCTGTAGGGCTGCTGTGCCTGAAGTGTAGGGCTGTTGAGCCTGAGGTGTAGGGTTGTTGAGCCTGAGGTGTAGGGCTGCTGAGCCTGAGGTGTAGGGCTACTGAGTCTGAGTGTAGGGCTGCTGTGCCTGAGGTAGGATCACTCTGGATCTGAGAAGTTCTGAGGAACTTGTGGTGTAAGCTCAAGGAGCCGAGTTTGGAGTTTGTGGCCGTGTCTAACACACTGTTAGAAAGGTGAAGGGGGAAAGAGGACTACTCAAGACACCCTGTCTTGAGGAACCTCTATACATCCTTGTGTGCTTTCTGTGCTTGTATTTTCTGCAGCTAGAAACCTTAAGTTTAAACAAAGAAAATAAGTAAAACCTATTCACCCCCCCCCCCCCCCCCCCCTCTAGGTATTATTGACTACAACTATATAAACTATCAAGTGGTATCAGAGCCAGGTTGATTAAAAAGACTTAACAGTCTGATCAGATCCTATACAGGAGTAGTCAAATCTGAAATCTAATGGCCAACAGTGGAATGAAGAAGGTGTTGGGGTCAATGAAGTTGCCCATATGCTCCAAAGAAAACTTTGGGATATGGAAGAAAAGGGTAAGGCTATTCATGGAAGCCTCAGACCCAAGGATCTTTTTGACTGTCAAAAATGGTCCTTATACCTTTGAGAAAGTCTCCACTATTGACCCCACTAGAAAAGTACTTAAGGTATTTTCTGAGCTGACCAATGATGAGATATCATTGTACACTATGGACAAGAGAGCCCAAAACATAATAGTAAATGCAATTGATGACACTACTTTTCAGAACTTGGTCCACTGCCAAACTGCCAAGGAAATGTGGGACACATTGGTTGTTTATATGGAGGGAACAGCTAAAGTGAGGGATGATAGAAAGTCACTCCTCAATCAAGAGTATGAAGCCTTCAGGCAGCTGAGCCAGGAGAATATCTCCATATGCTATGAAAGGTTCTTTAAGATTGTAAATGAACTAAGAACCTATGGAAGGGTGTTCACAGATTATGAACTCAATGATAAGTTCCTTAGATCTCTAACTAGAGAATGGGACACTAAAATCTGTGCAATCAGGGAAGGGGCAAGACTTGGAGAAACCCCCACCCATACACTGTTTGGGAAACTACTCTCATAGAGATGCAACTTTCTGCAAGAAAGGAGGAGGACTCTTCCTCCAGGGCTCACACAAGGGAGAGATCTGTTGCTCTCAAAGCTGAAAGCTCTAAGAGGAACAAGGTGAGAGTGCAGTCAGCTCCAAGAAAGGCTGCTGAATCTGAGAAATCTGAGAGCAGCAAATCTGACAGCTCCTCTTCTGATGAGGAGTTTGCTGCCTTCACAAGGCAGTTCAAGAAGATGATCAAGAGGAAACAATGGAAGAAGAAACCTTCCTACTCTTCTCATCCCAAGAAGGATCATTACAGATCTGAGAGGCAACATCCCAAATGGGACAGGTATGACTCTAAAACTAGTAAATATGTTTCAACTAACATAATTTGCTATTGCTGTAGTAAGCCTGGACATGTCATTGCTGACTGCCCAGTAAAGAGAAAGGAAAGAGGTGACAAGAAGCCTCATCACCAGAAGGAGAGGAAGGGAGAAAAATCCTTCCTAGCTAAGAAAGGCAAGAGCTAGAGTGAATCTGAATCTTCATCATCAGATTCAGATGGTGAGGAGGAAGCCTACTTGGGGTTGTTTGCTGATCAGGAGGAAGAAGACTATCCTGCTACTAGTATAGAAATCAGGGCACCTCTATCACATTCAGATAGTGATGAAGAGGAGGATGAGGTCACTCTTGATGACCATGGGCTGATGGCTATAACTGAAGATGAGGACAGCCACAGCAATTCAGAACATGAGCAGGTATTGATACACTGCATTTCTTCTTCTTCTGATTATGAAACAGGTCCAGAATCTGAATCCCCTCCATCTAAAGTTGGCAGTGGATCAGATTCTGAGGAGGATGTCAATCAATTGATTGATAAGTATGGTGCACTCCTGGAAGCTCTAAAAAGGAGCAAAATGCTAGCCAAGAGGCAAGCACAAGAAATTGCTTCCCTAAAGCAATCAAAATCTGAATGCATTGAGCATGCTACCCAGCTAGCTCTAATGAGCAAGGAGATTGGCAAGCTAAGGGGAATGTCAATCATCTATGTGGGCACCATAAGCCACAAGAACAAGATCATTAAGGATCTTGAAGAAAAGCTCCTCAAGGAGAGGATGTTAGTGGCTAAGTTCTCCAAGCCCAAGACAGTGCTGCCTATTATTGACACCTTCAACTCCCATGACATGAGAGGTGTTGGTTTCAACAAGGAGGCAGCTACTAGCAACACTAATGGAAAGGTTAAGGACTCAAAAGAATCTAAGACCTCCTTTGTGAAAGTCTTGATGCCCTCAAATAAGTATGACCAAGAAAGTGTTCATGGTCACTTATTAAATGGAAGATCCAATAACTTGAGCAAGAATGCTCACAGCTATGGATATAGAAAGGAGTTAGGCTTGAGTTCCTTCAAGGCTCTGCATGAGGAAATCCAAATGTCCCATCATGGACCTTTTGTTTTTGGAACCTCAGCCCCTTCACTCAAGATAACCAAGGCTGTCAATTCTAAACATTGTTCAGCAAAGTCCATGGTTGTTGACTATCCTATAACCAAGCCAAAAAGCCCAGTTTCTGCTTCCATCCACACATGTTTAGCTGCCAAGCTAGAGGGTGTTGATGTCAAACAAAAACTAGCTGCCTTAACTGATTATAGTAAGGTAAAAGGCAGGCCTTTACATACAAAACAAAGAAAACAGCAGCTGTATCCTCTACTGAACAGAAACAGGAAGCTTCATCTTCTAGGACTGTTCAGAAGAGGAGATATAATATATATGAGTGTTGGTGCTGTGGCAAAGTGGGACACTTTGCAATTGATTGTTGGCACAACCCTAATGTGCCAAAGGCAAGGATTGAACCTCAAGCCAAACCAACCCTTTCTAGGAATATCCCCTATGGTGTTAACATGAACCTAGGACCCAAAGTCAATTGGGATCCTAAGGTACATTAAATTTTGTGTTGCAGGTTAGTTCAAGTACCAGTCTCAACCAAATATGGTACTTGGATAGTGGGTGCTCAAGGCACATGACAGGAACTAAGGATCTTCTAAAGGATTACCATCCAGTGAAGAATGGACCCAAAGTTATCTTTGGTGGATCTGAAAAGGGAGTCACCAAAGGATATGGTATGATTTCCAATGGCATAGTCTCAATCACAAGGGTAGCTTACGTTGAAGGGTTGCAACACAACCTTGTAAGCATAAGCCAACTGTGTGACTTAGGCTATGTCATTGAATTCCATAATGACAAGTGCTTGATCAAAAGGTCTAATGACTTGGAGACCATTCTCTCAGGCACAAGGAGTGGAAATGTTTATTGTTTAGACTTCATTTGCAATTATTATATTCCTCTGTGTGTCTTATAGCAAATGAAAGTGAGTCACTTTGTGTCTAATGGCACAAGAGACTTGCCCACATTAACTATAAGACAATGTATAGATTATTTTCTAAAGACCTTGTTAGAAATAGTCCTAAACTAAAATGTGTTAAAAGTGGTCCCTGTCATGCTTGCCAAATGGGTAAGCAAACTAGGGCCACCTTTAAAAGTATTGGCTCCAAGGATACTGAAAGGTGTTTATACCTATTGCACATGGACTTGTTTGGTCCTTTGCCAATTCAGAGCCTAGGTGAGAAGTTGTATACTTTGGTAATTGTAGATGATCATTCAAAGTATACATGGGTATTCTTCCTTAAGAAGAAGTCAGATACCTTACATGTCTTTATAAATTATGTCAAGTCTATTCAGAATGATCTACTATGTAATGTGGTCAGGACAAGAACTGACCATGGCACAGAATTTCAATCTGAAGCCATGACAAAATTTTGTCAAGAATTTGGTATCACCCAAGAGTTCTCCTCCCCAAGGACTCCACAGCAAAATGGTGTGGCTGAGAGGAGGAATAGGACCTTGATAGAAGCTGGGAGAACATTGCTTAGTGACTCCTCACTCCCAGAATACTTCTGGGCTGAGGCAGTCAATACAGCCTGTTATGTTCTCAATAGAGCCTCCATCAATAAGGTCCTTGGGAAAACCCCTTATGAGATTCTGAAAGGCAAACAACCTATAATTTCCTACTTTAGAATCTTTGGTTGCAAATGCTACATTTTAAATAATGGAAAATCTCAACTAACAAAGTTTGCAAAAAAATGCAATGTGGGGGTTCTTGTTGGGTATAGCTCACATAGTAGAGCTTATAGAGTTTATAACAAGAAAAATTAAACCCATGTTGTAGAAGAATCTATGCATGTTGTATTTGATGAGACCAGCCTTCTCTAAAAAGAATGGTCTAGTTCTTCTATTGTGACAGGAAATGAAGATGGGATGCATGAGCTGACTGTCCAAGACAAGCCCAGCAGCAGCAACACACAGACAGCTGCTGCAATTCCTGAAGAAGAAGAGGTACAAGATGAAGTCATAGGTGAACCAGTGGAATAAACACAGCCACCAGAGGACCCTCTTCCTGCTGCTGCAAGGCACCTGAGAGATCATCCAAGAGAGCTAATAATTGGGGATCATACCCAAGGCATATTAACAAGAATCAGAGCTCATAATGAAGCACTATTCTTGAGCTTCCTCTCTCAAATGGAGCCCAAGAAGTTTGAAGAGGCCAATCAAGACACCTTCAAGATTGAAGCAATGCAAGAAGAGCTCCTACAATTCAAGAGATGCAAAGTATGGAAGTTGGTGCTAAGACCTCAGGGACACAATGTGATTGGCACTAAATGGGTATACAGGAACAAGCTTGATGAGAATGGTACAATCATCAAGAACAAGGCCAGATTAGTAGCCAAAGGATACAGGCAAGAGGAAGGTATAGACTTTGATCAAACCATTGCACCAGTTGCAAGGTTGGAAGCAATTAGGCTATTCCTTGCCTATGCTGCCCACAAGGGGTTCAAAGTCTACCAGATGGATGTCAAATCAGCCTTTCTCAATGGAGACTTGAAGGAAGAGGTATATGTTGAACAACCTTCAGGTTTTGTGCATCCAACCCTAACTTCTCATGTTTATCTTCTTAGGAAAGCACTATATGGTCTCAAGCAAGCTCCAAGAGCTTGGTATGAGACTTTGTCCAACTTTCTCCTCAAGAACAAGTTCATGAGGGGAAAGATTGATAGCACATTATTTCTTAGGGAAACAAGGGGCAAGTGTCTCTAAGTCCAAATCTATGTTGATGACATAATCTTTGGGTCTACTGATGACAACCTCTGCAAGAGATTTGCCAATCTAATGCAGGGGGAGTTTGAAATGAGCAGTATGGGTGAGCTCAAATATTTCCTTGGGATCCAAGTGAAACAGTCTGATGATGGAATTTTCATCTCCCAGACCATGTACACTAAGGAGCTCATAAAGAAATTTGGGATGGAATCATCCTCCACCATGAGAACACCCATGGGGTCTAGTGTATCATTAGACAAGGATGAAAAGGGAAAGGCCTTTGATGAGTCCATGTACAGATGTATCATTGGATCCCTATTGCACTTGACTGCTAGTAGGCCAGACATTATGTATGCTACATGTGTTTGTGCTAGGTATCAAGCCTGTCCTAAGGAATCTCACTACACCTCTGTGAAGAGGATATTGAGATACCTTAAGGGCAGCTTGCATCTTGGCCTGTGGTACCCTAAGAACAATGACTTTGAACTAACAGGCTTTTCAGATGCAGATTTTGCAGGCTGCAAAGAAGATAGGAAGAGTACAAGTGGTACTTGTCAGTTCCTAGGGAGAAGATTGATATCTTGGAGCAGCAAGAAACTAACTAGTGTGGCAATATCCACAGCTGAGTCTGAATACATTACTGCAGGTAGCTGTTGTGCACAACTCCTTTGGACACAGCATCAGTTGGAGGATTACAAACTCAAGGTAAGGGAATCTCCTTTGTATTGTGATTCATCCAGTGCAATCTCTATTGCTAAAAATCCTGTCTCTCATAGCAGGACTAAGCACATAGAGATTAGATATCATTTTATTAGAGAACATGTAGAATGTAAAGATATCTGTCTTGAATTTATCCCCACTGACAAACAAGTAGCTGATATCTTTACAAAGCCACTGGATGAATCCAAATTCAATGCTTTCAAATTTGATCTTGGCATGCTTAGTGTAGAATAGTTCTAAATGTATGAGTAATGGCTGTCACTATTGTTGATTATGAATGGTGAATTATCAAACTTTACATTACTGTACACTCCAACTTAGTGACATGACTAGGACCCATCTTAAGCCAAAATATCTACATTAGATCTAAACTACATGATCAGCTAAACTGCAGGAGTATGTTCAGCTGAATCAGCTGAGAAAAATCCCAGCTGAACCGCTGAGACAAGCAAACTGTCCCAGCGGTTGACACTTCACTGTCCCAGCTGAACCGCTGAGACGAGCAAACTGTCCCAGCGGTTGAAACTTTACTATCCCAGCGTCCTAGGTCTCCGTCTCAGCGGAACCGCTGACATGGGGTATGTTCTATATAAAATCGGATTATTAACCCAAAAACTCCTTAACACAATAAGGTCTTTAAGTCTAAAAGCCTAGGGTTAATAAAAACGAAACTAAAATTCTATAAATAGATACACTATAACCTAAAACACACCACAAAGCCAAACCCTTAGCCGTCGAGACGATTCATCTTCTCTCCCGTCTCAGCGCCTCGATCTTCTGATTCCATTGCGCCAAAAAGCTCGAAAGATCTCCTGGAGGGCTATGAAATCGTAAGAGATGGATTCTCTCATGCCTCAGAAGAAATACACAACGTGATTCATCTAATGGAAGCTCAAGGTCTGGAGCACATGCTGTCTGAACCATGCTGCATTCTCAGAACTGAAGTTCTGGAATGGTTCAACCATGTCAAACTGTCTCCTTCCAAAACCATCGTGAAGTCCAAGATAGGAAGTGAGAAGATAAAGATTACTTCTAAAAGGTTGGAGAAGGGGCTGAAATTAACTCCCTGCAGTAAATCTGAAGAGGAGGAAATATCTGAAAAGGATAAAAGGACTGCCCTAAAGTGGATAGGATACAGTGATACTAAAACCAGTTGCATAAGGAGGAAGTTTTTCAATCAACAGGGGAAGCTGTTGTCTGATATTGTGGGAAAAGCTATCCTATGCAAGCCTGGTTCACATGACACTGTCTCACAGTTCGTGTTTGAATTAAAGACAAGGATAATTCTGTCCAAGAGAACCTCATGGGGAGAAGTTATCTTTCAAAGGATGAAGGAATCTCTACAAGCCCCCAATATGGGAAGAATACTATCTCTGTACCTACAGAATAGTCATTCAAAGACCTTTGCAAACTCAAAGTGGTCAAATCTCCATTATCTCAAAAGAATGGACATTAGGACTCTGGATAGATTCTCTAGAGTGCTCCCTATGAGCCAGCCATCTGTGGCAAAGGAAAAGAAGAAAGATTCATCTCAGCACAAATCAGACTCATCCTCAATGTCAAATGGGCCTGAATATGAAGATAGTCATGGGTCTGATCATAGATCTGGCAGCAACCCAATGAACATGGATAATGAAGAGGTCCCTAGGACAAATGAGGAGCCCCAAGGAAGTGTTGTGCCCAATCCCGAGCCAACCCAGATGAATGCTGATCCAGCTGTTCATCAAGCTGAAGATGAAGTTCCCAACTCACCTATCCATGGTAAATTAGGATTTCAGTTAGGTCTCTTTTCTCTATCAATAGTATATTCTAGGTGTCTAATTCATCAATCATTTTTCAGGTGACATTAGACAAAATTCTCCTCCTAAGGATGCCCCAAGTGAGGGGGAGCATAGCCCAGCCTATGAAGGAGGAGGTGGGTATGCCAGTGAGGGAGAACATCAACATGAATTGGTATCACCTAATGCCCCATCTGAGGGGGAGCAGATCCCTGATAATGAGAGGGATAATGCTCAAAGTGGAGCTGAAGAGATGGTTGAAAAGGAATTACCCCAGGAAAGGCCAGTTGCAGTTCTGGACACATCTGATCTGATAAACTCAATACAAACAATGATTGAGGGTCAGATGTTGTCTATGAAAGAGTTTGTTGCTGAAAAGGTTCATGATGTATCTACCCAGATAAGGAATGAATTGCATACAACAAGAGCTGCATTGACTCAGGAGATTCAGGCCAGTGAGCAGAGAATGGACTCAAGAGTGGCTGAAGTGAGAACTGAGCTCAATGCCCAGGTTAATGATATCAAAACTGCATCAGATCATATCCTTCTGCAGATGACAAGAGGGTTTGAAATGGCCAAAAATACTGTTGCTTCCCAGCACACAGTTCTGAAGGATATTGCAGTCCATCAAGGGGATTCAACAAAGGACATCACATATGTAAAGAATCATCTTTACAAAAACCAAAATGTCTGGGAGAATGCAGTTACAAGGATGGCACAAGTGGTCAACACATCAAGCAGCCAAGTCAAGTCCCACATTGACAAGGCAAAGAAATATATTTTGGATGATATGGACAGCTCCTTACAAACTCTCTCTCAATCCATATTGGATCAACACTCTGAAATTGAGAAGAAGATAGTGGAACATAGCAAAGAAGGAGAGGAGAAAATACTCAATCTACATGCTAAGCTGAAAGGAGCTCACATACAACTGTATAACAACAAGGAGTCCTCCCACAAACTGATACTCTCCAATCAAGAAGAAGCCAGCAAGCAAATGGTGGAAGTGGTCAACAATACCTCCAGTGCTATTCAAGAAAACATCCTTACCATGGTCAAAAAGGTCACTGATAATCAATGGGACTCAAGCCTAAAAGTGCTACAAGGAACAAGAATTGCTTTGAATCTGCCAATCTTGAACCCTAGCAGAGATGAAGACTTTGACTTCCAAAGTCAATCAAAACTGATTGCTGATGAGAGAGCAGCAAAGAGGAGAAGGGTAGAAGGTATTCAAACTGCTGAAGAATACATGGCACAGAAGAGAATGGAAAGATTAGAGGATCCACTCCATGAAGATGACAATCTGGAGTTGGACACAATTGTTGTCAATACCTGGGTGAGCAATGGAAATCCAATGAAGGACATTGACCATGTCTATTCAGCTGTTGAGTGGATCAAACACCTTGAAAGGGAATCTTTAAGGGAAAGGATTCTCAAAGAAAATATGGTAAGAAGGGAAACTCGTTTAAGGATTCCCCCAAGATATCTTCCCAAGCCATTTCTGTACTTCAAAATAAAGGAGAAGATCAAGGCTGCTGCTGAAGCTAGGAAAAGAAAGTCTACAGATGGAGAAAGTTCTTCCCAGGGTCCATCTTAGAAGATCCAGCCTTGAATTTCTTTTATGTACAACTATAAGTTGATTTTTTTGGTTATGTCTGTACTGAACATTTAAAGTGAAATGCTATTTCATATTCTGCTCATAATATTGTGTCTGATTACTTTTGATAAATATGCTCTGTATTTATTATCTCTAGTACTCAATACCTTAAATGGGATGTTCAAATTGAAATAGATCAGCTATTACAGAAAATAGCTCTCCAATTGAGTGGGAGTAAATTCCCTGCTCAGGTTGAGGGGGAGTTGGCAAATGCTCAGCTGTATAGGTTAGCCTATAGATTGATCCAAAGGGATCTACATCTATTGTCCCTCTATCCATAGCAAGTTAAGGTTGAAAAAGCCAGAAAGGGGGAGATAGGTCCAGTACCAATGCTGGAGAAATGGGAGAAAGGGCCAGTGCTTAGGGTGTTAGGTCCTATGCATCACAGATCATTTTTTTTCTGTGATAAGTTTTTTATTGTTAATGGACCTTAGCATTGGGGATGTTCTGCCTTCTTCAAATAGGGGGAGATTGTTGGGTATATTGTCCTCAATATTACCTTGATTTGAAGAGGCATCACTCTCAATGCTAAGGACATATTGTATTTAACAACGTTATACTTGTGTAGGATATACAGGCACAGGTGACTCAAAAGGAAGGGCCAAACATGGCCTTAGATAAAAAGAAATCATCTACAAGGAGATGAAGATCTGTCTCAGCATAACCGCTGAGACGATAGGTCAGAACCGCTGAGACGAGGAGCCGTCTCAGCGGATCCACTGAGAAGGAGATTGGAGCAACCGCTGAGAAGGGGACTGGTGTTGCCGCTGAGAATGGAAGCTATCTCAGCCCAACCGCTGAGACTGGATGCTGTCTCAGCCCAACCGCTGAGACAGATCCAAATGAGCTTACGGGATCTGCTTTTGGCGCAAAGGACAATTGAGAGGGAAAAGCAAGTCCAATCTGTCCCATAATGTGTCAGAAGGATCGATATAGCCGTTGAAGCCTTGTGGAGGTATAAAAGAAGAAGCTAGGGCACAACAACAGGGACTGTTCGATTGAAAAGCTCTTGCTACACGCCGCAATCGAGGATTCACGTTTCAGCCAGTTGAAGTTGTTCTCTGCAGCTGAAGTTAATCTTCTAAGGAAGATTAGTTAGCTCCTCCTGTACAAACTCAGGAACGGCAAGTCGATCTTCTGCTTTGCTGAAGGAGGAGATCAAGGTGATACAAATCTGAAGCTGTTATTTTCAGATCTGAAGAAAGGATTCAGAAGACCTAAGATTAAATCTTTTGTCCTCTGTGTTCAACTCAAACTCTATTATATCTTTGTAAGGCATTGTTGCCTGAGTGAAAGGCTGTTGAGCCTGTGTGTAAAGCTATGTTGACATCTTGAGAGGTAGGACTTCTTGATAGGTCTGAGGTAGGAAATCTATGGGATTTCTGAGTGGTAGGATTTCATAACTCTGAGCTGTAGGGCTGCTGTGCCTGAGGTGTAGGGCTGTTGAGCCTGAGGTGTAGGGTTGCTGAGCCTGAGGTTTAGGGATGCTGAGACTGAGTGTAGGGCTGCTGTGCCGGAGGTAGGATCACTCTGGATCTGAGAAGTTCTGAGGAACTTGTGGTGTAAGCTCAAGGAGCCGAGTTTGGAGTTTGTCCCCTTGTCTAATACACTGTTAGAAAGGTGAAGGGGGAAAGAGGACTACTCAAGACACCCTGTCTTGAGGAACCTCTATACATCCTTGTGTGCTTTCTGTGCTTGTGTTTTCTGCAACTAGAAACCTTAGGTTTAAACAAAGAAAATAAGTAAAACCTATTCACCCCCCCTCTAGGTATTATTGACTACACCTATATAAACTATCAGTTTCAAGGTACCAGAAGCCAGTCTTATGGCTGTCCGGGTTCCTTATGGTGCGCGCGGACTAAGGTTTTCTTAGTCGCACGGTCTATGGTTTGTGTTCGCATGGCTGGTCCTTCGGCGATCAGCTGGCATATGCGGTCACTGGTGGTTGGTCGACTTGGCGTGCTGTGCCCTAGTCGGTCTAGTCTGTTTGCGGTCTCAGGAGGAGGCTGGCAGGCGAATAGGATGTGTTCGCGGTCTCGTTGGCGAACACTGGTGGTGGGCGGCTTCATTGTGGGAGTGGTGATCTCTCGCGATCTGTTATTGAAGCCGACGATCTCACCTAAGCAGGAGGATCTGTTGCTGATCGCGCGGGTTGAAAAGTCCTGGTCGCGCGATCTGGAGGGTGGTGATCCTATCTCATAGGGTGGTGACTAGATCAGGTCGCTTGCCTATAAATAGGAGCCACTGTAGCAGCAAACATATAAGACCAAGTGTAAGCTGAGCTCACGACCTGTTCTTGCGGTTTGGGTTTTGTTACCGGCCGGTTAGCTAATCGAACTTGTCTTGTGCAGCTTCTGCGGATTGTGCGGGCAGAAGCGGTCACCTCCTCTTCTGAAGATGTTCGGGCGGTCTCGCGGCTTGCAGTGCGGGTTGCTGGAGTTCGGGAGGATCAATGGAGTTCGGGAGTTCGCGTGGTTCTCAGTTGGTGTGGCTCAAGTCGGCAGTTCAGGCGATCTGTTTTTCTAGCCGGGCGGACTGTCAGGTCGGGCGGTCGGACGGTCTAAAATTGGCAGACCGCTGGTTTTCTTATTCAGCTGTTTTTCTCTTCTGTTTTTTGTGTACTGGCGAAATCATGTCTCGCCATGTATACCTCGCCCTGTAATGAAGAATTTTGCTTATCAATAAAGATCGATTTTTGCTTCATGTGCTTCTGGTTGTTTGGCTTGTGAACTCTAAGTTGTACAATTCCTGCTCACTCCATAAAGATTCGAAAAATTTCACATGGTATCAGAGGTAGGTTGGAGTGGATAGAGCAGTGAGCAACTTAGAGTAGCCATCGCCTTTGTGAAGAAGGAACAAGTGGTAGAGCCATAGAAGCGAGGGGTCTTAGAATTGAGATGCTCAACTCGACCAACTTTAAGAAGTGGAGGTCTTGTATGCAGAGCTATCTTCTGGGTGAGGACCTCTGGGAGGTAGTTGGAGGAGAGAGAACAGAGGAAGTGTTTTTGGTTGGAGATAACCAACATGAGATGAGGAACTGGAGGCGGCTCAATGCCAAAGCAGAGTTCGCTCTGAAGAGAGCAATATCACCTGATTTATTTGATCACATCTTGGGGTGTGCATCAGCTGTGGAGATCTAGAGAGCCCTGGATGGGCTATTTAATAAAAAGAATGTGGAAGACTTCAATTCCTGGAGAATGAGCTGGCCAGATCGGCTCAAGGTGACCTCTCTATCTCTACGTTCTTCATGAAGATGAAGAACTTGTGCGCCGAGATCTCAGCGCTGGATCCTGATGAGCCAATCTCTGAGACGAAGCTGAAGAGGCACATCATTCGTGGCTTGCGGAAGGAATATGTTGCCTTTGTGATGTCGGTGAAGGGTTGGGCAAATCAGCCGTCTCTGTTAGAGCTGGAAAATCTGCATGCTTCGCAGGAGAGTCTGGCAAGGCAGATGGCGGGGGTGTCAGTGTCTGGGGGAGATGGCGAAGTTCTCTTCACAGGAAAGAAGAAGAAGTGGGATAAGAAGAAGACCGCTGGAGGAGGCAATGGGCCTTCAACTTCTGGACAGCAGGAGAGGGGCTATGCTCCTAAGGCTAAAGGGAAGAAGAAGGGGGAAGGTCCCAAATGCTTCAGGTGCAGAAAGGTTGGTCACATCAGGAAGGATTGTCGGGTGAATCTTTAGCCGGGGCATGCTGCTACAGGAAAGGGGGAAGCTGAAGCCAAGCAGGTTGATGGAGGATGGGGAGGAGCCTTCTCGGCTTCTGTTGGGGCTGAGGCTCCTATCAACTATCAGGAGAACTGGATTGTGGACACGGGGTGTGGTCATCACCTCACCGGGGATGAGTCGAAGCTTTCTTCAGCGCAGCCTTATTCAGGTAATGATGTCATTATTACTGCTGATAATACCGTGCATGATGTAGAGAAGGTGGGGGTTGTTTCCTTGGGCAGTGATAGAGGGCCGCTTACGTTGAGAAGTGTCTATCATGTGCCTGGTATGAGGAAAAATCCCTTCTCCGTGACCAACTCTGTTGATGTTGGGTATCACATTCTGTTTAGCTCAACAGAAGTGAGGTTTCATCGGAATGTGGAGGCGGTGAAGTCTGAGGTAGTTCATGTGGGGAGGAGAGCTAAAGACTTGTTCGTGCTTTCGACAAGTTCTTACATTGACAAGATGCGGACGAATGATAGCACTGTCATATGGCATGAGAGGTTGGGGAACGTAGGGATGGATAAGCTGAAAGCTATGGCGGTGAAAGGTCTGGTCAAGGGCCTGCCTAGTCTATCTTCCTACGGAGACGGTCATGTGTGCGCGGGATGTCAGTTCGGCAAGTCTCATCGACTACCATTTAACAAGTCACAGACAAGGAGTAGTGTGCCGTTGGAGTGCATCCACAGTGACTTGATGGGACCGACTGCTACCCCAAGCCTCGGAGGCAGCATATATATGCTGGTGTTGATCGATGATTACACCAGATATGTCTGGGTTTATTTCTTGAAGGAGAAGGCGGAGGTGTTTGCCAAGTTCATGGAGTTCAAGGAGCTTGTGGAGGGTCGGCTTGGCCTGCGGGTTAAGAAGCTGAGGACTGACAACGGAGGGGAGTTCACCTCTGGCGAGTTCTCTACTTTTTGCAGGAAGGCAGGCATCCGGAGGGAGCTTACTTGTGCACATACTCCACATCAAAATGGAGTTGTAGAGCGGAATATCCGTCATCTGACGGAGACCTGCAAATGTTGGCTGCATGCCAAGAGTATCCCAAAGTCCTTCTGGGCGGAGGGAATGTCTTGTGCTGCCTACGTCATCAACGGGATGCCTCTGAGTCCCATCAATATGAAGACCCCGCATAAACTGATGTTCAAGGAAAAGCCAAGTGTGGTGCACCTTCGGTTGTTTGGATCCTCCTGCTATGTGCACGTTCCAGATGTGCTTCGGATGAAGCTAGATGTGAAAGCAAGGAAGCTAGTCTTCGTGGGGTATGATGACCGGAAGAAGGGCTGGAAGTGCATGGACCCGGAGACGCGGAGATTTGTTGTATCTCGCGACGTTGTGTTCGACGAGGTGACGTCGTACAAGGGAAGTTCTGGTGTTGAGCTACTAGAGAGCAGGGTGTAGGAGACGGAGAGGGATGTGGAAAATCTTCAGGTGGAGCTACCTGTGTCACCAGGTGGTCCATCAATATCTAGTTCTGAGGCGGAGGCTTCTGGGTCAGGAAGCAGGGGGAGCGATGCTCCAAGTACGTCTGGAAGAGGAGCTAGGGAAGAAACAGCTAAAGATACTGCGAGTCAGGGGAAGGCGTTGCGGAGATCGAAGCGAACTATCGTTGCCCCTGATCGCTATACAGGAGGAAACATGGTGAGCTTTGTCTCATGTTTCTTTGTTGGTCCCTTGGATGAGAGGGAGCCATCGAGCTTTGAAAAGGCCAAAGACGTGAAGGAGTGGGACATTGCGATGCAAGAAGAGATGGAAGCTCTCGAGAAGAATGAGACCTGGTCCCTGGTGCCCAGGCCCAAGAGCACCACTCATGTCACATGCAAGTGGGTCTACAAGCTGAAGAAGAAGGCTAACGGAAGTATCGAGCGGTACAAGGCTCGCCTTGTGGCTCGGGGGTTCTCGCAGCAATACGGTGAAGACTATGAGGAGACATTCAGTCCGGTGGCAAAATGACTTCAGTTCGGGTTCTGATTGCCTTGGCGGCATGTTGGGGGTGGAAGATTTGGCATCTTGACGTAAAGAATGCGTTCTTGTACGGCAAGATTGACAAGGACATCTTCATGGTCCAGCCGCCAGGCTTCGTATCTGAAGATTTTCCGGAGCATGTCTGCAAGTTGAAGAAGGCCCTTTATGGGTTGAAGCAAGCGCCGAGGGCGTTGTATGGAAAGATTGCAGAGTATCTCTTATTCTGCGGGTTTGGTGCTTCAGACTCAGACTCAAGCTTTTTCGTCAAGAAGAGAGGGGAGCTTCAAGTCATCATGCTGCTTTACATCGACGATATGATCGTGATGGGGAATTCGAAGGAGGAGGTAGCGCAGCTTCGGGTAGAGCTATCTATAAGGTTTGAGAGGAAGGATCTGGGTGAGCTTCACCATTTCCTTGGACTCGAGCTGCAGAGGAAGGAGAGTGGAGTGCTGGTGTCCCAGGCTGGATATGCGGAGCGGATCGTTGAGCGGTTTGGCATGAAGGAAGGGAAGTGCATCTCCACACCTCTGGAGAAGGCTATGAAGCTTCGGAAGGATGAGGGAAGGATTCTGCAAGATCCGTTGGTGTTCCGAGCTCTAGTCGGGAGCTTGATCTATCTGACGATCACTAGGCCGGATATTGCTTATGCAGTTGGCAGAGTGAGTCGGTACATGGTGGAGCCACGGATGCCTCATCTGCTAGCAGCCAAGAACATTCTGAAGTATGTCAAGGAGACTTCGGATATGTGTCTCCTTTACAGGAGGGATGCGGGCTTCGAGGTGCATGGATACATGGATGCTGATTACGGGGGAGATTTGGATGATCGGAAGTCGACGTCTGGATACATCTTCATGGCGGGCCCCACGTCTATATCATGGTGCAGCAAAAAGCAGGAT
The DNA here is from genome assembly GCA_033032865.1 of Dactylorhiza incarnata. NCBI lineage: Eukaryota > Viridiplantae > Streptophyta > Magnoliopsida > Asparagales > Orchidaceae > Dactylorhiza > Dactylorhiza incarnata. Next base: position 1,827,385 of record JAWHQI010000298.1, read on the forward strand.
TCCTTGTCGGTCTCAACCACGGAAGCGGAATACAAGGCTTCGGCCTTGGCAGCTCAGGATGTCATCTGGCTTAGGGGGTTGGTTGGAGACGTCCATAAGGAGGTTCGGGAGCCGACTCTGCTCCGCGGTGACATTGAGAGTGCTTTCAAACTGGTTATGTCACGACCCGCATTTTCTCAGGAATTAAGAATATCAGAGGAAGAGAAAATACGTGTCATGATGCCACGTCATGCAGGAGACAAATGCAGACGCTCAGGCGGTAACCTTTTACTTGATAGTTGAAAACATGATTTCACGATAATCATTATTTGAAATCATTTATTAGGGTTTAGAGTCAGAACTGTGTCTCTCAGTTCGTGGATCAACTAGTCCACAGAGAAAATTATATATGTAACTGCAGCGGAAAACACTTGATTTAGTTCATTTAAGGTCCTATATGCACGTGAAGGCAGGACATAAAGTAGATAATATGCACTTAACTAGGCGTAGTATAAGTATAGAAAATATCTTTAGGTGACTTTAAAACTAAGGGTTTTAGTTAAAAATGATGAGATGAAGATGAATGAAAAGCCATTTTATCACTATAATGCACCTAGTCATAAATCATTCCCAGAGAGTAAGGTATCAGATCTAAAAGCAGTGGCATAAACTGGTAAGTAAACTATAAAGTATCAAAGAGGCACAATGAGCGTCAATAAGCTGACACTAACCCATTGGCCCAAACTAGCATGTCTGAACACAAGGAAAAACAACCAACAACAACTACTACTACCTCGCAGCAGCGGGGTAACCAGCACCTAAAAAACTCCCGAAGACTTCGGGCTACTCCACTAACCGCTACGGCTCTGGACCTGAGGCATTCAATAAACAAGAACGCCTCAGCAAGGGAATTGCAAGTGGCAAGAAAATAAGGAAAAGACAAGCAATAAAGGCATACGGGGTACCAACCCAAGCCTGATTCACTGAAAAAGAAGCTCTGAAACAAGGAGCTAAGCAAAGCACCAAGTGCAACCAAATATCATAAGTAGGAGCAAGTATAAATTAATTATCTTGTAAATTTTGCATACATGAGACTGATCAGCTCAAATAAACGGGTGCGGTTTCTTACCTCCGCAACCCAAGCCCAAATCCAGGTGGGGGTACTACTAGACCCAACCACCCAAACACGGCCCACAGGAACACAGGCAACGCCTGCTGATCACATCCTTGAAATGGCCACCGTGCAAGCTAAAAGCATATATTCATTTTAATTAAATCATTAAGACACGGGACGAAGCCCGAGAAATAATCAACAGGGATACCCTAAGAGATAGGGTCAAAGCAAGGCACACACCGATCAAGATGAATCACAAGCGAAACCAACGATTTGCAAGATCACATCAGGTTTAGAATTTTGATAGGAGGTAAACATGATCAAAGACGCAATGCAGTTATTAGCAACATCACCGCATACTGCTAACATCACAAATACTAGGAAGAAACACCCTAAGGATAGGGTCACCATGAGATAACTGCTAATAAAACGATTCATAAGGGGAGACTCGGAGTCATTGAACCAAAAAGGCAAAGGGGTTCAAGATCGAGGGATTCACGATCAAGGACACCCAAGAGACTTGGGCAAAACTCCTTGTACCCTTGTAAGAGGCACAAGGTTTCAAAAAGGAGGAGGAGTAATCAGAGGCATAAATCATGACGAATCATAAGAGTAAACTCAAACGTTAACAGACCACAACGAGTAAAAGAATTCAAGCAAAAGGGATTCAAGATCAGGAGCACCGAAGGGATACTGGCAACATCCTTGTGCGCTTGAGAGGACACAAGATTTAAACATGAGAATCGCAACGAAATCACATGCGCTCCTGGCGGGGTTCCAAGGGGCCGCGCCCCTGGCGGGGTCTTAGGGGCAGAGCCCTTGCGGGGTGCGGGGCAGAGCCCCGTCCAAAATTTTGAAATCCCACCACCGGAAATCATGCAAAAATCACATCAAAATGAGGACTTCCCGAGAACTACAAAGGACTTCTCGGAAGATAGAAGGTTGAATTTTCGAGTAATAGGCAACCTCTCGAGACATGAAAGGGACCTCTCGAGATATGAAGGGAAATTCTCGAGACAAGAGAAATCTCTCGAGACATGAAAGGTATCTCTCGAGACAAGAAAGGGCCAGAGACAGCTATGTCTCGAGACATCCCTTATGTCTCGAGACATCCAAAGCTGCAGAGACAGGTATGTCTCGAGACATCAGCTATGTCTCGAGACATCCCCAAAGGCAGAGACAGTTATGTCTCGAGACATCAGCTATGTCTCGAGATATCCAAAGCTGCCGAGACAGGTATGTCTCGAGACATCAGCTATGTCTCGAGACATCCCCAAGGACAGAGACAGTTATGTCTCGAGACATCAGCTATGTCTCGAGACATCCAAATCTGTCTCTCGAGCCACCGCAAGAACAAGGGGAAAAACTTGATATTTGGGTAAGATTGAGGAGGAGAAAATCAAGGGGAGGTTCTAGATCATAAGTTACTACACCAAACACACAAACTCTTGCTAAACAGCATGACAAGAGCTCAAAACGAGCAACCAACCGTCAAAAGAATCAAGAGAGAAAGAGGAAGAAACCACTTGCCTTAACCTTGCAAAACTCGCCTAACTCCGCTCCGAAAGCCAAGGCAACTCCCGAGCACGAAGACCTGGAGCGCTAAGGACCGAAAGGAAGAGTTAGGTCATTTCCATAACTCCAAAACTTCCACGAAGAAGAACAAGCTTACCACTAAGACGAAGATCTCGCCGAGAGCTTTCCAAATCTTCAAACCAAACTCGATTCCGACCACTACAGCTCTAGAAATCACCGGTCGAAGGCTCCACGAAGCTCCGCTCTCGCCCTAACCTTCGGCGGCTGATTTTGATCGAGGAAGAAGATGAATAGGGAAGGGAAGGATTTTAGGCTTATATATAAACCTAATTTATTATTTAAATAATTAATTAATCCTTCAAAATACTTAAAACTGCGAGGGCGACCAAAACACCTCGAATTTCTACGAAATTTGCACCCTAACTAAAACACGGCGCTACGAATCCAACGGCGAAGTCAGAATTCAATTCCGACAAGCCAAACTCCGGATAAAGCCTCCTGAAGCTAAGATCTTGATAATTACTCCAAACCTTCACTGTAACTCGAAACGACGCGAAATCTCGCACGCTCGATCTGAATCACGAGCTCCAACTAAGCTAAGGCTCGAAACACTATCAAAAGAGCTGACGTAATGCCCTTACGCCAAAATTACGTCACAGAGGGTACGTAAAATAATTAACGAAAATCAGGGGCGTTACAGGTTACTAATCCAATTTGTCACGGGAGGACCAAGCATATCGAGATCGAGCATCATTTCATTCGTGAGAAGGTGCTGGAGTGGTCTCTTTCGGTCGAGCATGTTCGGAGTCAGGACAACATTGCTGACATCTTCACAAAGGCGCTGGCAAAGGGGCCTTTTACTCGGCTAAGGAGTCTACTGGGGCTGTTTTCAACTTCCCACTTCAAGGGGGAGTGTTGAAAATATTGAAGTGGGAAGATTTTGGGAGTTGGCGGTCTGGGGGGAGACCGCGCGGTCTGTTCTGATCGCACGGTCTTGCGGTCTCCTCTGGCAGTCTGACCTTTCTGGTCTAGCCGCGGGCTATTTGGCGTGACCGTCGGTCTGTGTTCAAGGTGCTGAGGTAAGGCCGCGCGGTCTGGTCTGTGACCGCGTAGCGGGCTGTCTACCTCAAGGCTGTGCCGGTCTGGTGTGACCGCACAGGTTGTTTCAAGGTTCCAGAAGCCGGTCTTATGGCTGTCCGGGTTCCTTGTGGTGCATGCGGACTAAGGTTGTCTTAGTCGCGCGGTCTCCAGTTTGTGTTCACATGGCTGGTCCTTCGGCGATCAGCTGGTATATGCGGTCACTCGTGGTTGGTAGACTTGGCGGGTTGTGCCCTAGTCGGTCTGGTCTGTTCGCGGTCTCAGGAGGAGGCTGGCAGGCGAACAGGATGTGTTCGCGGTCTCTTTGGCGAACACTGGTGGTGGGCGGTTTCATTGTGGGAGTGGCGATCTCTCGCGGTCTGTTATTGAAGCCGGCGATCTCACCTAAGCAGGAGGATCTGTTGCTGATCGCGCGGGTTGACCAGTCCTGGTCGCGCGATCTGGAGGGTGGTGATCCTATCTCATAGGGTGGTGACTGGATCAGGTCGCTTGCCTATAAATAGGAGCCACTGTAGCAGCAAACATATAGCACCAAGTGTAAGCTGAGCTCGCGACCTGTTCTTGCGGTTTGGGTTTTGTAACCTGCTGATTAGCTGATCGAACTTGTCTTGTGCAGCTTCTGTGGATTGTGCGGGCAGCAGCGGTCACCTCCTCTTTTGAAGGTGTTCGGGCTGTCTCGCGACTTGCAGTGCAGGTTGCTGGAGTTCGGGAGGATCAATGGAGTTTGGGAGTTCGCGTGGTTCTCAGTTGGTGTGGCTCAAGTCGGCAGTTCGAGCGATCTATTTTTCTAGCCAGGCGGACTATCAGGTCGGGCGGTCAGACAGTCTCAAATTGGCACCGCTGGTTTTCTTCTTCAGCTATTTTTCTCTTCTATTTTTTGTGTACTGGCGAAATCATGTCTCGCTATGTATACCTTGCCCTGTAATGAATAATTTTGCTTATCAATAAAGATCATTTTTTGCTTCATGTGTTTCTGGTTGTTTGGCTTGTGAACTCTAAGTTGTACAATTCCTGCTCACTCCATAAAGATTTGAAAAATTTCACAAAATCGCTTTCCCCCCTGCAGCATGTCCTTTAGGGGAAGCACATGCGGTGACGCTAGAGTGGACAAAGAAATATCGTCTGCAACTGCAACATGCTTATCTGTCCAGGAATGCATCATCTGACTGCCCAAAAATGGGTCAGCATATTCCAAATTCTGCGGGGGCATAAATGAAACGATGTTAGAAATAACAGGAAGAGATGGAGCGAGAGTAGACTCAACATCCGTAGGAGCAAAGAAGGAGGAAGAAATGTCACAAGTGACATCCTCCCATGAGAGATGATCAGATTCCACCTGGATGACCAACACTAACTCTTCATGTTGAATTATAACCAATGAAAGAGGGTCAAGAAACAAACTAGATGAAGAACATAAAGAATTATTGGTTGAGGGAGTGATCCCGGTTTCACTCCCTGCAGGTTCTGATTGTACAACTATCACATCATGAGGAGGTTCTTGCAACACGGCCGAGGCAAGAGACAACAAAGTCTCAACCTGCATAGTCAATCTATCAATGTACTCTTGCTGCGTTTCAAGGCATTGAATTATAATTTGAGCAAATTTGATGAATTTCTCCTCCAAATAGGTTGTATCCTCATCATGTTGTGACAGAGGTAGTAAAGATCATGACATCGCTCCTGCATACACTCAACCCGAAAACAATAGAAATAAACAAAAAAACAACAACTCCTGTAACTATTAACTCAAACACCAAAATCAAACTACGCCTGCATTCCCCGGCAACGGCGCCAAAAACTTGATGCGCGTTCGGCAAGTGCACCGGTCGCACAAGTAATAAAGTTGGGAGTACGTCCCCGAATATCGTCTCTCAAGGAATGCGCGTGGTTAGTTTGACTCTTCGGATTGAGAAAATAATTACAATAGTAAATTAAAGGAAAAATAGGGGCTTTGATTTTGGTTTCCTAAATTACTACACAGAAATGAAATGCGGGTCAAAACTCCGCTTCGCAAGGCGGGATGGATGCAACGGCCGCGATGTCGTGCTTCGGAAAGCGCATGGACGAGAAGGCACGCAGATGGGTGATCGCAAGGGCGGAAGTGTTGAGGGTCGAAAGCACCTCTTCGCAAATGCTAATTGCACTTTTGCTATAGCGTGGATTGTGAACGTGAATGAAACGGAATGATTGTCACAATGAGATCATCAACCAATAACATAATGAGACACGATTATATTATCACAACTAATTGTTCAGTACATCAAAATTTCAGAAATTACACAATGAATAATAATATGAAAACGAGAGATAGAGGTTTCGTCACCAAAGGATGAAGACTCGCCGTCGTTCTCGGCCGGAATTCCGGGTTGTCAATCCGGATCCGGGCTCGGCTTCGGCTAACGTTCGGGATACTCTAAGGGTTGTCAATCCTCTACTAACGTCCCGTCTTCTTCACTTGAACCTCTGAAACTTGCACCGAATCTCTGCGTCTTCTTCGTCTTTTCACCAGAATATCATTGCTTGGTTGAGAACTCGCAGGAGTGGAGGATGCGGAGCGTTCAGATGATGAATCGATGCCCGGATCTTGAACGGAGGATGGATGGACGAAGGGAGGCGAATGGGTAGAGAAAAACTCCCAAATATCCGTGGATGGGCGGCTACGGGGCGGAGATGGATGCTGCGACATTAGGGCAAGCCCCTATTTATAAGAAGAGAAACGTCAAAAATGCACAGGCATTTTCCTTCGCGCACGGGCAGGTGCCCATGCGTGAACAAAAACGCACGAGTAAAGACAGGCCCCCGATTCTGAGCCCCTTCTTCGCGCACGGTTGGCAAACCGTACGTTCAAAAATGCCTGACCGTGCGTTTGGTCAAAAGTGCACGAAAAGGCCCGATTTCTCCCGAATGCCTCCATGCTGCAATGAAAACTCTCAAGGATCCCAGAAATTAGGCATTCAACAATAAAAACTTAGGAAATTATTAATAACAGGCAAACACTTGGCAAAATAGTGCACTCATTCGTGAAATCCCATATAGATCAATATGAACGAAAAGTAGCTAAAAGTGTAGCGCACAAGCGTGAAAAATAGCCCAAATGAGTCCCGAAAATAGTGTAATTCTCAGACTCATCAACTTGTCTGAAGTCGGCTGGCGACTTGTCTGAAGTTGGCCAGATGTTCTTGGGTTGCTCTAGGCGATCTAAGGAAGGAGTGATCCGTGTCAGCGCGGCTTGTTCGCGGTCTATTGCTGATTTGCGGTCTTGGACAGGATGTTGTCCAAGTGGTGTGATCGCGCGGTCTGCTCTGTGAGACCGCTGGCGATCTGATGGGTGGTGACTGTACCTCTCTTGTGGCGGTGACAACATCTGTTCCCTCGTCAATAAATAGGGGTGCATGGCCCGTCATTATTAATGAGAACTGTAAGAACTAGAGACTGGGTTATTTTGTGCGGTCTCAACTTTGAGGTCGGGCGGTCTCGGAAGCGGGTTGACTGTTTGTTGTGTACGCAGGTTTGCGGTCAGCAGGTTGCGGTCTCCTTCCTTGGTGATTTCCCAGTGGCTTGAATAAACAGTTCGACAGTGGCTTGTCTGCGGACTGGTTTATGCTGTTCTTGTGCTATTCGCAGCGAGCTCGGCGATCAGGCGACCTTCTGTGGTTAGGCAATCTGATTTGCAGTCTGGCGACAGCTTCTGTTCTCTGTTTAGTTCAATAAGCTCCAGTTCGTGCGGTCTGAGGTGGCGGTCTTGCAGTGCAGGTCATCTTGCCGGTATTCTGTTCGTGCGGTCTCAGAACAAGCCGGGCGGTCTCTGGAGTGCAGCGGTCTGTGCGGTCTCTGCTTTGTCAGGTCGCCAGATTTGTGTTTTTGGTGTGTTTTGTTCTTCTCTCCTTCGCGATTCTTATGAATCATGTCTCGCCATGTATGTCTCGAAATGTAATGAAGTTTTATGATTCAATAAAGACTATTGTGTTGCTGTTTGGATTGTGGTTGTTTGGCTATAACTCAGTTGATGCAACTCCTGCTTACTCCTAAATGGTTCATCAAAAATTTTAACGGATGGTACATGGCAGATGTGTGTTGATAGCCGTGCTATCAACAAGATTACCATAAACTATGGGTTTCCTATTCCACGATTAGATGACCTCTTAGATGACTTATCTGGCGCCACCATCTTTTCAAAGTTAGATTTTCGGAGTGGCTATCACCAGATTAGATTCCGCGAGGGAGACGAATGGAAGATTATGTTTAAGTCTAAGGATGGGTTGTACGAGTGGCTTGTGATGCCCTTTGGGGTATCCAATGCCCCCAACACCTTTTCGCGGATGATGACCCACGTCTTTCGGCCGTTCATGTGTAGGTTTATGGTAGTCTACTTTGACGACATATTGATTTATAGCACCCCCACTGCTGAGCACACCTCCCACATGAGAGTGATTCTTTCCACCCTGCGGAAGGAAACATTATTTCTTAACCTTAAGAAGTGCACTTGCTATGTCCCTGAAGTGGATTTTTTAGGCTACATAGTCGGATTAGGTGGCATTAGAGTTGACCCTAGCAAGGTCCAAGTCATTAAGGACTGTCCCGAGCCGACCACTTTATGGGAGGTGCGTAGTTTCCACGGGTTAGCTACATTTTACTGCCATTTTATACGGGACTTCAGTAGAATCATGGCCCCCATTACTGATTGCATGAAGAAGGGCGTGTTCACCTGGACGAAGTCCACCACCCATGCTTTTCAACGCATTAAGGAGCTTATGACTGAGGCACCTGTCTTACGTCTACCTGACTTTGCCAAAGTCTTTGAGCTTACTTGTGACGCTTCTGGTGCGGGAATAGGAGGTGTTTTGAGTCAGGAAGGGCACCCTGTGAGTTACTTTAGCGAGAAGATATATGTCGCTAAGTTAAATTATTCAAACTACGACAGGGAGTTTTATGCGGTTGTTAGATGTTTGCACCATTGGAGGCACTATCTCCTCTCCAAGGAGTTTGTGATCCTCTCCGATCACGAGGCATTGCGGTTCATCAATGGCCAGCATAAAATCAGCCTGCGTCACGCTAAGTGGGTATCTTTCCTACAAGGTTACACGTTTAATCTTAAGCACCTTAAGGGAGCTGACAACCGAGTCGCGGACGTTCTTAGCCGCCTTACCCTGTTACTTTCCACTATGGAGGTTAATGTGGTAGGATTCGAGCGCATTAAGGATGAGTACGCTACCTGCCCAGATTTTCAGGATTCATATATATCTGCCCAGGATAGTTCCCCCATGACTATATCTGCGTTTGTTATTAAGGACGACTATCTATTTAGGCTTGGAAAGTTATGTATCCCACAGTCATCTTTACGTCTTCATATCATCTGGTAACTGCACAGCGGAGGATTGAGTGGCCATTTTGGTAGGGATAACACCATTACGCTAGTTGAGGAGAAATTTTATTGGCCTAAACTTAAGACGATGGTGGGAAGGGTAGTGCGTAGTTGACGTACCTGTCAAGTCTCCAAGGGAACCAAGACCAACGTAGGATTATATACACCCTTGCCTATCACTTTCACACAATGGGAAGACGTGAGTATGGACTTTTTCTTAGGCTTACCCACCACTTTACGCCGTCACGATTCTATTTTTGTAGTTATGGATAGGTTCTCAAAAATGGCATATTTTATTCCGTGCACTAGGACCGACGATGCATCTCACATTGCAAAATTGTATATTAAAGAAGTCGTTAGTCATCGTGGAGTGCCGAAGACAATAGTCTCGGATAGGGATATGAAGTATACGAGTTATTTTTGGAAAACACTATGGATTTTAATGGGTACCAAATTATTATTTTCTGCCGCCTATCATCCACAAACTGATGGGCAGATGGAAGTGGTTAATCGGAGTATGGGTAATCTTCTTAGATGTCTTATGAGCGATCACAAAGGCACATGGGACCTACTTCTTCCCCATGCCCAATTGGCCTACAATAATTTGAAAAATAGGTCCACGGGTATGTCTCCAAATGAGATTGTTCACGGGTACAAGGCCCCTGTGCCGCTTGACTTGGTTCCGTTTCCCCCAACGTACAAAGCAAGTCAATTTTCACAATCCTTCGCCCAACACATTTATGATCTACATGCACGTATATGGGCTACCTTGACTTCTCAATACGAGTCCTATCAAGCGCACGCTAATCTACATAGGAGAGTGTCACACTTTAAAGTCGGCGATCTGGTTTTAGTCCGGTTAGTTCCCGAACGACTGCCATTTGGCACCGGTAAAAAGTTAGCACCAAAGCGCGCCGACTCTTTTCGGATTATAAAGAAACTAGGTGACAATGCTTTCATTTTGGATTTGCCTGCGGATTGGGGTATCTCCCCCATTTTTAATGTCTCAGATTTGACGTTGTTTGTTTCGCCTCCACAAGAGTTGAATTCTTTGTCGTCTTCTCCCTCCACTAAAATTTCTAATGGGTTGGAGAGTGGTAGTTTAGATTATCTCTCTCTTTCGGTCCCCACAGGTATATCATCGGATGGTGAGTTGCATTCTTTTATTCCTACTGCTGACATGTTTCCCAGGTTTCCCAAGACATTTCTCACTCCAGATGCGATACTTGCTGCTGAGCCACTTGCTACTACTGATGGTGATACCTACCGCTTACTCATCCGTTAGCGTGACCGCCCCCCTTCGGACGACTCATGGGTACTCGAGACGGAGCTTCGACGCTTGGATGCCGACCTTCTCCACCGCTATCTCTCGGACCACGCATCGGTGATACGCGATTTTGAGCCGGAGAGGATTGATGGCGCGGCCCCTCCACCACTACTTGATGATGATCCGGTTGCCGAGACACAACGACATAAGGATTTTAGGGCGCCATGTTGACGCTAACGGAAGGCAGCGTTACAACCTTTGCTCGCGGCATGCTAAGTCCGCTTGAAGACCAAGTTATATATTTATTATGCGTTTTATTTTATATTTGAGAATATAAAATTAATACATGTTTGGGTAATAATTTTATATTCATTTGAGTATTTTTATTGTTTATTTCCTGTATTTAAAACATTTGGTGTGTATTTAACCGTGCGGATGGTTGAGATTACATCTCCATCTTGAACGGTTGTATGTTGTTTGTAACTCCTATATAAGGAGGCTATTATGTGGATTAAATTGATTAAGAAAGAATTAACCCTAAAATTCCCCTTGAGAATTTCAGCCAAAGAGGAGCCACCTCCTTGCCGCCGCCCCCTTGTTGGTGTGAATCCAACGATTGCTCCCTCCTCCCCTCTTCGGTGCGACTCCGGCGAAGATTCCTTCGGTGCGACTCCAAGGAAGAAGGTTGCAGCCCCATTCGGTGTGATGCCGATGGATCCGTGGAGAGAGTGATTCTCCCACCTAACTTGTGTGTTTGTTGGAACCGGGTTGGGTAACTTCTTCCCCTCCATCTTGTGTTTTCTCTCTTTAGATTTGTGGAGAATGAGCAACCGTTTTATCCGCGATTTTAAAATACTCCGCTCGCAATTTTTGAAATTGATTTCATTATTATCGAATCTCTTTATTTCCGGATCGGGTAGATCCAATTTTCTTGAGCGGATCTTGGCCTATATCCTTGATTTTGCTCTCCAAAAGTATTGGTAGCCTTTATGTTAATTTTGGGGAATAATCTGACTCTCTTCCGATCATTATTTTAGAGTCAATCATTCATCCCTTTGTGGTGTATGTACTGCGTTAGATGCGAAACGTATTGCGATGATAGATGCTTGTGTAGGTGCAGTAGATCTAGGTTTGAAAGGCGTAGTGAAGGCATCTTGTTTTTGTTAATCTCTAAAAATCACGGAACCCCTACACCGACATATATCTCACAAAAGCTTAAAAGCCTAACCTAGTCGCACTCCCAAATCTGAGCGTTAGTCTTGTTTTACTTTCATTATTGGGTGTTGATGTGGTAATTTTTAATAGTGGAAATTGTGGGTGTGTTTATTAAAATTAGCTGAAAAACAAAAGAAAGAAAAAGAAGAATGAGAAAGAAAAAGAAGAATGAAAAAGAAAAAGAAAATGAAGAGATTGTAATGAAGAAATTGAATTGAAAATTTTGTAAACATTTGTATTGGGACTAGGCGGTAACACACCTATGTTGCAAAAGTCCAAGTCTGGGGGTGTGGTGCACTTGTTTTTTTTAATACTCGTGCGGGTAGCTCTACCTTATGCTCAAGTTGCGTTAGGTGTGCTCAGCCTCCATGTTTATCTTTGTTTACCTCACTATAACCCAAGCCCAATCTCTAACCTAAACTCCTACTGACTGACGCCTTGAACCAATCAAGTGTCGTGGAGAGAATGTGACCGGGTGAGCTTATGGTCTCCGACACCGATGGATTTCGGTGGAGTTTGTCCAGAATTCCAACTTTAGCAATGCTCGTCTCAACGATTATTTTACTTTCTCTGTATGTGTCACCAGATGATTCACCGTGACTCCCCTTTTTCAGTAGTAGTAATATTTATTTACTCTATTAGAAATCTATAAACAATGTGGATAATTTGAAATCTTCTCTATTATTTTTCTATGCTCGTGAGCATGCGACTTCGCATGGTACTCCATTTTATAATTTTAAGATAGCTATTCCTTTTTTCCACCTGCTTAGGATTTGTATGCTCGGGACGTGCAAACAGTTAAGTCTGGGGGTGTGATGAGTTTCATTTATATAGTGATTTTCGGATTCATCCGGGCTAGTTTTCCTGCATTTGCACTTCATTTTCAGTTCTTAATTGCTTATATTTTACTCATTTGCGCTTTCACTTTAAGTGCATTGTTTTGGCCCACTTTGGTGTGCAACAACGCGCTTTATTGTTAGGGGTATGCAATTTGTGTTCCCCTTTCTTTTTATGCTTTAATGCTCGTGCAGGAGGTGTACTTCCCAGCTGTTGATTGTGCTGTGAAGGTGGGCAGATCTCCATTTTGCCCAAATTGCAATTCTGTATACATCGCACGGACGTGCGTTTTCTTGACGCACGATCACATCCACCGTGCATGCTTATCTGCTGGCAAAATGGTGATCTGGATTTGCCCGTGCATTTTACGCACGATCGGTTTCGACCGTGCATGAGTAAAATGCACGAGCCCCCCCCCCCCCCCCCCCCCCCCCGTTATTCTATTTTTGTACATTCGGAATTTGCCCGTGCGTTTGTACGCACGGTCGGCTTCGACCGTGCGTGAGTAAAATGCACTGGCGCATCTTACACTTTTGTCCAAACTGATTTACGTTTAATATCGCATGGTTCATGCACGGTCATTGGGACCGAACTGTTCCGCATTTTTCCGCCGCAACGGGAGTTCCAACTTTGTTCCTCTTCCACCTCCCACAAGGGCTTTGCTCTAGGACACTTCCATCATCCATGCGCTTCAAGGAGAGGATTCCACCTCCATCTTCAACACCAAGTAAGAGTTCTTCGCAGCAGACGTGACAGAATTGTAGCTTACCGGTGAAGACGGGTCCATTGGTAGGAAGTGACATCCCTCCTCTACCCCAGACGATAGTTGGGACCGAGCTAGGACACATATTGATAACCCAACAATTCCTACCGTGAATCTACAACAAGCCTCTGGATTCGGTCTTATCTCTTGCCATTTTCTCTTATTTGTGTTGATGTATATGAATGTAATCTTCACTATTTGATGATGTGGTACATGTAAACCTTGCTTTGTAGTGTTTATTTCATATCTATGTGAAATTACTCTTTTGTATATATGTGTATATGAGGTGCGCCGATTCTGCCCCCACTTCATTCCACTCCACAAACCCGCCATTCCATTCCGTTTGACTACTCTTCCATCTACCATGCTAAGAGGTGCTAATGGCCCGTATATTCCACCTGGACTCCGCCGGTGCAAACCATTCCATCCGCAAGCCCACTCTTCCATCCGCTTAGCGAAGCGGTGCATAGCAGCCCATATAATCCATCCGCCTAGCCAAGAGGTGCTAACGGCCCTAAAACCTTTCCGTAGTTACATTCACCTCATCTGCTTTCCTTCTTGTCCATCCGCCTAGCGATGCAGTGCATAGCGGCCTGAATAGTTTCCATCCGCCAGGTGAAGCAGCGCATAGTGGCCTGCATAGGAGTAGTTTAGTTATTTTCTTTTATTTTCCACAATCCAAATCACCCCCTTTTCCGCACATTAGCCCGACCTAAAAGACTTCAATCTCAAGTCCTTCCTCAAAAGTAAACTCCACCTCCTTCAAGATTCGATACTTGGGTATCACTCCCATTTTATATTACTTGAATGATCGGTACACTCCAATTTTGTGCCGCAGTCTTGCTACTGCCTATAGCGGTGTGCTAGATTTGGGCATCAAGTTTTTGGCACCGTTGCCGGGGAACACAGTCGTGTGAGTTTTCTAGAGAGGGAGAACCTGCAAGAGAAGTTCTTCCATTTGTAAATTGCATCCTTTATTTTATTTCAGTTCTTGTTATTCCATTTTGTTGTTTTATATTAGGTTGCCTTAGGAAATTATTGTTGGGTGTAGTATTTTGTACAATAATGTTTTTCTTTTGAATCTAGTTATCGTCATGCAATGTGGGCCTCATTTAATATTCATTGCCGTTGGTGTGGAGATATCTCTCTTGCTAGTGATATATGTCCAAAGGGTGATAATAGCCCTAGCACTCAAGGCCCAGTATATGGAGCACCATCTACGTCTGGTACTCTATATGGTGTGCGTAAGTCCTATGGCTATTCTTCTGAGCCTTTACCAGCATACTTCTTTGCGGCTTCGACACCTGTTGTGCCAAAGAAACTAGCAAGGTAGTGCTTGTTTTGTCGGAGCACATATCATGACTTGAAGGAATGTGATGCTTATCTTCGCCAATTGGACGAGGATGACGAGATGGATATCCGGATCGTCCCGACTCCTATCTCTGACAACACACCTTCTACCTCTGATTATGTAGCTGTGTCACCTTCAAGTTTTGAAGGGAATGATGCAGACACGCTCATCAAAGTTGTGTCAAATGTATGTTCCAACATAGCTGGGCCCATCTCCCCTATGCATATATTATCGTACGTGGAGCCGATTCTTTGAAAGGAATCGTTTCATGACTTTTAACCAAGCACTATCCTCCCCCTTTTGTTCATACTACTACATTCATCTATGACAACATTATTGAGTATGTTTCGGAGGATAAGGGAGGTGATTTGCGTGTTGTGCCTAATCCTATGGAGGAGGATATTTTCCAGGGTGACGAGGATTCTACCTCAGCACCGATGGAGGAAGTCCAAATCGTGGAGGAGGCCACAAATGATCCTACTGATCCATGCAGCATTGTCGACGATGCCGATAATATCCTTTTGCTTCAACCTATCGGGAGTGAGACCGAGACCACTCCCCCAATTTTTGATTATTTAAGTCATTCTTCTCTTTTATTTCCTGACCCCCCATCTTCATCTGAGCCTGTGCAGGTTGAGTCTTCACAGGTACTTTAGGAGGACTTGGAGCATTTTGCTCAAGTCAATGATGAGTGTATCCTCTCTTGTGAGGAGTTTGATCCCTCCTCCATAGAAGAAGCCTCATTCATTGCCTTCTCCTCCCGCCGCCTCCCTGAAGATGACACCTTGCTGGGCAAGGATGTTTTAGTGAGATTTGCGAGGAGTACTCCTCCTCCTCGTCTTACTTTTTATTCCCTCTACCTGTGACGTGCAGGTATTATTACTATTTAGGTAGAGGGGTAACTATTCTGTATCCATATCGGTACCTGCTACCGACACGCAAATTAGAATAGTTACCTGTTTATTTCCTTTTTCATACCCCCATTAGCTAGAACTCTTAAAGTTCTGAATAAGTCATGTTGGGAGGACAGTAACCCCAGTAGTTATCTTACTTTTATATATGCATTCTCTTTAATTCAGTTTTTATTTTTCTTTCATGTTTTTGCGAAGCTCACCCCCACTGCAGGAATTTTCTATTTGTGAAGGCGGTGGTTGTGTTCTTCGTATGGCTGCTTTGCCCTGGATTTACACGCATCTTCTGGTATGCTCACCTGCTGAGCATTGGGTACTCTCTTCCCCTAACTCTATTTTGAATTTCATAGTTATATATTGTGTTGGATTGTTTAGTTTACGTCTGGGGGAGAGCTATTTTCTGTGCCCGCTCACGTGCACTATTGCATAGCATACTAGAAGCTTTTAATTAAGCTGTATTATTCATTTTCTATGTACACCACAACACCCACTTGAGCGCGTACTTAGTCGTAGGCGCGTATCAAGTATAACTCATTTCCTTTGTGTGATTGGGAAAATCATGGTGCTGGCGTTTAAATTATGTAGTGGATTAAAATGTTGACTCTGGTGTTCCTAGTCAAGTACTCATGTGAGTATAGGGATTTGTATAAATTAGATTTCTTTTTATACTTTTTTTATGCATTACTTTTAGTGTAAATATTGTTTACTCTACTCAAATGTGGTGATTAAAATTCCGCTTGCACGAAATAAAATCCGAACTAGCAATCCGAGAAGGCAAGTATACCTATCGAACTGTAGTATAGGAACACAAGTGTCGTATTAAAATTCGAGAACCGTTGATTACTTATACTCAAACGAATTACTATTATTTTATCTTAATAATTTTTTGGAAGGTTTTGTCTGCTAAGTTGAAATAAAAGCTGGATAAAAGTACGGCTAAACGATGATTAAGAAATAGCACTCGATCTTGACTTACTTCGGCTTAAGTTGATCAAAATTCAAAAGCAAACTTAAAACTTAATAAAGTAAGGGTAGCTTGACCGTGGGGGTTCCTATAGTTTGAACATGCTTCTCTCGAAGATATGCCCAACTGAGTTTAGGAAAATCAGACCGAACTCTCGTCCCGTATTCGAATACCTAAAACTCGCTTTAAGTGGTGAACCCCGCTATTGGGTTTGACTCCAATCCAGGAGATTTACGTCATTCTCTCTCGAGAAATGTGTGTAAATCTCTTTACTCTTAAGTGGTCACTTCAGACTATCAGCCTCTTGGCTAGCCAAGAATGAAAGCAAAGGTGTGGACTATACATCGATAATATAGCTCCACTTAATTTTAATTAAGAGTAAATTTAAGGCCCAAAACTTTAGAAAGTGAAAGAAGACTAAAGGATCATAACTTGATCAACTCATCCTCAGATCATCAAGATTGAGTACTATGAGGATTTAGTTACTCATGGTGGAGGGGCAGGAGAGAGAAATGATGAAGATTTTAAGAGAACAAAAACATGCAATTTTTATTAAACAAAAGTTCAACTGAGATTGCATTTGCATGGAAAGCCTACTAAGCATTAGTAATACACTATGAAAGGAAATTACAAAGGCATTACAACATTCATATGAAAACTAGAAAAGCAAATGCATTGAAATAAGAGAGAGAGAGAGAGAGAAAGAGAATAAAATAACACGAAAATCACTGAAAATAGAGTAGTAGCACCAGTTCTCTCTGCCAAAAACTGAATGGGGAAAGCTTGGAGGTCATTTCAATTTATAGAAATTTTTCTGCCTCGGTCACGCCCTCAGTCACGCTCGTGACTAGGGGCGTGACATTGTTTAATCAATTCTGCGGCTTGGATCAGGTTCGGCGCATGATTCTGACGCGATTTGATAGGTCACGCCCTAGGTCACGCCCGTGACTGAGGGCGTGACCATTTCGGTGGTTAGTCCGGTCATGGGCGCTGGCGGCGATCATGGGCGCTGGCGGCTGGCTGACGTGGCAGTCACGGGCGTGACTGGAAGCACGCCCGTGTAATAGTGGCGTGACCAATTCGGTGGTCAGCTGGTCGAATCTGAGCTGTTCACGGGATGGTCACGGGCGTGACTTGCGTGTCACGGGCGTGACTTGTGTGTCACGGTCGTGTACTTTTGGCGCGTCTGACCAGATCTTCTGAATTATGGTGGCTGCAGCTTAACTGGAAACAACAACTTACACGCCCTAGGTCATGGGCGTGACCTAGGGCGTGACTTAGGAAATTTTGCATTTTTGACCTGAAAATTCAGAAAACTTAAGTTAGCACTAAAAATAGGAAAATGAACCAAAATTGCATTTAGGTAAACAACAATAAGCAAAAAGTAAGAGTAAATAACCTAAAATTAACCTAATTAAACTAACTAGATTTAGCATTATCAAATTCCCCCAAGCTTACACTTTGCTTGTCCCCAAGCAAAGAAATATGCTTAGCTAATAAAACAAAATGACTAATCAAAAAGATTTAATTATGCTAAACACGAGTACCTTGCGAAATTCCAAGTAGGGAGAATAGTGAAAAGGAAACCTAAAATAAGTACTTTATTTAAGCTTAATTTTTATACCCTTTACTAACAAAAATTAATCATCCAAAATTTTAACTAAAAAGTTTTAAAATAAAATTGAGCAAAGTAACAAGTGAGATAGTGCATTGAATTGTTACTAAACCCTAAGAGACAAATTATAATTATATCATTCTATGAACAAGGATCTAAATTCATACCCAAAACTTAACTATTATACTTTTCTTCTTTACTTAGCTAAAGCAAATTTAGGAGCATGAATCAAGAGGACTTTATTAGGACCGAAATGTTTGGTTTAGGCATATGATTTGGAATGGAAATCGAAGATAAAAATGATTGCTATAATCACACTAAACCATAAACATGAGTTTTATAAAATTTTCGATATGAATGATAAGAGGCAATCCTTCATTATAAGCATATAGCATATTTTCTTTCTTTCTCTTTCATAGCCATTTTTTTTATTTTGAAATTTTGGCAAAGATAACTAATACAAATATGCTTAAAATATCTTCTTTTTGAGCAAATTCTTTTCTTTGAAGCTCTCCATGCAATAAACCAATCACACTCTTTTAGAAATTTAAATAAAACTCAAAGTGTTAGTGTGATTCAAATAGGTTTGGAAATTTTGGCTTTGGTGAAAAATTTGATAAGTGGAGGTGACAATAAAACATGGGAAAAGGCTCAAAAGAGGCTAACAAAGGGTTTCTTTTTAAGGGTTGGCATGAAGGCTCAAACTTTAAAAAAAATGGCCTAAATCATTTTCATTGCTCTCTAAATTTATTTAAAGCATGAGTTTTGAAGGATTTCAAAAAGTAAGCCCTAGATATTAAATAAAGACTAATGAACTTATCCTGAAAATAAGAATAATAAGCGTCTAGGATTATTCACATTTACTACACAAATCAAAAGTTAACCTTGCAAAATATATCTAAAAATGAAGAGGAAAATAGTGGTTGAAGAATTTTTACGCAAGTAAAGAAGATAAAAGAGAAAACGATAAGGAAAGTACAAGATTTTAGAAAAAAACTTTTCAGATTAACATGCTACCTAGAATTAGAACACTACAAGAGTCAACAATTTACTTGTAAAACATAATTAAAAGTAGGATTAGAAATTTTGAAATTAACTAAGGCTATATAAAATATTTTGGTAAAAACAAAACATAAAGCAAGGGGTACTATTGATTTTACCAAAATCTAATTTAGACTACTAAAACAAAAGAAAAGAAAAGAAGACATTCTCCCCCAAGCTTACGATAGACATTGTCCTCAATGGAAAAGGAGAGTGAAGGAAGGGGTAACTAAGAAAAGAAATTAAAACTGAAAAACTGAAACAGACACTTCCCTGGATTTATGGGCTTGAAAGGATGTGTGATGCCGCTCCCCCTTGTTGGCTCTTTGAATCTTCATGAAATATCATCTTGAATTTTTCTTGAAACCAGCAATGTTGAAGCAGGCGATCGCCGAAGTTGAGAGTATCGGAGCCGCCCAGGGCCAAAGAAAAATTAAAACAACAAATTTTAAAAACCTTGGGTTGCCTCCCAAGAGCGCCCTCTGTTTAATGTCGTTTGAGCTCGACTAAAACAATATATTTCAAAAGTTAATCCAAATAATTACAGTCCAGACAAAAGAAGTTTTTCACTGTCCATGTCAACATTGTCACCAGAAAAATAAAGTTTTAGACGCTGCCCATTAACCTTGAAATCACCCTTATCTGGGTGTGATATCAAAACAGTTCCATACGGATAAGCTTCCTTTACATTAAAAGGACCTGACCATCTAGATTTTAACTTTCCAGGAAATAAACGTAGACGAGAATTATAAAGTAATACTTGGTCGCTGGTTTAAATGTTTTCGGGTGCCTTAACTTTTTATCGTGAAAGCATTTCGTTCGTTCCTTATATAATTTATTATTTTCATACGCATTGGAGCGCCACTCATCGAGTTCGTTGAGTTGGAATTTTCGAAGATCGGCGGTGGAGTGGGGATCAAAATTTAAAAATTTAAGGGCCCAGAAAGCACGATGTTCTAATTCGACCGGTAAATGGCACGATTTCCCATATACTAACCGATACGGTGTACAACCGATGGCGGTCTTGTACGCTGTTCGGTAAGCCCATAGAGCATCGTCTAATTTATGTGACCAGTCCTTACGTGAGGTGGAAATAGCTTTTTCTAAAATACGTTTGATTTCTCTATTCACTACCTCGACCTGGCCGTTAGTTTGGGGGTGGTAAGCAGTTGAAAGCTTATGTGTAATGCCATATTTTAAAAGTGTTTTTGCAAATTGTGCGTTACAAAAGTGCGAACCCCTATCGCTAACGATGGCCCTAGGAGTACCGAATCGAGAAAATAATTTTTTTAATAAAATAATAACGACTCGGGAGTCATTGGTAGGAAGAGCTTGGGCCTCTGCCCATCGAGACACGTAGTCTACCGCAACTAAAATGTATTTATTACCATGGCTAGAAGGAAGAGGACCTACAAAATCAATTCCCCAAAGGTCGGAAACTTCGCACTCGAGGAAATAATTTTGCAACATTTCATTTTTTTTTGAGATATTTCAGGCCCGTTGGCAGCTATCGCACCGTCTCACAAAAGATTGGGCATCTTTAAAAAGGCTAGGCCGATAAAAGCCTGCACTTAGCACTTTGTGAGCGGTCCGATTGGCTTGATAGTGCCCACCAGTCGGTCCTTCGTGTAAGTGTTTGAAAATATTTTGTCCTTCTTCGAAAGAAACACATCTCCTTACTACTTGGTCTGCACAAACTCGAAACAGATACGGGTCCTCCCAAAAATAATTCTTCAGGTCAGAGAAGAATTTCTTCTTTTGCTGATAGGAAAATTCTTTTGGGAGGACTCGAGCTACTAAGTAGTTGGCGAAGTTTGCAAACCAAGGAGAAGGAGTAGTGTTGATTGATAATAACTTCTCGTCGGGAAAATAATCATTAAAAGTTTGTTCATTTAAATCTTCAATAAACGGGTTATCTAATCGTGAAAGATGGTCCGCGGCCAAATTCTCAGCCCCCTTTTTATCTCGGATTTCCAAGTCGAACTCCTGGAGGAGTAATACCCAGCGAAGTAAGCGTGGTTTGGCATCCGGTTTAGAAAGTAAATATTTGAGGGCCGAGTGGTCCGTAAAAACAATAATTTTTGAAAGCGTAATATAAGGTCGAAATTTGTCGAATGCAAAAATAACTGCTAATAATTCTTTCTCCGTTGTGGTATAGTTCTCTTGCGCGGATGTAAGTGTTTTACTTGCGTAGAAAATAGGGTGGAAGTTTTTAGATATACGTTGTCCTAAAACGGCTCCCACCGCAAAGCTACTTGCATCGCACATGATTTCGAATGGAAGGTCCCATATTGGAGCTATCATAATTGGCGCATTTATTAGCTTATTTTTGATTAATTGAAAAGCAGATAAGCAGGTATCATCAAAAAAAAATGGAGTGTCTTTTTCTAAAAGATGAGTGAGGGGTTTGGTAATTTTCGAAAAATCTTTTATAAATCGCCGGTAAAAACCGGCATGTCCTAGAAAGCTTCTTATGGCCTTAACGTTGGTTGGCGGTGGCAGTTTTTCGATCACTTCTATTTTTGCTTCATCGACCTCAATTCCTCTTGCTGATATCTTATGACCTAAAACCAATCCCTCCCATACCATGAAATGGCATTTTTCCCAGTTCAGGGCGAGATTGGTCTCCTCACACCGTTCTAAAACTTTTTCTAAATTTTCTAAACAAAAATCGAAGGAATCACCAAACACGGAAAAGTCGTCCATAAATAACTCCATAATACTTTCTACGTACTTGTCGAAAACGGCCAACATACACCGTTGAAATGTTGCCGGCGCATTACATAAGCCAAACGACATTCTTCGATAGGCGAAGGTGCCGAAAGGACAAGTAAACGTCATTTTCTCCTGGTCCTCGGGCGAGATGGGAATTTGGAAGTAGCCCGAGAGACCATCGAGAAAACAATAAAAGCTATGGCCGGATAATCGTTCTAAGATTTGATCGATGAATGGCAAGGGGAAATGGTCCTTGCGGGTGGCGTCATTCAATTTGTGATAATCAATACACATACGCCACCCAGTCACCGTCCGTGTTGGGATTAAGTCATTATTATCATTTAACACTACCGTGATACCTCCCTTTTTAGGAACTACTTGAACGGGGCTTACCCATTTGCTATCTGAAATTTGATAGATAATTCCTGCGTCTAATAATTTCACGACCTCACCCTTTACTACTTCTTTCATGTTCGGGTTTAATCGGCGTTGAGGTTGAATAGAATTATGTGAATTATCTTCCATTAGAATTTTGTGCATGCAGAAAGATGGACTTATGCCCTTAATATCAGAAATCTGCCAAGCAATTGCTTGGCGGTGCTTTTGTAAAACTTTTAGCAATTTGGCATTTTCATATCCACTTAAATGGGCCGACACTATTACTGGTAACTTAGAGTCTTTTTCTAAAAATTCATATTTTAAATGATTGGGTAGTTCTTTAAGTTCTAATGTGGGAGGTTCCTCGTATGAAGATTTGAAAGACTTTTCTTTTTCAAAAGTAATTTCTTCAAAATTTTTTGATTTAATTTGAAAATTTGAGGGGGCGGGAGCAATGGCCATTTTCATTTCTTGTAATATTTCAGTGGAGGTGTTTGAAGATGAACAAAAAGAAGAAGAACCATTTTCAGAAATACAAAAAGAAGGGTATTCACTTAACACATCTAAGAAAAAACACGAATCGTCATTTTCTAGGGTATTTTTCATAGAGGGTGTTATGGAGAAGGTTACTTCATCATCTCCAACTCGGAGGAATAGCTTACCATTACTCACATCAATGATAGCACGGGAGGTGGCAAGGAAGGGGCGGCCAAGGATTAGGGGAACCTCGACATCCTCTTCAATGTCCAAAATGACAAAATCCACCGGGAAGATGAATTTGTCTACCTTTACGAGCACGTCCTCCACAATTCCCAGCGGATATTTTATCGTCCTATCTTCTAGTTGTATACTCATACGTGTGGGGCTAAGGGTGCCCACTCCTAACTTCTTAAACAAGGAGAATGACATTAAGTTGATGCTTGCTCCTAAGTCGGCCTACGCGTTCTTTACAAATAGATCACCAAAGAGGCATGGGATAGAAAAACTATCCGGATCGTTAGCCTTTTTCGGTAATTTATTTGTTAGGACGGCGGAACACTCAGCATTTAAAGTTACGTGCGATAGATTTTCTAGCTTTTTCTTATTAGTTAGAAGATCCTTCAGGTACTTAGCGTACTTGGGCATTTGTGATATCGCTTCATGGAAGGGCAAATTGATGTGTATTTGCTTAAACATTTCCAGGAAGCGATGATATTGATCATCTAATTTTTCCTTGTTGAGTTGAGAAGGATAAGGCGGGGCGGGGTTGTTTTTGAAAATATGAGGTGGAGTGATAAAATCTGTTTGAGTGAGTGGTGTTTTTAAAATAGGGGCGGATCTTGCCTCGGGCTCTTCGCTAACCGGACCGGATACTTGCTTCCCACTCCGAAGAGTTACAGCTTTTGCTTGCTCTCTCGGGTTGGGCTCGGTGTTAGCGGGACGAGTCCCGGGTGGTCGCTCGGATATTATTTTGGCTAGCTGCCCGATTTGGTTTTCTAGATTTTTAACGGATCCGGCTAAGTTCCGGACGGTTGCTTCGTTCGTACTTATATATTTTGAAAACATCTCCTCCAAAGATGGAGGTTTTTGAAAGTTAACAGGGGGTGGAGGTGGTGTAAATTCATTTTATAGAGGCGGGCGAGTTGTGTTTGCAGGATTACTCCAAGAAAAGTTCGGGTGATTACGCAGCGCAGGATTATAATTATTCGGTAATTGAAAACCAGGTGCATGAAAATTAGAAGCAGAATAATTATTATAAGCATTTCTATTGCCTACGTAATCAGCTTGTTCGGAGGTGGCTTTTGCGAATTCCCAAACCTGAGGTGCGGAAGGAGCATTCATTTCAGATATCTTTTTGCTAAGCATTTCCACTTGTAGTGCCAGCTGGGAGACGTTATCCACTTCGTACATACCTGCAGGTTTGTTTGGCGGGATCTTGGCACATTCCACTGATAGGTGTTCATGGCCATATCCTCAAATAGTTCAAGAGCGGCTTCCGGGGTTTTGTTATTTAAGGTACCACCGGAAGCGGCGTCTATCATTTGCTTAGTATGTTGATTTAGCCCATTATAAAACGTCTGCACTTGTAACCATACAGGCAGAGCGTGATGAGGGCAACGTCTTAAGAATTCTTTATACCTTTCCCAGGTATCATATAGCGTTTCAGAATCTATTTGGCAAAAAGAAGAAATATCATTTCTAAGCTTAGCAGTTTTCGCAGGTGGAAAATACTTTGTTAGAAATTTTTCAGTTAACTGGGCCCAAGTGGTGATAGAACCTCTAGTTAGAGTTGACAACCACTGCTTAGCCTTTGTTCTTAAAGAAAATGGGAAGAGTCTTAGCCTAATTGCATCATCCGTAACACCATTTATTTTGAAGGTGTCACAGATTTCAAGGAAGCTGGCAATATGTGCATTCGGATCTTCATCTTGTAATCCGTCGAACTGCACGTATTGCTGCACCATGTGAATTATGCTTGGCTTTAGTTCGAAATTATTATTATTTATGGCAGGGCGGACTATACTAGTTTCCGTCCCTTCCAGGTAAGGCCTTGCATAATGGGACATAGTCCATTCAGGGGCCGCAACCATGTTGGGGACTTCATTTTGGTTAGGTTCGCCCATATTAACAACCGACTCCGAATCCTCAGCCAGTTCTTGGAATGTAGGATCTTGAACTTGCGATTTTCTCCGAAGAGTACGCTCAAGTTCTTGGTCCAAGTCTACAAGTTCTGACGGATTCGCTCGGGTCATAAACTAGAAAGAGAGAAGGGAAAATAAGATTGAGAAATTCGAAAAAGAAAAGGTCTCTCTTTTTTTTTTGAATTAATTTTGTTTTTTCAAGAAAGAGGAGAGAAAAGGAGGTGATAAAAGTAATAGATTCGTTCTTTCAAAATATCAACAAAATGCGAGTCCCCGGCAACGGCGCCAAAAAACTTGGTGATTAAAATTCCGCTTGCACGAAATAAAATCCGAACTAGCAATCCGAGAAGGCAAGTATACCTATCGAACTGTAGTATAGGAACACAAGTGTCGTATTAAAATCCGAGAACCGTTGATTACTTATACTCAAACGAATTACTATTATTTTATCTTAATAATTTTTTGGAAGGTTTTGTCTGCTAAGTTGAAATAAAAGCTGGATATAAGTACGGCTAAACGATGATTAAGAAATAGCACTCAATCTTGACTTACTTCGGCTTAAGTTGATCAAAATTCAAAAGCAAACTTAAAACTTAATAAAGCAAGGGTAGCTTGACCGTGGGGGTTCCTATAGTTTGAACATGCTTCTCTCGAAGATATGCCCAACTGAGTTTAGGAAAATCAGACCGAACTCTTGTCCCGTATTCGAATACCTAAAACTCGCTTTAAGTGGTGAACCCCGCTATTGGGTTTGACTCCAATCCAGGAGATTTACGTCATTCTCTCATGAGAAATGTGTGTAACTCTCTTTACTCTTAAGTACTCACTTCAGACTATCAGCCTCTTGGCTAGCCAAGAATGAAAGCAAAGGTGTGGACTATACATCGATAATATAGCTCCACTTAATTTTAATTAAGAGTAAATTTAAGGCCCAAAACTTTAGAAAGTGAAAGAAGACTAAAGGATCATAACTTGATCAACTCATCCTCAGATCATCAAGATCGAGTACTATGAGGATTTAGTTACTCATGGTGGAGGGGTAGGAGAGAGAAATGATGAAGATTTTAAGAGAACAAAAACATGCAATTTTTATTAAACAAAAGTTCAACTGAGATTGCATTTGCATGGAAAGCCTACTAAGCATTAGTAATACACTATGAAAGGAAATTACAAAGGCATTACAACATTCATATGAAAACTAGAAAAGCAAATGCATTGAAATTAGAGAGAGAGAGAAAGAGAAAGAGAATAAAATAACACGAAAATCACTGAAAATAGAGTAGTAGCACCAGTTCTCTCTGCCAAAAACTGAATGGGGAAAGCTTGGAGGTCAGTTCAATTTATAGAAATTTTTCTGCCTTAGTCACGCCCTCAGTCACGCTCGTGACTAGGGGCGTGACATTGTTTAATCAATTCTGCGGCTTGGATCAGGTTCGGCGCATGATTCTGACGCGATTTGATAGGTCACGCCCTAGGTCACGCCCGTGACTGAGGGCGTGACCATTTCGGTGGTTAGTCTGGTCATGGGCGCTGGCGGCGATCATGGGTGCTGGAGGCTGGCTGACGTGGCAGTCACGGGCGTGACTGGAAGCACGCCCGTGTAATAGTGGCGTGACCAATTCGGTGGTCAGCTGGTCAAATCTGAGCTGTTCACGGGATGGTCACGGGCGTGACTTGCGTGTCACGGGCGTGACTTGTGTGTCACGGCCGTGTACTTTGGGCGCGTCTGACCAGATCTTCTGAATTATGGTGGCTGCAGCTTAACTGGAAACAGCAACTTACACGCCCTAGGTCACGGGCGTGACCTAGGGCGTGACTTAGGAAATTTTGCATTTTTGACCTGAAAATTCAGAATACTTAAGTTAGCACTAAAAATAGGAAAATGAACCAAAATTGCATTTAGGTAAAGAACAATAAGCAAAAAGTAAGAGTAAATAACCTAAAAATAACCTAATTAAACTAACTAGATTTAGCATTATCAAATTCCCCCAAGCTTACACTTTGCTTGTCCCCAAGCAAAGAAATATGCTTAGCTAATAAAACAAAATGACTAATCAAAAAGATTTAATTATGCTAAACACGAGTACCTTGCGAAATTCCAAGTAGGGAGAATAGTGAAAAGGAAACCTAAAATAAGTACTTTATTTAAGCTTAATTTTTATACACTTTACTAACAAAAATTAATCATCCAAAATTTTAACTAAAAAGTTTTAAAATAAAATTGAGCAAAGTAACAAGTGAGATAGTGCATTGAATTGTTACTAAACCCTAAGAGACAAATTATAATTATATCATTCTAAGAACAAGGATCTAAATTCATACCCAAGACTTAACTATTCTACTTTTCTTTTTTACTTAGCTAAAGCAATTTTAGGAGCATGAATCAAGAGGACTTTATTAGGACCGAAATGTTTGGTTTAGGCATATGATTTGGAATGGAAATCGAAGATAAAAGTGATTGTTATAATCACACTAAACCATAAACATGAGTTTTATAAAATTTTCGATATAAATGATAAGAGGCAATCCTTCATTATAAGCATATAGCATATTTTCTTTCTTTCTCTTTTATAGCCATTTTTTTTTTGAAATTTTGGCAAAGATAACTAATACAAATATGCTTAAAATATCTTCTTTCTGAGCAAATTCTTTTCTTTGAAGCTATCCGTGCAATAAAGCAATCACACTCTTTTTGAAATTTAAATAAAACTCAAAGTGTTAGTGTGATTCATATAGGTTTGGAAATTTTGGCTTTGGTGAAAAATTTGATAAGTGGAGGTGACAATAAAACATGGAAAAAGGCTCAAAAGAGGCTAACAAAGGGTTTCTTTTTAAGGGTTGGCATGAAGGCTCAAACTTAAAAAAAAATGGCCTAAATCATTTTCATTGCTCTCTAAATTTATTTAAAGCATGAGTTTTGAAGGATTTCAAAAAGTAAGCCCTAGATATTAAATAAAGACTAATGAACTTATCCTGAAAATAAGAATAATAAGCGTCTAGGATTAATCACATTTACTACACAAATCAAAAGTTAACCTTGCAAAATATATCTAAAAATGAAGAGGAAAATAGTGGATGAAGAATTTTTACGAAAGTAAAGAAGATAAAAGAGAAAACGATAAGGAAAGTACAAGATTTTAGAAAAAACTTTTCAGATTAACATGCTACCTAGAATTAGAACACTACATGAGTCAACAATTTACTTGTGAAACGTAATTAAAAGTAGGATTAGAAATTTTGAAATTAACTAAGGCTATATAAAATATTTTGGGAAAAACAAAACATAAAGCAAGGGGTACTATTGATTTTACAAAAATCTAATTTAGACTACTAAAACAAAAGAAAAGAAAAGAAGACATTCTCCCCCAAGCTTACGATAGACATTGTCCTCAATGGAAAAGGAGAGTGAAGGAAGGGGTAACTAAGAAAAGAAATTAAAACTGAAAAACTGAAACAGGCACTTCCCTGGATTTATGGGCTTGAAAGGATGTGTGATGCCGCTCCCCCTTGTTGGCGCTTTGAATCTTCATGAAATATCATCTTGAATTTTTCTTGAAACCAGCAATGTTGAAGCAGGCGATCGCCGAAGTTGAGAGTATCGGAGCCGCCCAGGGCCAAAGAAAAATTAAAACAACAAATTTTAAAAACCTTGGGTTGCCTCCCAAGAGCGCCCTCTGTTTAATGTCGTTTGAGCTCGACTAAAAGAATATAGTTCAAAAGTTAATCCAAATAATTACAGTCCAGACAAAAGAAGTTTTTCACTGTCCATGTCAACATTGTCACCAGAAAAATAAAGTTTTAGACGCTGCCCATTAACCTTGAAATCACCCTTATCTGGGTGTGATATCAAAACAGTTCCAAACGGATAAGCTTCCTTTACATTAAAAGGACCTGACCATCTAGATTTTAACTTTCCAGGAAATAAACGTAGACGAGAATTATAAAGTAATACTTGGTCGCCTGGTTTAAATGTTTTCGGGTGCCTTAAATTTTTATCGTGAAAGCATTTCGTTCGTTCCTTATATAATTTATTATTTTCATACGCATTGGAGCGCCACTCATCGAGTTCGTTGAGTTGGAATTTTCGAAGATCGGCGGTGGAGTGGGGATCAAAATTTAAAAATTTAAGGGCCCAGAAAGCACGATGTTCTAATTCGACCGGTAAATGGCATGATTTCCCATATACTAACCGATACGGTGTACAACCGATGGCGGTCTTGTACGCTATTCGGTAATCCCATAGAGCATCGTCTAATTTATGTGACCAGTCCTTACGTGAGGTGGAAATAGCTTTTTCTAAAATACGTTTGATTTCTCTATTCACTACCTCGACCTGGCCGTTAGTTTGGGCGTGGTAAGCAGTTGAAAGCTTATGTGTAACGCCATATTTTAAAAGTGTTTTTGCAAATTGTGCGTTACAAAAGTGCGAACCCCTATCGCTAACGATGGCCCTAGGAGTACCGAATCAAGAAAATAATTTTTTTAAGAAAATAATAACGACTCGGGAGTCATTGGTAGGAAGATCTTGGGCCTCTGCCCATCGAGACACGTAGTCTACCGCAACTAAAATGTATTTATTACCATGGCTAGAAGGAAGAGGACCTACAAAATCAATTCCCCAAAGGTCGGAAACTTCGCACTCGAGGAAATAATTTTGCAACATTTCATTTTTTTTTGAGATATTTCCGGCCCGTTGGCAGCTATCGCACCGTCTCACAAAAGATTGGGCATCTCTAAAAAGGCTAGGCCAATAAAAGCCTGCACTTAGCACTTTGTGAGCGGTCTGATTGGCTTGATAGTGCCCACCAGTCGGTCCTTCATGTAAGTGTTTGAAAATATTTTGTCCTTCTTCGAAAGAAACACATCTCCTTACTACTTGGTCTGCACAAACTCGAAACAGATACGGGTCCTCCCAAAAATAATTCTTCAGGTCAGAGAAGAATTTCTTCTTTTGCTGATAGGAAAATTCTTTTGGGAGGACTCGAGCTACTAAGTAGTTGGCGAAGTTTGCAAACCAAGGAGAAGGAGTAGTGTTGATTGATAATAACTTCTCGTCGGGAAAATAATCATTAAAAGTTTGTTCATTTAAATCTTCAATAAACGGGTTATCTAATCGTGAAAGATGGTCCGCGGTCAAATTCTCAGCCCCCTTTTTATCTCGGATTTCCAAGTCGAACTCCTGGAGGAGTAAGACCCAGCGAAGTAAGCGTGGTTTGGCATCCGGTTTAGAAAGTAAATATTTGAGGGCCGAGTGGTCCGTAAAAACAATAATTTTTGAAAGCGTAATATAAGGTCGAAATTTGTCGAATGCAAAAATAACTGCTAATAATTCTTTCTCCGTTGTGGTATAGTTCTCTTGCGCGGATGTAAGTGTTTTACTTGCGTAGAAAATAGGGTGGAAGTTTTTAGATATACGTTGTCCTAAAATAGCTCCCACCGCAAAGCTACTTGCATCGCACATGATTTCGAATGGAAGGTCCCAGATTGGAGCTATCATAATTGGCGCATTTATTAGCTTATTTTTGATTAATTGAAAAGCAGATAAGCAGGTATCATCAAAAATAAATGGAGTGTCTTTTTCTAAAAGACGAGTGAGGGGTTTGGTAATTTTCGAAAAATCTTTTATAAATCGCCGGTAAAAACTGGCATGTCCTAGAAAGCTTCTTATGGCCTTAACGTTGGTTGGCGGTGGCAGTTTTTCGATCACTTCTATTTTTGCTTCATCGACCTCAATTCCTCTTGCTGATATCTTATGACCTAAAACCAATCCCTCTCGTACCATGAAATGGCATTTTTCCCAATTCAGGGCGAGATTGGTCTCCTCACACCGTTCTAACACTTTTTCTAAATTTTCTAAACAAAAATCGAAGGAATCACCAAACACGGAAAAGTCGTCCATAAAAACCTCCATAATACTTTCTACGTACTTGTCGAAAATGGCCAACATACACCGTTGAAATGTTGTCAGCGCATTACATAAGCCAAACGGCATTCTTCGATAGGCGAAGGTGCCGAAAGGACAAGTAAACGTCGTTTTCTCCTGGTCCTTGGGCGAGATGGGAATTTGGAAGTAGCCCGAGAGACCATCGAGAAAACAATAAAAGCTATGGCCGGATAATCGTTCTAAGATCTGATCGATGAATGGCAAGGGGAAATGGTCCTTGCGGGTGGCATCGTTCAATTTGCGATAATCAATACACATACGCCACCCAGTCACCGTCCGTGTTGGGATTAAGTCATTATTGTCATTTAACACTACCCTGATACCTCCCTTTTTAGGAACTACTTGAACGGGGCTTACCCATTTACTATCTGAAATTGGATAGATAATTCCCGCGTCTAATAATTTCACGACCTCACCCTTTACTACTTCTTTCATGTTTGGGTTTAATCAGCGTTGAGGTTGAATAGAATTATGTGAATTATCTTCCATTAGAATTTTGTGCATGCAGAAAGATGGACTTATGCCCTTAATATCAGAAATCTGCCAAGCAATTGCTTGGCGGTGCTTTTGTAAAACTTTTAGCAATTTGGCATTTTCAGATCCACTTAAATGGGCCGACACTATTACTGGTAACTTAGAGTCTTTTTCTAAAAATTCATATTTTAAGTGATTGGGTAGTTCTTTAAGTTCTAATGTGGGAGGTTCCTCGTATGAAGATTTGAAAGACTTCTCTTTTTCAAAAGTAATTTCTTCAAAAAATTTTGATTTAATTTGAAAATTCGAGGGGGCGGGAGCAATGGCCATTTTCATTTCTTGTAATATTTCAGTGGAGGTGTTTGAAGATGAACAAAAAGAAGAAGAACCATTTTCAGAAATACCAAAAGAAGGGTCTTCACTTAACACATCTAAGAAAAAACACGAATCGTCATTTTCTAGGGTATTTTTCATTGAGGGTGTTATGGAGAAGGTTACTTCATCATCTCAAACTCGGAGGAATAGCTTACCATTAATCACATCAATGATAGCACGGGAGGTGGCAAGGAAGGGGCGGCCAAGGATTAGGGGAACCTCGACATCCTCTTCAATGTCCAAAATGACAAAATCCACCGGGAAGATGAATTTGTCTACCTTTATGAGCACGTGCTCCACAATTCCAAGCGGATATTTTATCATCCTATCTGCTAGTTGTATACTCATACGTGTGGGGCTAAGGGTGCCCACTCCTAACTTCTTAAGCAAGGAGAATGGCATTAAGTTGATACTTGCTCCTAAGTCGGCCAACGCATTCTTTACAAATAGATCACCAAAGAGGCATGGGATAGAAAAACTACCCGGATCGTTAGCCTTTTTCGGTAATTTATTTGTTAGGACGGCAGAACACTCAGCATTTAAAGTTACGTGCGATAGATTTTCTAGCTTTTTCTTATTAGTTAGAATATCCTTCAGGTACTTAGCGTACTTGGGCATTTGTGAAATCACTTCATGGAAGGGCAAATTGATGTGTATTTGCTTAAACATTTCCAGGAAGCGATGATATTGATCATCTAATTTTTCCTTGTTGAGTTGAGAAGGATAAGGAGGGGCGGGGTTGTTTTTGAAAATATGAGGGGGAGTGATAAAATCTGTTTGAGTGAGTGGTGTTTTTAAAATAGGGGCGGATCTTGCCTCGGGCTCTTCGCTAATCGGACCGAATACTTGCTTTACACTCCGAAGAGTTACAGCTTTCGCTTGCTCTCTCGGGTTGGGTTCGGTGTTAGCGGGAAGAGTCCCGGGCGGTCGCTCGGATATTATTTTGGCGAGCTGCCCGATTTGGTTTTCTAGATTTTTAACGGATCCGGCTAAGTTTCGGACGGTTGCTTCGTTCGTACTTATATATTTTGAAAACATCTCCTCCAAAGATGGAGGTTTTTGAAAGTTAACAGGGGGTGGAGGTGGTGTAAATTCATTTTGTAGAGGCGGGCAAGTTGTGTTTGCAGGATTACTCCAAGAAAAGTTCGGGTGATTACGCAGCGCAGGATTATAATTATTCGGTAATTGAAAACCAGGTGCATGAAAATTAGAAGCAGAATAATTATTATAAGCATTTCTATTGCCTACGTAATCAGCTTGTTCGGAGGTGGCTTTTGCGAATTCCCAAACCTGAGGTGCGGAAGGAGCATTCATTTCAGATATCTTTTTGCTAAGCATTTCCCCTTGTAGTGCCAGCTGGGAGACGTTATCCACTTCGTACATAGCTGCAGGTTTGTTTGGGCGAGATCTTGGCACATTCCACTGATAGGTGTTCATGGCCATATTCTCATAGCCATATCCCCGGCAACGGCGCCACGGTCACCACCAAGTTTAATCATTTTCAAATTATTGTTTTTACGGAGAATTTGATAATGCTAAATCTAGTTAGTTTAATTAGGTTATTTTTAGGTTATTTACTCTTACTTTTTGCTTATTGTTGTTTACCTAAATGCAATTTTGGTTCATTTTCCTATTTTTAGTGCTAACTTAAGTTTTCTAAATTTTCAGGTCAAAAATGCAAAATTTCCTAAGTCACGCCCTAGGTCACGCCCGTGACCTAGGGCGTGTAAGTTGTTGTTTCCAGTTAAGCTGCTGCCACCATAATTCAGAAGATCTGGTTAGACGCGCCCAAAGTACACGGCCGTGACACACAAGTCACGCCCGTGACACGCAAGTCACTCCCATGACCAGCCCGTGAACAGCTCAGATTCGACCAACTGACCACCGAATTGGTCACGCCACTGTTACACGGGCGTGCTTCCAGTCATGCCCGTGACTGCCACGTCAGCCAGCCGCCAGCGCCCATGACCGGACTAACCACCGAAATGGTCACGCCCTCAGTCACGGGCGTGACCTAGGGCGTGACCCATTAAATCGCGTCAGAATCGTGCGTCGAACCTGATCCAAGCCGCAGAATTGATTAAACAATGACACGCCCCTAGTCACGGGCGTGACTGAGGGCGTGACCGAGGCAGAAAAATTTCTATAAATTGAAATGACCTCCAAGCTTTCCCCATTCAGTTTTTGGTAGAGAGAACTGGTGCTACTACTCAATTTTCGGTGATTTTCGTGTTATTTTATTCTCTTTCTCTTTCTCTCTCTCTCTTATTTCAATGCAGTTCCTTTTCTAGCTTTCATATGAATGTTGTAATGCCTTTGTAATTTCCTTTCATAGTGTATTACTAATGCTTAGTAGGCTTTCCATGCAAATGCAATCTCAGTTGAACTTTTGTTTAATAAAAATTGCATGTTTTTGTTCTCTTAAAATCTTCATCATTTCTCTCTCCTACCCCTCCACCATGAGTAACTAAATCCTCATAGTACTCGATCTTGATGATCTGAGGATGAGTTGATCAAGTTATGATCCTTTAGTCTTCTTTCACTTTCTAAAGTTTTGGGCCTTAAATTTACTCTTAATTAAAATTAAGTGGAGCTATATTATCGATGTATAGTCCACACCTTTTCTTTCATTCTTGGCTAGCCGAGAGGCCGATAGTCTGAAGTGAGCACTTAAGAGTAAAGAGAGTTACACACATTTCTCGAGAGAGAATGACGTAAATCTCCTGGATTGGAGTCAAACCCAATAGCGGGGTTCAAAAGCGAGTTTTAGGTATTCGAATACGGGACGAGAGTTCGGTCTGATTTTCCTAAACTCAGTTGGGCATATCTTCGAGAGAAGCATGTTCAAACTATAGGAACCCCCACGGTCAAGCTACCCTTACTTTATTAAGTTTTAAGTTTGCTTTTGAATTTTGATCAACTTAAGCCGAAGTAAGTCAAGATCGAGTGCTATTTCTTAATCATCGTTTAGCCGTACTTTTATCCAGCTTTTATTTCAACTTAGCAGACAAAACCTTCCAAAAAATTATTAAGATAAAATAATAGTAATTCGTTTGAGTATAAGTAATCAACGGTTCTCGGATTTTAATACGACACTTGTGTTCCTATACTATAGTTCGATAGGTATACTTGCCTTCTCGGATTGCTAGTTCGAATTTTATTAAGTGCAAGCGGAATTTTAATCACCAAGTTTTTTGGCGCCGTTGCCGGGGACTCGCATTTTGTTGATATTTTGAAAGAACGAATCTATTACTTTTATCACCTCTTTTTCTCTCCTCTTTCTTGAAAAACAAAATTAATTCAAAAAAAAAGAGAGACCTTTTCTTTTTCGAATTTCTCAATCTTATTTTCCCTTCTCTCTTTCTAGTTTATGACCCGAGCGAATCCGTCAGAACTTGTAGACTTGGACCAAGAACTTGAGCGTACTCTTCGGAGAAAATCGCAAGTTCAAGATCCTACATTCCAAGAACTGGCTGAGGATTCAGAGTCGGTTGTTAATATGGGCGAACCTAACCAAAATGAAGTCCCCAACATGGTTGCGGCCCCTGAATGGACTATGTCCCATTATGCAAGGCCTAACTTGGAAGGGACGGAAACTAGTATAGTCCGCCCTGCCATAAATAATAATAATTTCGAACTAAAGCCAAGCATAATTCACATGGTGCAGCAATACGTGCAGTTCGACTGATTACAAGATGAAGATCCGAATGCACATATTGCCAGCTTCCTTGAAATCTGTGACACCTTCAAAATAAATGGTGTTACGGATGATGCAATTAGGCTAAGACTCTTCCCATTTTATATAAGAACAAAGGCTAAGCAGTGGTTGTCAACTCTACCTAGAGGTTCTATCACCACTTGGGCCCAGTTAACTGAAAAATCTCTAACTAAGTATTTTCCACCTGCGAAAACTGCTAAGCTTAGAAATGATATTTCTTCTTTTTGCCAAATAGATTCTGAAACGCTATATGATACCTGGGAAAGGTATAAAGAATTCTTAAAATGTTGCCCTCATCACGCTCTGCCTGTATGGTTATAAGTACAGACGTTTTATAACGGGCTAAATCAACATACTAAGCAAATAATAGATGCCGCTTCCGGAGGTACCTTAAATAACAAAACCCTGAAAGCCGCTCTTGAACTATTTGAGGATATTGCCATGAACATCTATCATTGGAATGTGCCAAGATCCCGCCCAAACAAACCTTCAGGTATGTACGAAGTGGATAACGTCTCCCAGCTGGCACTACCAGTGGAAATGCTTAGCAAAAAGATATCTGAAATGAATGCTCCTTCCGCACCTCAGGTTTGGGAATTCGCAAAAGCCACCTCCGAACAATCTGATTACGTAGGCAATAGAAATGCTTATAATAATTATTCTGCTTCTAATTTTCATGCACCTGGTTTTCAATTACCGAATAATTATAATCCTGCGCTGCGTAATCACCCGAACTTTTCTTGGAGTAATCCTGCAAACACAACTCGCCCTCCTCTACAAAATGAATTTACACCACCTCCACCCCCTGTTAACTTTCAAAAACCTCCATCTTTGGAGGAGATGTTTTCAAAATATATAAGTACGAACGAAGGAACCGTCCGGAACTTAGCCGGATCCGTTAAAAATCTAGAAAACCAAATCGGGCAGCTCGCCAAAATATTATCCGAGCGACCGCCCGGGACTCTTCCCGCTAACACCGAGCCCAACCCGAGAGAGCAAGCGAAAGCTGTAACTCTTCGGAGTGGGAAGCAAGTATCCGGTCCGGTTAGCGAAGAGCCTGAGGCAAGATCCGCCCCTATTTTAAAAACACCACTCACTCAAACAGATTTTATCACTCCACCTCATATTTTCAAAAACAACCCCACCACGCCTTATCCTTCTCAACTCAACAAGGAAAAATTAGATGATCAATATCATCGCTTCCTGGAAATGTTTAAGCAAATACACATCAATTTGCCCTTCCATGAAGTGATATCACAAATGCCCAAGTACGCTAAGTACCTGACGGATATTCTAACTAATAAGAAAAAGCTAGAAAATCTATCGCACGTAACTTTAAATGCTGAGTGTTCTGCCGTCCTAACAAATAAATTACCGAAAAAGTCTAACGATCCGGGTAGTTTTTCTATCCCATGTCTCTTTGGTGATCTATTTGTAAAGAACGCGTTGGCCGACTTAGGAGCAAGCATCAACTTAATGCCATTCTCCTTGTTTAAGAAGTTAGGAGTGGGCACCCTTAGCCCCACACGTATGAGTATACAACTAGCAGATAGGACGATAAAATATCCGCTTGGAATTGTGGAGCACGTGCTCGTAAAGGTAGACAAATTCATCTTCCCGGTGGATTTTGTCATTTTGGACATTGAAGAGGATGTCGAGGTTCCCCTAATCCTTGGCTGCCCCTTCCTTGCCACCTCCTGTGCTATCATTGATGTGAGTAATGGTAAGCTATTCCTCCGAGTTGGAGATGATGAAGTAACCTTCTCCATAACACCCTCTATGAAAAATACCCTAGAAAATGATGATTCGTGTTTTTTCTTAGATGTGTTAAGTGAAGACCCTTCTTTTTGTATTTCTGAAAATGGTTCTTCTTCTTTTTGTTCATCTTCAAACACCTCCACTGAAATATTACAAGAAATGAAAATGGCCATTGCTCCGGCCCCCTCAAATTTTCAAATTAAATCAAAAAATTTTGAAGAAATTACTTTTGAAAAAGAAAAGTCTTTCAAATCTTCATACGAGGAACCTCCCACATTAGAACTTAAAGAACTACCCAATCATTTAAAATATGAATTTTTAGAAAAAGACTCTAAGTTACCAGTAATAGTGTCGGCCCATTTAAGTGGATCTGAAAATGCCAAATTGCTAAAAGTTTTACAAAAGCACCGCCAAGCAATTGCATGGCAGATTTCTGATATTAAGGGCATAAGTCCATCTTTCTGCATGCACAAAATTCTAATGGAAGATAATTCACATAATTCTATTCAACCTCAACGCAGATTAAACCCAAACATGAAAGAAGTAGTAAAGGGTGAGGTCGTGAAATTATTAGACGCAGGAATTATCTATCCAATTTCAGATAGCAAATGGGTAAGCCCCGTTCAAGTAGTTCCTAAAAAGGTAGGTATCACGGTAGTGTTAAATGACAATAATGACTTAATCCCAACACGGACGGTGACTGGGTGGCGTATGTGTATTGATTATTGCAAATTGAACGACGCCACCCGCAAGGACCATTTCCCCTTGCCATTCATCGATCAAATCTTAGAACGATTATCCGGCCATAGCTTTTATTGTTTTCTCGATGGTCTCTCGGGCTACTTCCAAATTCCCATCTCGCCCGAGGACCAGGAGAAAATGACGTTTACTTGTCCTTTCGACACCTTCGCCTATCGAAGAATGTCGTTTGGCTTATGTAATGCGCCGACAACATTTCAACGGTGTATGTTGGCCATTTTCGACAAGTACGTAGAAAGTATTATGGAGGTATTTATGGACGACTTTTCCGTGTTTGGTGATTCCTTCGATTTTTGTTTAGAAAATTTAGAAAATTTAGAAAAAGTGTTAGAACGGTGTGAGGAGACCAATCTCGCCCTGAACTGGGAAAAATGCCATTTCATGGTACGGGAGGGATTGGTTTTAGGTCATAAGATATCAGCAAGAGGAATTGAGGACGATGAAGCAAAAATAGAAGTGATCGAAAAACTGCCACCGCCAACCAACGTTAAGGCCATAAGAAGCTTTCTAGGACATGC
This sequence comes from Dactylorhiza incarnata, assembly GCA_033032865.1. Classification (NCBI taxonomy): domain Eukaryota; kingdom Viridiplantae; phylum Streptophyta; class Magnoliopsida; order Asparagales; family Orchidaceae; genus Dactylorhiza; species Dactylorhiza incarnata. Next base: position 1,865,698 of record JAWHQI010000298.1, read on the forward strand.
CGGTTTTTACCGGCGATTTATAAAAGATTTTTCGAAAATTACCAAACCCCTCACTCATCTTTTAGAAAAAGACACTCCATTTATTTTTGATGATACCTGCTTATCTGCTTTTCAATTAATTAAAAATAAGCTAATAAATGCGCCAATTATGATAGCTCCAATCTGGGACCTTCCATTCGAAATCATGTGCGATGCAAGTAGCTTTGCGGTGGGAGCTGTTTTAGGACAACGTATATCTAAAAACTTCCACCCTATTTTTTACGCAAGTAAAACACTTACATCCGCGCAAGAGAACTATACCACAACGGAGAAAGAATTATTAGCAGTTATTTTTGCATTCGACAAATTTCGACCTTATATTACGCTTTCAAAAATTATTGTTTTTACGGACCACTCGGCCCTCAAATATTTACTTTCTAAACCGGATGCCAAACCACGCTTACTTCGCTGGGTCTTACTCCTCCAGGAGTTCGACTTGGAAATCCGAGATAAAAAGGGGGCTGAGAATTTGGCTGCGGACCATCTTTCACGATTAGATAACCCGTTTATTGAAGATTTAAATGAACAAACTTTTAATGATTATTTTCTCGACGAGAAGTTATTATCAATCAACACTACTCCTTCTCCTTGGTTTGCAAAACTTGGTGATTAAAATTCCAAGCGATTCTGTAATTGGGATGTGTGTAATGTATTCGGTGTGAAACAAAAAGTTCAACTTGGTGAATCGCTTGGGATGTTCTTGTGTAGTAAGTCAAGAGGTAAAAATAGTTCGGTAAGTTTTTTAACAAGTTCGGTAACTTTATTAATTCACCAAGTTGAACAAAAAGTTCAACGATGAGGCTAAAAATTCTCTCTCGATACATATATTCCCGAAGTAAGTCGAGAGGTATAGTGGTGAGTATATTTTACTTCACTATATAGCCTTACTACTTCGCCAACTACTTAGTAGCTCGAGTCCTCCCAAAAGAATTTTCCTATCAGCAAAAGAAGAAATTCTTCTCTGACCTGAAGAATTATTTTTGGGAGGACCCGTATCTGTTTCGAGTTTGTGCAGACGAAGTAGTAAGGAGATGTGTTTCTTTCGAAGAAGGACAAAATATTTTCAAACACTTACACGAAGGACCGACTGGTGGGCACTATCAAGCCAATCGGACCGCTCACAAAGTGTTAAGTGCAGGCTTTTATTTGCCTAGCCTTTTTAAAGATGCCCAATCTTTTGTGAGACGGTGCGATAGCTGCCAACGGGCCGGAAATATCTCAAAAAAAATGAAATGTTGCAAAATTATTCCCTCGAGTGCGAAGTTTTCGACCTTTGGGGAATTGATTTTGTAGGTCCTCTTCCTTCTAGCCATGGTAATAAATACATTTTAGATGCGGTAGACTACGTGTCTCGATGGGCAGAGACCCAAGCTCTTCCTACCATTGACTCCCGAGTCGTTATTATTTTCTTAAAAAAATTATTTTCTCGATTCGGTACTCCTAGGGCCATAGTTAGCGATAGGGGTTCGCACTTTTTTAACGCACAATTTGCAAAAACACTTTTAAAATATGGCGTTATACATAAGCTTTCAACTGCTTATCACCCCCAAACTAACGGCCAGGTCGAGGTAGTGAATAGAGAAATCAAACGTATTTTAGAAAAAACTGTTTCCACCTCACGTAAGGACTGGTCACATAAATTAGACGATGCTCTATGGGCTTACCGAACAGCGAACAAGACCGCCATCGGTTGTACACCGTATCGGTTAGTATATGGGAAATCGTGCCATTTACCGGTCGAATTAGAACATCATGCTTTCTGGGCCCTTAAATTTTTATATTTTGATCCCCACTCCACCGCCGATCTTCGAAAATTCCAACTCAACGAACTCGATGAGTGGCGCTCCAATGCGTATGAAAATAATAAATTATATAAGGAACGAACGAAGTGCTTTCACGATAAAAATTTAAGGCACCCGAAAACATTTAAACCAGGCGACCAAGTATTACTTTATAATTCTCGTCTACGTTTATTTCCTGGAAAGTTAAAATCTAGATGGTCAGGTCCTTTTAATGTAAAGGAAGCTTATCCGTATGGAACTGTTTTGATATCACACCCAGATAAGGGTGATTTCAAGGTTAATGGGCAGCGTCTAAAACTTTATTTTTCTGGTGACAATGTTGACATGGATAGTGAAAAACTTCTTTTGTCTGGACTGTAATAATATGGATTAACTTTTGAACTATATTCTTTTAGTCGAGCTCAAACGACATTAAACAGAGGGCGCTCTTGGGAGGCAACCCAAGGTTTTTAAAATTTGTTGTTTTAATTTTTCTTTGGCCCTGGGCGGCTCCGATACTCTCAACTTCGGCGATCGCCTGCTTCAACATTGCTGGTTTCAAGAAAAATTCAAGATGATATTTCATGAAGATTCAAAGCGCCAACAAGGGGGAGCGGCATCACACATCCTTTCAAGCCCATAAATCCAGGGAAGTGCCTGTTTCAGTTTTTCAGTTTTAATTTCTTTTCTTAGTTACCCCTTCCTTCACTCTCCTTTTCCATTGAGGACAATGTCTATCGTAAGCTCGGGGGAGAATGTCTTCTTTTCTTTTCTTTTGTTTTAGTAGTCTAAATTAGATTTTGGTAAAATCAATAGTACCCCTTGCTTTATGTTTTGTTTTTCCCAAAATATTTTATATAGCCTTAGTTAATTTCAAAATTTCTAATCCTACTTTTAATTATGTTTCACAAGTAAATTGTTGACTCATGTAGTGTTCTAATTCTAGGTAGCATGTTAATCTGAAAAGTTTTTTCTAAAATCTTGTACTTTCCTTATCGTTTTCTCTTTTATCTTCTTTACTTTCGTAAAAATTCTTCATCCACTATTTTCCTCTTCATTTTTAGATATATTTTGCAAGGTTAACTTTTGATTTGTGTAGTAAATGTGAATAATCCTAGACGCTTATTATTCTTATTTTTAGGATAAGTTCATTAGTCTTTATTTAATATCTAGGGCTTACTTTTTGAAATCCTTCAAAACTCATGCTTTAAATAAATTTAGAGAGCAATGAAAATGATTTAGGCCATTTTTTTTTAAGTTTGAGCCTTCATGCCAACCCTTAAAAAGAAACCCTTTGTTAGCCTCTTTTGAGCCTTTTCCCATGTTTTATTGTCACCTCCACTTATCAAATTTTTCACCAAAGCCAAAATTTCCAAACCTATTTGAATCACACTAACACTTTGAGTTTTATTTAAATTTCAAAAAGAGTGTGATTGGTTTATTGCATGGAGAGCTTCAAAGAAAAGAATTTGCTCAAAAAGAAGATATTTTAAGCATATTTGTATTAGTTATCTTTGCCAAAATTTCAAAATAAATAAATAAATAAATGGCTATGAAAGAGAAAGAAAGAAAATATGCTATATGCTTATAATGAAGGATTGCCTCTTATCATTCATATCGAAAATTTTATAAAACTCATGTTTATGGTTTAGTGTGATTATAGCAATCACTTTTATCTTCGATTTCCATTCCAAATCATATGCCTAAACCAAACATTTCGGTCCTAATAAAGTCCTCTTGATTCATGCTCCTAAATTTGCTTTAGCTAAGTAAAGAAGAAAAGTATAATAGTTAAGTCTTGGGTATGAATTTAGATCCTTGTTCTTAGAATGATATAATTATAATTTGTCTCTTAGGGTTTAGTAACAATTCAATGCAATATCTCACTTGTTACTTTGCTCAATTTTATTTTAAAACTTTTTAGTTAAAATTTTGGATGATTAATTTTTGTTAGTAAAGGGTATAAAAATTAAGCTTAAATAAAGTACTTATTTTAGGTTTCTTTTTCACTATTCTACCTACTTGGAATTTCGCAAGATACTCGTGTTTAGCATAATTAAATCTTTTTGATTAGTCATTTTGTTTTATTAGCTAAGCATATTTCTTTGCTTGGGGACAAGCAAAGTGTAAGCTTGGGGGAATTTGATAATGCTAAATCTAGTTAGTTTAATTAGGTTATTTTTAGGTTATTTACTCTTACTTTTTGCTTATTGTTGTTTACCTAAATGCAATTTTGGTTCATTTTCCTATTTTTAGTGTTAACTTAAGTTTTCTAAATTTTCAGGTCAAAAATGCAAAATTTCCTAAGTCACGCCCTAGGTCGCGCCCGTGACCTAGGGCGTGTAAGTTGCTGTTTCCAGTTAAGCTGCTGCCACCATAATTCAGAAGATCTGGTCAGACGCGCCCAAAGTACACGGCCGTGACACACAAGTCACGCCCGTGACACGCAAGTCACGCCCGTGACCAGCCCGTGAACAGCTCAGATTCGACCAGCTGACCATCGAATTGGTCACGCCACTGTTACACGGGCGTGCTTCCAGTCACGCCCATGACTGCCACGTCAGCCAGCCGCCAGCGCCCATGATCGCCGCCAGCGCCCATGACCGGACTAACCACCGAAATGGTCACGCCCTCAGTCACGGGCGTGACCTAGGGCGTGACCCATCAAATCGCGTCAGAATCGTGCGCCGAACCTGATCCAAGCCGCAGAATTGATTAAACAATGTCACGCCCCTAGTCACGGTCGTGACTGAGGGCGTGACCGAGGCAGAAAAATTTCTATAAATTGAAATGACCTCCAAGCTTTCCCAATTCAGTTTTTGGCAGAGAGAACTGGTGCTACTACTCTATTTTCAGTGATTTTCGTGTTATTTTATTCTCTTTCTCTCTCTCTCTCTTATTTCAATGCACTTCCTTTTCTAGTTTTCATATGAATGTTGTAATTCCTTTGTAATTTCCTTTCATAGTGTATTACTAATGCTTAGTAGGCTTTCCATGCAAATGCAATCTCAGTTGAACTAAAGTTTAATAAAAATTGCATGTTTTTGTTCTCTTAAAATCTTCATCATTTCTCTCTCCTACCCCTCCACCATGAGTAACTAAATCCTCATAGTACTCGATCTTGATGATCTGAGGATGAGTTGATCAAGTTATGATCCTTTAGTCTTCTTTCACTTTCTAAAGTTTTGGGCCTTAAATTTACTCTTAATTAAAATTAAGTGGAGTTATATTATCGATGTATAGTCCACACCTTTGCTTTCATTCTTGGCTAGCCGAGAGGTCGATAGTCTGAAGTGAGCACTTAAGAGTAAAGAGAGTTACACACATTTCTTGAGAGAGAATGACGTAAATCTCCTGGATTGGAGTCAAACCCAATAGCGGGGTTCACCACTTAAAGCGAGTTTTAGGTATTCGAAAACGGGACGAGAGTTCGGTCTGATTTTCCTAAACTCAGTTGGGCATATCTTCGAGAGAAGCATGTTCAAACTATAGGAACCCCCACGGTCAAGCTACCCTTACTTTATTAAGTTTTAAGTTTGCTTTTGAATTTTGATCAACTTAAGCCGAAGTAAGTCAAGATCGAGTGCTATTTCTTAATCATCGTTTAGCCGTACTTTTATCCAGAGATAATTTAAAAAACAATAATCTGAAAATTCTCTCTCGACTTACTTCGGGAATACTCACCACTATACCTGAGCGGCTAAGTAAGCAGGTGGCGGAGATGACTGTTTCCTCCTCCACTCCCGCATGGAATACTAATAATAATAATAATAACGTAATCGAAGAATCGGTGGATTACCTCGGTAATCGGGTTAGGCCCCCCTTCAACCCTAATAACAACCCGTATGGTAATAATTATAATCCGGGTTTGAGGACCCACCCTAATTTCTCCTGGAGCAATCCTAACAATGCTCAGAGGCCCCCAAACATGATTCCCCAAGGATTTCCGCAAGGATTTCCGCAGGGATTCCAGCCTCCTCCTCCAAAACCTTCGCCGCTCGAAGATGTTTTGTCTAAATACATCGCGTCCAAAGATTCAAATATCCGGAATCTTACTGGATCGATTAAAAACTTGGAAAACCAGGTTGGACAACTTGCAAAGATGGTCTCCGAGCGGCCATACGGAGCTCTACCAGGGAATACGGAGCCGAACCCCAGGGAAAATGCCAACGATATAACCCTTCGAAGCGGCAAGGAGGTCGTCTCCCCATTGCGGGTCGAGCCTAAGGTATGCATTTCGCCTCCGACCCCTCCACCCTCTTCTTCGATTCTAATTGCTCCGGATTCTTCATTTGCGTCGAATGTTTCGAGTCCTCGAATTCCTTACCCGTCTAAAATTAATAAAGAGAAGGAGGACGAAAATAATCAAAAAATTTTGCGTATTTTAAAACAAATTCAAAAAAATGTCCCCTTCTGCGAGGCACTCTCCCAAATGCCGAAATACGCGAAATATCTTAAGGAGTTGCTTTCTAATAAAAAGCGGCTCGAGGATGTTTCGCGTGTTTCCCTTAATGCGGAATGTTCGGCTGTTCTCCTTAACAAATTGCCGCCAAAACTGAACGACCCGGGACGGTTCTCCATCCCGTGTCTCTTTGGCAATATGTTAATAAAGTACGCTCTTGCGGACTTAGGCGCCAGCATCAATTTGATGCCTTTTTCTCTTTTCAAAAAACTCAATTTAGGCATCCCGAGTCTGACAAAAATGAGCATCCAACTCGCGGATCGCTCGGTAATGTACCCAATCGGGGTAGCGGAGGATGTTCTGGTCAAGGTCGACAAGTTTATCTTCCCAGTAGACTTTGTCATCCTGGACATAGAGGAGGACGTCGAGGTACCCATCATCCTCGGTCGCCCCTTTCTCGCAACCTCCCGCGCGTTAATCGATGTCAGTAACGGTCGCCTCCTCCTTCGAGTTGGAGACGACGAAATTACTTTACATATCAACCCCTCCATGCGGAACTCACTATCGAATGATGATTCCTGTTTCAATTTGGAATCCGCGTTTGTGGACGAGTGTTCTTCTCTTTCAGAATTGCTATCTTTAATGATAGACGATTCGGATCTGGCGAATCAACCTCCTTTAGAAGAATTACCGCCAGATTCGCCTTTCGAGCCTTTCGATTCGAAAGATTTAAAAATTTCCACTTCCTATGAAGAACCTCCGTTCTTGGAGCTTAAGCAACTCCCCGACCATTTAAAATATGCTTTTCTAGCCGCGAACTTAAAACTTCCGGTTATAATATCATCTACTTTAACAGATTCGGAAACATCCGAATTGGTTGAAGTTTTATCTAAACATCGCCGTGCAATTGCATGGCAAATTTCCGATATCAGGGGAATTAACCCCTCATTCTGCTCTCACAAAATTTTTCTCGAAGAAAACCCCCGCAAAACAATTCAGCCTCAACGACGACTTAACCCGAACATGCGGGAAGTCGTTAAGACTGAAATTATTAAACTCCTCGATGCGGGGCTTATCTATCCTATTTCCGACAGTACGTGGGTAAGCCCCGTACAAGTCGTCCCTAAAAAAGGCGGTATAACAGTCGTGGCAAACACGAATAACGAATTAATCCCAACTCGTACTGTTACGGGTTGGAGGGTGTGCATCGACTACAGAAAACTAAATGATGCCACCAGAAAAGACCACTTTCCGTTACCATTTATTGATCAAATCTTAGAGCGTCTCTCCGGTCATCCTTTTTATTGCTTCCTTGATGGTCTCTCGGGATTTTTCCAAATCCCTATTTCACCCGAGGACCAAGAAAAAATGACTTTTACTTGCCCTTTCGGCACCTTCGCATATCGACGGATGTCGTTTGGCCTCTGTAACGCGCCAGCTACATTCCAAAGATGTATGCTGACAATATTTGGCGAACTAGTAGAAGACATAATGGAAGTCTTCATGGATGACTTCTCCGTCTTTGGAGACTCTTTTAAAAATTGTCTAAAAAATTTAGATAGAGTCCTCCAACGGTGCGAGGAGACGAACTTAGTCTTGAACTGGGAGAAATGCAACTTCATGGTCCGAGAGGGTTTAGTCCTCGGCCATAAAATTTCTTCCAAGGGGATGGAGGTCGATAGGGCCAAAGTCGCTATAATTGAACAACTTCCTGTTCCTTCGAACGTCAAATCAATTAGAAGTTTTCTTGGCCACGCAGGTTTTTATCGGCGGTTTATTCAAGATTTTTCAAAAATAACCAAACCGCTAACTCACCTCCTGGAAAAGGATTCCCCATTCATTTTTGACACGGCCTGCGTAGAGGCATTTGATTTTATAAAAAAGCAACTTATCAATTCTCCAATTTTGGTGGCGCCAGATTGGTCCCTTCCGTTCGAGATTATGTGCGACGCGAGCGATATCGCGGTAGGAGCTGTCTTAGGCCAACGCGTAAATAAATATTTTCATCCAATATATTACGCTTCTCGCACACTCAATGCCGCACAGGCTAACTATACAACGACAGAAAAGGAACTTCTTGCCGTCATCTTTGCTTTTAATAAATTCAGGCCTTACGTAACACTTTCACACGTGATCGTTTTCACTGATCACTCCGCCCTAAAATATCTTTTGGCCAAAGATGATGCCAAGCCTCGCTTACTTCGATGGATCCTCCTTTTACAGGAATTTGACTTAGAGATCCGGGATAAGAAGGGGGCTGAAAATTTAGCAGCCGACCACCTCTCACGTTTAGAACACCCCGTCGCCGAAGCGCTCGTCGAACCAGAAATAGATGATCGATTTCCTGAGGAGCGCCTTTTAATCATAAATAATACAAAAACTTCATCTACCCCTTGGTTCGCAGATTACGCGAACTATTTAGTCGCGCGGGTCCTTCCAAAAGATTTTTCGACTCAGCAGAAGAAGAAATTCTTCTCTGACTTGAAAAACTACTTTTGGGAGGACCCCTTTCTCTTTCGCGTCTGCGTAGACCAAGTGATACGAAGATGTGTTTCAAGCAAGGAGGGTGCGCAAATATTGCGACACTGCCATGAGGGGCCGGCTGGAGGGCATTATCAAGCCAACCGGACCGCGCGGAAAGCGTTAGAGTCAGGCTTTTATTGGCCCACTCTCTTTAAGGATGCTCACACTTTTGTGAGTATATGCGATAGCTGCCAGCGGTCGGGTAACATCTCTCGTCGTGACGAGATGCCCCAAAACTTTTTTTTAGAATGCGAAATCTTCGATTTGTGGGGCATAGACTTTGTAGGCCCCCTACCTCCTTCTTTTAATAATCGCTATATTTTAGTGGCGGCCGACTACGTATCTAGGTGGGCGGAAGCGCAAGCTCTGCCCACCAATGATGCGCGAGTCGTCGTCCATTTTCTAAAAAAATTATTTTCTCACTTCGGCACGCCCCGTGCAATAGTTAGTGATAGGGGCATGCAATTCTGCAACGCCCAGTTTGCAAAAAATTTATCTAAGTACGGCGTCACGCATAAGCTCGCCACCGCCTATCACCCACAAACGAGCGGCCAAGTAGAGGTAGTAAATCGCGAGATAAAACGCATTCTGGAAAAAACCGTCTCTTTAAATAGGAAGGATTGGTCCTCAAAACTCGACGACGCATTGTGGGCGTATCGTACGACATACAAGACCACTATCAGTTGTACGCCCTATCGATTAGTCTACGACAAAGCGTGCCATTTACCGGTAGAGTTAGAACACCGCGCTTTTTGGGCCTTAAAATTTTTAAATCTCGATTCGAACTTAGCCTCCGGGAATAGGAAACTCCAACTAAATGAACTCGCTGAAAGGCGTGCGAACGCTTATGAGAGTAATAAATTTTATAAGGAGCGTTCTAAGTTCTACCACGATCGAAAAATTAAATTTCCAAAAACTTTCGCGCTGGGCGATCTTGTCCTTCTTTATAATTCACGTCTTCGTCTTTTTCCGGGTAAGCTCAAATCCCGCTGGTCTGGCCCCTTTGAAGTCAAAGAGGTTTGGCCGTATGGGACCATTCTTATCTCTCACCCCGAAAAAGGCGATTTTAAAGTCAATGGCCACCGTTTAAAACTATATCTTGCGGGCGATCCGGTGGACGGACATACGGAATCTTTAACCCTCCCCAATTTATAATCTCACCACGCCAAATGCGTCAAGCTCCGTGATGGTAAACAAAGCGCTCGTGGGAGGCACCCCATATTTATCTAATATTTTTATTATGCTTTTTATCTCTTTTTGCAGGGTTTCTTACGACCCCGCCAGCTTTAATTCAGGGAAGCCTTTTTGCTTCCTCTTTCCTTTTGTATATATTGCATTGTTATTTTATCTCCTTCATACTTACATTACAACATTGGGGACAATGTTGGGTTTTAAGTATGAGGGTGTATTTACCGTTTTCATTTAAAACAAAACAAAAAAAGGGCTTCTTTTTACAAAAAATCAAAAAAATTACACTGTCATAATACAAAAAAAAAATATTCCAAAAACCAAACAAAAAAAAAGGGCTTCTTTTTACAAAAAATCAAAAAAATTACACTGTCATAATACAACAAAAAAATATATTCCAAAAACCAAACAAAAAAAAATTTAGCAAAACCCCAAAACCCAAAAAAAAAAGTTCCAAAATAATATACCCTATTTTACTTTTATTCTTAAAAGCATTTAGTTTCGAGAGTATATGTTTGTGGATTTTCATAATCGCTAGTTTTACTATTTGTTTGTTTATCTAAGATCGATAGATTTAAACGTTCGGGGTTAAGTTTTAAAGAATATCTTGTGTTTTTAATTTAAATAGAGGCTTTGTTATCAAGCACTACTTCTACTAGCTAAAATAGAGACATGTGTATTATGTTGGCAAAACAACTTTAGACTGCAATTATCCCTACTTTATGTCTTCAGGAATCTAGGAATATTCAACTTACTAAGGTTGCTCTCAAAACTTTTTTTTATTATTCTAGAATTTCTCTTGAAAACCCCTTGTATACACCAATTTAGCATGGCAAGAAGAAAAAAAAAAGATCTTATGTCAATAGGAATACAAAAATTCCGTAAACATAGGCACCCAATATTTGTTAAAAGAGATCATATGTCAATGGGAATTGAAAATTCCGTAAACATAGGCATTGGGTTAATTAAAAAGATCAATTTTCCCTCGTACACCAACGATGGGAGTCAAAGGAAACTATTTAAGAGGGGTGAAAAAATAAAATTCTTCACCCCTAATTCAAGTACTCTTCAATTTGTCATGACTTTGTACCCGCTTTTCCCTTAACCACATTATTGTTTCTAGTTTTAATTCAAAAAATCATTTGAGAGCATAATTAGTAACTTATATTTTTCCTTCATGTTTCTTTAAACAAAGGTTATTATAATTCCGATCTAATCTCGTTTACAAATGATTGCAATTTTGTTTGCTATTTGGTTAATTAAGAAGTCTTTTGGCTAGGACATTTCTTTCTACTTAAATCATTTGCATAATTTAGGACTTAACTCTTATTACTCCGAATTTTTATTTTTCAGTCTCTTATGATTAAAATAAAACGATAGACAAAAATTAGAACTTATGTTAATCCCGTATAGATCTCTCTTACTTTTGCTCTGGAATAGCAAAAGCTTAAGTATTGGGGTATTTGATAAGTAATAAAATATACGTATTTTTAGTATAATTATTAGTATAGTTTTAATTAATATTTTGAATTTTCTATGTAAATTAATGAATAAATTGCTTCTTTATTATTTCTGGTTTCTAACTTAGTTTTATTTTTATTTTTGCATTTTTTTGCAAAATTTTCCCAGGTCACGCCCTCGGTCACGCCCGTGACCAAGGGCGTGTAATTTTAAAGATCAAATATCAAAGGGACGGCTCAATTCAGATCAAATCCCAACAAATCGCTCAAGTCACGCCCTCGGTCACGCCCGTGACCAAGGGCGTGTAAATTTAAAGCTCTGCGCCCGACGAATTCCTCTCCACCTCACTCCAGTTGACCAAGTCACGCCCGTGACTCTACAAGTCACGCCCGTGTTCCAGCAGAGTCATGCCCGTGAGCCGCCAGCGCATCACGTCTCGAAGCCGCGCCCATGCTGCCGACATCAGCCACCCATAGTCACGCCCGTGACTCACAAAGTCACGCCCGTGACATACCAAGTCACGCCCGTGTGCAGCCATGTTTGACGGCCAGACCTTCCAGAAGGCGGCGAATACAGCCGAGCAAATGTCACGCCCTAAGTCACGGCCGTGACATTCAAGTCACGCCCGTGACCTAGGGCGTGTAAAACTTAAATTTTCCCTATAAATAGAGGGGCTCGGCTGAAGTATTTTTCATCCAAATTTTGAGTAGTTCTTGTGGTATTGTGAGTTCTTTTGAGTGATTGTGAGCTTCTCTTATGCAATTCAATTTATGTTCATTTGTAGTTTTTTCGTCTTCCTAATCTAGTTGTAATGCTGATTTCAGAAATAAAATGATGTTTTTCTCATTTGGATCATCTTCTTTTTATTAATGTTAGCGTGTGTGCGTGTATGAGTTTAGCTTTATTGCTTTTACAATTTAGTTTTATTGCTTTTATAGTTAGGTTTATTGCTTTCATAATCTAGGTTTACTGTTTTCATAGCTTAGATTTACAAGCTTTCGTAAAATAGTTTTATCGTTTTCTTTTTTGCTTTATTTTATCGCTTTCATTTTAAACGCTTTCTTTTCAGTTTTTTTTTAGAGTGTGTGCGTGTATGAGATTATATTTTTCTTTTTTGTAACTTAGTTTTATTTCAGTCTTCATATAACTGCTATATACCACCCCCATCTTGAATAAGAGGCTAATTAACTTTAGCATTTATTTAAGTCGGTTGGGATGGATATTATTTCTGCACCTTTATAAGTCTTTTCATTTCTATACCACCCCCTTCTTGAATAAGAGGCTAAGAACTTTTTAGCGCTTGTTTAAGGTGGTTGGGACGGATACTATTACTGTTTTTATATAAGTCTTTTATTTCATTTTTATCCGCTTATATCCGCTTTAATTATTAAACATGTATTTTTCAACCGATAATGCCGTCTCCATTCCGATGAGTGGCTAATTTCCTTTAGCACACGACGTCGAAGAGCATTGGGACACAAAAATAGTTTTTCTATAAAATTAAAACATCTCTTTCTAAAATAATTAACGCTTAAGGTTTACCCGAGAATCACGTTGAGTGGAGCCACATAATCGATGTGTGGTTTTCATTTCCGTTTTCGTACCTAGTTAGCCGAGAGGCTCGTGCGTACGGACTGATCACTCATGGGTAAAGAGAAGTGCGCTTTACCCTCGAGAGAGGACGAGGAAATTCTCCCGAATTGGAAATAAAAACCCAATAGCGGGGTTCACAACATAAAGCGAGTATTAAGAACATTCGATTGTAGAATGAGAGTTCGTTCGAATATTCATAATCTCAGGTGGGCGTACCCTCGAGAGAGGAGCGTTCATAATTATGGAACCTCCACGGTCATGTCATCTTAATATTTTGAAAAGTCATCACTTTTAATTCTACGAAAAAATCTATTTTCGTCTCAAGGTAATTCGACGTCGCGCGCTATCTTTCTCATCGCTTAGAACTCTAGTTAATCGCTTATTATCATCTTTCGCTTTTTATCACTTAGAACTCTTGTTAAACCAACTAAAAATATTATTCAGATAAAATAATAGTTCGTTCCTCGAAGTAGCATAATCAACACGACCCGCGGAAATATATGATCCCGATATTTTCAAAAAAAATATATCCTATATTACTTGCGATAAGGTATACTTGCCTTTATCAAATGATTAATTTGGACTAAGAATTCAAACACAGCTTTCCAAACTCATTTAGTGCAAAACTCTCCTTTTCTACTATTCAATTCAATAGAATTCGGCGTTGTAGCCGAGGCGTAATTGTCAATATTCCGAAAGAAGAAAAAGACCGTTACTTCTATCCTTCAATAGGATAACGGTTATTTTCTCAAAGTAGGATTACTTGCGAGACTCTTCGAAAACATCCGTCAATTCTAAACTCTTATTTATAAAACAAAAGAAGAAGTCCAAACTAAATCATCAACTAATTACTATAATCTGAAAATCATTTGATAAATATATTCCCGAAGCGATTCACCAAGTTGAACGAGAGAATTTAACTTTTTGTTAATCCCAAGAATCGCTTGGGGAGTTTTTAATCACCAACTAGATTTAGCATTATCAAACTTGGTGAATTCGGTGTGAAACAAAAAGTTGCCGTAGGCCCTTATTTTGGCCCTATTGAACTTTTTTTTCATGCCTATCGTCTACCCTTGTTAGCCCCTTTGTGACTACCCTTTCATTGATTCAGCTCCGTATATATCTCACCAAAGTCTAAAAGCCTAACCTAGTAGCACTCCCAAATCTGAGCTTTAGTCTTGTTTTATTTTCATTATTGGGGTGTTGATGTGGTGTTTTTTAATAGTGGAAATTGTGGGTGTGTTTATTGAAAAATAGCTGAAAAAGAATGAGAAAGAAAACGAAGAATGAGAAAGAAACAGAATGAAAAAAGAAAAAGAAAATGAAAAGATTGTTATGAAAAAGTTGAATTGAAAATTTTGTAAACATTTGTATTGGGAGTAGGCGGTGCACACACCTATGTTGCAAAAGTCCAAGTCTGGGGGTGTGGTGCACTTGTTTTTTTTAATACTTGTGCGGGAAGCTCTACCTTATGCTCATGTTAGGTTAGGTGTGCTTAGCCTCCATGTTTATCTTTGTTTACCTCACCGTAACCCAAGCCCCATCTCTAACCTAAAGTCCTACTGACTGACACCTTGAACCAATCAAGTGTCGTGGAGAGAATGTGACCGGGCGAGCTTATGGTCTCCGACACCGATGGATTTCGGTGGAGTTTGTCTGGAATTCCAACTTTAGCAATGCTCCTCTCAGCGATTATTTTACTTTCTCTGTATGTGTGACCAGATGATTCACCGTGACTCCCATTTTTGAGTAGTAGTAATATTTATTTACTCTATTAGAAATCTATAAACTATGTGGCTAATTAGAAATTTTCTATATTATTTTTCTATGCTCGTGAGCATGTGACTTCACATGGTACTCCATTTTATAATTTTAAGCTAGCTATTCCTTTTTTCTACCTGCTTAGGATTTGTTTGCTCAGGACGGGCAAACAGTTAAGTCTGCGTGTGTGATGAGTTCCATTTATATAGTGATTTTCGGATTCATCCGGGTTAGTTTTCCTGCATTTGCACTTCATTTTCAAAACTTAATTGCCTATATTTTACTCATTCGCGCTTTCAATTTAAGTGCATTGTTTTGGCCCACTTTGGTGTGCAACAACGCGCTTTATTGTTGGGGGTAAGCACTCTGTGTTCCCCATTCTTTTTATGCTTTAATGCTCGTGCTGGAGGTGTATTTCCCAGATGTTTATTATGCTGTGATGGTGGGCAGATCTCCATATTGCCCAAATTGCATTTCTGCATACATCACACGTCGTGCGTTTTCTTGACGCACGATCACATCGACCGTGTGTGCTTATTTGCTGGCAAAATGGTGATCTAGATTTGCCCGTGCAATTTATGCACGATCGGTTTCGACCATGCGTGAGTAAAATGTACGAGCCCCCCCATAAGCCTATTTGTATACATTCGGAATTTGCCCATGTGTTTTTACGCACGATCAGCTTTGACCGTGCGTGAGTAAAACGCATAGGCGCATCTTACTCTTCTGCCCAAAATGCTCATCGTACTCTTCTTTGTTCCCACTCACGCACTCATCGTGTTCGATTCAAGTTTTTGATACTCCATATGGTGTGCGTAAGTCTTATGGCTACTCTGCTGAGCCTTTACCGTCTTACTTCTTTTTGGCTTCAGCACCCGTTGTGCCAAAGAAGCCCGCTAGGCAGTGCCAGTTTTGTCGGAGCACAGATCATGCCCTGAAGGATTGTGGTGCTTTTCGTCGCCAATTGGATGAGGATGACGAGCCGGATATCCGGATCGTCCCGAATCCTAACTCTGGCGGCACACCTTCAACATTCGGTTTTGTGTCTTTGCCACCTTCCCATCTTGAAGGGTATGACGTTGACACAGTCACCAGATGTGTGGCTGATCCGGGCACCGACATTGCTGAGCCTATTCTCCATGTACATCCACCACCTCTAGTGGATTCGATTCGTTGTGAGGAGTTGGTGCTCGACTTTTACCCGAGCACTATTCTTCCCCCTGTTGTGCATACTACATTCGTCTCTGACGACATTGTCGATGATGTGTCACAAGAGGAGGCTGTTGATCTGAGTGTTGTGCCTACTCCTATGGAGGAGGACAACCTTCTAGGTGAAGAGGAGTTTACCTCAGCACCAGTGGAGGAAGTCCAAATCCTAAGCCTGGCCACCGTTGATCCCGCTGAACCTTGTAGCATTGATGACAATGCAAACATTATTTCACTTCCCCAACCTAATGGGAGTGAGACCGGGATCACTCCCCCGTTTGATTTTTATTTAAGTCATTCTTCTTCTTTATTTATTGATCCCACTTCTTTATCCGAGCCTGTGCAGGTCGAGTCTTCACAGGTACTTCAGGAGGGCTTGGAGCACGATGCTCAAGTCAATGATGCGAGCATCCTCTCATGTGAGGAGGCTGATTCCCCCTCCGTAGAGGAAGCTCCACTCATTGCCATTTCCACCTGCCACCTCCCTGTTGACGACACCTTGCTAGGCAAGGATGTGTTTGGTGAGTTGAGTGAGGATATCTCCTCCTCTTCTTACTTTCTGTTTCCTCTACCTGCGTTATGTAGTTATTATCATTTGGGTAGAGGAGTACCTGTTACCGACACGCGTATTAGAACAGTTACCTGTTCATTTCCTTTTTCATACGCCCATTAGTTAGAACCTTTAGTTTTTGAATAAGTCGTGTTGGGATGACATTAACCCCAGCAGTTTATCTTTCTTTTTCCTGAATTTTTATTTTTCTTCTAGCTTAGTTAAGTTGTTCGTAAGGTTGTGATTGTCTTGCTGCATGCGCTGAACCCTATGTGTACGCATACTACACGGTGGATTGGGTTTTCACTACAAATTTGGCTGCCTAAAAATTCCCTTTGCGCACGACCATTGATCGTGCGCATTACTTATCGCGCACGACCACTGGTCGTGCGATCGGCCCAGATTATTATAAAACCCGATTCGCCCGAGCTATCTGCGCACATTTTAGGTTTCTGCTTTCGGGGTTCGTTCGTTGCTGTTCGTGCGCCGCTCCACTTGGTATCCCGCTGATCGTGCGTGCCGCCTCTCCTCCGGTGAGTTCCGTGGCCTCCTCCCCTTTCGTATCCGCCTATTGCTACCATGAATGCGGGAGACGCCACTCCGCCAAGACCTACCGTCGCTTAGGTCGGGCCTCTGCATCGCCGGCCCAGATCTTGGCATGTATGGGTAAATTCTCAAAGGATGTGCACACCCGGCGCTACAACTCGCTAAAGGATAAGCCGTTTCTCTCTCAGAGATTGGTAGATTGGAATGAGCTTAGCTCAATCGGAGACAATGGAGTTTTGAGGGAGGCCGTCCTCCTCCGCTACTCGTTCGATCACTGGAGTAAGGTGTTTGAGTGCGATGATCTTGGCTACAAAGAGCTCACCTTAGAGTTCCTTTCGACGTTCGAGTGGGAGGTGATGCCCTCCGGTTGCCGGCCGCCAACATGCTCTTTCCGAATTATGGGGAGTGTCGTCACATTGTCTTTGTCGGAGCTCGCTGTACACGCAGGCTTCTACACTGAAGCGGAGGCTGCTGCGATCGATTTTCAGAATATGGATGTCTCCTTCCCGCGGCGTCACCCCGCGTGCCGCGTGGTGTGCTCTCACGGGATGGGACGAAGAGTATGTGGCCAGGAAAAGTAAATCCACCTGGATCATCGCGCCTGCTCTCCGATTCTTGCAGCATGTCCTTAGTCATTCTCTTGTCGCCCGAGCTCTCAGTCAGAACGTTGTGGGGTGGCATGATTTGATCTCCCTATATAGTATGGAATTCCGGCAGCCCGTGCATCTGGGCTACATGCTCGCTTTCTTCTTCCATCACGAGGCCACCTACGGTCTCACTGGTGCCATTGGTGGTGCCTATTTTATCACACGCATTGCAAAGGGATTGGGGGTTTGGAGTCAGCTGCCTCCGATGGTGCAGGTGACTGCGCCCTCCTTCATCACCAGGGCCACCATGGTGAGCTTTCATCTACTTCGGGTCGTGGGGAAGAAGAGTAGTAGGAGTTTTGTGGTCGTGATGCCGGGTGATGCGCCTAGGGAGAGGCACGATGATGAGGAGCATGGAGAGCCGGCTGAGCCACCGACTACTCACTGTGAGATAGCCCTCCCGCAGCCGCGGCGTCAGTCATTCAAGCAGGAGCGGAGACCCAAGGAGGAGGGCAGTTCTTCACGAGGACAGGAGATTCCAAACGTCAACAAGCGTCTCGCCGATTTGGAAGCAAATCAGTATTGGCTGACAGACTTTGTCTACCAGCAGGCTTTGCGGGGAGGGCTGCATGTACCTCAGCCTCCTGCTCGTTTTGCGTCTTCATCCAGGCGTCCTCCATCTCCTATTATTATTCATGACACTGATAGCGACGAGGAGTGATTTTTAGTCATGTGTGCGAGTCAATCACAGCCCTGTCGTGTTTTTCTTGTTTTTATCAACTATCTTGTTATTTGACTAAGCATCTCTTAGTATGTTTTGTATTATTATTAACATTAGTTTTGTGAATGCTCTTCTGGGCATCATTTTGGAACTTCATCTATATTATGTTCTCTTGTCTTTTTGGTGTTGTGCTTACTTTACTCGCAGGAGCAGTGATTTTTCGGGCAGGGGACCTGGTGATTTTCATAATTTAACGCCAATTCTTCCGGTATGCTCACTTCTGAGCATGGGGTACACTCTTCCTTTTCTCCTTAGTTGAATGTTTATAGGATCATATTTTAGATTATGCTTTCACGTAAGTCTGGGGGAGAGTGAGAACCATGCACGTGCACGCACGCACGCATTCTGGTAGTATTATTATTTTAGCTTTTAGTTTATTTCAGTTTATAAGTTTTTCATATGCACTGCACACCACTACACCCACTTGAGCGCGTGCTTAGCTGTGTGTGTGCCGCGAGTTAAACTCATTTCTTGAGAAAGATTCGGGAAAATCATCGTGCTGACTTAGGATTGTGAAACAGAGTAAAATGTTGACTCCTGCAGTGTCCTAGTCGAGTGCTCTCGTTTCATGTAGAAATTTGAGTAGATTTAATTTTTCTGCATGCTTATAGTTTTATATTTTTCTATTTGCGTCAATATTGTTTATTCTACTCAAAAATGGTGAATTCGGTGTGAATCAAACGGTAGCTTAGGGATGTGTGTAGCCGGGCATTAGGTTTGCATTGCTCGAGTCGGGAGGACGGATAGTCTTTTTCGTTGGCTAAGAACTTGCCCCAAGCTATTCTCGAAGCATGGGTATAGGTTAGTTCAGTGCACGAACATGATGTAGGCCTTCATTTTGGCCCGGTTGAGCCTTGTACCAATCCTAATGTCTTATCCTCGTTAGCCCCGTTGTGGCTACCCCTTCTTTTGATTCAGCTCCACCATTATTTCACCAAAGCCTCATAGTCGATCCTAGTCGCGCACCCAAGTCGAGCTTTAGTATTTTATATATTCATTCAGGGTGTTGATGTGGTGAATATTTTTGTGAAAATGTGGATGTGCTTCAATGTTTAATCTGCTGATTTTGTTGTGAAAAGAAAAAAAAAAAAGAGAAAAGAGAAAAAGAAAATTGAAAAAAAATGGATAAAGAAAGAAAAAGTTTAATTGAAAATAATTGTTGATTTGTATTTGGGAGTGGGCAGTGCACACACCCATTGTTAAAAAGTTAAGTCTGGGGTGTGGTGTACTCGCATATATTTGGGTTAGCGGATAGATTATCTTTTTTGTTTATGCTAGCTCATTTGGGTTTGGTACGTAGCCTCCATGTTTATCCTTGTTTACCTCACTGAAACCCAAGCCCCATCTTCACCTAAAGTCCTACTGATTCGTGAGTGAGCCAAACCAGTGCCGTGGAGAGAGTGCGAACAGGCAAGCCTATGGTCACCGACATTGGTGGATTCCTTTGGAGGTTGTCCTGAGCCCCGATCTTTGGCAATGCTCACCTTTGCGATTAGTTTATTTTCTCCCTACGCGTGACCGTATGATTCGTCGTGATTCTATTTTTGAGTAGTAATAAATTTTTGATACGCATTTGAGAAAAGTACAAACTGTTATGCATACTTAGAAATTTCCTCTGTTATATTTTTATGCGTGCGAGCACGCGACTTCGCATGGTACTCGGTGTCGCAATTTCTCTATCAGCTAGTTGTTTTTCCCCATCTGCTTAGATTTTGTTTTCTCGGGATGTGCAAACAGGTAAGTCTGGGGGTGTGATGAGTCCTGATCATATACACATATTTGGACTCATCTAGGCCGGTTTTCTAGTCGTTTCACTGCACTTTAGCCCTGTTTGAGCTCATATTTGTCTTTCTATGCTAGGTGCACTTCTTGGCCTAATTTGGTGTGTTTTATGCTTATTCCCTTTTGATAGCCTTATCATTTTGTTGAGTGCCACTTTCAGTGGCCTGATTAGCATTTCTGTAGAAACAGGAGTCGTGCAGGTGTTCCTGGTAAAATTCTGTACAGGAACACTGCGCACGATCACTGGTTCGATTGTGCACGACCACCGGTCATGCGCCGCTGATCGTGTGCACTTAACCCTTTTTTCTGAGTTCTGTCTCGGACAGTGCGCACGACCACCTGCGATAGTGCGCACGACCACCGGTCGTGCGCCACTGTTCGTGCGCACTTAACATCAATTTCATGAGTTCTGTTTCGACCAGTGCGCACGACCACCTACGATAGTGCGCACGACCACCGGTCGTGCGCCTCGGGTCGTGCGAACATGGTATTTTATAAATTTCTTACTTTGCAGGCTCCACCTAGGTAGGCGCACGATCACAGAACTCCAGCGCGCACGACCACTGGTCGTGCGCCAATGACCGTGCGCAGTATTCTCGCCAGCGCCTATATAATGTTCTGATCCGCAAAATTAGGTATCGAGGGGTTCCGGGAGCGCGATTTGCCGTCCGTACGCCGCCGTTTTTCACTTCCAGCCACCTCCACCTCATCTTCTCTGCAAGGGGAAGTCATCTCCAGCCATTCTAAGCAATCCTCCATCGTCCGGGAGCATTCTCCGTCCTCCGCAAGCACTCAAGCAAGCTATCTCCAGTTCGGTCTGGTGAAAAGAATATTCATCCTGAGGTAGAAGACGACGGAAGCACGTGGAGAGGTCGTGACAGTCTCTCAACGCCGGAAGCACAGTCCGCCCGAGTCTGGAGGTAGCTTGACAAACTACCATTCCGGCCGTGAACGGCCGCTAGTCTTCGTCCATTGGTTGATTTCTTCCTCCCCTTGTTGTACTCCTTTGAATCATTTAAACTAGAATATCATGATGTTTAGAAGGTTAAAGGTTAAAGGTTGCCTCCCTATCCATAGAAGGTTAAAGGTTGAAGAAACTAGAAAGGGGGAGATAGGGACAATGCTTAGGATAGGCCAATGCTAGATAGGGAAAATGCCTAGGGTGTTAGGGCCCATGCTACAGATCATTTATTGCAAATATGTTTTTACTGTTAATGTACCTTAGCATTGAGAATGTTTTGCCTTCTTCAAATATGGGGAGATTGTTGGGTATATTGCCCTCAATAGTACCTTGATTTGAAGATGCATCACTCTCAATACTAAGGACATATTGTATTTGATAAAGCTTTATTTTTGTAAGTCAAACAGTCTTAGGTGACTCAAGAGTAAGGGCCAAACAAGCCCTTAGATATGAAGATATCATCTACAAGGAGATGAAGATTTGTCTCAGCAGAACCGCTAAGATGAAGGGTCTAAACCACTGAGACGAGGAGCCGTCTCAGCGGATCCGCTGAGAAGAATGTGTCTCCGCTGATAAGTTCTTCAAACACTGAGAATCAGCGTGTTCGTCGAACGTTGAAGGCCGTTCGCCGAACGCAGGTCTAAGTTCGTCGACCGCTGAGATGAGAACAGAGAAGGAGCCGCTGAGAAGGCACAAAGGGCGTGTTCGTCGAACGCAGAGAGCCATTCGTCGAACGTAGGACAAAGTTTGTCGACCGCTGAGACGAGATAGAAGAAACTGCAGACAATAGTCTATTCGTCGAACGCAGAGTTTGACAAGTTCGTCGAACACAGAGTACATCGGGTTCGTCGAATGCAGACCTTCTTTACAGACATGTAGGGCGACGGAACCTGCGGCTAGGGCAAGTTACAGAAAAGCTACAGGGGACCCCCGATCTATCTCATACTTCTTGGGAGATCAAATTAGAGCCGTTGAAGATGAAAAGAAGTATAAAAGAAAGTGTTAGGGCATTTCTATGTACTGGCTGATTGCGTGCAAAATCTCCATTCACCATTGACGGCTGCTGTCACAACCCGCATTTTCCCAACATTTAAAATACTATCAGAGTAGGGAAAGCTACGCGTTGTGATGCCACGTCACGTAGGGGACGCCTACTGACGTTAAGGCAACTTATCCTTTATCACAGTCTAAGCAATTATTATTATCGAATCAAAGCGATTCAAAAATTATTTATGCAGAAAATTAACAAGCCGCGTCCCTCGGCTAGGTGGATCAACTAGTCCACACTTTTAAAGTATAGTTTTACGCGGCGGAAAAATACTTAATTTAATTACTTAGTGGCCTAAGTGAACATGAAGACCTAGTGAGGTGCACCACGCAAGATCGAATGTGTGGATTTACTATATATAAAAGTAGATTTATCACGCACAGAAAGTAGTGAGATTAACATTTCAAATCATGATATGCAATGCAACAATTACCTAAACATATCTAACAAGGGCCATGAAGCCAACCAATATCTAACCATTCCAAAACAAGTGTTCAAAAGTGAACCATAAGCAACAGCAGCAGTGAAACAAAAATCTAGCTAAACGGCACCACGGGCGTCAATACCTGACACGAACCCATGGGCCGACAAGTCTACAGAATACTCTACCTCAAGAGAGTCAGAAGACGGCAACTAAAGAAGCTCCGCACTAACACCTGCTACTGTCCAGAACCTGAGGCATTCAAAGAAAGAACACCTCAGAAACAAGTACAAGTGGTGCAGAAAATAAGAAAGTAAGCAAACCTCCGCGAGACTGGAGGGAAACGGAAGCTGCAAGGTCAGTCATGACAAAGCTAGCAGCAAATAATCGACAGAAAAAGAAACAGCAGAAGTATCTAATCATCAGCAGAAAAGGAAGCAGCAGAGCAACTAAAAATCAACAGAATATGCTCACCAAACAAAGGTGAGAACACAGGCGATGACAAAACTCGCCATAAGCAAAAGAAAAGTCATTCGTTTTCAATTTATTAATCATGTTACTCTTGTTCAGAATTATAGAGACTGGTCAGCTCATCCAAAAGAAGAGCACCGCACCGGGGGCAAAAACCACACCGCGTACGGCCTCCCAATCAAAAGCTTAAAAGAGCACCGCACCGGGGGCAAAAACCACACCGCGTACGACCTCCAACAGAATTTATTAAATTAAAGGGCATCGCACCGGTGGCACCGCCAACATCGTGTACGATCTCCAACAGAATTCATATTTTCATGCAATTTCAAGGAACAAAGGGCAAGGCCCAACAGAACATGTCATACCATAAGGCAAGTAGCAAATGAGAAAAATCAAGGAGATATGGAGCTAACAAAAATCTTTTTTTGATCTTTTATTAACTGGCATAATGTCAAATTATTAGCAGCAATAATAGAGAATAAAAATGGAAATAAGGCGCAGTTAGATCAAGAGCACCGGCTTGGAGCGGTTATATGGCAAAGAGAAAGAGCAAGGGCAAGAACACCACTTGCCTTAAGTTTTGCTGGAAAAACTCTCCGAATCGCTCCCCGTTGTAGATCGGGTTACGAGAAGGCGAGAGGAGTCAAGATCTACAAGAGATCGGGCTAGAAAAGGTTAGGGTACAAAAGACCTAACGAAAAAATTTCACGAAATGGAAGGAAATTACCACGAGGACGAAGCTCTCGCCGAGAGCTTTCCGGATCTATGCTCGGTTCGCGATTTCGACCACCGGAGCTCCGTCGGCGGCGTCCGGAAGATTCAAGAAATCGCCACCCCCGTCGCTCGTTTTTCTCTCTGGTTCAGACAGAATGAAGAAGAAGAAGGGGCTGGGTTTACTTTCTTTTATATGACATAACAAAATTTTAATAATAATAATAATAATAATATCATTATTATTATTATTAGAAGGATTAATAATAATAATATCATTATTATTATTATTAATAGAAGGGGCTAAAGTCGAACGGTTAAATTTGCCGAGCGGTAGATTTGTCGAACGGAGCTTAATTTGACGAGCGGCCAAAATTCGTCGAACGGGGAAAGCTGGTTTGTTGAAGGGAGGTCGACGAATGAAATGGGCTAATTAAAACGTCGATATATATATATATATATATATATATATATATATATGTATATATATACATATTGTCGAACTCATAGAGGGGGGGTCGACGAATTGCACGCTGATTTGCTGAACAGAATGGAGGGGAGGGGGGTCGACGAACGACATGCTGAAAATGTGTGTATATATATTTATATATAATATGTTTAATAATATATATATATATATATATATGCAGGGTCGACGAAAGCATTGAGGAGGTCGACGAACGGCATCTTGGCATGAAAGTATATATATCTATGTACGTAATCATAATAATAATAATAATAATATTATTATTATTATTATTTTGTCACCAAAATTTAAACGGACTCCGAATCCAACGAAAATTTCGCCTAAGGTGAACGGCGGCGCTACGAATCCAACGGAGAAGTTGGAATCAAAATCCGACGTGCCGTTTCCGATATATCAATGACGGAAGTTACGGCGAACTTTAAATACACACAAAACTTCTAAAATGCGTCGAGGCTCCAAAATGGCTCGGATCGCGACGAAACTTGATAGGGAATTCTAAAATTAAATAATCTAATTTCCTAACATAAAAATTTTCAATTTCGGGTCGTCACAAAATTTGGTCGACTTGACCCAAACGGATGTGAAAACGCGCAAACGGCGACGCGCCACTAACTCGACGTTAAAAGTAACGCCCCGATGTCCTAAACACGTCATCACTGGATTAAAATAATTGCCGGAAAATCAGGGGCGTTACAGCCACTCCCCCTAAAAGAAAGTTTCGTCCCGAAACTTGATATAGAGCAGACAAGGAGATTTACCACCACATTAAAATAAATACATGGGTGCAGGAAACAAAATTTAGGATAGATAATCAAATGTTGCAGGAAAGGAAATTCACCAGAGCTAATTAAATGAAAGGTAAAAGGTACAGGGAAGAGGATTCACCTGAGCTAATCAGTTGAAAAAAATAAAAGGTTCAGGAAAGAACATTTGGACAGTTAAATGGAGCAGGAAAACAGGGAGATTTTTTTTTTACCTGAGCCAATTAAAAGAAGAGGTGCGGATGAGACTCCCGCATAGCTGATTCCAGCTCCCATGTTGCGCTCTCGACGTCATGATTCCGCCAAAGAACTAATACCATGGGGATGGATTTCCTCCGCAACACCCGTTCTTGGGTCTCCAAAATGCGGACAGGCTCCTCAACATTAGACAAATTGGGCTTAATCGGAGGTACCGAATCGAGGACTTGACGATTGCTGCGGACACACTTCCTTAACTGACTCACATGAAACACATCATGGACGCCAGGAAAGGTAGCCGGTAACTCCAATCTATAAGCAGACACTCTGATGCGCTCAACAACCTGAAATGGCCCAACATATCTGGGATCCAACTTGTGGTTCTTCCCAAATCTTTTAACGCCCAGCATCGGAGAGACCTTCAGGAAAACACTGTCCCCAACCGCGAACTCCAGATCTGCCCTTCTTTGATTGGCATACTTTTCATACTGCTCCTGAGCAACGCGGAGCTTCTCCCAAATATTGGTCACCGCCTCTTCCATTTCCAGCAAAGCTTCCGGACCTAGCAACGGTCTCTCACCGACTTCGGCCCAAAACAAGGGAGTCATGCAGCGCCTCCCATACAACGCTTCAAAAGGGGTCATCTGCAGACTTTCTTAAAAGCTATTATTGTAAGCAAACTCCATGAGTCTGAGGCGCTCGTCCCAAGCTCCACCATGCTCCAAAATGTAGCACCTGATCATGTCTTCCACGATCTGATTAAATCGCTCCGTTTGACCATTAGTCTGCGGATGGTATGCGGTCGAAAACCTGAGGTCGGTGCCCAAAGCTCCTTGTAAGCTCTGCCAGAATCGCGACGTAAACCTGGAGTCTCGATCTGACACAATACTCACTGGCACTCCATGCAAACGGATGACCTCATCCAAATATAACTCTGCTATCTTCTTCATAAAATAACCGACTTTGAAGGGGACGAAATGCGCACACTTCGTCAATCGATCAACTATAACCCAGACTGAATCATGTCCACGAGGGGACCTCGGCAAACCCGTAATAAGGTCCATCGATATACTTTCCCATTTCCACATGGGGATCTCCAAAGGGGTCAGTTTTCCCCCAGGCATGCCATGATCGGCCTTCACCCGCTTGCACGTGAAGCACTCTGATATAAATTTGGCAATGTCGTTCTTCATGCCCGACCACCACACGATTTGCTTCAGATCTCTATACATCTTGGTGGAACCTGGGTGGTAGGACACACTAGATCCGTGAGCCTCCCTGCAAATCATAACTCGAATATCTTCCACCGCCGGGATACAGAATCTACCTCTATACAAGAGGGTACCAAGCTCATCAATGGAGAAATCAGATAATTCCCCTTTCTCGGACCTTCCTCGGAGATGCTGAAGATCTGGGTCTTCTTTCTGACGTAACCTTGTGAGGGTGATCCACGAAGGCTCTTCTGCCTCCAAACGAGAGCGCTCGCCACGGCTCACCGCCGAAATATCCATCAAAAGAAACTCCTCAACTAAGGCTTGAACAGATAAATTGAAGATCTGAGCTATCTTCCTACTCAAAGCATCGGCCACCACATGGCCTTACCAGGATGATAAAGGATGTCCACTTCATAATCAGCAACATACTCCAACCACCGGCGTTGGCGCAAATTCAGCTCCTTTTGTGTAAATACATACTTCAAGCTTTTATGGTCGGTATAAATCTTGCACACAGCGCCATATAGTAAGTGTCTCCACATCTTCAGGGCATAGATCACCGCCGCAAACTCCAAATCATGGGTGGGGTAATTCTTCTCATGAACCTTCAATTGCCTAGATCCATAGGCGATCACCTTCCCCTCTTGCATCAGAACGCATCCAAGTCCGATGTGGGAAGAATCAACATACACCGCAAACTCCACTCCCTCAATAGGCAGAATGAGAATTGAGGCAGAACACAACCTTCTCTTCAGCTCTTGGAAAGCCTCCTCACACTTATCACTCCAAATGAAGGCGGCATTCTTCTGTGTAAGCCGGGTCATCAGAGAGGATAATGTGGAGATACCCTCCACAAATCTCCTATAATATCCGGCCAAACACAAGAAACTCCTGATCTCCTTTGGAGTAGAAGGTCTCTTCCAATCCATCACCGTTGAAATTTTGGCGGGATCAACAGAGATTCCATCCTTGCTCACCACATGTCCTAAGAAAGAAACCTGAAGCAGCCAAAACTCGCACTTGCTCAGCTTAGCATACAACTTATGCTCTCTCAAGACAGACAGAACCTGACGCAAATGATAGGCATGCTCCTCATCACTGCGAGAATAGATGAGAACGTCGTCGACGAAGACGACCACAAAACGGTCAAGAAAGTCCTTGAATACCCGGTTCATCAGATCCATGAACGCAGAAGGCGCGTTGGTCAAACTAAAGGACAACACGAGGAACTCGAAATGCCCGTACCGGGATCTAAAAGCCGTCAGAGGAATGTCTGACTCACGAACCCTCAACTGGTGGTAGCCTGAACGAAGATCAATCTTCGAGAATTTGGTGCACCCACGCAGCTGATCGAATAAATCATCAATCCGCGGCAACGGATATCTATTCTTGATCGTCACCTTGTTCAACTCCCGATAATCGATACACAGCCTCATGGAACCGTCCTTCTTCTTCACAAAGAGAACAGGAGCAGCCCATGGAGAAGTACTCGGTCTGATGAAACCACACTCCAGAAGTTCATCCAACTGAACACGCAATTCTTCTAATTCACGAGGCGCCATGCGGTACGGGGCCTTGGCAATGGGTCGGGTGTCTGGTTCGAGGTCTATGGAAAAATCCACCTCTCTTTCGGGAGGAAGAGCGGAAAGCTTGTCCGGAAAACATCGGGAAACTCTCGCACCACCGGGATACCCTCCACGGTTGGCTCCACACGAAAAGCATCCACAGCGCAGATAGAAACCAGAAAACCCAAACAACCAGAAGCTAAAGCTCGGCGGGCACGTACCGCAGAAATAATCGGAGAACTCTCCTGAGGTAAACCATAAACGCTCAATGGACGTCCGTCGCCCAACTTGAAATCTAGCCGCTTCTCCTTGCACTTGATCACGACATCGTACTTGGACAACCAGTCCATCCAAAGAATCACATCAAAATCTGCCAAATCTAGCATCTTCAAGTCTGCCAGAACCTGGACACCACCCAAAGAAATGGGGCACTCCCGGATACCCCGATCTGACGTAACCTGATCTCCAGACGGAAACTTAACGGACAAGGCACCATCCAACCGATCAACAGACCATCGGTGCCTATCAACAAAACTTCTAGCAACAAAAGAGTGAGACGCTCCCGAATCAAACAGGACACGCGCCCACTTATTCTTCACCTTGAATTCACCTAAATAAGCGTGCGTCACTAGACAACAAGTAAGCTAACTAAATTCAGAAAAAAGAGAACAAGTTAGGAGGAAAGAAACTAACCGGATATCACGTGCGCTGAGGTTTGAGCTTCCTCTCTAGTCAGCACATTAAGCTTGCCTTTAGTCTTGCCCACGAACTGCGGGGGCGGCGGCAAGGTCTGCAGAGGAACCGCTGAAGTCACGGTCTACGAATTCGGGCAGTCGGCCCTACGATGTCCTTTTTGCCCACATAGGAAACAACAAACGGCCTTCTTGTAACATCGGGCCGCCTCATTCCCGGGCTTAATGCAGAAAGAGCACACTGGGATCGCCTTAGGTGCGTCCTGAATTGCACTAACCTTTAACGGCTCCAGCGCCTCGAGCCTCTTGAAACACCTCTCGAACGGGTGGCCCCGCTTGCCACAAAATCTACAGTGCCCCACACCCCTCTTCTTTGAGTCAGAGTAAGATGCCTTGGAACTCTCCCGATCATCAGATTTCCTCTTATCACTCTTTGTCTGCTGCCCACGAATCTTCGTCTTCTCAATCGATTCAGACTTCAATGCGGCCTCCACCGCTTCACCATATGCCTTTGACCAATAGGCTCTAGCCCACTGCTGGACATCGCCAGTGAGACCACCTAAAAACCTCTTCACACTTCCTTCCTCCGAGGCCACCAACTCAGGGGCGAATCTGCTCAACTTGCTGAACTCGATCTCATATTCACTGACGGTGAGCTGTCTCTGCTTCAGATGCAGAAAGTTGTTTATAAATCAGTCGCGCTCAACCGATGGGAGGAACTTCTTAAGCAACAACTTCTTAAACGTCTCCCAAGAGCATCCCTCGGCGAGACCTTCCTTCTCCCTAATCCACCAACCTTTCGCCAAACCCTTCAGTTGATAAGCAGCCACCATCACCTTTGAAGCCTCCGAGATACCTGAATAGGAGAACATCTCCTCCATGCTGATCACCCAATCATCCAGGGCCATGAAGTCTGCCCTACCATCATCGGTGGGAGGTTCTAACAGCTGAAAGTGTGAAATGAAGTTCATCTCCGATGGCAATGCCACTGGAGGCACCAGGGGAGCAGGAACGGCTGGGCTCACCACCGGTTCTTGCACAGCAGGCTGCTGCGCCGAGGCAGCAGACACCAAGGACTGAATCTGAGTCTGCATCGCAACCAACTGTCTCGACAAAACCTCATTGCTCTATCGCAGGCTTTCGATCACGGACTCACTTTGACCACCAGAAGACTCTACCTCAGGCAGGGGAGTCAATCGTGTTACTCTCCTACGAGATATGTCTACAAGAAGGGTGGACGTTCAATCAGAAACAGGCTTACAAAGCTTAAGCCAAACAGACTCAAAAAATTCACGGATCGATTCGGAACAGGAAAGAAAACAACCTGCTATTGCTGTTACCTTGTTCTGGAATTTCATGAAATGATGCCAAGATTAACTTAGGATGATGCACCATCATCCTATTGACTCTTGTGCTATGACATGAGTGCATGAATATTTAAATTTCTTTTCAAATCATGTGTGTACATATGTCATCTGGTATGTCTTTAACTTGGCATGCGTGCTTATGCGATGATATGAATGTATGCAGTGCAATGCATTCTAGAAAGAGGCCTTAATGCATGTTATGAGCGGCGTACACATATAATGTTATGCATCCCATACTACATAACATTACATATAACGAAAAAGAAAACGTGCTAATGGGCATCCATGTAATGGTGGTTATGCATCTCATACTACATAACCACACATGTTGCCACCTATGGTGGATCCATATACAAACACATATTATGCATCCCATACTACATAATATGCCCCGTATACTTCTTATCATGCTATAAGTGTAGTGACTATGCTTCGGTCAAGACATATTGATGACATATCGGTGTGTGTATACAATGAAATGATCTTATGAGGTTCTGCTTAGATAGCGGTTGTTTGGCTCACACGCCAACCCACCAAACTACCTTTTTCACAGAACCTCCCTCTGATACCAACTGTCACAACCCGCATTTTCCCAACATTTAAAATGCTATCAGAGTAGGGAAAGCTACGCGTTGTGATGCCACGTCACGTAGGGGACGCCTACTGACGTTAAGGCAACTTATGCTTTATCACAGTCTAAGCAATTATTATTATCGAATCAAAGCGATTCAAAAATTATTTATGCAGAAAATTAACAAGCCGTGTCCCTCGGCTAGGTGGATCAACTAGTCCACACTTTTAAAGTATAGTTTTACGCGGCGAAAAAATACTTGATTTAATTACTTAGTGGCCTAAGTGAACATGAAGACCTAGGGAGGTGCACCATGCAAGATCGAATGTGTGGATTTACTATATATAAAAGTAGATTTGTCACGCGCAGAAAGTAGTGAGATTAACATTTCAAATCATGATATGCAATGCAACAATTACCTAAACATATCTAACAAGGGCCATGAAGCCAACCAATATCTAACCATTCCAAAACAAGTGTTCAAAAGTGAACCATAAGCAACAACAGCAGTGAAACAAAAATCTAGCTAAACGGCACCACGGGCGTCAACACCTGACACGAACCCATGGGCCGACAAGTTCACAGAATACTCTACCTCAAGAGAGTCAGAAGACGACAACTAAAGAAGCTCCGCACTAACACCTGCTACTGTCTAGAACCTGAAGCATTCAAAGAAAGAACACCTCAGAAACAAGTACAAGAGGTGCAGAAAATAAGAAAGTAAGCATGCCTCCGCGAGACCGGAGGGAAATAGAAGCTGCAAGGTTCAGTCATGACAAAGCTAGCAGCAAGTAATCGATAGGAAAAGAAACAGCAGAAGTATCTAATCATCAGCAGAAAAGGAAGTAGAAGAGCAACTAAAAATCAACAGAATATGCTCACCAAACAAAGGTGAGAACACAGGCGATGACAAAACTCGCCATAAGCAAAAGAAAAGTCATCCGTTTTCAATTTATTAATCATGTTACTCTTGTTCAGAATTATAGAGACTGATCAGCTCATCCAAAAGAAGAGCACCGCACCGGGGGCAAAAACCACACCGCGTACGACCTCCCAATCAAAAGCTTAAAAGAGCACCGCACCGGGGGCAAAAACCACACCGCGTACGACCTCCAACAGAATTTATTAAATTAAAGAGCATCGCACCGGTGGCACCGCCAACATCGTGTACGACCTCCAACAGAATTCATATTTTCATGCAATTTTAAGGAACAAAGGGCAAGGCCCAACAGAACATGTCATACCATAAGGCAAGTAGCAAATAAGAAAAATCAAGGAGATATGGAGCTAACAAAAATCTTTTTTTGATCTTTTATTAACTGGCATAATGTCAAATTATTAGCAGCAATAATAGAGAATAAAAATGGAAATAAGTTGCAGTTAGATCAAGAGCACCGACTTGGAGCGGTTATATGGCAAAGAGAAAGAGCAAGGGCAAGAACACCACTTGCCTTAGGTTTTGCTGGAAAAACTCTCCGAATCGCTCCCCGTTGTAGATCGGGTTACGAGAAGGCGAGAGGAGTCAAGATCTACAAGAGATCGGGCTAGAAAAGGTTAGGGTACAAAATACCTAACGAAAAAGTTTCACGAAATGGAAGGAAATTACCACGAGGACGAAGCTCTCGTCGAGAGCTTTCCGAATCTAGGCTCGGTTCGCGATTTCGACCACCGGAGCTCCGTCGGCGGCGTCCGAAAGATTCAAGAAATCTCCACCCACGTCGCTCATTTTTCTCTCTAGTTCAGACAGAATGAAGAAGAAGAAGGTGTTGGAACACGGTCTTCCGCATCTCCTAGGTTTGAGAATAACAAATCCTATGTGTGTATTTAATCTTGTGTGATCTAAGTGTGCAGGATAACAGGTCAAAATGACTCAAGGTTTACATATGGTGGTTGCCCCCGAAATTGAGCCATCAACTCCAAACTGATCACTAGAGCAGGCGATAGTGGATAGCGCCGGCGCTAGCTTGATGCACAGAAGGCTTGCTGGAATTCTTGCCTCGGATTGAAGATCTTGCCGCGCAAAGATTTTCTTAACTTGGGATAGCGCCGGCGGTAGTGGATAGCGCCGGCGGTAGCATGACTCACTTAAGGCATAGAGCAAGAGGTTGCCGCGGATGGGAGATTCTGCCGCGCAAAACGTTGCCTAATCCGGGCTAGCGCCGGCGGTAGCGCGTGGGCTATAAAAAGGACCCAAGTCCTCTCGTTTCACACATCACAACAGAGAGAGATATTTAGTGCCAGAATTCCAGAGGCTATCTTGGCCGAAAATTGATGTGTTAGCGAAGCTCTGCAAAACTTCTGAAGGAGAATCTCATCACGCCGGATCAGATCGAAGTCCGCTTCTACAACACTTATTCAACGGCGGATCTTCGTCTCCAACTTCAGAAGTCCATCTTGAGGGAGTTCTTATTTCTTTATTATTATTTCATATTCCTCTTTGTAAACGATTAGTGAAATCGCCTCGTGTTGGCGACTAGGTCTGGGTAGGACTTAGGGGGAAAATCGCCTCGTGTTGGCGACTATATCTAGGCTAGGTCTAGGGGGGCTCGAGGCCACATCCGGGGAGGGATTGGCTAGAGCGGCTTGAGGCCGAATCCGGGGAGGATAAGGCTAGGGCCACCGGTTCGTGGGGAAGCGAGTCGGGATAGAAAACCAAAAGAGTTCTTTTCGATTTTAGTTTTGATTTCTAGCTTTCATAAGAGATCATATTCTGTAATCATGTTTCTCAAGTTAATAAAATCATGTCTCTATTTTTACTTTATTTGATTAGTCTTGATCTTCTTTATTATCATATTCAAAGCTTTTTCTAAAATATTCAAAATATTTATAAAATCTTTAAAACCCTTATTCACCCCCCCCCCCCCTCTAAGGGCGCCAACCGATCCAACAAGTGGTATCAGAGCGGTTTTGTTCCAATCGGCTTAACAACCGGGAACAATGGCGTCTCATGATCTCGCTTTTCCTGAGGGTCAAGGGGTTAGTCGACCACCTCTCTTTACTGGGTCAGAGTTTAACTACTGGAAAAATACGAATGATGTGTTTTCTTATGACCATGGATGTAGAAGTATGGAACATGGTAGAAGTGCGGTACTCTCCACCTACAACTGTAGTAGGAGAGGCGACATTAGCAAAACCTAATGATAAATGGGATGACAACGATAAACTTAAGTGTAAAAATAATGCTAAAGCAATGAACGCTTTATATTGTGCTTTAAATAGGACTGAGTTTAATAGAATTTCTGCATGCACTACTGCTTATGATATTTGGAATCAATTAGAAGTAACTCACGAAGGTACATCGCAGGTGAAAGATGCAAAGCTATTTCAACTGGAATCTGAATACGAGAAATTCAGGATGGACACAGAAGAGGACATCAACTCCATGTACACTCGCTTCACAAAGATTGTCAACGCATCAAAGGCACTTGGAAAGACCTACTCCGACGGGGACTTGGTGAGGAAAATCCTTCGTTCCTTACCCCCAAGGTTCAATCCGAAGGTGACAGCCATCTCGGAGTCGCACAACTTAAGAACACTCCAGATCGAGAACCTCATTGGGAATCTCAAAACCCATGAGGTAGAACTGCAAATCCAACATGAAGAATACAACAAAGAGCCGAAGAAAAAGGCGTTGGCACTAACATCAAAGAAGGAGTGCACCGAAGAGGACGATGATGATGAAGAAGGACTCCTGGTGAAGAACTTCAAAAAGTTCATCAGGAATCCAGAAAGAAGGAACACATTCAGAAAATTCTTCCAAAAGGACACTCGACGAAAGGGATCTTCCTCTTCATCAAGGAAAGAAAAAGGAAGCGATGACGATGAAGAAAGGCCGCCTCCAGAATGCTATCACTGCAGAAAAACTGGGCACATTCGGAGCCAGTGCCCAAAATACCAAAAGGAACGGAAAGAACAAATGAAAGCAAAAGAAAAGAAGAAAGTGCTGAAGGCCGCTACTTGGGATGACTCGTCCTCTGAAGAGTCAAACGGTTCTGAGTCAAGTAGTGAGGAGGAAGCAAACTTGTGCTTGATGGCCAAAAGCGACGACGACAACACCAGTGTTCTTAGCGACACTGAGGTATATCCTCCTACCTTTGAAGAACTTTATGATAAATTAAATCATGAAAATGAATCTATTATGAAAGAAAATCGTAGGCTCACAAAGAATTTAGTCTATCTTGAAAAAAGAAAAGTTTCATGTCAAGAATGTGAGCACTCTTTATTTATGATAAAAGAACTTGAAGTTTCTCTCTCTAATGCCCTTTCACAAAACAAAATCATTACAAAAGAAAAAGGGGACTTAGAGAGAAAATTGAAAACTTCTATATTTCAAATTGAAAAGAACAAAAAAGGTTTTGAAAACAAATGTGTTATGATTGTTCAAGAAAATACATCTCTTAAAAAACAAAATCAAAAACTCAATTTAGCCATAACCAAATTCGGGATTGGTCAAAAACCCCTGGATATGCTTCTGGCTAATCAATGTTTTGGGTCTGGAAAAATCGGACTCGGATATAAAAGTGAACACTACCGCCCGACGGTAACTACTAAAGCAAGCGGTAGCTCTAAAGTTAAAAATTCTTCTAGTTTTTCTTATACACAAACACCATCCAGCAAGGGCAACATAGAAACTCAGAAAAGGGTCTCAACCCCCTTTATTTCGTGTGCAAATTGTCTTAAATTTGGACACACGTCTGGCTCTTGCAGGAATATAATAAATCAACGGTCATTAAAACAAATCTGGGTACCTAAGAAATCCACTTACTCTATGGGTGGTACCTCTTTGGTATCTGGGTCTTTACTCTCATCCTCTTTCTAGATTTGCAGGAAGGCTATGGAAACAGAAGACGTGTGGTATTTGGACTCAGGCTGCTCCAAACACATGACGGACAATAAAGCAAAATTCCTTAGCCTAGAAAAGAAGAAAGGAGGAATAGTAACGTTTGGCGACAACGGCAAAGGAAGGATCATGGGAGTTGGTACAGTGGGTAACACATCTTTTCTTATATCAAATGTGCTTTATGTGAAAGGATTAAAACACAACCTAATATCTATAAGTCAATTGTGTGATAAAGGTTTAGATGTACTTTTTGAATCTTCCACTAACCTTTGCAAGATTATTAATCCTAAAACAAAAGATGTGTTATTAACTGCACCTAGAATTCATAATGTTTACATAGTTTCATTTCATGATCTTTCTAAATCTTCTATAGAATGTTTTATAACAAAAAATGATGAATTAGAATTATGGCATAGACGCTTAGGCCACGCTAGTACAAAGCTCATCTTAAAACTAGCAAAAAGAGAATTGATTAGAGGATTGCCTAAGTTGAATGGAAATTTATCTTCATTATGCTCTCCATGCCAGAAAGGCAAATTTACTAAGACATCCTTTAAAAGTAAAAATGAAATTTCTACATCAAAACCTCTGCAATTAATTCATATGGATCTTTTTGGTCCCGTTAACACTGCAAGTCTTGGTGGTAGATTATACACTTATGTTCTCATAGATGACTATTCTAGATATTGCTGGACTCTATTTCTCTCCTCCAAATCTGATGCGTTTTGCGAATTTTCAAAACTATGTACTCGCATTCAAAATGAATTAGATTTAAAAATAAAATGCATTGGCTCAGATCATGGAGGTGAATTTGAAAATGAAAATTTTAAATCTTTTTGTGACTTGTTAGGTATTAAGCATGAGTTCTCTGCTCCACGCACACCTCAACAAAACGGTGTTGTAGAACGGAAAAATAGGACAATACAAGAACTTGCACGCACAATGCTATCTGAATATAAACTACCTAAGTATTTTTGGGCAGAAGCCGTAAGCACTGCATGCTATATAATGAATAGAGTTATGCTTCGCCCATCATTATCTCTCACACCATATGAACTCTACTATCAAAAGAAACCTAACGTATCGTCTTTTAGAGTTTTTGGATGTAAATGCTTCATTCTCAATACAAAAGACTCTTTAGGAAAATTTGACGAAAAATGCGATGAAGGAATATTTCTTGGTTATTCTTCAACTAGTAAAGCATATAGAATATTTAATAAAAGATCAAACAAGGTTGAAGAGTCAATTAATGTCAGATTTGATAAGTGTGTTCCATGTGCAGAAAAGCTCCCTACAGGTACCGATGATGAACCTTTGCCATCCTTGGAGCACGACGAAGAAGAACCATCCAAAGAGGAGGAGGAGAAGTCAAAAGAAGATGAATATGTACCTCCAAGCATTCTAAACTTCTCCAGAAATCATCCAAAGGAGCTAATCATTGGGGAACCTTCTACTGGGGTAAGAACACGATCCTCTCTTCATGAAACATTTTCAAATATTTGCTTTGTATCTGAAATTGAACCTAAAAACGTCTCCACCGCTTTAAATGACGAATTTTGGTTTTTGGCAATGAATGAAGAGTTAGGACAATTTGAAAGAAATAAAGTTTGGAATTTGGTAGAAAGACCATCTAATCATCCTATTATTGGCGTAAAATGGATTTTTAAAAATAAACTAGATGGTGAATCTAGGATTGTAAGAAATAAAGCACGCTTAGTTGCTCAAGGCTATTCACAAATCGGGGTAGATTTTGAAGAAACTTTTGCACCCGTAGCTCGCTTAGAATCTATACGAATATTTTTGGCATTTGCGAGTTTTAAAAGAATAAAATTATTTCAAATGGATGATAAAAGTGCTTTTTTAAACGGGTTTATCAAAGAAGAAATCTATGTAGAACAACCCCCCGGTTTCATAAATGAAAGATTTCTAAATCATGTTTACAAATTAGAAAAAGCGCTTTATGGTTTAAAACAAGCGCCCCGTGCCTGGTATGATCGTCTTACATCGTTTTTGTTAGAGCACGGTTATGTTATGGGAAGTGCAGACAACACACTCTTCATTAAGCATAAAAATAACAAATTAATTATTCTACAAATATATGTTGATGACATCATTTTTGGAGCCACTAATGAAGAGTTGTGTAATGAAGTAGTCTTAATAATGAAAAATGAATTTGAAATGAGTCTTGTAGGAGAACTATCATATTTTCTTGGTTTTCAAATTTCACAAAGAACTGATGGTATTTTTCTGTGTCAATCAAAATATGTCCACGATATGCTTAAACGATTTGGATTTGAAAATCTTAAACAAGCTTCTACTCCTATGAGTGCTTCTTTAAAACTAGGAAAAGATGAATCTGGAATTTCCATTGATCAAACGCTATATAGAGGAATGATAGGTTCTCTTCTTTATTTAAGTGCATCTAGACCAGATATAATGTTTGTCGTATGCTTATGTGCTCGCTTTCAAGCCAATCCAAAAGAATCTCATTTAAAAGCAGTAAAACGTATTTTTCGCTATCTAATAGGGTCATCTAAACTAGGATTATGGTACCCACATAATGACTCCTTCACACTCCACGGCTATTCCGATTCGGACTACGCCGGGTTCTCACTAGATAGAAAAAGCACTAGCGGTACGTGTCACTTTTTAGGACCCTCTTTAGTTGCTTGGTCTAGTAGAAAACAATCTTCGGTTGCACTCTCCACCACGGAGGCCGAATATATCGCACTTGGTAGTTGTTGTGCACAAGCGTTATGGATGAGCCAAACACTAGAGGACTTTGGATTTCATCTCAAAAACATAGATCTTAAATGTGACAACAAAAGTGCAATAGACCTCACATATAATCCTGTACACCATTCTAGATCCAAACACATCGACGTTCGTCATCATTTCATTAGGGATCACATTAAGAAAGAAAATGTAAAAGTAGGCTTCATTGGGACAGACTCTCAACTCGCTGACATATTCACTAAACCTCTTCCCGATGCACGATTTCGTTTATTACGACTTGAGTTAGGTGTGCTAGATCTTACAAGTTAAAACATGCTCACAAATACAAACTTCTTCACTTGTAACCATCAAAAACATCTCCTAAAAATCTGCTCTTTCAGCATGAAACTACTATTGGGACACCTAATCAGGATCAACAT
The DNA here is from genome assembly GCA_033032865.1 of Dactylorhiza incarnata. NCBI lineage: Eukaryota > Viridiplantae > Streptophyta > Magnoliopsida > Asparagales > Orchidaceae > Dactylorhiza > Dactylorhiza incarnata. The sequence continues at coordinate 1,904,360 of JAWHQI010000298.1, forward strand.
TCAAAAATTTTAAACACCTCGAAAATCGTGTATTGTATTCCGCGTTAGCGCTAGTGCCGGCGCTAGCGTGACTTTCTGATTTTCTGCATTTTTAAAATTTTGAAAAATTCCAAAAATTATGTTACTAGATATGTACTACTTGTTGTTGCACCACTAATTTTATTTAAATTTTGATAAATCAAAAACAAAACTATAAAAGACAAAATTCCAAAAATATGTTTTGCTCTTGTTTAAAGCTTTTGTCATTTACCAAAGTCAAATATAAAATTACAAAAGACAAAAACCAAAAAATATGTTTTGCTTTTATTTAAAGTTTTTTTAAAAATCAAAATACAAAAACATAAAACTTAAAAACAATCCAAAAATTTTGTATCAAGCATGATTTAAATCTATTCTTTAGAGTCTCTATAATGTTACAATTGATTCTTTCAAACTTCTTTAACATTGCTTTTATCATGCTTTGATCTATCTATTCATATGTGCATCAATAATAATTAGAAAAGTTTGTGTAGGACTAAGCTTAGCATGCCTCTAAGTATGAGTAAATGTTTTATGTTTGATAATGATATTATTTCACTCACCTTTTGGCTTAGTCTGCTTGTGCTTCTTAATCTAAGAATGCTTGCTAATATATTGTGATTGTACATAAAATTAAAATTGCACAAGTATCTTACCTACACAACATTTATTTGCACTATTAAATATTAAGAAGAGTGGTTGAATTTCTTCTTTAAAGTGTTTGCAAAATAAGTGTAATCGGAGAACTTTGTTCAAATCAAAACTCATCATAACCTTGACAAAGTCACCTCCACCAAGCACTACTTGAACCTCCTGATAAGTCTTCATAAGCATTGTGGGGTTGAGCACCTTGGATAGATTAGTAAAGTGTCTTGTGCAAACTCTTCATTTTAAAAATAAAACCTCTTCTTCTTAAGTACACCGGATCACAAAAAAAAAAAACCAAAAAAAACACAAGAATAAAATTATGTGATCCCCCAAGCACTACTTTGCACCCTGATAAGCCTTCATAAGCATTGTGTGTGCAAAGCACCTTGGTTGTTGTACATTTTATTTTGTGCTTAAAAGTGTGTGGAAGTAAAATTATTTGTGTTTTTATTGTGCACTTCACTCTATATTTGTCTTGTATTTTTGGTTAACACACTTGTTCACTTTATTCAAAATACACTTGTGCACATCATTATCTTCCATAACACTTCTTCTCATGAGTATTGGATCTTAATGCTAATTCTATACTTACTCTTTATTTATAAAATGCACTAGATAACCTAGCATGATTTCTACAATGTTTAGTTTGTTTTTGAAATTATGAACTACCATAACATTGTAGTAATCTCTCTTGTGATAATATTTATTCATGCTTGGTTTCTTCATTGGTGAAATTAACCTCTTGTTTAACCTTTGATGTACAAAACATCTTCTTTCTGAAATGAAAACTCCACTATCTTTTGAATTATCATTTCTTATACAAGATGTTTTCTTTTAAGTCTTCCGCACCTTTGCTTTTATCTTGTGTTTATGATACAAAACTCTGATTTCTGACAATATAGATACTCAAACTCTAATCTAATTCAATAAAAAGATTTCCACAACTCCTTATCTTTTCCTTCTCTCAAAGCTCGTTCATGCCTATTAACCGTATTAGTACAATTTGAAGTGGTGTCTCCTTCCCACTTTTGCTAATAACAAAAGGGGGAGAACTCACATGATAACATCTTTAACATGCTTAATTTTGTTAAGAACATATTAGGAGAGCATTCACTTAGGGGGAGCATGTATTTAGGTATTTAGGGGGAGCAATACTAAAATGCTATAATCATTATTTATCCTAAGTCATCCTTGTCACACACACACAAATATGTTTCTTTATGCTTATTTAGATTAATGCTCTGATTTATCATTAATGGATTTGTTATTATCAAAAGGGGGAGTTTGTTGGAACACGGTCTTCCGCATCTACTAGGTTTGAGAATAACAAATCCTATGTGTGTATTTAATCTTGTGTGATCTAAGTGTACAGGATAACAGGTCAAAATGACTCAAGGTTTACATATGGTGGTTTCCCCCGAAATTGAGCCATCAACTCCAAACTGATCACTAGCGCAGGCGATAGTGGATAGCGCCGGCGCTAGCTCGATGCACAGAAGGCTTGCTGGAATTGTTGCCTCGGATTGAAGATCTTGCCGCGCAAAGAGTTTCTTAACTTGGGATAGCGCCGGCGGTAGTGGATAGCGCCGGCGGTAGTGGATAGCGCCGGCGGTAGCATGACTCACTTAAGGCATAGAGCAAGAGGTTGCCGCGGATGGGAGATTCTGCCGCGCAAAACGTTGCCTAATCCGGGCTAGCACCGGCGGTAGCGCTAGCGCCGGCGGTAGCGCGTGGGCTATAAGAAGGACCCAAGTCCTCTCGTTTCACACATCACATCAGAGAGAGATATTGAGTGCCAGAATTCCAGAGGCTATCTTGGCCGAAAGTTGATGTGCTAGCGAAGCTCTGCAAAACTTCTGAAGGAGAATCTCGTCACGCCGGATCAGATCGAAGTCCCCTTCTACAACGCTTATTCAACGGCGGATCTTCGTCTCCAACTTCTGAAGTCCATCTTGAGGGAGTTCTTATTTCTTTATTATTATTTCATATTCCTCTTTGTAAACGATTAGTGAAATCGCCTCGTGTTGGCGACTAGGTCTGGGTAGGACTTAGGGGGAAAATCGCCTCGTGTTGGCGACTAGATCTAGGCTAGGTCTAGGGGGGCTCGAGGCCACATCCGGGGAGGGATTAGCTAGAGCGGCTTGAGGCCGAATCCGGGGAGGATAAGGCTAGGGCCACCGGTTCGTGGGGAAGTGAGTCGGGATAGAAAACCAAAAGAGTTCTTTTCGATTTTAGCTTTGATTTCTAGCTTTCATAAGAGATCATATTCTGTAATCATGTTTCTCAAGTTAATAAAATCATGTCTCTATTTTTACTTTATTTGATTAGTCTTGATCTTCTTCATTATCATATTCAAAGCTTTTTCTAAAATATTCAAAATATTTATAAAATCTTTAAAACCCTTATTCACCCCCCCCCCCCTCTAAGGGCGCCTACCGATCCAACAGAAGGGGCTGGGTTTACTTTCTTTTATATGACATAACAAAATTTTAATAATAATAATAATATCATTATTATTATTATTAATAGAAGGATTAATAATAATAATATCATTATTATTAATAGAAGGATTAATAATAATAATATCATTATTATTATTATTAATAGAAGGGGCTAAAGTCGAACGGTTAAATTTTCCGAGCAGTAGATTTGTCGAACGGAGCTTAATTTGACGAGCGACCAAATTTCGTCGAACGGGGGAAAGCTGGTTTGTTGAAGGGAGGTCGACGAATGAAATGGGCTAATTAAAACGTCGAGCTCAATATATATATATATATGTATATATATACATATTGTCGAGCTCATAGAGGGGGGGGGGTGGGGGGGGGGGGGGGCGACGAATTGCACGCTGATTTGCTGAACAGAATGGAGGGGAAGGGGGTCGACGAACGACATGCTGAAAACGTGTATATATATATATATAATATGTTTAATAATATATATATGCAGGGTCGACGAAAGCATTGAGGAGGTCGACGAACGGCATCTTGGCATGAAAGTATATATATCTATGTAAGTAATAATAATAATAATAATATTATTATTATTATTATTTTGTCACCAAAATTTAAACGGACTCCGAATCCAACGAAAATTTCGCCTAAGGTGAACGGCGGCGCTATGAATCCAACGAAGAAGTTGGAATCAAAATCCGACGTGCCGTTTCCGAGATATCAATGGTGGAAGTTACGGCGAACTTTAAATACACACAAAACTTCTAAAATGCGCCGAGGCTCCAAAATGGCTCGGATCGCGACGAAACTTGATAGGCAAGTCTAAAATTAAATAATCTAATTTCCTAACGTAAAATTTTCCAATTTCGTGTCGTCGCAAAATTTGGTCGACTTGATCCAAACGGATGCGAAAACGCGCAAACGGCGACGCGCCGCTAACTCGACGTTAAAAGTAACGCCCCGACGTCATAAACACGTCATCACTGGATTAAAATAATTGCCGGAAAATTAGGGGCGTTACAGCTGCTGTTCATGATTTTCTTCCTGCTCCCTGAAAGAGAAGAAGAAACCGAGAGAAGAAGATAGCTCCTCCACCAGAAGGGGAAAGGTGATCTTCCATCACTCTATTGAAGAGGAAGATCAAGTTGTGGCTGTAATCAACATCTTCAGCTACAGGAAGCACAGTTTGTGCAGGATCTACAAGAGAGTACCTCTACTGTAGAATAATTCTAAATCAATTTTCTGTAGGACATCTTGCCTGAGCTGTAAGACCATCTGGTTTGAGTTTGTAGGAACCTGAGGGTTCTGAGTTGTAGGGCTGAAGGCCTGAGTGTAGGATCAGGAGCTGGTCTGAGTTGTAGGGCTTCATTGCCTGAGTTGTAGGAGGAGGAATCCTCTGAGTTGTAGGACCTGCTGAGGTCTGAGCTGTAGGATCAGGAGCTAATCTAAGGTGGGGCTGTTTAGCCTGAGGTAGGACCTGTTGTGGTCTGAGTTGTAGGACATGCTGAGGTCTGAGCTGTAGGATCAGGAGCTGATCTGAGGTAGGGCTGTTTAGCCTGAGGTAGGACCTGTTGTGGTCTGAGTTGTAGGACCTACTGAGGTCTGAGCTGTAGGATCAGGAGCTGATCTGAGTTGTAGGGCTGCTGTGCCTGAGGTAGGGTTTGAGAAAACCTGAGAGATCCTAAGGGATCTGTGTTGTAAGCTCTTTTGAGCCGAGTTTGGAGGAGTTGGCCTTGTCTAACACATTGTTAGAAAGGTGAAGGGGGAAAGAGGACTACTCAAGACACCCTGTCTTGAGGAACCTCTATACATACTTGTGTGCTTTCTGTGTGGTTGATCTTTTGCTTAAACCAGAAATCAGAAATAAGCTAGGGTGCTTAGAGGAAAATCAAAAAGACCTATTCACCACCCCCCCCCCCCCCCCCCGCCCCTCTAGGTGATTTAGACTACAAACCTAATATTCTTTCAAAAACAAGCAGAGGAAGGAGCACAAGAAGAAATCCTTCCTGAGAAAGGATAAGAGAGGAGGGAAAGGTTTCATAGCTGAGACCTGGAGTGATTCAAATTTTGAATCAAACTCCTCCTCATCTGATGGTGATGAAGATGGTGGACTAGAAGAAGCCAGTTTAATGGCGCTGGGAAATTCCACTAATGAAACTAAGGTATGCATTTTTGAAGACTTTGACTTTTCTTCACCGGATTTTAAAGAATGCTTTAAAGAGTTTTGCTAAGATTACATTAACTATCAAAAGGAACTTGAAATAATCAAATCTGAACTAGAAGCTCTTAGTAAAGATCCTTTATTCTCAGTTAACTGTGATCTGAAATGTGAACTATTTAAGAAAGAAAAAGAAATAAATTCCTTAGATAATGAAAATTCAGACCTAAGGAAAGAACTCTCAAAGGCAAAAGCCTTTGAAGACTCCCTAAATGGAAGGAGCCAAAAGATCAAAGATATCTCACAAAATCTTTCCAAGAGATTTGATCATCTTGATCAGGAATCACAATCATTCACTGGCAAACATGCTTGTGATAAACCAGTAGCATCTTTTAGATCTAGACCTAATAATTTTTCAGAATCATGTGAAGAACCTGAGAAAAATAACCCTAATAAACTCACCACATTTAATATGGTAGACAGTAGTGATGAACCAGGAATCCTAGGCGAATAATGCTTAGAAAATTTAGATTTGAAGAATGATTGTGCTACATGCAGAAGTTATAAAATTGAAATAGAAGAGATGGATGAAACATTTGAGGAGTATATAAGTGATTATCAAGCTCATATTGACTCGGTCTTTTCCACTCTTAAAATAGCACAAATGCCTACAATAAAGCTAGACATGATTTAATGATAAGAATGATAAATTAAGATCAGAAATCAACTTGCTTAAGAAAATTATAAATTCAAATTCACAAACACTGAATGATATGAATCATACGTCGAATAGAACTCGACGCAATTTTAGGAATGCATCGAATGCATCTCGACGAACTCCAACATATGCGTCGACATCATCTCGAAGCAACTATATGGGTGCGTCGATTTACACTCAACACAACCAATACCATACTTTGAATGATTATCGACGGGACTATGCAGATACGTCGAATTTCACCCGACGCAACTCTAAATCTCCGTCGATTTCTTTTCGACGCATATTTTCAACACAAAATAACCAAACATCAAAACCTTCTTTTTCTTCTATTCCAAGATGTTTTTGCTGCTCCAAACAAGGAAATATTGCTAAATTTTGCTGGCATAACAATGCATCACTTTTTCACCTAAGGGACAACAATGGAAGACTATCTCATTCTTTCAGATCTCCATATGATGATAGAAGAAAGAGACCCCAGCATGAGAGGGTCTTTACTAATGTTTAAATTAAATTTGCAGAAGGAAGGCTGTTCAACCACAAACCAGCAGTGGTATCTGTACAGTGGACGCTCCATGCATATGACTGGAGCAAAAGATTTGCTGGAAAATTTCAAGCCAAGGAAGGGCCCAAGGTAATTTTTGGGAACACCCAGTCTATAACGGTCCAGGCCCACCAACACGGGACCCAGCTGGACCACCAGCACCCTCCCGGCCCAGGACCGCCAACACGGGACCCAGCTGGCACCAGAAGGGTTCAGCCTAACCAGATGGTCTGCAGACCATGCACCCCAACCCCTCTCTGTCCCACCACAGGGCACAATGGGTTGTTGCAGACCGCAGTCCCCCTTTGATGAGAATTGAGTCAGTTAAGCAGCAACGCGTGGACTTCCCAGGAGGTCACCCATCCTAGAATTGCTCCCATCCGAGCACGCTTAACTATAGAGTTCTTTCACTTCTCATCACGCTTAACTATAGAGTTCTTTGCGGTGACACCGTCACTCGGGAAGGTCGCCACTACAAAACGCCGATCCTGCCGGCCAAGTCGATCATGAGGTACATTAAAGAAGACAAGTCCACAGAATCAACATGAATATAAATGTCCACATGATATAACCGAATAAAAGATAACAAGGGTTACAATAATAAAGGGCTCATGCCCTATACATCATATCCTCACTACAAGATCACTCGCAGAAGCTAACTACTAATCACTCACTGATCCTGAATCTTGTGCTCCTGTACTAGACTGGTCCGCCTCCGTCTGCACCGGCCTTTGGTGTTGATGCATTTCCTCGATCTCCTAAAATTATATGGTCCACCGACCATTAGTCAAAAAGACTAAGCAAATCCCCCACCTCTCCCCTAGTGACTCCTAGGCACCGAGCGGGAGGACGAAGCGGAGGTAAACAAAGGGGTAAACAAATGCAGGTGACAGGGAAACTAGCTATGGAAAGATCTACCACTACACAAGTGTGTATATATAATAAACTGAAGTAGTAAGCAAAGTAAGGTGCGAACAGGTAAAGTAATCAGGGGTACAAAGATAAGTATAAGAAATTAACAATTGATTTATAGGAATGTACACACAAACCTATACACCATGGGGTCGTTTAGCAAGGCCTACCGTATAAGAAGTCCCATAACCGACTTAACGTTAGGGGTAGGTTGAAATGCAATGTTTTATGCTATGACATGCAAGGTATGCTGTTATGTTATGTTCATACAAGTGCAACTCACTCACTACGACTCTATGCGCATAGACCTTTAGTTCCCCCCTTTTGGAGTGAGCTAGACTCCCAGGATACTCCCGTAGTGGCAAACGGAAGTGGTGGGTTGGGCCTCGCCCACTTCTAGGTTGGTATTCACACTACCTAACCTATACCTATCGTACGCCTCAACGCAAAACCCGCGGAGCATCTGCGTACTCTTACTGGCTGGACCACCAGACTATCATGGCTAAGTGTAAATACCACACTTGCCGAGTCAACGTATTGACGTCGGTGTGAACGACCACCAATACCAAAGACCCACCACCTTCAGTGCACATGCAACATGTTCTACTACCTACCTCCGAGCCATAAGCTCCCCGGGCTAACCTGCCGGCCATCAAAAACCATCTCTGAGTCATAAGCTCACCGGACTAACCAGTCCGCTCTTACAACTACCGAGCCTACAGCTCGTAGCACTAAACCAACTAACCTGTCGTAACCACGGGGTGTGGGTGTGTGTATTATTAAGTTATTCTTGTATAACATTTTACTCTTACAGTTTATGGTTAATCTTGGACTTCCCGAGGGTTACCCTGTAAGGGGCTCGCTACGGTACTAGGAACCGAAATGGGATGACACCCCAAAGTTCCCTTTCTCAAGACACTTAGTGTTGTTGGTATCTACCCATAAGAACACCCTCTTGTTATTACAATTGAATTAACCCTAGGTGACTCATGACTTTCCAAGATGATCCTTCGTCAATCCCGAGCACCACTTTACCCTCAACACACCAAGCACACTTTACCATCTATAATCCTTCTTGTTGACCATCATACCTTCTCAACCAAACTAAGTAAACCTCATACCTCCCATCCCTCCTAAGGATCCACTTGATTCTCAAATTTCACAGTTTTACTATACGTAGACCAAACTAATTATATGAGGCTCACAACTATAGGTACTCCAAATATTCATCCAAATGACCCAAGCTATTTACTGGAGGTCTATCATGCTGTTATAAGATTAATTCCAGAGAATCGTATTTTTCCCAACATTATTAATATTTAAAGCAATTTTCCAAAATACAACCTCCTAAGGTTTGAACTACAAGTGCACTTTTCTGACTTCCAATGCCTACTAAATTTTTTACAGAAATCAAGGGTACATAGTAATCTGTAAATATGAATTTTCATGATTTTCCAGCAAGGTTTACAATTATTAAAAATTTCAAAACCCATTAATTTTCAATTATTTCCAAAGGAGGTACCCTCATATGAACTCCAAACCTTATGTAAATTTTTTCAGAGGTGATTCATACTACAATATTCAGCCCTACAAAACTTGACCACATTCCATAGAGGTTACATTTGTATTTTCCACAAAGGTCATATTTGCAATTAATTCCAATTTGAACTAGAAGTACCAAAAATATCAATCCAAAAATTATGAGAAAATTACTGTGGGTTCATAATGGTATGAAATGACATCCAGCAAAGTTTCATAAAATTACAGAAAACTAACACCCTAAAATTAATCATCCCAAAAATTGACAACAATACGAATAATTATAATTTGGACCTCCAAAGGTCTTCCAATGGTTCTAATAGAATCTCCAGGGATTGATAACATCAAAACTAAGTTGGTGACAGAAGTTGGTTAATCCCTAGGTATTAATCTTTCCTAAAACCCAAAAACCTAAATATTTACAAATCTACCCAAAGATTTATTCCCTAGGGTTAACAACTCCAAACCTCACCAATTTCTCATAGGAGGACTATCTGGTCACCATGACCATCTCCCCAAAATTTTAGGTCAAACCATAAGGTTTGACCACTCTTCCTTCATTGACCTCTAAATGCACCCCTTAGGGTTTACCCTAGGATTAGGGTCCATACATCCCCAAATCCACCCAAACTTCTTGTGAGGGTGTTATATCACTCATAGAACTCAGATGAGTTTATTACACTCCTCTCCAAGGACAAACACCCCCATTTCCTTTACAACCCTAAAAAATCCCCACTAATGGACCCACCCTAGGGTTCTAGGGCTACCCTACACCAAACCACCCCAAACTCCATTGGAGGGTGTGTTATGCCCTAAAAGGTCAGTGGCCAAAATATCAGCCTCTGTTGAGGTGATTTGACCACTCAAAATACCAAGGGGGTGATTTACCCTAAATAGCCCTTTATGGGCCAAACTAGGGCTGAGTAAAATCCTAACCAGAACACCTCCAAATGATGTGAAATTTTAACCAGGTGTTTATCATGACCCTAAGAACACCCCACCAAAATTTGGTGGAGTTTGGAGGTCATTTGACCCTCCAAATAATTTATACATTGATTATTAAATTTTTACAATAACTTTAGGAAAATATTCTCCACAAATTCTGATTTTTGGGTATGTACTATATATACATAAGAATAACCTACACCCCAAATTTCAAGTCATTTGGAGTTCTGGATTGATGTGGGCATCCAGATCAATCTCTGGTCAGCCATATGGACAGTCCCCACCAAAATGAGTGCTGTGACCTAACCAGGGCTCCAAACCGAGTGATCTCAATTTTGTAATAAACTAGACATCAAGGGCTACAACATTGGTGTTGAACACTTTTTCGTTTGAAGGGCCTAAGTATTTTTAATATTTAATTCAAAATGCTGCCAGAAATGTGACAAAATACACATAATAACCCTTTCATTTCATTCATATGAATGATTCCTGCACGAATCCTGAAGCGTCTTGGACGACATCGGGTCATCTTCTCCAGTGAATCGACGGCTGCGATAGCCCGCGCCTGGGCCGCCTTCAACCTCGATTTCCCGGCCACCCTCACATCCCCCGGCCGGCAAGTGCCACCACCACCTCCGTTGAGGTGGTGGCCGGTGATAGGAGGTCGTTTGCCGGCCGGTGGTGGCCGGAGTGGGGGTTTCGGGGAGGGGAAAGTGCTCGAAAACGAGCACCTTTGAGTGCACGATTCGAGCCCGTTTGAACTCGAATCAAGACCCAGATAGATTAAGATCTAAGCACTGAGAGGGAGGAGGAGGATCGGACCTGTGTGGGGGCCTGGTGGCGCGTGCTCCGGCGGTTGGCCATGGTCGGTGGTGGAGCTTTTGGTGCCATGCCGATCTATCCTTCCTCTGCCAGATTTTCTCTGGAATCTTGGGGGTTTCACTCCTCTCCGACCTCTGAAGGTGTTTATGAGGTTAATTGGGGAGGGGAAGAGCCATGGCATGAATTGCCATTATCACCATTAATGGTGATTTCGGCCACCTCTAATTCCCCTTTGATTCAGCCCCCCTCAGCCCTGGAAAATCCTTGGATTCACTTGTAACTGACAGGGGAGATGAATGATCATCAATTGGGGGAGGATTGAGGGGTCAAAGCATTCAATCTCCATGAATGCCCCTTCTCTCTCTCTCCAATTTGGGGCTTTCTCTCTCCTAGCCGAATTCATTCAAATTGAATGGCCAAGTCAGCCACTTACAATCACCACTAGGTGGTGGACCACACCAATTGGGTTTAGCCCAAGTGGATGGGGTTTAATTTGGAGAAATTGGGTTATTCTGACCAAATTAAGGACAAGGTTGACTTTGGTCAAATTGACTAATTGGGTGACCCTAGGATGGGGCTTTTGGGTCCATTGGACTCCAAATTGAATTTAGAAACTACTGGTGGGGTCAATTTGGTCACATGAGCCTTAGTTGACCCAATATAAGTTGATTTGACCAAAACAGGCTAAGTTGACTTTGGTCAAATTGAGCCCTAGGGTTGACCCAGTCTTGGGGCTTTTTGTTCCACTGGGTCCCCTATGATATTGTAACACTATGGGTAGGGTCAATTTAATATGGTGGTGGTCAATTAGGGCACTTAGCGAAGAATTGCCATTTTGACCTAAAAAGGGCATTTTGGTCAATTTGCACCACTGGGGGTCTCATGATGGGGATTTTAGGCCTACTAGGTCTCTTATGGTATTTTATACCTAAATTTGTGGTCAATTTGGCATGGTGAAGGTCAATTGACTCTAATTAGGCTATTTTGACTAATTTGGGGTTATGGTTGACTTTGGTCAATTTGGTCTCTTTGTTTGACCCCAATGGGCCCTTGGTGCCCTAAGGGGACCCATAATGGGTTAGGGATACTATGGTGGGGTCAAATGGTCAAGTTGATGCCCCTAGGTCAAACCCCAGGTAGGGTAGCTGCAATTTACTATTTGCAGACCAAGGCACTTTCAACCCTAATTTTGCCTAAGCTAAAGGGATATCTACACCATCAAGGCCTTGTCATGACCTTGTCATGACAGATTCACCTGGGGGGTCTAGCTGTCTGGGGGATATTACAAATTCCAATAAACAAAAAAATAATTTCGTCCTCGAAATTCAGGTTAGGCTTGCGGCGGTTTTCACCGAGAGTGCCTAAACGTAACATCCCCTAAGAATTGAAGCTATTCCTGGCTCGAAGAGCACCGACTATCTATGCCACACCAGCTCTAGTGGCTCCAAGTTGTGCTCCTCCTGACCCCAATTTTACCACATGTCTTAGCCTTGGAATCTTCTTGCGCCGCAAGACTCGCACCGTCGTATCATCTATCTTGACCGGGGTGACCTTGCAACCTTGGTCAATTTATCCTCAAACTTCCACTCTAACCTGGGCAGACTCTTATGCCTCTAGAGTTTTCTTCTCACAATCAAATTCTTACTCTTCAGGTACGCCCGAGTAATCAATCGTCTCTACTCTACAACATTTCCAGCTCTTACCATTGATGGAACTAATCAAATCATCTAGCGTCCTAACCATCCTTAAATATTAATGGGGGTGCACTTGTGAACCTTTATGAGTATATGCTAACCAATCATAACCGTAGGATGACTCCCGATCATTTCTACATGGAGTTTGATTCACAAGGTATATGGGTACAGTTTATTGAAACCATAAGATTTTTCACAAGTCAATTTCATCAAGGAAATATCATCTCGTTTATTTCACCAAATTTCTTTCACTTCAACTTGTACTAATCTTGATCACTTTGAAATGGTCCAAAGCAAGATAAACTTAGATCATTCTTACCATACTGAAATCAAACACTATATTCTAAATCCAACAAGTCGTCGACTAAGATCTCTGGTTACTCATCATCATAGCTCCCAAGGTATAGGAGCTATTATAGTAGTTAAAATCTTTTACCATAACGATTCATGAGTTAATCACTTCTGAATGGCCCAAACTACCAGAACTTTCAAATATAACTACAACTTGTATGACCGAGTTTCCGTCCTCAACCTCTAGACTAGGACATCGACATCCCTAAGTGATTAATCCTGGCGACTTTACATTTCCAATGATTCAACTAAGGTCAAGTTGTTGTTTGATCAAAGATGTTTATCCATTGCCCTAGTAAAACTAAGGATCATTATTCCGAACATACTGTTACACCATCTCATCTTCTTCCAAGTAACATTGAGTAAGATCGACTTCAAAATCATAGTGTTCATGACACAAAAATTTCTAACTTAAGTCTAAGGGAAATCCAAGTCCGTCGTTAATTTGCCCAATAAACAAAATGTACGCCCCAATAAACAAAAGATAAGCCCCAATAAACAAAAGGTAAGCCACCCTCTATTTTGGGCTAAGTATCTTCAATATTACCAAGTTATATTCATCCCGAGTATGCAAACAATTCTTAGGGCACACAACCTTAGACTTGGGGTTCTATCTTGAGGCTCATTGATATAGTCCACACCTTAGACTCTTCTAGGTACCTTCTACGCAACCTTAACAGGGTCAATATTTGACCTAATCTCAAACGGGTCTCTTCTGAACTTGAATTCTTATCCAACCCTCGGTGTTTGTCGTGGTGGTTGTCTCAATGTAATCATGTCACCGATATGAGGGTTGAGTCTACAAGTCTCATACCATTCTGCTTATGTGTCAATCTCTCTATCTCTAGCCTCTTTTGGGTATCCTCGTACCTTCACCAAAAGTTATACTTACGGTCTATTTCAGACTAGGTCATGGTATAGATTGTCAAGGTAAGTCACGTATCCTAGTGGGGTTGAGTCTAACTCGTTGACTAAAGGACTATCTAACGAGATCTTTGCAGCCGGAGGTATTCCCTGTAGGGGGCAGGGTTCGCCGCAGGCTATAAAAGAAAACTTATCAAAAAGATTCAGTTAAAAGTGGACTTTTTCATGTGATTTCCCCATATGGGCACACCACTGCTTCCGCTGCTTAGTTTGTCCTCAAACTAAACTCGCGCGGCGTGGCCCAGGGTTTGTGGACTTCTTTTCTTCGGATCGAGGTTTGCCTTTGATACCACTTGTAAGACCCCATTTTTTTTTCTTTTCAGACACCGGGTCTTAGTCCCAGAACCGCCGCTTTGCGGTGACACCTTCACTCGGGAAGGTCGCCACTACAAAACGCCAATCCTGCCGGCCAAGTCGATCATGAAGAAAGGTACATTAAATAAGACAAGTCCACAGAATCAACATGAATATAAATGTCCACATGATATAACCAAATAAAAGATAACAAGGGTTACAATAATAAAGGGCTCATGCCCTGTACATCATATCCTCACTACAAGATCACTCGCGGAAGCTAACTACTAATCACTCACTGATCCTGAATCCTGTGCTCCTGTACTAGACTGGTCCGCCTCCGTCTGCACCGGCCTCTGGTGTTGTTGCGTTTCCTCGATCTCCTAAAATGATATGGTCCACCGACCGTTAGTCAAAAAGACTAAGCCAATCCCCCACCTCTCCCCCAGTGACTCCTAGGCACCGAGCGGGAGGACGAAGCGGAGGTAAACAAAGGGGTAAACAAATGCAGGTGACAGGGAAACTAGTTATGGAAAGATCTACCACTACACAAGTGTGTATATATAATAAACTGAAGTAGTAAGCAAAGTAAGGTGCGAACAGGTAAAGTAATCAGGGGTACAAAGATAAGTATAAGAAATTAACCATTGATTTATAGGAATGTACATACAAACCTATAGACCATGGGGTCGTTTAGCAAGGCCTACCGTATAAGAAGTCCCATAACCGACTTATACATTAGGGGTAGGTTGAAATGCAATGTTTTATGATATGACATGCAAGGTATGATGTTATGTTATGTTCATACAAGTGCAACTCACTCACTACGACTCTATGCGCATAGACCTTTAGTTCCCCCTTTTTGGAGCGAGCTAGACTCCTAGGATACTCCCGTAGTGGCAAACGGAAGCGGTGGGTTGGGCCTCGCCCACCTCTAGGTTGGTATTCACACTACCTAACCTAGACCTATCGTACGCCTCAACGCAAAACCCGCGGAGCATCTGCGTACTCTTACTGGCTGGACCACCAGACTTTCATGGCTAAGTGTATATACCACACTTGCCGAGTCAACGTATTGACGTCGGTGTGAACGACCGCCAATACCGAAGACCCACCACCTTCAGTGCACATGAACATGTTCTACTACCTACCTCCGAGCCATAAGCTCCCCGGGCTAACCTGCCCGCCATCAACAACCATCTCTAAGTCACAAGCTCACCGGACTAACCAGTCCGCTCTTACAACTACCGAGCCTACAACTCGTAGCACCAAACCAACTAACCTGTCGTAACCACAGGGTGTGGGTGTGTGTATTATTAAGTTATTCTTGTATAACATTTTACTCTTACAATTTATGGTTAATCTTGGACTTCCCGAGGGTTACCCTATAAGGGGCTCGCTACGGTACTAGGAACCGAAATGGGATGACACCCCAAAGTTCCCTTTCTCAAGACACGTAGTGTTGTTGGTATCTACCCATAAGAACACCCTCTTGTTATTACAATTGAATTAACCCTAGGTGACTCATGACTTTCCAAGACGATCCTTCGTCAATCCCGATCACCACTTTACCCTCAACACACCAAGCACACTTTACCATCTATAATCCTTCTTGTTGACCATCATACCTTCTCAACCAAACTAGGTAAACCTCATACCTCCCATCCCTCCTAAGGATCCACTTGATTCTCAAATTTCACAGTTTTACTATACGCAGACCAAACTAATTATATGAGGCTCACAACTATAGGTACTCCAAATATTCATCCAAATGACCCAAGCTATTTACTGGAGGTCTACCATGCTGTTATAAGATTAATTCCAGAGAATCGTAATTTTTCCAACATTATTAATATTTAAAGCAATTTTCCAAAAATACAACCTCCTAAGGTTTGAACTACAAGTGCACTTTTCTGACTTCCAATGCCAACTAAAATTTTTACATAAATCAAGGGTACCTAGTAATCTGTAAATATGAATTTTCATGATTTTACAGCAAGGTTTACAATTATTAAAAATTCCAAAACTCATTAATTTTCAATTATTTCCAAAGGAGGTACCCTCATATGAACTCCAAACCTTATGTAAATTTTTTCAGAGGTGATTCATACTAAAATATTCAGCCCTACAAAACTTGACCACATTCCATAGAGGTTACATTTGTAATTTCCACAAAGGTCATATTTGCAATTAATTCCAAATTGAACTAGAAGTACCAAAAATATCAATCCAAAAATTATGGGAAAATTTCTGTGGGTTCATAATGGTATGAAATGACATCCAGCAAAGTTTCATAAAATTACAGAAAACTAACACCCTAAAATTAATCATCCTAAAAATTGCCAACAATACAAATAATTATAATTTGGACCTCCAAAGGACTTCCAATGGTTCTAATAGAATCTCCAGGGATTGATAACATCAAAACTAAGTTGGTGACAGAAGTTGGTTAATCCCTAGGTATTAATCTTTCCTAAAACCCAAAAACCTATTTATTTATAAATCTACCCAAGGATTTATTCCCTAGGGTTGGCAACTCCAAACCCCACCAATTTCTCATAGGAGGACTCTCTGGTCACCATGACCATCTCCCCAAAATTAAGGTCAAACCATAAGGTTTGACCACTCTTCCTTCATTGACCTCTAAATGCACCCCTTAGGGTTTACCCTAGGATTAGGGTCCATACATCCCCAAATCCACCCAAACTTCTTGTGAGGGTGTTATATCACTCATAGAACTCAGATGAGTTTATTACACTCCTCTCCAAGGACAAACACCCCCATTTCCTTTACAACCCTAAAAAATCCCCACTAATGGACCCACCCTAGGGTTGAGTAAAATCCTAACCAGAACACCTCCAAATGAGGTGAAATTTTAACCAGGTGTTTATCATGACCCTAAGAACACCCCACCAAAATTTGGTGGAGTTTGGAGGTCATTTGACCCTCCAAATAATTTATACATTGATTATTAAATTTTTACAAAAACTTTAGGAAAATATTCTCGAAAAATTCTGATTTTTGGGTATGTCCTATATATACATAAGAATAGCCTACACCCCAAATTTCAAGCCATTTGGAGTTTTGTATTGATGTGGGCATCCAAATCAATCTCTGGTCAGCCCTATGGACAGTCCCCATCAAAATGAGTGGTGTGACCAAACCAGGGCTCCAAACCGAGTGATCTCAATTTTGTAATAAACTAGACATCAAGGGATACAACATTGGTGTTGAACACTTTTTCGTTTGAAGGGCCTAAGTATTTTTAATATCTAATTCAAAATGCTGCCAGAAATGTGACAAAATACACATAATAAGCCATTCATTTCATTCATATGAATGATTCCTGCACGAATCTTGAAGCGGCTTGAATGGCATCGGGTCATATTCTCCAGTGAATTGACGGTTGCGATAGCCCGCGCCTGGGCCTCCTTCAACCTCGATTTCCCGGCCACCCTCACATCCCCCGGCCGGCAAGTGCCACCACCACCTCCGTTGAGGTGGTGGCCGGCGATAGGAGGTCGTTTGCCGGCCGGTGGTGGCCGGAGTAGGGGTTTCGGGGAGGGGAAAAGTGCTAAAAAACGAGCACCTTTGATTGCACGATTCGAGCCCGTTTGAACTCGAATCAAGACCCAGATAGATTAAGATCTAAGCACTGAGAGGGAGGAGGAGGATCCGACCTGTGTGGGGGTCTGGTGGCGCGTGCTCCAGCGGTTGGCCATGGCCGGTGGTGGAGCTTTTGGTGCCATGCCGATCTAGCCTTCCTCTGCCCGATTTTCTTTGGAATCTTGGGGGTTTCACTCCTCTCCGACCTCTGAAGGTGTTTATGAGGTTAATTGGGGGAGGGGAAGAGCCATGGCATGAATTGCCATTATCACCATTAATGGTGATTTCGGCCACCTCTAATTCCCCTTTGATTCAGCCCCCCTCAGCCCTGGAAAACCCTTGGATTCACTTGTAACTGACAGGGGAGATGAATGATCATCAATTGGGGGAGGATTGAGGGGTCAAAGCATTCAATCTCCATGAATGCCCCTTCTCTCTCTCTCCAATTTGGGGCTTTCTCTCTCCTGGCCAAATTCATTCAAATTGAATGGCCAAGTTAGCCACTTACAATCACCACTAGGTGGTGGACCACACCAATTGGGTTTAGCCCAAGTGGATGGGGTTTAATTTGGAGAAATTGGGTTATTTTGACCAAATTAAGGACAAGGTTGACTTTGGTCAAATTGACTAATTGGGTGACCCTAGAATGGGGCTTTTGGGTCCATTGGACTCCAAATTGAATTTAGAAACTACTGGTGGGGTCAATTTGGTCACATGAGCCTTAGTTGACCCAATATAAGTTGATTTGACCAAAATAGGCTAAGTTGACTTTGGTCAAATTGAGCCCTAGGGTTGACCCAGTCATGGGGCTTTTTATACCACTGGGTCAGAACACTGCGGGCCAACGTTGGAACCTGGGCCAGCATCAATTTAATGCTCAAGCGTCCGGAAGCCAACAAAGGCCGCCTCAGCCAGTATATAATCAAGGCGCTCCGGTGCAGCGCAAGAGTGCGTTAGAAGAGATGATGGAGAAATTTGTTTATGTGTCCCAAGCAAATATTGCCAATCAAACGGCCTCGATGAGGAACTTGGAAATGCAACTGGGTCAATTGGCTCAAGTGCTTTCTGATCGTACTCAAGGTGCTCTTCCTAGCACAACGGAGAAGAATCCATGTGAGTAAGGAAAAAGCATAACCGAGACGGATGGATGCCATGAGGGCGAGTTGATTGTGAAATGTCAAATTAATAGCATTGAAACCACCGCTCTGTGCAACACCGGATCATTGCGCAACATGCTTGCATTGCAAGATGTTGAAAATCTGAACTTGAAAATCAATAACGATGATCGGAAGTCACTTCCTGGCTAAAGGAATGGTGGTGGAGATGGAAGGAGAAGTTAAGGATGTTGAGGTAATCATAGATGGAACTTCAGTTATCACGAACTTCCAAGTCTTGGGCCCCATGGAAAATAACTCCATGCCTTTTTTGGGTGTCCCATTCTTGAAGGAGAGTTGTGCCATCATTCACATTCCCAGTGGGTGTGTAACCTTGTCACCCAAAATGACACACCACACTCACCCTTCTATAATAACCAACGACATCAGTTTTATGCCCGTTATTTCCAATGAGCTTGTTAGTGAGCCGATTGCAGTTGTGGACGAAAGTAGAAATATGATAAATACTGAGTTAGAGAAGGAAGGAGAGGAGATAGCCAAGAATTACACGATGGAGGCAGAGAATGATGAGAACAAGGGCGGCGAGGCCGCAAAAGTAGAAGTTACCATGGCCAGTACGACCACAAACATTTTGAATAATTATGCTAAAACAGGAGTCAATTGTAAACATTTAAAACAGGTCTGTTGGATAGATCTGTCACCCACAGGGGGTGAAGGAATGAATCCCTTAGTTGCTCCGAGACCGATAGACATTGATCATGATTGAGCCCATATTGCTCGTTGGAGCTTTCCTACTGTGGAGAAATTGAAGCAAAATGAATTATTACGCGCAACACGCTTTACTGCCCCCGGCAGGAGAAGGAAGAGGATAGGAGCAAGGGAGAGAAATCTCCTTTCTGCCCTAAAGCCTTCACCTCCTTCCCGTCTCGTGTGGCTGGGGAGAATCATCACAAATCAGCCTACAGCTGAGCCGTGATGGAGTCTCCGGGATTATGTGTAACACCCCCAGTTTTTCATTAATTAATTACAGGCCGTTGTGACGTAATTTTAGCATAAGGGCATTACGTCAACCCTTCGAGTTTAGTTTTGAGCCTTAACTTAGTTAATGTATTTAATTTAGGTCGCGTGTGCTAGATTCCGCGACATTTCGAGTTCATGGGAAAACTCGGGGGTATTTAGAGTAATTATTGAGATTTCAGCTTTGGGAATTCTAATCTCGAGTTTGGCTCGTCAGAATAGAATTTTGAATCCGCCGTTGAATTCGTAGCGCCGATTTTCAGTTTAGGTGCGATTTTCATGTAAATCCGAGGTGTTTTGGTCGCCCTCAAAGTTTAAGTAGAAGGGGTGAGTTGTTTATTAATTAATCTAGGAAATTGGGGTTTTATATAAATACCTAAAGTTTCAAAGAAACCATATTCCTCTTCTTCTCCATCGAGCAGACCGGTCCTCGTGCAATAGCGAGAGTGGCGTGTTGGGATCTTCTTCCGTCCGGCTATTCGAGATCTGTAGTGGATGGAATCGCAATCAAAGAGTAGAATTTGGAAGCTCTCGGCGAGATCTTCATTCTAGTGGTAAGAGTTTCATGTTTCTTGGGATTTTTGGAGTCAAGGTAGTGACCTAACTCCTTTTGATCCGTAAAGTTTCAGGATATCGTGCTCGAGTGATTCCTTGGCCTATAAATACCTAAAGTTTGAGGCAAGTGGGATCTCCTCTTTCCCTCTTATTTCTTGAAACACTGTTCTTTTTCCCTTCTTTATGAGTTCTTGTTGTACTTATGGCATGTGTCTTTGAGCATTGGTTGCCTAGCACATTTGTTCCCTCCTGCTGCTTGTTGAGTTTCTCGAAAAAACGCTAGTCTATTCCCTTGAATTTCTTGAGAGTCACTTGAACCTTCCCCTGGACCTCTCGAGAAATCCATGAGCTTTCCCCTGGACCTCTCGAGAAATCCGTGAGCATTCCCCTGGACCACTCGAGAAATCCATGAGCTTTTCCCTGGACCTCTCGAGAAATCCATTAGCTTTCCCCGGACCTCTCGAGAAATCCATGAACCTTCCCCTGGATCTCTCAAGAAATCCTTGAACCTTCCCCTGGATCTCTTGAGAAATCCTTGAACTTTCCCATGGACCTCTCGAGAAATCCATGAGCCTTCCCTTTGATCTCTCGGGAAATCCATGATCATTCCTCCCGCTCTCCCGAGAAAACTCAAATGACTCCCTTCGATTTCTTGAGAAACAATTGTATGTTCCCTTGATTTTCTCGAGAAATCCCCTTTGGTCCCCTTAAATTTCTCGAGAAGAGCTTGTTCCTTGCTTAGGACTTCTCGAGAAGCCCTTGTGCATCGCCTTGACTTCTCGAGAAATTCTTGTTCTTGGCTTTCGACTTCTCGAGAAACCCAGTAGTCTGCTCTCCTATTCTCAAGAAATGCTCGGGTTGCTACCCATGTTCTTTTGGCGGTATTTCGTATTTTTGATTCTCTCGTGCTTACTTCCTTATGTGTCTAAGTTTGTGTGAGGACCCTGGACCCTTATGAATCGTCTTGAGTGGCGTTTACTTCATTGGTGACCCTATCCTTAGGGTATCCTGGTGATTGTTTTCTCGGTCTTCGTCCTGTGCCATAATTAAAGAAATTAATTAATATGAACCATTGCCTTTAGCCTTGCACGGTGGGACGTGTTTGGGGGGCTGTGGGGATTTGTTGTAGCCTTGCATGGTGGCCATTTTTGAGGTGAACCGCAGTCTTGGCCTGTGGTCCCGAGGGCCATGTTTGAGGTTCATAACCACCACGTTCACGACCGCCGCCGCCGACGTTCACAGTAGAAAAGATGGATCCTGAAAATGCAAGTTGAAGTCATATAATAGGTAAATAAATCAATAACACAAGCCAATATCATAAAAGATAATTCTAAAAATTTAATCACTTATATTAGAAAAAATCATATGCATCTCGTGCAAATGTCTTGCTACCTAAATTTACTCATTCGAGTTATAAACTCTCTTAATTTTGGACCTTTCAGCTCTCAATTATCTATCTTATCTAAAAGCGTTAGCAATCTCTATTTTGTACCTTTCAACTATCAATTATCTCTCTTATCAAATAGCACTACCAAACATTTCCTTATAAATGATGGAATTATAATAAAAATCATGGACGAGTGGAAGCCTGAAGGTGTCACAGAAGAAAATTTTCTGGTTTATGTTGCTACTCCCTCGTTACCGTAAGGATGTGATTAGGTTTAGGGCATGAGATAATCAGATGTGAAAATAACAGAAGGAATTAAGAAGTCACAGCTGCTGTTCACTGGGCTTCATTTAGTGAACAACTGCAGTTCAATGGGCTTCAACCAGTGAACTGCTGCAGTTCATTGGGCATCTAATGACTGTTGAAGGATCTTTAAATATTGTTCTTCTTGTAATTTCATTCAATGTTATATTGGAAAAATGCATGCAACAAAACCTTCTGAAGAATAATCTTCTCTATACTTCAGGGAGATTATTCAAGAAACAATGAACAAAATTTTGAGAAATTTACTGCCTTGGTGATGCAATTACTTATCAAACTCAGATAACTTCATAATTAACTCGTTTCTTTTTGGGATGGGGATACTTTTGACTCCTTTGAGTATTCACAGAATTTGTCATGTCTATATTCCATAAATTGATTGACTCCAACCTTGTGTTCCCTCCTACTAACATTGAATATGTTGTCCTTTGTATTTCTAATTTTAATAAGGTAAATATTAGTTCCTGCTATTGCTTTAGATGAATCTGCTTTAAACAACGGTGTGGAGTTGGTAACAGTTAGTTATGTAGAAGTAAAGAAATCTGAGTTGGGGAATGTTTATCAACCTCGCTTATAAAGATGGATCCTGAAGATCAGCGACTTGGGCGCCCAGCTCACTGAAAATGAGCGACCCGGGCGCCCAGGTTGCTAAAAATCAATGACCTGGGCGCCCAGGTTGCTGAAAATCAGAGAGTCGTGCGCCCAGGTCGCAGAAAATAAGCGAGCCGGGCGCCCAGGTCGCTGAAAATCAGTGAGCTGGGCGCCCAGCTCGCTGAAAATCAGCGAACTGGGCGCCTTGAGGTTCAGATTGCCATGAGAGTAATAATATTGCATTATAAATTTTTGATGGAAGAGGAATGGCATCTAGCTTGTCTGGGGTGTCTTTATTTAATATAATAGCTTGCAAGCGAGTTAAATTTCAAACAATATTTGATTTTCACTATCAAATTTTGAGCAAATATTTTTTCTACTAAGTGACAAGAAAATTTATCAACTAATGTTAGAACGAGTATGAGTTTTTTTATTACATCATTAGGTGACCAATGTTAATATTTTTCTACAAGGAGTGAAGTGCCATATTGGTAGAATGTGATTAGGGGGATTGAAAAGAATATAAATATGTATAACCTTATCATGTAAAGCTTCAGGATGAATCATATCGAAATTTTTGGGGATGACAATGTTTCTTCGAAATTGATGAGTCTAATTGCTTTGCGTATGATTTTGAGGATGCAATCTTGAAGTTTTTTTACCTGCAACATTTTTTATTGGGTTTTGGGTAATTGACATCACTACTTAGTTGATTATAGATGCATCCGAGTTACTTCTATAAGTTTGCTTTTTTGGATAATTTAGGGTTTAGGATAATAATCTAGCACGAAATATATAGATTTGTTGACATCCATCATTGCAGCAAACATTCTTTTTTGTACGAGAGTAAATTATTAATATCTAAATAATTATGTAATGCTTATGATAACTGAAAATGGTTAAGTTCAATTCTGGATAAAAACAACTTAGCTAAGGAAATGAAAAAAATTAGTGACACTTTCAATCAGTATACGCAAACAGAAGAAAGGGTGGGTGGTCGCTAGCAGTATATGCATTCATAGTCCTATTTTTGTTGTTGATATTGGTTTCCTATCATTAAGTTGTCTTCCTCAGGGATGTTTGGTTTATTGGGGGACTAATAGTTCATTGACTTTAGTACAGGTGAGCTGGACTGTATTTGTTAAATGCATTATCTTTATGACCATCTTATCTGGGATATGATATTTTTGGATTTTACGTTTTTGTTTTGTTTTTTATATGAAAGGTTGATCTATCATCATAGTTCGATGTCTTATTTTGTAAGAAATATCTTAAATTTGAGTTGAAACCAATATGGAGCTAGAAATTGGATAGATTAGTGTAGTTTGTTTAGGTCGTACATCCAAATACTTATTTATGCAAACAAACTTAGATACTCACATTAATAGATACATTTTATACACATTCTTGCATACACAGGCACATGAACAAACATAGTTACCCTTTTCCTCCCTTCAGATTTAGCTAACTAATATATAGTCCCCCTGTTGGACAAAATATCAAATACTTCCCTATGTCATTATTTTCATCCAAGATTTCATTAATTTAAAGTTAAATAAATTGTTATCCCCATAAAATTTTGGAGGCACTTGAAACCATTTTCCGTCCGCTCATAAAACAATTAATGCACTTAATCACTACGTACCCCGCATTTGCTATGTTGTATCTAACCGAAAAAAACTGAATAAATTACTGCTCCTCAGACTTCATGTATTGATCCCAAAGCAAGTTTATAAATCTTTCACCCTCTACCTTCTTGCTGTTATAAAACCTTGAAAAACATGGAGAACTTCCTGCTGAGATTATACCTATGACAATTGCATAAATTTTGGTATTCTACCTTTCTGCATTTGCATCTAATTCAAACCATTTTACTTGGGAGTTTGATTTTCTATAGTTTATCTCTGTTATTAATTTATTTATTTTGTGTTCAGTCAGTTTAAATCAAGTTATCTATCGATAAGGTATGTAACTAAGTTCAAACCCTAGCTTCCACCATTGTGGAATGACTGGAATTGAATAAGTCAAAAAAAACATAAAATGTTTACCAGAGCTAGGTGGATGCGGAGGAAGAACGGGAAGACGACCGCGACGCGAGGGAGGAGAGAGGCGGAGACGGCAAATTGGAGACGGGCATCAGGAAAGAGGCGACCACTGCGAGATTGAGACGCGGTCGGTGTGGCTGGCTTCTGCGACGATGAGAGAGGTCGGCCACGAAATGAAAGTGGTCGAAGTGAATCAGAGGTTGGGCGTCGATGAGGATCGGCAAGATGGGGAGAAGCTTGTGATCGTGGGTTGGGAATTTCAGCCCCGTGGATCGTGTTTTAGTTTTAATTAACCGACATTCCCAAAAAAAAGAAACGGCAATTGTACCGTGAGGTGGGAAATTTTCTATTGGAATTTACCAAAAAAAAGGAAATAAGATATTTTTAATATTTATCTTATCACATTAATAATTATTTAAGGACAGAGGTTATTTTAATTTTAGAGAGATGATTCAATTTCATGATTAGTGACTAATTATTTTGGTCACTAGTTAAATTTTTACTGTCGAAGATATTGTTTAGTCACTAATAAATAATATTTTGTTACAAATTTTATTTGGTCACTAATTTTAATATTTTTAGTGACTAAAAATTAAATATGGTCACAAATTAAATATTTAGTGACGAAATATAAAATTCGTCACAAACAACATATCATTAGTGATCAAAGAAAATTCGTCACAAAATTTTTGTCACTAAAGACCTGTTTTCTTGTAGTGTCGAGCGCTGCTCGGATTTCATCGACCGCAGCTTTGAACCTCTTCGTCGACCACTGAGCGCCGTTCGTCGAACTCAGGCAGCCGTTCGTCGAACGCACAGAACATGTGTAAATTCTATTCTTTCTCTTATTTTCTGCCTATTAATATATATTCCTCCCACATTACTTTTGCTTGTTGGTTATTTCTCCATCTTTTGATGCGCAAAACTATGCTTGCAAACGACAACGGCAAGTGTACCGTATCGAATGTAGTATAGGTTATAAAAACCAAGGTCGTATTAGACTCGGGGCTGTCAAGTACTTTTACTTCGGGAAAACAAAACTATTATTTTATCGAATAATATTTTATTAGTGATAATTCATAGTTAAAATTAAAATAAAGAAATAAAGGAAAAGAAAACCAATCTTGATCAAAGCGCACTTGGAATGAAAATCAAAAGAGATAAATTCTAATCCGATCCTTGACCGTGGAGATTCTCGGACTATGAACGTACCTCTTTCGAGGACTACGCCCAACTAAGTTTAGGAAATATCAATTGAATTTCCATTCTATAATTGATAACCTAAGACTCGCTTTACGAGGTGAATCCCACTATTGGCTTTTACTCCAATCCGGAAGGGTAACGTCATCCTCATTCAAGGATTGTGTTCTACTCTTTTTATCCTTGAGCGAGCGATTCAGGCTCACGAGCTGGTTCGGCTAACTAGAGTTTGAAAACAAATATCGTAATTCATAACCGAAATATGAACACGATACGTTATTATTCAAGAATAAATCGAAGGAGGAAAAGAGATAAAAACGAATAAGAGAAAATTTCATCCAAGGTTTGCAAATTTCAAGATCTAAAATAAAATCTACTTGACATGAAAATAAAAGAGATGAAACGAATAAGACAATAACATTTTATTAAAATAACTTTAAATTACAACAAAAGAGGGTACAAGAAATTGAAAGCTTTGCATGAATTTAAATCTAAAACTACTTTGCATAAAATGAAAATACATGAAATTGAAATCTAAGCTAAGAAATAAGACAATGCAAGAAATGAAAGAAAAACAATTCTGCCCCAAAAGGTGGCAGAGGAGAGGAGTTTCGACCCAAGGAGGGTGGAAAAAGGGATGATCAGAGATCTGGAAGAGCTGCCATTTTATAGGCAAAAGTTGGGGTTACATGCCCTTGGTCACGCCCGTGACAAAGAGCATGTCATGGGCGTGATCGGTGCTGGGGCGGAGAGGGTGCGTTCTGGCTTCAATGCAGGCGTTTCGGGCGCGTCACGCCCTAGGTCACGCCCGTGACCTGGGGCGTGTAATCATTAAATGTGCTGCTGGCGGGAAATCTTTGCCGGGAAGGCACGCGGGACGAGTCACGCCCGTGACTGGATGTCACGCCCTCAGTCACGCCCGTGACCGAGGGCGTGTAACTTTAAAGGACGTGGCGGCTCGCTCTGGATGCTGGTGGCGTGTCCCGACCGTGTCTTGGATGTCACGCCCTTGGTCACGCCCGTGACCTGGGGCGTGTACTTGGCGAATTCTTCACGGAACGACTCCGGGTGGCGGCAGCAGGTATGGAATGAGTTTTATGTTGACACGGCCTTGGTCACGGGCGTGACTTGGGGCGTGTACTTGCATTTTTCGGCAAAAACTCCAGAAATCCTGAAAAATATAAAACAAACTTAAGTTAGTGAACAATTATGAATAGAAATGATTATTTAGATAAAATAGACATATTATTTATAAATTCAAATTATTATTAGCCTAAAAACTATAATAATATTAGATAAAAATACTACTCATCAAATACCCCCATACTTAAGCTTTTGCAATTTCAGAGCAAAAGTATGATAGATATTCATAAGACATTAATAATATTTCTAATTAAACTATAATATTCTTGAATCAAAAGAAAGCTTAAAAATAAAATTTAGGGATTTAAGAGATAAGTCCAAAATTATGAAAATAAGATAAAAAGAGAGAAATATTTAGCCAAGAATTCTCAAATTATTTAACTAGCAGACAAAATTAAGTAATTTGCGAATCAAAATTAGATTAGAATTATAAAAACTCCAATTTTGAAGAGGCTTACGGAAAAATTCAAACTACTACTTATGCTCTCCCAATATTTTAATTTGAGTCTAAAATCAATTATATTGGCTAAAGGGGGTTCGGTAAACATGAAGCTAGCTTTGATTGGGAGTGATGAATTTTATCCTCTCACCCCATCTTTTTTTTTACTTGTACATCTTTAGGAAAATGATGAATTTTATCCTCTCATTTTAGGCCCCAGAAATTATAAAATTAGAGTGGGGTGCGGATAGCTTGTAGATGGGGTGCGGATAGCAATTTCATTTTAGGGTTTTAATAAAAACCCTAGCCAACCCCCCTCTCTCCCGATCTCTCCTACCCGATCCCCTCTCCCTCTCGTTCGCTCAAGAAGTCCGCCGCCCTCTCTCTATCGCTCCCTCTCTCTCGTTTTAGCTCAGGCCACCGCACAAGGAGAACCCGATCTTCTCCCTCTCTCCCTCTCTTTTGATTTCCTGGAGCTAAGGCAGCCGCAAGCTAAGAGGAAGAAGCTTCCGCTCTCTCTCTCTCTCTTGATTTCCTGGAGCTAGGGCAGCCGCAAGCTAAGAGGAAGAAGCTTCCTCCATTCTTCCCATCGCCGCCTAGAGCAAGGAGGACCCAGCTCCCCCTTCGCCTCCTCTCTCGTCGGTTGGTGCAAGGGCAGCAAAGCCCCCTCCTCCTCTCTTTGTCCCGGCCGCCGCCGGCTAGGAGAAGGCCGACCCATTTGGGTTGAGTGTTGCTGTGTGCGCAGCCGTGGAGCTCGTGCTTGGCCGGCGAAGTGCGAGGAAGAACTCACGTGGTCATTTCGGAGCTCGGACCGGTGTGCGGAAACCAAATCCGTGGCGTTCAACCTATGGCTCCGAAGCGGCTCGCAAGGGTAACGATTCTCTTTACCCTCATTTGGACATGTTCTAGTCCGTTCCGTGCATCGTTGAGGCCCCTACCCAAAAGGGTGAGGTCGTGGCCTCCGACGGGTCGATTTGTGTTATCCCCGTCAAATCTTGCATTCATGTAGAGTCCATGCGTGAAATGGACGTAGGCGCGCTGTATGAAGCCCATCCGAGACGGTTCGTCCGGATTGGTGATGCTTTTTGATATTGTGCATGCCGGGGGAAAAATTCCGTGTTGATATCCTGTTTCGTAGGACTAGAGAGTGCTACTGCATGCGCAGCAACGCCTGGGGGTGTGCCCCAGGAAGCACCCGATGTTAGAAGCAGAAAAGGAGTTATGTTTACTGTCGCTGGCGATATTGAATATCGCCAGGCGACAGCTCCCTGACTTGGTTCTGGTGATTTTATTGTGCCCACCTGTTGAGAGGACCTGAGGCCTGTGTGCCCGACCTGTGAGGGTGTCCTGGTGGATGACTTAGCGGCCCGTAGGGCCGGCTAATTTAGAATACCTGGGCTGAGGGGACGCCATACCCGCTCTTCGTGTTGTACAACGAGAGCTGTGAACAACGGGCATTTGGCGAACCTGAAACCGCACCATTGCAGCACCTGACTAGTAAGGCTCGTACAGCACGTCGGGAGGCAATGGGAAAGAGTCTTCGAACTACGAATTGTTCACAATTAAAGTATGGGAGCGCCCTGGTATTCGGGCCACCGGCTTTACCCTCGAAGGGCAAAGCCATCAAGAGTGGATGGTGGTGGAAGGCGGAGTACACCAAAGAGTGCCTGAGAGCACGGGACATCGGGGCCATTCCCACGTTTGTGATGTTGCATATGTATGAACCGCTGTGGACTTTGCTAGTCGCACTCTTATATATATATGCTGCTGAGACTGTTTTGCAGGGATGGTTAGAACTGCCACCCCCTCGAAGGGGTGGGGTCGTTATAATTTGGTCAGCTTTAGCTGACCGTTGCCCTGTTTTGCCACCGTTTTTGGTGGGCTAGTTGTACAGGTGCTGGACCGAGCGGGAACATAGCGGGCTCTTAGCGGGCTGAAGCCCTTGTGATGTTGCGGCCCTTGAAGGCCTTTTGATGTCCTTTGCTTTTCATGTATGGCCGGCCTGCGCGCCGATGTTGGTAAACTGTAAGGCCGTCGTGCCTCTTTTGTTGTGTAAAACCTTTTATTCCTATTATTAGAAGTGGACATACCCGTGTACGGGTATTGGGGTTTATCCGGTCTCTCTCTCTTTTGCTTACGCATAGAATGCTCTGAGTTAGGTTCGTTGTTTAGTGTCTTTTGGTATTTCAATTAAGTGACGTTTCCGTTTGTTTGGTAGTATATGGCGTGGGGCCCCGGCCGGACCTTCTGTCATATGCTTATTAACGGATGGGGGTGTTACAAATTGGTATCAGATTCTAAGGTTTCCGTATCCTTCTAAGGAATTCGTGGACGAATTCTTTTAAGGGGTGGTGAGCACGTGTGTGCGCTACCGTCGAGACGTAAAATAAACCCAAAAATGTCCAATTAGGAATAAAATGTAACAACAAACCAACAATTATTGCATGATTTTGAAACCTGAGTGTTCCTTTTGTTGTTAGTTGCGACTGTGCTGTCGCCTAACTGTGTGTTGCACTTATGTAGGGCACTCGATGTGCAGCGGGACCGTCGCGTTCCCGTGACTTGGCAGAGAGTAGTGGGTCTGCTGAGGCTCCTACACCTCCGTCTGCTGAGATGGTTCGGCTAGTTACAGAAGCCGTTCTAGCTGCGTTGAATGGCCAGCCTGGAAGGCAAGGTCAACCGTTGGTGCAGGAAGTGGCCCCAGAGCCACTAAGAGCGGAGCAGGTCCCCGGGAGGCGTGCTGCGGACCAACAACTGAAGCACTTCCTGGGATTTCGACCTCCTCCGTTTACCGGGGTTGAATCCCTAGCTGAGGTCGAGGACTGGCTGTCACATGCGGAGCGAATTCTGACAGCGACACAGTCGGATGAAGCGCAGAAAGTGACCTTCGCTACTTTCTTGTTGGAAAAGGAAGCCAGGCGGTGGTGGGATGAGGTTGAGAGGCGCCAGTTTGCGGGAAGGCGATTGGTTGATGTGCCGATGGAAGAGTTCTCGGGAATCTTTCTGGCAAGGTATGTGCCTCCGTCGCAGCAGATCGCGATGGAGAACCAGTTCTTGGCTCTGACGCAGGGTGATAGACTGGTTGACAACTACCTGTACGAGTTCACCCGCCTCGGGCGTTACGCTGGGACTTCTTTCGATGATGAGGGGAGAAGGGTGAACAGGTTCTACGGTGGCTTGGGTAGTGAGTTGCGGTACCTTCTGACAGGGCCATTGACGCAGGGTTTCACGACCCTCGTTGGTTCAGCCCGAGCGCTTGAGCAGGACATGCTCAGGGAGAAGGGCAAGGTGGTTGTGGCTGAGACAGTGCCGGAGAGCAAGACACCGAGTGCGGTGAAGTTGCGGAAGTTGAATCGCTGGAAGAAGGCTCGATTATCTAGGCCAGCTCCCTCTGCTTCGGGCGCGTCGTCTGGACGTGGCCCTCTTACTTGTTTTACTTGTGGCAAGCCTGGCCATTTCTCTCGAGATTTCCGCAGTGGACTTCCAAGGTCAGAGAAGAAGACTGGGCCATCTTATTCTGAGAAGGGGAAGGCGGCTGAGTCCATTGCCTCCCGTATGGCTCCCCCGCAGCCCAGAGTCTTCAATCTTGGTCAGCAGGAGGCTATCAAAGCCAAGGATGTCGTGACAGGCTTTGTAAATATTTTAGGCGTTCCGGCAAGAGCGCTTTTCGATACTGGAGCTTCACACTGCTTCTTATCGTCGGACTTCGTCCAAAGTATTGGTGCGCCGTCGATTGCTTCTGCAGATGGACTGGAGGTCCTACTGCCGAATGGATATTCGATGCGTGTGGAGAGAAGTTGTTGCGTGAAGGTTCTAGTTGGAAGTCAGGAGTATGACCTGAAAGCATCGTTACTCCCCCTGGTTGAGTTCGATGTAATCTTTGGCATAGACTGGCTGTCGGAACAGCGTGCGTGCATCGATTGCACCACCAAGGAGGTGAGGTTTGGGCAGTGTGCCGATCGTGAGACGGTCTTTGCGGGCATGCGTGGATCGAGCAAGATGCTGATGTCTGCTCTCCAAGTGTCTAAGGCAGTGCGACATGGAGCAGAGTTATTCTTTGCTCTAGTGGAGGCTCCAACGCCGAGGCCCAGCCTAGCGGATATTCCGGTAGTTTCAGAGTTCCCCGATGTGTTCCCGAGCGATCTCCCCGGTGCTCCACCGCAGCGGGAGATAGATTTTACGATTGAGTTGGTGCCGGGCGCTAATCCTGTGGCCCGCTCGCCGTATCATATGGCTCCGAAGGAGTTGGCGGAGTTGAAGATGCAGTTGCAGGAGCTGCTTGAGCAGGGCTACGTGCGTCCGAGTTCCTCACCTTGGAGTGCACCGATCCTCTTTGTCAAAAAGAAGGACGGTAGCCTACAGCTTTGCATCGATTATCGGGAGCTGAACAAGCTGACCGAGAAAAACAAGTACCCTCTTCCGAGGATAGACGACTTGTTCGACCAGCTCGTTGGTTCGACAGTATACTCGAAGCTGGACTTGAGGTCCAGCTATTATCAGGTGCGGATCAGGGAGTGCGACATCCCGAAGACTGCCTTCAGTACAAGGTACGGGCAGTATGAGTTCACCGTGATGTCGTTTGGGCTGTCTAATGCGCCTTCGGTGTTTATGGACTTGATGCACAGGACTTTCCGAGAGTATCTCGATCGGTTTGTGGTCGTCTTCCTTGACGACATACTGGTCTACTCTCAGTCCGAGGAGGAGCACGGTGATCACCTGCGAGTAGTCTTGGAGGTTCTGAGGAGGAACCAGCTGTATGCCAAGTTCTCGAAGTGCGAGTTCTGGCTACCTTCCGTGGCGTTCTTAGGCCATGTGGTTAGTGGAGCGGGTGTGGCGGTAGATCCGATGAAGGTTGCGGCCATCAGGGTGTGGCCTGTTCTTTCTTCTGTAGCGGAGGTCCGTAGCTTTCTCGGGCTGGCCGGCTATTATAGGCGCTTTGTGGAGAACTTCTCACGGATCGCGTTGCCTCTTACGACACTGACACGGAAGATGCAGGAGTTTAGTTGGACGCCCGCGTGTGCGCAGGATTTCGAGGAGTTGAAGCGGCGACTTACCACGGCGCCGATCTTATGTTTGCCTTGCGGCACAGAGGGCTACGAGATCTACACCGACGCTTCTGGGAGTGGCCATGGCTGTGTTCTGCAGCAGCATGGCAAGGTAATAGCGTATGGCTCTTGCCAGCTGAAGGTGGACGAGCGGAACTATCCGGTCCACGACTTGGAGTTGGCGGCCGTGATATTTGCCCCGAAGCTTTGGCGGCATTATGTGTATGGCCTGAAGATCGACATCTTCACGGACCATAAGAGCCTGAAGTACCTTCTGACGCAGAAGGGGCTGAATATGCGGCAGCAGAAGTGGATGGAGTTCCTTGGGGACTACACCTTCGAGATCCGCTACACTCCCGGGAAGGGAAATATTGACGCAGATGCACTCAGTCGCAGGGCTCCAGCGCATGCCAACTGGATTCAGATGCATGATGAGCGCCTGATACGTGACCTGGAGGCCTTAGGTATTTCTTGCGTAGAGAAGAGGAGCAGTGCCGGTGCTTTTGTTTGAGTTGGACTGAGGTATAGTACGACCTCACAGATAGAGTCCGCCAGGCTTTAGAACTCGATCCGAGTTTAAAGCGATATGCAGAGGAGGCTGGTGGTGGGCCGGATGCCCAGTTTCAGGTGCGTGACGGGTTGCTGTGGAGAGGCGACCATTTGTGCGTCCCCAAGGTGGGTGAGCTGCGCGATGAGTTGATGTACGAGGCGCATCGTACCAGGTATTCAGTTCATCCGGGGTGCACGAAGATGTACAAGGACATGAAGGTCCTTTTCTGGTGGCCGGGTATGAAGAGGGTCATCGCTCACTACGTGGCCAAGTGCCACACTTGTGCGCTAGTGAAGGCGGAATGTCAGAATCCCGGTGGCTTTTTGAAGTCATTACCAGTTCCAGAGTGGAAATTCGATGATGTTTCCATGGATTTCGTGCATGGGCTGCCGAGATCGCAGAGCGGGAACGATGCCATCTGGGTAGTCGTAGACCGGCTGACGAAGGTGGCACACTTTATCCCCAACTGGAGGGATGACTCGGTGGAAAAGTTGGCGAAGCTGTATGTTGATACGATAGTACGACTGCACGGTGTGCCCCGTAGCATCGTCAGCGATCAAGATGGACGCTTTACTTCGAGCGACTAGGAGCTAGTCAACCATCTATTGGGTACGAAGCTGCAGTTTAGCACGACCTTCCATCCGCAGACGGATGGCCAAATTGAGCGTACCAACAGGACGATGGAGGACATGCTCCGGATGTGCGTCCTGGATTTCGGCAAGGGGTGGGAAGATCACCTTTTTCTTGTTGAGTTCGCGTATAACAACAGCTACCAGGCGAGTATTCAGATGGCGCCTTTCGAGGCCCTCTATGGCAGGAAGTGCCGCACTCCCTTAGCTTGGGCGGAAACGGGCGAGACGAAGCTCTTCAAGAGGAAAGACGTCGAAGAGGCGACTTCGACGGTACGTATGATCCGGGAGAGGCTTTTGGTTGCGCAGGATAGGCAGGCGAAGTACAATAATGCGAAGCACCGCGACGTCCAGTTCGCCGTTGGCGATTGGGTATACTTGAAGATAACGCCTTTCAAAGGAGTGTCGAGGATCCGACGCTTGAAAAAGATGAGTCTGAGGTATGTAGGGCCATTCGAGATCACCGAGCGCATCGGCCAAGCAGCTTACCGACTTGCTTTGTCGACGGAGCTGAGTGGGATGCATGATGTCTTCCATATCTCTGTGTTGAGGAAGGCGGTGCGAGAGCCTGAATCTGTGTTGGAGGCCGTTAGTGTGCCAGTGGAGAGTAGCCTAACTACCAAGGTGACTCCGGTTTGCATTATTGATGCTGATATTCGGCAATTGCGGAGAAAGGCCATCAAAATGGTGAGAGTCTGTTGGGACAATTGTGGCCGCGAGGAGCTCTCTTGGGAGCCAGAAGAGATCATGCGTGAGGAGTACCCTGACTTGTTTACTCAGGTATGACGAATTTCATTTCGTTGTTTGTGCTTTAAATTTCGGGACGAAATTTCTTTAAGGGGGAGAGAATTGTAAGGCCCCAGAAATTATAAAATTAGAGTGGCGGTGCGGATAGCTTGTAGATGGGGTGTGGATAGCAATTTCATTTTAGGGTTTTAATAAAAACCCCAGCCAACCCCCCTCTCTCCTGATCTCTCCTACCCGATCCCCTCTTCCTCTCGTTCGCTCAGGAAGTCCGCCGCCCTCTCTCTATCCCTCCCTCTCTCTCGTTTTCGCTCAGGCCACCGCACAAGGAGAACCCGATCTTCTCCCTCTCTCCCTCTCTCT
This sequence comes from Dactylorhiza incarnata, assembly GCA_033032865.1. Classification (NCBI taxonomy): domain Eukaryota; kingdom Viridiplantae; phylum Streptophyta; class Magnoliopsida; order Asparagales; family Orchidaceae; genus Dactylorhiza; species Dactylorhiza incarnata. The sequence goes on from JAWHQI010000298.1 coordinate 1,939,130, forward strand.
CGATTTCCTGGAGCTAGGGCAGCCGCAAGCTAAGAGGAAGAAGCTTCTTCTCTCTCTCTCGATTTCCTGGAGCTAGGGCAGCCGCAAGTTAAGAGGAAGAAGCTTCCTCCCTTCTTCCCGTCGCCGCCTAGGGAAAGGAGGACCCATCTCCCCCTTCGCCTCCTCTCCCGTCGGTTGGTGCAAGGGCAGCAAAGCCCCCTCCTCCTCTCTTTGTCCCGGCCGCCGCCGGCTAGGAGAAGGCCGACCCATTTGGGTTGAGTGTTGCTGTGTGCGCAGCCGTGGAGCTCGTGCTTGGCCGACGAAGTGCGAGGAAGAACTCACGTGGTCATTTCGGAGCTCGGACCGGTGTGCGGAAACCAAATCCGTGGCGTTCAACCTATGGATCCGAAGCAGCTCGCAAGGGTAACGATTCTCTTTACCCTCATTTGGACATGTTCTAGTCCGTTCCGTGCATCATTGAGGCCCCTACCCAAAAGGGTGAGGTTGTGGCCTCCGACGGGTCGATTTGTGTTATCCCCGTCAAATCTTGCATTCATGTAGAGTCTATGCGTGAAATGGACGTAGGCGCGCTGTGTGAAGCCCATCCGAGACGGTTCGTCCGGATTGGTGATGCTTTTTGATATTGTGCGTGCCGGGGGAAAAACTCCATGTTGACATCCTGTTTCGTAGGACTAGAGAGTGCTACTGCATGCGCAGCAACGCCTGGGGGTGTGCCCCGGGAAGCACCCGATGTTAGAAGCAGAAAAGGAGTTCTGTTTACTGTCGCTGGCGATATTGAATATCGCCAGGCGACAGCTCCCAGACTTGGTTCTGGTGATTTTGTTGTGCCCACCTATTGAGAGGACCTGAGGCCTGTGTGCCCGACCTGTGAGGGTGTCCTGGTGGATGACTTAGCGGCCCGTAGGGCCGGCTAATTTAGAATACCTGGGCTGAGGGGATGCCATACCCACTCTTCGTGTTGTACAACGAGAGCTGTGAACAACGGGCATTTGGTGAACCTAAAACCGCACCATTGCAACACCTGACTAGTAAGGCTCGTACAGCACGTCGGGAGGCAATGGGAAAGAGTCTTCGGACTACGGATTGTTCACAATTAAAGTACGGGAGCGCCCTGGTATTCGGGCCACCGGCTTTAACCTCGAAGAGCAAAGCCATCAAGAGTGGATGGTGGTGGAAGGCGGAGTACACCAAAGAGTGCCTGAGAGCACGGGACGTGGGGGCCATTCCCACATTTGTGATGTTGCATATGTATGAACCGCTGTGGACTTTGCTAGTCGCACTCTTATATATATATATATGCTGCTGAGACTGTTTTGCAGGGAATGTTAGAACTGCCACCCCCTCGAAGGGGTGGGGTCGTTATAATTTGGTCAGCTTTAGCTGACCGTTGCCCTATTTTGCCACCGTTTTTGGTGGGCTTGTTGTACAGGTGCTGGACCGAGTGGGAACATAGCGGGCTCTTAGCGGGCTGAAGCCCTTGTGATGCTGCGGCCCTTGAAGGCCTTTTGATGTCCTTTGCTTTTCATGTATGGTCGGCTTGCGCGCCGATGTTGGTAAACTGTAAGGCCGTCGTGCCTCTTTTGTTGTGTAAAACCTTTTATTCCTATTATTAGAAGTGGACATACCCGGGTACGGGTTTTGGGGTTTATCCGGTCTCTCTCTGTTTTGCTTCCGCATAGAATGCTCTGAGTTAGGTTCGTTGTTTAGTGTCTTTTGGTATTTCAATTAAGTGACGTTTCTGTTTGTTTGTTAGTATATGGCATGGGGCCCCGGCCGGACCTTCTGTCATATGCTTCTTAACGGATGGGGGTGTTACACATTTTCCATGACATAGAATCTTTTCATAAAAAACTTCATAAAAGGGAGGTGCATATGTTTAGGAAATAATGAATTTTATCCTCTTATTTCCATGACATATGATCTTTTAATAACTCTTTTTTTTTTGGTAGGGCTAAAATAAATTTTAGATTAAATTGAAATATTTTGAGAGCAACTATAGTAAATTGAAATTTCCTAAGGATCTAAAAACATGAGGTAAAAATAATTAAAATCTAAAGTTATTAAGCACAACTACTACAAAATTGAGACTAATTAAAATAAAAGAGAAAAAGTGCTAAATAAATTACTCTAATCAAATTAAGATCATAATAAATTTCTTAAAACTAAATCAACTAAAAATTAAATTTTTACTAACCATGATAAAATAGAAGATTAGCCAATTAAAAATAGTTAAAAATGCTTATAAATAAACTCTCAAATGTTTTATTTTAGAAATAACAAAAACCAAAGTAAGGGGTTACTTGATTATTATTTTTTTTAAGTTTTGAGATTTTTATATATTTTTTGTTTTTTTTTTGAATTAAATTTTAAAAAATTTAAATATTAGGAAATATACCCCATACTTAAAATTCAACATTGTCCGCAATGTTGAAAACTAAGTATGAAAAAGAAAAGAAAAAAATGGGAAAATAAATTTTGTTGATATGTTTTAATTAGTCTTGGACTTCCCAAGGTCAACCCGGTGAAGGGCTCGCAAGGTACTAGAGGCTGTGATGGGAATTCAAGCCCAAAGCGTCCTTTCCAAGAATTTAATTATAGCATAATTTTTTCATTTTTACATTTTTTTTTAATTTTTTTAAAATAAAAAGAAAAAGAAAGATAAAATTAATAGCGTTTCCACTTTTCGAAATATCGACAAAAAAGTCCCCGGCAACGGCACCAAAAACTTGATAGAGAAATTCGTGTTCTCCAATCTATACTCGATTAAGGCAAGTGTACCTGTTGAAATATAGCATAGGATATTTAAGATATCAAGTGTCGTATTAGACTCGGGGCTGTCGAGTACTTTTACTTCGGGAAAACAAAACAATTATTTTATCGAATAATATTTTATTAGTGATAATTCATAGTTAAAATTAAAATAAAGAAATAAAGGAAAAGAAAATAAATCTTGATCAAAGCGCACTTGGAATGAAAATCAAAAGAGATAAATTTTAATCCGATCCTTGACCGTGGAGATTCTCGGACTATGAACGTACCTCTTTCGAGGACTACGCCCAACTAAGTTTAGGAAATATCAATTGAATTTCCATTCTATAATTGATAACCTAAGACTCGCTTTACGAGTTGAATCCCACTATTGGCTTTTACTCAAATCCGGAAGGGTAACGTCGTCCTCATTCAAGGATTGCGTTCTACTCTTTTATCCATGAGCGATCGATTCATACTCACGAGCTGGTTCGGCGAACTAGAGTTTGAAAACAAATATCTCAATTCATAACCGAAATATGAACACGATACGTTATTATTCAAGAATAAATCGAAGGAGGAAAAGAGATAAAAATGAATAAGAGAAAATTTCATCCAAGGTTTGCAAATTTCAAGATCTAAAATAAATTCTACTTTACATGAAAATAAAATAGATGAAAGGAATAAGACAATAACATTTTATTAAAATAACTTTGAATTACAACAAAAGAGGGTACAAGAAATTGAAAGCTTTGCATGAATTGAAACCTAAAACTACTTTGCATAAAATGAAAATACATGAAATTGAAATCTAAGCTAAGAAATAAGACAATGCAAGAAATGAAAGAAAAACAATTCTGCCGCAAAAGGGGGCAAAGGAGAGGAGTTTCGACCCAAGGAGGGTGGAAAAAGGGATGATCAGAGATCTGGAAGAGCTGCCTTTTTATAGGCAAAAGTTGGGGTTACACGTCCTTGGTCACGCCCGTGACCAAGGGCGTGTCATGGGCGTGGTCGGTGCTGGTGCTGAGAGGGCGCATTCTGGCTTCAATGCAGGCGTTTCGGGCGCGTCACGCCCTAGGTCACGCCCGTGACATGGGGCGTGTAATCATTAAACGTGCTGCTGGCGGGAAATCTTTGGCGGGAAGGCGCGCGGGACGAGTCACGCCCGTGACTGGATGTCATGCCCTCGGTCATGCCCGTGACCGAGGGCGTGTAACTTTCAATGACGTTGCGGCTCGCTCTGGATGTTGGTGGTGGGTCCCGATCGTGGCTTGGATGTCACGCCCGTGACCTGGGGCGTGTACTTGGCGAATTCTTCATGGAACGACTCTGGGTGGCGGCAGAAGGTCTGGAATGAGTTTTATGTTGACACGGCCTTGGTCACGGGCTTGACTTGGGGTGTGTATTTGCATTTTCGGCAAAAACTCCAGAAATCCTGAAAAACATAAAACAAACTTAAGTTAGTGAACAATTATGAATAGAAATGATTATTTAGATAAAATAGACATATTATTTATAAATACAAATTATTATTAGCCTAAAAACTATAATAATATTAGATAAAAATACAACTCATCATCTTTGTTCACCTCTAGGCGAATATCGGGGTTGTACATAATCCCCGCTCTTCGCGAGGCTTTCTAGGCTCGCGAAGAACCATCCAATCCCTGGTATTCGCCGATCCCCTGGTGACGTGGCGAGAATTTTTCGGTGGGCCCCAGGCCCACTACTATAAATACCACCCTTCCCGACCGGCATTCGGACTTTTTTATTCTTCTCTCCCTTTTCTTACTCGCCGCAAGCCCCAACGCGATGTCTAAAAAGGAAGAAATGTTGGCTCGCCTGAAGGCCTCGCAAGCGGCCCAGAAGGGAAAAGCTGCCGCCATCGCCTCCTGGGTTTCTCCGCGGCGCTCTCCGCCTCCGACCTCCATCAAAACGACAAAGGCCGTCCGACGCTTGACCTGGGAGGGTGGGTCCTCTCTTTCACCGCACTCCCCCCTGACGTGCTCGCCTTCCAGGTACTACCGTCAAGTCACTGATTTAATGTCTTCTTCTTTTGACCTTACTTATCCTACTCGCAGAGTGTTCCTCCGGGTGAGAATGCCCTGGTGAGACCAATCTCAGAGACCCACATCCCTTCTACGGGCGGGGCTGACGCTCCTCTCTTAGATGTGAGGGCCGCCGACCTACGGGATTATCCTTCGCAATGAGGTGAGTGACTTACCTTATCTCCCTTCGTATCCCTTAGCTTGCCTGATCACACTTACCTTTTGCGCAGTATCCCCTCTCGCGGCCCTGGAAGAGCAAGTTCCTCCTCCCGCGGACCCGCCTACCTCACCGAACCGGACCATCATCACTCCTGGATTCGGCATTCTGGGGCAAAGGAGCCCTGGAGGGACGCTGCTGGCCGAGCCCAGGCTCGCTCCTGGTCTCAGTAAGGCCTTTACCCCTGCCTTTGTTGAAGCATTCCGAGGCCAGCCAGTCACCTCTCGCCAGTGGCCTTGTACTCAAATTCCTCCACTAGGTTAGACCGTCGCTATAGAGTGTTATTGTCCGCCTTCTTGCTGATTTCTGCTTCGCAGGTGATTCCATGACCCCGCTCACCGAGTCGGAGTCTGGGGCGTTGGAGATGTCTCCACCCCCCTCGCCGAGTCAGGTCGCAGATTTTCTGGGGGACCCCAGCGATCCGGCGCAAATGAAGAGGCGGGTCACCGAGATATTCCAGAAGCATACCATCCTGCTGCGGGATCTACACGAACAGAATAGGTTGAACTGCCTCGCAAATGATGAGAGATTTGTCGCGTTGGAGGACGCGAACGCGTGCATCCTCGCCGAGGTGTGGTCGAGCGATCACGGTGATGAGACCTCCCCCGGGGTGTATATTGCTCGGATTGACGACTACACGCGGCTGATGAGCCAGGCGAACCAGTCGCTTTGAGAGTATCACTACCCGCGAGTCCCCCCTCGCTCGGGTGTACGGGGTCATGGTCGCTGGAAGTGGTTGCGATATTAAGAACACTCGCTTTGCATTTTATTATTTTTCTTCCCCCTCCCCTTCGTAGGGAGAGATCGCAAACAATTTTCAAAAAAGTTTGTAATAACGATACTTTGACTCGCTTGCAAGCCCTTATTTTCCATGCTTATTACCTTCTCTTTCGCTATGCCTGGCTCGCTCATTCGTTGGTTACTTTTATGCTTCTATTACTCGCACTCGCATCCTGCCCTCACATTTTGCTTTGTTTCATTGTCCAGCGTTAGCCCGCTGACGATTGACGGGAGGAAGTTTGGCCAGGTATTGACTCGCCGGGAGCGAATAGTGTTGGAGCATGCGTTCCGCACTCGTCCGGTTTGAGAATAACAAATTCCGAATGTATTTGATCCTATTTTTGATTAATGGTGTGCAGATAACAGGTGCTAGAATAACATGACTTCAATTGGAGCAAAATGACATTTTCCAGAAATTTGAGCTATCGGATTTCCGACAGTGCTATCGGATTTCCGACAGCTCGTTTATTTAATCTCTGCGCAACGGTTTGGAGCTATCGGATTTTCGATATCGCTATCGGATTTCCGACAGCCCATGATCTGCCAATAACGCCAGGACGTGCAGCAGTTATCACACAGTGGTTAGGAGCTATCGGATTTCCGATATCGCTATCGGATGGCGACAGCCCACGATCTTCTGATAATCCCAGAACGTGCAGCGGTTACCTTGACTATCGGATATCCGACAGTGCTATCGGATATCCGACAGCCCACGTCTCAACCACGACCTCAACACGACGCAGAAACTTCGTTTTAGCGGGACACGTGGCAGCCTCTGGAGCTATCGGATATCGGCGACAGCAGCTATCGGACGGCGACAGCTCCTTTTTATTAAAAGGGCTCAAAACTTCGTGGAATTCAATACTTCAGATTTCTAAGCCTCCTTCCTGAGTGTTATTGTCCAGAGAGCTCCAGAGAACGAAAATCCCCATCCTTGAAGAAGAAAAGAGAGAGAGAGCGAAGCCGAAGATTGTACACGCATTCCAAGGAGACTTTCTCAAGGGCTCTTCGCTGTTTTGGTCCAGAAATTCTAAAGGGGGTTTTTCATATTGTATTTTCATTCATTCACTTTTCATTTTGTAATCGTTGGTAGAGAAATCGTCGTCTTGCGTGCGACGTCTAAGTCCTTGCGTGGCTTAGGGGAAAATCGCTTCCTTGTGTGGAGCGTCCAAGTCCTTGCGTGGCTTGGTGGGAAATCGTGGCCTTGTGTGCTACGTCTAGATCTTGGGAAGATCTAGAGGATAGGCTTGGGCTTGGTCTTGGGAGAGACTAGCAATAGCCTTCCGATCCTTGGGAGAAGGATTGGTAAACCAAAATTGTAGAATTTCCTATTAACTTATTTGTGCCTTGATCTTAAGCATTGTTAAGATCATTTTTATTGTACTCAAATTTCATGATTAATATAATTATGTCTTTTTCTTTAAATACATATTTTGTGGCATAATCTTTATCTTGGAAATTTGTGTTTTGATTTAATACTAAAATTGCATTGGTTTGAAAATATTTATAAGTAATTTTTTAGTAAAGTAAATTCTCTTTAAAAAATTACTAAGTCAAAAATTAAATTTTAGACACACCCTTATTCACCCCCCCTCTAAGGGCGTCATACGATCCAACAAGTGGTATCAGAGCGAGGTTACTCCAAAACGGTTTTACCACCGGGAGTAATGGCGCACAACGATCACGCGTTCGTTGAGGGGCAAGGAATTAGTAGGCCACCACTTTTTACGGGCACAGACTACAATTATTGGAAAACACGTATGCGTTGTTTTCTAATTGCACTAGATATTGAAGTCTGGAATATGGTAGAATCTAGTTACACTTCTCCAACATTTGTTGTAGGAGATGTAACCATGGATAAGCCCAAAGACAAGTGGGATGACAACGATAAATTAAAATGTAAGAACAATGCAAAAGCCATGAATGCTTTATTCTGCGCACTAGATCGCACTGAATTTAATAGAGTTTGTGCTTGTAATTCTGCATTTGAAATTTGGAATTTATTAGAAATCACTCATGAAGGTACTTCGCAGGTAAAGGACTCAAAGCTATTTCAACTGGAATCTGAATTTGAAAGGTTCAAAATGGAGGTAGATGAAGAGGTTGATACGATGTACACACGATTCACAAAAATCGTGAACGACTCAAAGGTGCTAGGAAAGGTGTTCTCAAATGGAGATTTGGTAAGAAAAATTTTAAGATCACTTCCCCCGAAGTTCAATCCTAAAGTGACTGCAATTTCCGAGTCACATGATCTTAAGACTTTAAAATTGGAGAGCCTCATTGGGAATTTGAAAACTCATGAAGTTGAATTAAAAATTCAACAACAAGAGTATATGGAGCCAAGGAAGAAGGGATTGGCTCTAAAATCTAAGAAGGAAGAAACTAGTGATTCTGAGGAGGATGAAGAAGATGAGGAGAGCTTATTTGTTAAAAAATTTAGAAAATTTATGAAAAATCCGGAGAGAAGAAATTCGTTTAAGAAGTATTTTAAGAAGGAGACCTTTAGGAAGAAAAAAGGAAAGGAGGGCGATGAGGAGGAAGAGAGACCGCCACCGGAGTGCTATCACTGCAAGAAGTTAGGACACATTCGAAGCAAGTGTCCAAAGTACTTGAAAGAACTTAAAGAAAAGAAGCACAAAGGGTCGAAGAAGGTGTTGAAGGCGGAAACCTGGGATGATACTACTTCAGAGGATGCAAGCAGTTTCGACTCAAGTAAAGAGGAGGAGGCCAACATATGCTTAATGGGAAAGAGCGTCATATCTGATGACGAATGCAGTGTCCAAAGCGACACTGAGGTAACTCCTCCAACTTATGATGAATTATTTTCTGAATTTTTAAAGACTTCCAAATTTTTTGAAAAAAGTTTAAAAGATAATGATCTTCTAAAATCTGAAAATGGAATTTTACTTAAAGAAAACAAAAAATTGTTAAATGAAATTAAGACTATTGGAAAAAGGGATATTTCTTGCCAAGAGTGTGATCACTCTTTGGGAAGAATTAAAGAACTTGAAGAATCTCTTTCCAAATCTCATTCTACAATAAAAATTCTTACTAAAAAGAATGAGATTTTAGAGAGAGATCTAAAATCTTCAATTTCCAAAGTCCATGAGGGAAAGAAATCTTTTGATCGGAGATGCGTAAATCTAGTATCCGAGAATACAAAAATGAGACACCAGATTCATGACTTAACACTAGCCATGAAAAAATTTGGAATGGGCCGAAGATCACTTGATATGATCTTAGGATACCAACGCCATGGATCTGGAAGGTCTGGGCTCGGATACACATCTGGAAGCTGTCGCCCGGCGACAACCACTGTCGCCGGCGACAGTGAAAATTCCAGAAAATTTACTTTTAAAAATTCTAAAATTAATGAAATATCAAATACTGCATCCTCATCCAGTAAAAGTCCAGAAAAGTTATACTCTTCTAAATACATTACTTGTGCCAAATGCAATAGATTTGGTCACACTACGGACTCTTGCTGGAAAGAAGGAAAAAGTAAAATCAAACAAATCTGGGTGCCTAAGGCTTCTACCTATACTATGGGTGGAACCACTTGGGTAACCAGATCTTTACTCACCTCTTCTTTCTAGGTGTGTTGGCAGGCTAAGGACAAAGAAGACGTGTGGTACTTGGACTCGGGTTGTTCAAAACATATGATGGGCAATAAAGAGAAGTTCCTTAGCCTGGAGATGAAGAAAGGAGGAGTTGTTACATTCGGTGACAATGGAAAAGGAAAAATAATCGGCATCGGTGTTGTGGGTAACGAAAATTTTTCAATTTCAAATGTTTTATTTGTAGAAGGATTAAAGCATAATTTGATTTCTATTAGTCAATTATGTGATAAAGGTTTAAATGTTTTATTTGAATCTTCTACAAATTTATGCAAAATTATTAATTCCAAAACAAATGAAATTGTTTTTACCGCACCTAGATGTCATAATGTATATATGATTAAATTTCTTGATTTTTCAAATTCTACCTTAAAATGTTTTTTATCAAAAAATGATGAATTAGATTTATGGCATAGGCGACTTGGACATGCTAGTGCCAAGTTAATTACAAAACTTTCAAAAGATAAATTAATTAAAGGTTTACCTTTGTTAAATGGAAATTTATCTTCTTCACTATGTGTGCCTTGCCAAAAAGGAAAATTTTCAAAATCATCTTTTAAAAGTAAAAACATTATTTCTACCACTAGGCCACTTCAATTAATACATATGGATTTATTTGGGCCAATTGGAATTTCTAGCTTAGGAGGTAGAAAATACACATTTGTATTGATTGATGATTATTCTCGTTTTTGTTGGACTTTATTTCTAACCTCCAAATCCGATGCATTTTCAGAATTTTCAAAATTATGTATGCGTATCCAAAATGAATTTGAGTTAAAAATTAAACCCATACGATCGGATCATGGAGGAGAATTTGAAAATGAAAAGTTTATTTCTTTTTGTACGGAGTTAGGAATTAAACATGAATTTTCCGCTCCACGCACACCACAACAAAATGGTGTAGTGGAGAGGAAAAATAGAACTCTTCAAGAGTTAGCCCGTACAATGTTATCTGAATTCAAATTACCAAAATCTTTTTGGGCTGAAGCGGTTAGCACGGCATGTTATGTAATTAATAGAGTAATGCTTCGCCCTATTTTAAAATTAACTCCTTATGAATTAATATTTAGTAAAAAACCAAACGTTTCTTATTTCAAAGTTTTTGGTTGTAAATGTTTTATTTTAAATTCTAAAGATTCCTTAGGAAAATTTGATGAAAAATGTGATGAAGGTATTTTTATTGGGTATTCTTCAACTAGTAAAGCTTATAGAATTTTTTAATAAAAGAACAAAAATAGTTGAAGAATCGATTCATGTTAGGTTTGATGAGTTTGCTTCATGTGTAGAAAAGAAAATTACAGGAAAAGAAGATGAACCCCTTCCATTGGTAGAAAATGATGAAGAAGAACTTGGAGAAAAAGAAGAAGAAAAAGAAGAAGAAAGAGAAGAAGAAAGAGGAGAAGAAGATAGAGAAGAAGAAGAAAGAGAAGGATATGTGCCTCCAAGTGATTTGAGATTCTCAAAGGATCATCCAAAGGAGCTTATCATTGGGGATCCGCAAAAAGGGGCTAGTACTCGTTCATCACTACATGTTTTATTTTCAAACCTTTGTTTTGTTTCTGAAATAGAACCAAAAGATGTTTCCACCGCTTTAAATGATGAATTTTGGTTTTTAGCTATGAATGAAGAACTTAATCAATTTGAACGTAATAAGGTTTGGAATCTTGTAGAACGACCCAAAAATCGTCCTATAGTTGGTGTTAAATGGATTTTTAAAAATAAAATGGATAATGAATCTAGAATTGTTAGAAATAAAGCCAGATTAGTTGCAAAAGGTTATGCACAAATTGAAGGGGTAGATTTTGATGAAACTTTTGCACCCGTAGCAAGATTAGAAGCGGTTAGGATATTTCTTGCATTTGCTTGTTTTAAAAGATTTAAATTATATCAAATGGATGTCAAAACCGCATTTTTAAACGGGTATATAAAAGAAGAGGTTTATGTAGAACAACCCCCTGGCTTTATAAATGAGAAATATCCAAATTATGTTTATAAATTAGATAAAGCGCTTTATGGATTAAAACAAGCGCCTCGTGCTTGGTATGATCGATTAACTCAATATTTGTTAAAGCACGATTATAAAATAGGAAGTGCTGATTCTACACTCTTCATTAAGCAAATTGATCATGATTTAGTTATTTTACAAATTTATGTTGATGATATTATTTTTGGAGCCTCTAATGAAGAGTTGTGTAATGAAGTAGTACAAATTATGAAAAATGAATTTGAAATGAGCATGGTTGGAGAACTTTCATATTTTCTAGGTTTTCAAATTACTCAAAAACAAGATGGTTTTTTTATATGTCAAACCAAATATATTCATGATATGTTAAAAAGATTTGGATTTGAAAATCTTAAGCATGCAAACACTCCTATGAGTACTTCTCTAAAATTAGGAAAAGATGAAAGTGGTGTTTCAATTGAACAAACCCTTTATAGAAGTATGATAGGGTCTTTATTGTATTTAACCGCATCTAGACCTGATATTATGTTTGCCGTTTGTTTATGTGCTAGATTTCAAGCTAACCCTAAAGAGTCACATTTAAAAGCGGTGAAACGTATCTTTAGATATCTCATTGGAACATCAAAATTAGGATTATGGTATCCACATAATGATTCCTTTATTTTGCATGGTTTTTCGGATTCCGATTATGCTGGATGTTCTTTAGATAGGAAAAGCACTAGTGGCACTTGTCACTTTATCGGCCCTTCACTTATTTCATGGTCGAGTAGGAAACAGAATTCTGTTGCCCTCTCTACTACCGAGGCCGAATATATTGCACTAGGTAGTTGTTGTGCCCAAGCTCTTTGGATGTCACAAACATTAGAAGATTTTGGCATGCAACAAAGTAGTGTAGAATTAAAGTGTGACAATAAAAGTGCTATAGATTTAACTAACAATCCTGTATTACCTTCTAGATCTAAGCATATAGATGTCCGACATCATTTTATAAGGGATCATATTAAGAAGGGTAATATAAAAATCAACTTTATAGGCACGGAAAATCAACTAGCAGATATATTCACTAAACCGTTACCGGATTCCCGTTTTTCTATGCTTAGGCTAGAATTGGGAATCCTAGATATTTCACAATGAATATATCACTACTTAGAACCTATAAAATTTTAATAAAAAAAAATCACAAAAGACTTATACATATCAAAAGAAAAACAATCTCTTAAAATAGACATTCACCAAATCAAACATGTTCACATAGTCAAAATTATTACAATAATTTAATCATAATGTCTGATAATAGAAATGCAGAAAATTAGAAAAAAAATCTGGGCATTGGAGCTGTCGGATGGCGACAGTGAGCTGTCGGATGGCGATAGCTAGCTATCGGAAATCCGACAGCTCCCAAAATTTATTTTTTCTTTCTCACTAGTTTGTTCATTCCCTGTTTCTATACGTGTTAATATGAGAATTTTGGTATCTTGCATAAAGTATTCTTAATGTGTTATTATTCCTAACAATAGCTTAACACATGCTTATGATGTTCAATCTTATCATATCATTGTGATGACACTTTCATATCGTTATTAAGAATTGTTTTCGCATGCCTCTAAGTATAAGAAAACTTTTATCTATGACAATGAGCACTCACAAACACTTGCTTTGGTAATACATATAAAAAAATTTATTTTATACATACATCATGATTGCTCGAACATAATAAAATACATTTCATAATGTCACATTCACCTTTGTTACTTTGCACTTATTCAACTTTTACCATTTATGGCATGCAAGTGAATTCGGATATCCTTAACATCTATGAATCCTCTAAAGAAACTGGGAGGCAAATTCAAATGCAAAACATTCTTTTTGCCCAACATGTTGAAAAAATAAATAAAAATTGACAAGGATCATCCACCAAGCATTACTTAGCCTCCTGATAAGTCTTAATGAGCATTGTGAGGTTAAGCACCTTGGAAAGAATTGTAAAGTGTCTTGCAAAACCAAAATGGTCCTTTTTTGTCTATTTACAAAGTTTCTGGTTCATAAGTATGGGCTTTATGTATATTTATGTTATGTTTAACAATTACATGATCATGTATATTTTAAATATATTCATATGTATTATTTCTCAAAGTATCACTACTACACTTCATTGTTATTTATAAATTTTCTTCTTATGAGAATTGGACCGAAACAATTCAAGTTTCTATATTGCACTGTGTCTCTCTCTGATATTTGAAATTGAATCTCATCCTGGTTGAGTTTATTTGATTCTATACTTTAAAACACATTACTAGAATGCTTCGATTCCTCTCTAAGATTACCTATCTCATTATCATATCACTTACCAAGCTTCCGCTAGTGTACTCCAACTTGTCATATATTCTTTCTCCATGACTAACATATCTCTGTAATACTCTTTCCTAGTTTGTCATCTCTATATTCATCTTTTGCTAATATCAAAGGGGGAGAAGATAATAAGAAATCAATTAAATCAATTAAATCCCTTAACACTACTAAATTAATTTAGTAAGCATATATGTAGGGGGAGTTTATATGTAGGGGGAGTTTATATGTAGGGGGAGAATGTTTTTAGACGGGACTATATTAAGGGGGAGCTCATATTAAGGGGAAGATCATGGAGATCGTAAGCTCACAACACTTGTACACACATAAGTATTTTTCACTATCTCAATAGGATTTATTCGATTTCTTTTTATAAGGATTTGTTATTATCAAAAGGGGGAGATTGTTGGAGCATGCATTCCGCACTCGTCCGGTTTGAGAATAACAAATCCCGAATGTATTTGATCCTATTTTTGATTAATGGTGTGCAGATAACAGGTGCTAGAATAACATGACTTCAATTGGAGCAAAATGACATTTTCCAGAAATTTGAGCTATCGGATTTCAGTGCTATCGGATTTCCGACAGCTCGTTTATTTAATCTCTGCGCAACGGTTTGGAGCTATCGGATTTCCGATATCGCTATCGGATTTCCGACAGCCCATGATCTGCCAATAACGCCAGGACGTGCTGCAGTTATCACACAGTGGTTAGGAGCTATCGGATTTCCGATATCGCTATCGGATGGCGACAGCCCACGATCTTCCGATAATCCCAGAACGTGCAGCGGTTACCTTGACTATCGGATATCCGACAGTGCTATCGGATATCCGACAGCCCACGTCTCAACCACGACCTCAACACGACGCAGAAACTTCGTTTTAGCGTGACACGTGGCAGCCTCTGGAGCTATCGGATATCGGCGACAGCAGCTATCGGACGGCGACAGCTCCTTTTTATTAAAAGGGCTCAAAACTTTGTGGAATTCAATACTTCAGATTTCTAAGCCTCCTTCCTGAGTGTTATTGTCCAGAGAGCTCCAGAGAACGAAAATCCCCATCCTTGAAGAAGAAAAGAGAGAGAGCGAAGCCGAAGATTGTACACGCATTCCAAGGAGACTTTCTCAAGGGCTCTTCGCTGTTTTGGTCCAGAAATTCTAAAGGGGGTTTTTCATATTGTATTTTCATTCATTCACTTTTCATTTTGTAATCGTTGGTAGAGAAATCGTCGTCTTGCGTGCGACGTCTAAGTCCTTGCGTGGCTTAGGGGAAAATCGCTTCCTTGTGTGGAGCGTCCAAGTCCTTGCGTGGCTTGGTGGGAAATCGTGGCCTTGTGTGCTACGTCTAGATCTTGGGAAGATCTAGAGGATAGGCTTGGTCTTGGTCTTGGGAGAGACTAGCAATAGCCTTCCGATCCTTGGGAGAAGGATTGGTAAACCAAAATTGTAGAATTTCTTATTAACTTATTTGTGCCTTGATCTTAAGCATTGTTAAGATCATTTTTATTGTACTCAAATTTCATGATTAATATAATTATGTTTTTTTCTTTAAATACATATTTTGTGGCATAATCTTTATCTTGGAAATTTGTGTTTTGATTTAATACTAAAATTGCATTGGTTTGAAAATATTTATAAGTAATTTTTTAGTAAAGTAAATTCTCTTTAAAAAATTACTAAGTCAAAAATTAAATTTTAGACACACCCTTATTCACCCCCCCTCTAAGGGCGTCATACGATCCAACAAGTGGTATCAGAGCGAGGTTACTCCAAAACGGTTTTACCACCGGGAGTAATGGCGCACAACGATCACGCGTTCGTTGAGGGGCAAGGAATTAGTAGGCCACCACTTTTTACGGGCACAGACTACAATTATTGGAAAACACGTATGCGTTGTTTTCTAATTGCACTAGATATTGAAGTCTGGAATATGGTAGAATCTAGTTACACTTCTCCAACATTTGTTGTAGGAGATGTAACCATGGATAAGCCCAAAGACAAGTGGGATGACAACGATAAATTAAAATGTAAGAACAATGCAAAAGCCATGAATGCTTTATTCTGCGCACTAGATCGCACTGAATTTAATAGAGTTTGTGCTTGTAACTCTGCATTTGAAATTTGGAATTTATTAGAAATCACTCATGAAGGTACTTCGCAGGTAAAGGACTCAAAGCTATTTCAACTGGAATCTGAATTTGAAAGGTTCAAAATGGAGGTAGATGAAGAGGTTGATACGATGTACACACGATTCACAAAAATCGTGAACGACTCAAAGGTGCTAGGAAAGGTGTTCTCAAATGGAGATTTGGTAAGAAAAATTTTAAGATCACTTCCCCCGAAGTTCAATCCTAAAGTGACTGCAATTTCCGAGTCACATGATCTTAAGA
The DNA here is from genome assembly GCA_033032865.1 of Dactylorhiza incarnata. NCBI lineage: Eukaryota > Viridiplantae > Streptophyta > Magnoliopsida > Asparagales > Orchidaceae > Dactylorhiza > Dactylorhiza incarnata. Next base: position 1,955,240 of record JAWHQI010000298.1, read on the forward strand.
CTTTAAAATTGGAGAGCCTCATTGGGAATTTGAAAACTCATGAAGTTGAATTAAAAATTCAACAACAAGAGTATATGGAGCCAAGGAAGAAGGGATTGGCTCTAAAATCTAAGAAGGAAGAAACTAGTGATTCTGAGGAGGATGAAGAAGATGAGGAGAGCTTATTTGTTAAAAAATTTAGAAAATTTATGAAAAATCCGGAGAGAAGAAATTCGTTTAAGAAGTATTTTAAGAAGGAGACCTTTAGGAAGAAAAAAGGAAAGGAGGGCGATGAGGAGGAAGAGAGACCGCCACCGGAGTGCTATCACTGCAAGAAGTTAGGACACATTCGAAGCAAGTGTCCAAAGTACTTGAAAGAACTTAAAGAAAAGAAGCACAAAGGGTCGAAGAAGGTGTTGAAGGCGGAAACCTGGGATGATACTACTTCAGAGGATGCAAGCAGTTTCGACTCAAGTAAAGAGGAGGAGGCCAACATATGCTTAATGGGAAAGAGCGTCATATCTGATGACGAATGCAGTGTCCAAAGCGACACTGAGGTAACTCCTCCAACTTATGATGAATTATTTTCTGAATTTTTAAAGACTTCCAAATTTTTTGAAAAAAGTTTAAAAGATAATGATCTTCTAAAATCTGAAAATGGAATTTTACTTAAAGAAAACAAAAAATTGTTAAATGAAATTAAGACTATTGGAAAAAGGGATATTTCTTGCCAAGAGTGTGATCACTCTTTGGGAAGAATTAAAGAACTTGAAGAATCTCTTTCCAAATCTCATTCTACAATAAAAATTCTTACTAAAAAGAATGAGATTTTAGAGAGAGATCTAAAATCTTCAATTTCCAAAGTCCATGAGGGAAAGAAATCTTTTGATCGGAGATGCGTAAATCTAGTATCCGAGAATACAAAAATGAGACACCAGATTCATGACTTAACACTAGCCATGAAAAAATTTGGAATGGGCCGAAGATCACTTGATATGATCTTAGGATACCAACGCCATGGATCTGGAAGGTCTGGGCTCGGATACACATCTGGAAGCTGTCGCCCGGCGACAACCACTGTCGCCGGCGACAGTGAAAATTCCAGAAAATTTACTTTTAAAAATTCTAAAATTAATGAAATATCAAATACTGCATCCTCATCCAGTAAAAGTCCAGAAAAGTTATACTCTTCTAAATACATTACTTGTGCCAAATGCAATAGATTTGGTCACACTACGGACTCTTGCTGGAAAGAAGGAAAAAGTAAAATCAAACAAATCTGGGTGCCTAAGGCTTCTACCTATACTATGGGTGGAACCACTTGGGTAACCAGATCTTTACTCACCTCTTCTTTCTAGGTGTGTTGGCAGGCTAAGGACAAAGAAGACGTGTGGTACTTGGACTCGGGTTGTTCAAAACACATGACGGGCAATAAAGAGAAGTTCCTTAGCCTGGAGATGAAGAAAGGAGGAGTTGTTACATTCGGTGACAATGGAAAAGGAAAAATAATCGGCATCGGTGTTGTGGGTAACGAAAATTTTTCAATTTCAAATGTTTTATTTGTAGAAGGATTAAAGCATAATTTGATTTCTATTAGTCAATTATGTGATAAAGGTTTAAATGTTTTATTTGAATCTTCTACAAATTTATGCAAAATTATTAATTCCAAAACAAATGAAATTGTTTTTACCGCACCTAGATGTCATAATGTATATATGATTAAATTTCTTGATTTTTCAAATTCTACCTTAAAATGTTTTTTATCAAAAAATGATGAATTAGATTTATGGCATAGGCGACTTGGACATGCTAGTGCCAAGTTAATTACAAAACTTTCAAAAGATAAATTAATTAAAGGTTTACCTTTGTTAAATGGAAATTTATCTTCTTCACTATGTGTGCCTTGCCAAAAAGGAAAATTTTCAAAATCATCTTTTAAAAGTAAAAACATTATTTCTACCACTAGGCCACTTCAATTAATACATATGGATTTATTTGGGCCAATTGGAATTTCTAGCTTAGGAGGTAGAAAATACACATTTGTATTGATTGATGATTATTCTCGTTTTTGTTGGACTTTATTTCTAACCTCCAAATCCGATGCATTTTCAGAATTTTCAAAATTATGTATGCGTATCCAAAATGAATTTGAGTTAAAAATTAAACGCATACGATCGGATCATGGAGGAGAATTTGAAAATGAAAAGTTTATTTCTTTTTGTACGGAGTTAGGAATTAAACATGAATTTTCCGCTCCACGCACACCACAGCAAAATGGTGTAGTGGAGAGGAAAAATAGAACTCTTCAAGAGTTAGCCCGTACAATGTTATCTGAATTCAAATTACCAAAATCTTTTTGGGCTGAAGCGGTTAGCACGGCATGTTATGTAATTAATAGAGTAATGCTTCGCCCTATTTTAAAATTAACTCCTTATGAATTAATATTTAGTAAAAAACCAAACGTTTCTTATTTCAAAGTTTTTGGTTGTAAATGTTTTATTTTAAATTCTAAAGATTCCTTAGGAAAATTTGATGAAAAATGTGATGAAGGTATTTTTATTGGGTATTCTTCAACTAGTAAAGCTTATAGAATTTTTAATAAAAGAACAAAAATAGTTGAAGAATCGATTCATGTTAGGTTTGATGAGTTTGCTTCATGTGTAGAAAAGAAAATTACAGGAAAAGAAGATGAACCCCTTCCATTGGTAGAAAATGATGAAGAAGAACTTGGAGAAAATGAAGAAGAAAAAGAAGAAGAAAGAGAAGAAGAAAGAGGAGAAGAAGATAGAGAAGAAGAAGAAAGAGAAGGATATGTGCCTCCAAGTGATTTGAGATTCTCAAAGGATCATCCAAAGGAGCTTATCATTGGGGATCCGCAAAAAGGGGTTAGTACTCGTTCATCACTACATGTTTTATTTTCAAACCTTTGTTTTGTTTCTGAAATAGAACCAAAAGATGTTTCCACCGCTTTAAATGATGAATTTTGGTTTTTAGCTATGAATGAAGAACTTAATCAATTTGAACGTAATAAGGTTTGGAATCTTGTAGAACGACCCAAAAATCGTCCTATAGTTGGTGTTAAATGGATTTTTAAAAATAAAATGGATAATGAATCTAGAATTGTTAGAAATAAAGCCAGATTAGTTGCAAAAGGTTATGCACAAATTGAAGGGGTAGATTTTGATGAAACTTTTGCACCCGTAGCAAGATTAGAAGCGGTTAGGATATTTCTTGCATTTGCTTGCTTTAAAAGATTTAAATTATATCAAATGGATGTCAAAACCGCATTTTTAAACGGGTATATAAAAGAAGAGGTTTATGTAGAACAACCCCTGGCTTTATAAATGAGAAATATCCAAATTATGTTTATAAATTAGATAAAGCGCTTTATGGATTAAAACAAGCGCCTCGTGCTTGGTATGATCGATTAACTCAATATTTGTTAAGCACGATTATAAAATAGGAAGTGCTGATTCTACACTCTTCATTAAGCAAATTGATCATGATTTAGTTATTTTACAAATTTATGTTGATGATATTATTTTTGGAGCCACTAATTAAGAGTTGTGTAATGAAGTAGTACAAATTATGAAAAATGAATTTGAAATGAGCATGGTTGGAGAACTTTCATATTTTCTAGGTTTTCAAATTACTCAAAAACAAGATGGTTTTTTTATATGTCAAACCAAATATATTCATGATATGTTAAAAAGATTTGGATTTGAAAATCTTAAGCATGCAAACACTCCTATGAGTACTTCTCTAAAATTAGAAAAAGATGAAAGTGGTGTTTCAATTGAACAAACCCTTTATAGAAGTATGATAGGGTCTTTATTGTATTTAACCGCATCTAGACCTGATATTATGTTTGCCGTTTGTTTATGTGCTAGATTTCAAGCTAACCCTAAAGAGTCACATTTAAAAGCGGTGAAACGTATCTTTAGATATCTCATTGGAACATCAAAATTAGGATTATGGTATCCTCATAATGATTCCTTTATTTTGCATGGTTTTTCGGATTCCGATTATGCTGGATGTTCTTTAGATAGGAAAAGCACTAGTGGCACTTGTCACTTTATCGGCCCTTCACTTATTTCATGGTCGAGTAGGAAACAGAATTCTGTTGCCCTCTCTACTACCGAGGCCGAATATATTGCACTAGGTAGTTGTTGTGCCCAAGCTCTTTGGATGTCACAAACATTAGAAGATTTTGGCATGCAACAAAGTAGTGTAGAATTAAAGTGTGACAATAAAAGTGCTATAGATTTAACTAACAATCCTGTATTACATTCTAGATCTAAGCATATAGATGTCCGACATCATTTTATAAGGGATCATATTAAGAAGGGTAATATAAAAATCAACTTTATAGGCACGGAAAATCAACTAGCAGATATATTCACTAAACCGTTACCGGATTCCCGTTTTTCTATGCTTAGGCTAGAATTGGGAATCCTAGATATTTCACAATGAATATATCACTACTTAGAACCTATAAAATTTTAATAAAAAAAAATCACAAAAGACTTATACATATCAAAAGAAAAACAATCTCTTAAAATAGACATTCACCAAATCAAACATGTTCACATAGTCAAAATTATTACAATAATTTAATCATAATGTCTGATAATAGAAATGCAGAAAATTAGAAAAAAAATCTGGGCATTGGAGCTGTCGGATGGCGACAGTGAGCTGTCGGATGGCGATAGCTAGCTATCGGAAATCCGACAGCTCCCAAAATTTATTTTTTCTTTCTCACTAGTTTGTTCATTCCCTGTTTCTATACGTGTTAATATGAGAATTTTGGTATCTTGCATAAAGTATTCTTAATGTGTTATTATTCCTAACAATAGCTTAACACATGCTTATGATGTTCAATCTTATCATATCATTGTGATGACACTTTCATATCGTTATTAAGAATTGTTTTCGCATGCCTCTAAGTATAAGAAAACTTTTATCTATGACAATGAGCACTCACAAACACTTGCTTTGGTAATACATATAAAAAAATTTATTTTATACATACATCATGATTGCTCGAACATAACAAAATACATTTCATAATGTAACATTCACCTTTGTTACTTTGCACTTATTCAACTTTTACCATTTATGGCATGCAAGTGAATTCGGATATCCTTAACATCTATGAATCCTCTAAAGAAACTGGGAGGCAAATTCAAATGCAAAACATTCTTTTTGCCCAACATGTTGAAAAAATAAATAAAAATTGACAAGGATCATCCACCAAGCATTACTTAGCCTCCTGATAAGTCTTAATGAGCATTGTGAGGTTAAGCACCTTGGAAAGAATTGTAAAGTGTCTTGCAAAACCAAAATGGTCCTTTTTTGTCTATTTGCAAAGTTTCTGGTTCATAAGTATGGGCTTTATGTATATTTATGTTATGTTTAACAATTACATGATCATGTATATTTTAAATATATTCATATGTATTATTTCTCAAAGTATCACTACTACACTTCATTGTTATTTATAAATTTTCTTCTTATGAGAATTGGACCGAAACAATTCAAGTTTCTATATTGCACTGTGTCTCTCTCTGATATTTGAAATTGAATCTCATCCTGGTTGAGTTTATTTGATTCTATACTTTAAAACACATTACTAGAATGCTTCGATTCCTCTCTAAGATTACCTATCTCATTATCATATCACTTACCAAGCTTCCGCTAGTGTACTCCAACTTGTCATATATTCTTTCTCCATGACTAACATATCTCTGTAATACTCTTTCCTAGTCTGTCATCTCTATATTCATCTTTTGCTAATATCAAAGGGGGAGAAGATAATAAGAAATCAATTAAATCCCTTAACACTACTAAATTAATTTAGTAAGCATATATGTAGGGGGAGTTTATATGTAGGGGGAGTTTATATGTAGGGGGAGAATGTTTTTAGACGGGACTAAATTAAGGGGGAGCTCATATTAAGGGGAAGATCATGGAGATCGTAAGCTCACAACACTTGTACACACATAAGTATTTTTCACTATCTCAATAGGATTTATTCGATTTCTTTTTATAAGGATTTGTTATTATCAAAAGGGGGAGATTGTTGGAGCATGCGTTCCGCACTCGTCCGGTTTGAGAATAACAAATCCCGAATGTATTTGATCCTATTTTTGATTAATGGTGTGCAGATAACAGGTGCTAGAATAACATGACTTCAATTGGAGCAAAATGACATTTTCCAGAAATTTGAGCTATCGGATTTCAGTGCTATCGGATTTCCGACAGCTCGTTTATTTAATCTCTGCGCAACGGTTTGGAGCTATCGGATTTCCGATATCGCTATCGGATTTCCGACAGCCCATGATCTGCCAATAACGCCAGGACGTGGAGCAGTTATCACACAGTGGTTAGGAGCTATCGGATTTCCGATATCGCTATCGGATGGCGACAGCCCACGATCTTCCGATAATCCCAGAACGTGCAGCGGTTACCTTGACTATCGGATATCCGACAGTGCTATCGGATATCCGACAGCCCACGTCTCAACCACGACCTCAACACGACGCAGAAACTTCATTTTAGCGGGACACGTGGCAGCCTCTGGAGCTATCGGATATCGGCGACAGCAGCTATCGGACGGCGACAGCTCCTTTTTATTAAAAGGGCTCAAAACTTCGTGGAATTCAATACTTCAGATTTCTAAGCCTCCTTCCTGAGTGTTATTGTCCAGAGAGCTCCAGAGAACAAAAATCCCCATCCTTGAAGAAGAAAAGAGAGAGAGCGAAGCCGAAGATTGTACACGCATTCCAAGGAGACTTTCTCAAGGGCTCTTCGCTGTTTTGGTCCAGAAATTCTAAAGGGGGTTTTTCATATTGTATTTTCATTCATTCACTTTTCATTTTGTAATCGTTGGTAGAGAAATCGTCGTCTTGCGTGCGACGTCTAAGTCCTTGCGTGGCTTAGGGGAAAATCGCTTCCTTGTGTGGAGCGTCCAAGTCCTTGCGTGGCTTGGTGGGAAATCGTGGCCTTGTGTGCTACGTCTAGATCTTGGGAAGATCTAGAGGATAGGCTTGGGCTTGGTCTTGGGAGAGACTAGCAATAGCCTTCCGATCCTTGGGAGAAGGATTGGTAAACCAAAATTGTAGAATTTCTTATTAACTTATTTGTGCCTTGATCTTAAGCATTGTTAAGATCATTTTTATTGTACTCAAATTTCATGATTAATATAATTATGTCTTTTTCTTTAAATACATATTTTGTGGCATAATCTTTATCTTGGAAATTTGTGTTTTGATTTAATACTAAAATTGCATTGGTTTGAAAATATTTATAAGTAATTTTTTAGTAAAATAAATTCTCTTTAAAAAATTACTAAGTCAAAAATTAAATTTTAGACACACCCTTATTCACCCCCCCTCTAAGGGCGTCATACGATCCAACAAATAGGACCCCTGGAGGCAGAAGAATTCCGCGCGAATCCGCTATCCGCAGACACCGGCGCTTCGACTTCTTCCCGCCTTTTTATTTCTATAAATAGTCGGTCTTTTTTCTTTTCAACCACCGCATTTACTATTCTTCCTTCGCGCTTCTTCTCTTTCTAACTCTTTCGCAAGCCTAGCCCGCTCTCGCGACTTTTGTGATTCGCAGCTTTAAAACATCATGGTCGGCGATGCGGAAGCTGAGGGGCGGGCCAAGTGCTCCGGGGCCTTCCTTGAGGGCCTTTTCTTCTGTGCCAACCTCACGAAGGAGGAATATCAAGCCACCGTCGATCAATATATCCACTCCGGGTTCGTGGCTCGCTGGCCTACCGAGCGAGACACCATCAGCGATCCGCATCCCGACGAGCTCGCTATCCCCATTGCTCATTTCGAGAATGGGCTTCGACTCCCTCCTTGGCCGAAAGTGCGCCAAGTATGTTTGTTTCTTGACCGTTATATTCCTGACTCGCTTTGCGAACAACATTCTAACCCCTGTCGACTTTTCTAGGTGCTCAGGTACTTCGACGTTCTGCCGAGCCAGCTGACGCCGAACGCAATCGCCGTGGTGGTCGCATTCACCAGCTACCTCAGGGCGGAGAAGATCGAGTTCAGCCTGCTCGTCTTCCGCAAGGTGTTCTTGTTCCGTGCGTACAAGGACAGGACGGCTCATTTCGCGAGCCAGCATGTTACTGTCTGCGAGACGGTGAACAAATCCAACTATTGGATGCAGAAGTTCGTCCTGGTGAAGGGCCCTTTCGACAACATCTCCTACACCCCCACCCAGCGGGATGAGCCGCTTATCGCCCCCCGGCCTCACTAGGGGGTTATGATGCGAGCTTGTACCAATACCTCAAAGGAAAGAACTTTGAGGACGCCTTCCTCTGAGAGCGGGTGGACCTGTTGCCGCCTGTCCCCCAAGGAGAAGGTTTGACTCACGTTCGCCGATCCCCCCACTCCCCTCTCCTTCGATTAGCTAACGCTCTTAGTTATCCTTGCAGGAGAGCGTGAACATCCGCTCAACCCTCCGTACACGGCTCTTTCCTCCCTCACCTCTGGCCTGCTCGCGAGTGTGGCTGACGAGGCCTTCCGCGATGTTCCGGGATCTTCGTTGGGGAAGAAGCGATCCCTTCCTCCACGCTGGCCCGCCTTGCAGGGGGCGGCGAAGATGACCAAGAAAGCCCCCTCCGCCGCCAAGGTGAAGGAGGTCGAGGACCTCTCCGAATCTGAACTCCCCTCTTTTCCTGCAGCGAATCAGGAGCCCGCCAAAGAGGGTGGGGAGGGGGCCGCCAAGCGCAAGCCGACAAGCCACATGAACTTCGGGCTTGGCATGAAGCTTGCGGATGCGGATGGCGAGCCGGTGCTCGCGTGGGACCCTGATCAGAACAAGTTCGCCTGCTCCTTCCTCCTCCCTTCCTGGGTGGAGGGTGACAAAATCGGAGGTGAGGCGTTCGCCCTCGCCTTTGGGCTCTAAGGTCGCGAAGACGCCTCCCTCTTCCGGGCCTATACCCAGATGGAGCTTATCCATATGGTGGGTCGCCGCTACTTCACTGCGGACAAGGAAATCAAAGAGCTCAACGATGAGCTCCAGAAGTCTGCCGACGAGGTCGCGGAACTTAAAGGGAAGGAGGCCTTGTCTGAAGGCCTCCTCGCCAGCCTTCAAGGCGGACGGGTAAGTAATGCTTTGCAAAAATCTTTTCCTGTATCGCTTATCTTTTCCTTTGGTAACCCGCTTTTCACAGGATGCCGAGTCCGTCAGCCAGCTTCACGCGAGGATCGCCGACCTGGAGACGGAGAACACTTGCCTCAAGGCCCAGATCCGTGATCTGACCTTGGCGGTGCTTGCCCCCCTCCTCCGCGAGCTGGGACTCGTGGTCAGTCGTGAGAGGAAAAAGAGGCCGATAGCAAAAGGTCGATGGAGATCACGGAGCTCGTCCTCGACACTCTCAAAGGGGCGGACTTGATCATTCCTGACGCCATGGATTTCACTGCGGAAGAAGTCATGCCTGACTTGTTCGCGCCCATCTCCGAGGCAGGGGATCGCGAGAGTGACTGAAGAGTTACCTGGCGAGCCGCCTTAATTTTTGTTGTTTATAATGTAAAAACTTTTCTTTTTGCCGGCGAGTCCGCCATTGGTCTGTAATCTTTTGTGAGGAATGAAAAGAAACATTTTGTCTATCTTTCCAATATTATAGCCTTACTTCTTATTCGCATGCGCCGCTTCATTCGTGCCAGCGCGATCCTGATTTTCTTGCGCTCGTACCTTTAAGACTTTCGTTTGATGCTCGCGCCCACGTCTCTTTAATTGACAATTTTCCCTTCGTCGTATTGTACCTAGGTCGCTCTCGCCCCCTTCTCTTCCCCATCGATGGTAAGACATAGGTTGTAGAACCTCATCCTTGCTTGGGATGTACCTTGTTGGGGATCCTTGCGAGAGGGGCCAGTATGAGCCTTCCTCACTCGCACTCGCCTTTTGCGAGCCCTTATCGTTATCCATGGACCACCGCGAAGAAGGGCCCTCTTTGGCTCGCCATCTTTCCTCGCGCCACTGAAACTCACCAGTAACTTTGCGAACAACGGACTCAGTTGCTCCGCCGTGATCTATTCCTTATGCAAACGGGCCGCTGGTCTCATCTTGCCCGAGCTTTGAGGTTGCTTGCCAGCTAGATCTCTCTCTATGAGTAACCCGTTTGCCTGCCCAAACCACTTGAAACATTGCCAGCCTCTCCAGAGATCAACCTGACCCACTGTCTATGAGAGCCCGACAACGGAATCGATCTGGGGCACTCCAGCACCAATCCTCTTGAAACATTGCATGCCTCTCCAGAGATCAACCTGACCCACCGTCTATGGGAGCCTGACAGCGGAATCGATCTGGGGCATTCCAGCACAAAACCTCTTGCAACATTGCCAGCCTCTCCAGAGATCAACCTGACCCACCGTCTATGCGAGCCCGGCAGCGGAATCGATCTGGGGCATTCCAGCACCGAACCTCTTGAAACATTGTCAGCCTCTCCAGAGATCAACCTGACCCACTGTATATGAGAGCCCGACAGCGGAATCGATCTGGGGCATTCCAGCATCGAACCTCTTGAAACATTGCCAGCCTCTCCAGAGATCATCCTGACCCACCGTCTATGAGAGCCTGAGAGTGGAATCAATCTGGGTCATTCCAGCACCAAACCACTTGAAACATTGCCAGCCTCTCCAGAGATCAACCTGACCCACCGTCTATGAGAGCCCAGCAGCGGAATCGATCTGGGGCATTCCAGCACCAATCCACTTGAAACATTGCCAGCCTCTCCAGAGATCAACCTGACCAACCGTCTATGAGAGCCTGGCAGCAGAATCGATCTGGGGCATTCCAGCACCAAACCACTTAAAACCTGCCAGAGAGTTATTCCAAAACATATGCATTGAGTAGGAAATATTCGAAAGTCAGTTACAAGAAATTGTTAAGGATAAAACCTCTTCAAATCATCCCCACTCCTGGCTCGGCCGAGAGGTACCCCTTCCACATCTCGGAGGTGGTACCTCCCCCCCACCCCCGACTTGAGCACCTCACTTACAATGTAAGGCACCTCCCAGTTGGGTTCTAGCTTACCGACCGCGGCTCCTCTTCCGGCCGCGTCAAACTTCTTTAGCACTAAATCTCCCTTCTCGAAGTGCTTGATCCTGATGTGCTGGTCAAAGTACTTGGCCATCCGCCTCTTGACTTCCTCCTGTATGACAGTAACAAGGTCTCGGAGCTCTTCTACTAGGTCCAGGGACAACCTTTGCTCTGCATCATTCTCTATTAACCATTCTCCATCTCCTTCGCCCACGGTGATCACCCTGGGGGTTTTGACTTCGAAGTCTATCGGGAGAATGGCCTCCGACCCGTGGGATAGTTTGAAAGGGGTCTCCCCTATGGCCGTTCTTGGAGTAGTTCTCAAAGCCCATAGGACCGAAGGTAGATGCTCTACCCAATTGCTTCTGAGATTCTCTACCTTCTTCTTCAGCAGGTTGACGATTACCTTGTTCACCGCCTCCACTTGGCCGTTGCTCCATGATGAGTCCCATATATATATATATATATATATATTTTTGGACTCATTTGGGCTGATATTCTAGTGTTTGCACCACTTTTTAGTCACGTTTTCATTTACATATACTATTCCATGCTAGGTGCACCATTAAGCCCATTTCGGTGTGCAATTGCATTCCTCGTTGTTGGGGGTAAGCACATTGTGCTCCCCTTCCCTTCTTTTAAGTATCCCTGTGCTGGACGTGTATTCCCAGCTAGTATATCTTGTTTGCAGGTGACCTGATCGTTCCGTTTTCCCCCAAATGTAATTTCTGTGCATATCGCACGGTCGTGCGTTTCCTTGACGCACGGTCTGCGCGGTCGTGCGTTTGTGTCTGGGAAGAAAATGGAGCGTCGGGGTTTACTCGTGCGTTTTAGCGCACGGGCGAATCCGCCCGTGTGTGAGTAAAATGCACGGTCGACCTGTATCTTTGTGATCTCAGAGCGTCGAATTTTACCCATGCGGTTGAACGCCCGGGCGGCGTTGGTCGTGCGTGAACAAATCGCACGGGCGGCGCAGCGTATTCTACAAGCCATATTTCATCCGTTAATATCGCACGGTCTGCGAACGATCGTGCGTTCGACCGTGCGTAACCAATTTTCAGCCTGTTTCCTATAAAAAGCAGGAATCGAGGCAATCAGAAGGAGGGACCGAGAGAGACAGACGGGGGCGTGATTCTTCCGCTATTTTTGGGCGATTTCCATCCCATCTTCATCCCAATTCCATTCCGATCATCCGGGAGACTCCTCCGGCGACCAAGAGTTGTTTCTCTACCATCGGGGAGCCCTTCCGGCCATCAGCAAAGCTTTCCTAGCGAGTGTTCTTCAAGTTGTTGCGGAGAAAGTGGAAGATCACCGGAGAAAGTGACAGATCGCCGGCACCGGATGCACCCCTCGACCGAGTTCGGAAGCGGATTGACAATCCGCTATTCCGGCCGTGACCGACGGCTCTCCTTCTTGAGTGGTTTTCTCTTAACTTATCTTGTATAACTGGATGAATATTTATGTAATGAACTTGAATGATTTGTTTGTCTATGAATGAATTATTTGGTGTTTACATAATCTCCTTTGTATTCCTCTATGTTGCGTCCGCTTACACCCACTCCACTCCACTTCCACACACACGTTCTAGCTAGCTCACTCTAGCAAAACCTAGAGGTGAGAGTGAAGAGGTGCCTTCGACCCTCATCAAAACCCCGCACTATGGCCATTTCACCCACATACCGAAGCACGACATCGCGGCCGCTGCACTCACCCCCACTTTGAGAAGAGATGTGTGCGACCCTCAATCGTCACAGTTACTTTCCGTCCATGCGCCTTCCGAAGCACGGCATCGCGACCGTTGCATCCATCCCGCCTTGCGAAGCGGAGTTTTGACCCGCATCTCTTACTTCTGCAATAGTCTAGGTCACCAATCACAACGCCCTTGTTTTTACTTTCTTTTACTCGTCGTAACAATCGCCTCACTCTATTCTATATCACCATATCCTGCATTCCTTTGAGATCGATATTCGGGGAGTTCCTCCCTATTTTATTACTTGACAACGACCGGTGCACTGTCGTCGTATCGCATTTCGTGCCTGCTAATTAGCAGTGCCGAATTTAGCGCATGAAGTTTTTGGCGCCGTTGCTGGGGAATGCAGGCGTGATGAGATGTTGTTTGTGAGTCGATTATTTTCGAGTGAGTCTTTTATTATTTTTAATTTATTCCTTTTCATGCTATTTTCTTCTTCTATATCATGTGGGCGCATTTGAATATCCGATGTCATTGGTGTGGGGACACATCCCACGCTAGTGATAGGTGTCCCAAGGAGCATGGTGTTGTTCAGAAACCGTACGGAGCCCATAAGTCTTTTGGCTACTCTACTGCACCTTCGTTATCGCACCTTTACACGGCTGCCGCTCCTTTTGTACCGGCAAAGCCGGCAAAGCAGTGCCTATTTTGCAAAAGTAGAGAGCACGCCTTGAAGGACTGTGCAGCTTATCTTCGCGAATTGGCGGATGACGATGAGCCGGATATCCGGATCGTCCCATCTTCAAATTCTGCGAGCACAGCTTCTTCCTCTGATTACGTGTCACTTCCACCTTCACTTTTTGAAGGGTATGGAACCGACACGTATGTCAGTGACCCTCATGACTCGATTTCTGATGTGACACCCCATACCTCTTCGGTTCATCTACCACTTTGCGTGGATTTGTGTCCTTGTGTGGAGAGAGAGCCCGAACTCTTAAGAAGCACGTCTTCTCCCACTGCACACGAAACTACATCTGTTTCTGATATTATCATTGAGGTCACTTTGCAGGATGTTGCAGACCTGCGCAATGTGGTGCCCACTCTCATGGAGGAGGACATCCTTGATTGTGCTGAAGCAACCGCTTCGGTCCAGTGCGAGGAAGTCCAAGTTATAGAGGAGGCCATTGTTGGGTTTTTCTAGAAGCATACATCACATGTAGGCGCAGCGGAATAAAAGAGAAACAACCCAAAAAGACTTGGATCGGCCATGAATATTGAATCAAGAAGTAAATCAAAACTAGGTATGAAATTACCTTTGCTGGATTGGATCAAATCCAGCCAAGATGCTCCAAGAAAAGGATTCCTGTCAGCGGCTCTGCGAGAGTCCTCACATAGAATGATGTCTACGTCTCTACAGTGATCCACACGAGCCGGGAGAAGAACGACTGCACCTTGAACTTCCACGAACTGCTAGGTTCGCTCCAGGAAGAGCAATCACGACGACGATCGCCGGAGAGGAGGTCGGCGGAGGCGAACGAGACGGCGGAACACTTTCCGTCGGCTAGGGCGAGAGGCGGAACTCTTTCCGTCGGCTCGATTCCTTCGTCTATATAGAACCCTAAAAGAAGATCTATTTATACCCAAAGCATAAACAGGCTTCTAGAAGAATTGCTATCCGCAGACCACATAGCAGAATTGGGGTTTCTGTTACGATTCGTCGGGATTCCACGGAACAGCATTCATCGAATTTTCACGGGACAATCTGACGAATCCGACGAATCAGATCAGACGGCAACGTTTGCCGAGTTAAGGATCTCTGTAATAATTCGTCGAGTTTCCACGGAACGATCCGACGAATTCCGACGAATCCGATCAGACGGCAACATTTGCCGAGTTAAGGGACTCTGTAATAATTCGTCGAGTTTCCACGGAACCATCCGACGACTTCCGACGAATCCGACGAATTCCGACAGCAACATTTGCTGGACTTCCCCCATTCTATATAGTGATTGGTAGCCTTTACCAACACAGTCAATCTTCCAACTTCTCCACACGCTCTTATGTGCGACCCTGTAGGCTCATATCGCGTTGGCAGTGACATTACATGTTTGACCACTTCTAGATCACAATGGTAACTCCAACAGTCTCCCACTTGATCTTGAAAGTATCAAACAAAAACCTCACAAACAATGAGCGGCATCTAGCAATGCATCATTGCTCCCCAAGCAATAAGAGTTCATAACTCATAAGCCTTTATGACCAATGTTCCAGCGTTGTCTTTGTCCCTTTGTCCCTTACATCCGGAAAGAACTAGAGGCATGGACCGTGTCACCCTCATAATAGCTCAATCCAAGTTTCTTGATCTAGAACGGACTTCCAGAGAATGGTGAGCTCAATATCACATATTGACTCAACCAAGCATCGCCATGCATTTCTCAGTCCAATTCCATCAAGGGGCCCATGGATGCAACTCCTGTTATATAGGAGGACAAATCCCATATCTGCTCACACCCAAACACCCAAATGATTCGTAACGTACCCAACGACCACCCTTATCATCAACCTTCTTCAAGGAAGACTTTAGATGACATCAAAGCACGCTCTTCCTCACTCGATGAATGCTGTGACTTCAGGTCAAAGGACCACAACACCATTGTTAAATGAGACCTACTTGTGACACTTTTAAGTAACAATCCACAAAGTAGTCTCAGATTGGGTCTGTCCAGTACAACTTGTTCACTAACAAGTACCCACGTGATGACTTGATATCACAATATCATGACCTGTGAGAACCGGTCATCAGTCAACACACATGCTAGTCTTAATGTATCATCATCACCCTTAGCTTCTACGATGATACCTCGACCAGGGACCTTTTAAGAATGAAGCTTCGAGATCATAGGCTCTCACATTCAAGTCACGTACTTGATGTCCTATGGAAGCGAACATTCTAAGGGTATTTATCACGAATTTTATTCTATCATATAGAAACAGTATATCGTAATAAAAGACCTTGCCATTAATTGTAAAAGGAAATAATTGGTACACAATTCATCATATGAATAAATATTAAACAGCCAACAGAATACATATATTTTACATGCAACCCACAAGACTCCCACTAGAGTTTATCACTCAGGTATCGTATACGCATTGATCTAGTATGACCATCATGCTTTCTCTGCGCGAGAGGCTTTGTCAGTGGATCTGCAATATTCTCCTCAGTCGGCACTCTGCAAATGTTCACATCTCCTCGTTCGACAATCTCACGAATAAGATGGAACCGCCGAAGTATGTGCTTGGAGCGCTGATGGTATCTAGGTTCCTTAGGTTGTGCAATTGCACCATTGTTATCACAGTAGAGAACTACGAGACCAACAATGCTAGGAACTACATCTAGCTCGCCGATGAATTTCCTAATCCATACAGCCTCCTTCGCAGCATTTGCCGCAGCGATATACTCGGCCTCAGTTGTAGAATCAGCAACTGTCTCTTGCTTGGAACTCTTCCAGCTCACAGCTCCTCCATTCAGGCAAAACACAAACCCTGACTGAGACTTCGAATCATCCCTATCAGTTTGGAAGCTGGCATCCGTGTAACCACTTACAACGAGCTCTTCCTTTCCACCATACACCAAGAATACATCCTTAGTCCTTCTCAAGTACTTCAGGATATTCTTTACGGCTATCCAGTGACATTCACCAGGATCAGACTGATACCTGCTAGTCATGCTCAAAGCAAAAGAGACATCGGGTCGAGTACATAACATTGCATACATGATTGACCCAATTGCCGAAGCATATGGAATAAACTTCATGCGGTCCTTATCTTCACAAGATTTTGGACACTGGTCCTTAGAGAGATTCACACCATGAGACATGGGCAAAAATCCTTTCTTGGACTTAAGCATGTTGAACCGCATCAACACCTTTTCAATGTACGTACTCTGGGTCAAACCCAGCAACTTCTTCGATCTATCTCTATAGATCTTAATACCGAGTATGTAAGTCGCTTGACCCAAGTCCTTCATAGAAAAGCAGTTCCCTAGGTTGTTCTAAACAACTTTCAGGGTAGGTATGTCATTCCCGATCAACAGTATGTCATCTACACACAATATCAGGAAGACAACAATGCTCCCACTGATTCACTTGTAAACACACGGTTCATCTTCATTCTTGACAAAACCAAACTCTTTGATCTTCTCATCAAAACGAAGATTCCAACTTCTAGAGGCTTGTTTCAATCCATAGATGGACCTATTCAGCTTGCATATTTTAGTGGCTTCATTTGGGGATACAAAACCCTCGGGTTGTGTCATGTACACTTCCTCAAGGAGGTTTCCATTTAGGAAAGCCGTTTTGACATCCATCTGCTAGATCTCGTAGTCATAATATGCAGCAATAGCAAGCAATATCCTAATGGACTTTACCATGCCAACAGGGGAAAAAGTCTCATCATAGTCAACACCATGAATTTGCTTGAAACCCTTAGCCACCAGTCGCCCTTTGAATGTCTGTACATTCCCATCCATGTCGGTCTTCTTCCTGAAAACCCACTTGCACCCTATGGGTCGTACCCCTTCAGGTGGTTCCACCAAGTTCCAAACTTGGTTTGTATACATGGAGTCCATTTCAGATTTCATAGCCTCAAGCCATTTGTCGGAGTCCGGTCCATTCATAGCCTCTTGGTAGGTCGCTGGTTCATCATCATGATCCATAAGCAACACATTACCTATTTGAGACACGAGAAATCCATATCTCTCAGGCTCAAATCTTGGTCTACCAGATCTACATAGGACTTGTGTCTCTTGAGCAGGTTCTCCAGCTACAACATCTTGTAGTCCTGGCTCAGAATCCAACTCTGGTTCATTCACTACTTGTGGTTCTTAAACTTCTTCAAGTTCTACCTTTTGCGTCTTTCTTGACAAGAACTCTTTCTCCAAGAAGACACCCGTCCTTGCGACAAACACTTTACCATCAGATGGTAGGTAAAAGTAATATCCTTTCGTTTCCTTAGGATATCCCACCAGATAACACTTATCTGATTTGGGTTCCAGCTTGTCAGGCATTTGACGTCGTACGTATGCCTCACAGCCCCAAATTTAAATGAATGACATACTAGGACGCTTCCCAGTCCATATCTCATATGGTGTCTTTAGAACCGTTTTCGTTGGAGCACGATTCAGTGTTATTGCAGCAGTCTCTAAAGCAAAACCCCAAAAGGAAACAGGCAAGTCTGCATGACTCATCATCGACCGTACCATGTCTAACAGAGTACGATTTCTCCTCTCAGACACACCATTATGCTGCGGTGTCCTAGGTGTAGTGAGCTGTGATACAATACCACACTCTTTCAGATGATCACGGAACTCATGACTCAGGTATTCGCCACCTCGATCAGATCGGAGTGCTTTAACCTTTTTACCCAATTGGTTCTCCACTTCATTCTTAAACTCTATGAACTTTTCAAAAGTTTCGGATTTGCACTTCATAAGATACACGTATCCGTATCTACTGAAATCGTCAGTAAATGTAACGAAGTAGAAATACCCACCTCTATCCATAGAACTCATGGGTCCGCATACATCACTATGTACAACACCCAAGAGATCCTCAGCCCTCTCAGTATAACCAGTGAAAGGGGCTTTAGTCATCTTGCCTAACAAACAAGACTCGCATCGCTCGAATGATTCATAATCAAATGAGTCCAATAGTCCATCTTTATGGAGCTTGGATATGCGCTTCTCGTTTATATGGCCCAAACGACAATGCCAGAGATATGTAGGATTTGAGTCATTTGTTCTATGTCTTTTATTATTATCTACATTATAGATCGGATGGTCTAGGTTCAAAACATAAAGACCATTGAACAATTGAGCTACAGCATAACAAACATCATTCTTAAATATAGAACAACAATTGTTCTTAATTATAAAAGAAAATGCAATCATGTCTAAGCATGAAATGTATATAATGTTTCTAGTTATGGCCGGAACATAATAACAATTATCAAGTTCTATTACAAGCCCACTGGGCAAAGAAAGACGGTAAACCCCTACGGCTACAGCAGCAACTCTTGCTCCATTGCCGACGCGCAGGTCCACCTCTCCTTTACTCAGCAATCTCCTCCTTCCCAGTTCCTGCACATTTGTACAAATGTGAGAACCACATCCGGTATCCAATACCCAAGATGAAGGAGCAGAAAGGTTTATCTCTATAATGTAAATATTTGAAGCGGAAGTCATACCTCCCTTCATTTTCCGCAGACCATCAATGTACGAAGGACAATTCCTCCTCCAATGACCAGCCTTGCCACAGTGGTGGCATTTCCCTTCCTTCACGGTGCTCTTCTTTTTCAGCGCAGAAGATTTGGGCTCAAGATGTGACTTAGGTCCCACCTTCGTCTTCTTGAAGCCCTTTGCCTTACCCTTGCCTTTGTGTACCATCAATATGGGACTAGCAGGCTTGGCCTTCTTCATGTTTATCTCGGCAGTTCGCAACATGCCTAGGAGCTCGGGCAGTGTCTTGTCTATTTCATTCATGTTGTAGTTCAAGACAAACTGCTCATAACTATCCGGCAACGATTGCAGGATAAGATCTGTGGCCAACTCTTGACCCAGAGGAAAACCCAGTCTCTCCAGGTTCTCTATATACCCAATCATCTTGAGTACGTGAGTACCAACTGAGTCTCGAGCTCCCATTTTGCACTGAAATAAGGCCTTTGTGACATCGAACCTCAATTGACGAGCTTGCCCTTGAAACATTTTCTTTAGGTGCTCGTCAATCTCCTTGCACCCCATGTTCTCGTGTTGCTTCTCTTTAATACAGGTATTTGGTCCACCTTTAAGGACGTTAAACAAAAGGGCACCTTGGGAGACAACCCATGGGAACCACCCGGTTCCGTTTGCTTGATTTAATCTCTATCATGTTTTGTTTGCTTTTTCTTTTGTTTTTAGCTATGCAGGTGTGAACCTGATTGGATGAAGAGGAGGAGATCATTGAAGAAGGATTATACCGCTCTTCTGGCGTGCTCTTAGGAGCATAGGTACTCTTAACCCAGCTCTTATTTTGCTTCAAAAGATTATATTTTCTTGTGTTTCAATGCAAGTCTGGGGGGGGGGGGGGAGCGAGCCTTTGCTTACGCCACACGCACATGCATGCTAGAATGTTGTGTTAGGAAATTTATATTTATTGTCTCATTGCATAACACACACCACTTGTGTTTTATTTTTACTCGTGTGCAATTATCGTGTAAGTGCTTGATGTATATGTTTAGAAGTTTGATTGTTAGTTTAGGATTGTGTGGCTGAACAGGATGTGACCCGTGCGGTGCTGCTAGTAGAGTGCTCACGCAGCTTAAAAATTCACGTAGAATAGATTTAATTACAAAGTTATAGTTTTATTTACTTCATTTATGTAATTACTTAATACTCGACTCAAACAGTGAATTTGGTGAATCTAGCGGTAGCCCTTGGTCGAGTGTAGAAGAGCTGTTAGCCTCGTGTTGTTTGAGTTGGAAGGAGAGGAGACCTCGCTCGGTGGTTAAGAACTTGCCCCAAGCTATTTTCAAAACGAGTGCGTTGAATGATCTTGTTGGGAGCATGACGTAGGCCATCATTTGGTCCGGTTGAGCTTTGATTTCCCAACCTAACGTCATCCTTTGCTAGCCCCATTGAACCTTACCCTTCCTATTTGTTAAACTCCACTAATCGTTCACCAAGGCCTCATATCCAAACCTAAAACGCACTAGAGTCAAGCTTTGAAACTTATACATATTGATGATGATTGTGCGAAGCGGAGAACAAATATGTGATTGTGTGATGTGGTGTGTGCGCGCAGAAAAAAGATGATGAGATTGAAAAAAAAATTTTGATTGATCCTAAATTATGTCTCTATGGATCTAAAAAAGGAGTAAAAGATCTCTAAAAAGAATCGAACCACAAGTGTGGTAGTCTCGCGCACACCATAGTGCTTAAATGAAGTCTGGGGGAGTGTGCTTCAAGGTGAAGATGTTAAGGTTGAGTTTTGTTTATTTTCCGGAGGTTGAGTGCGTTTAGCCTACGTTCTTCTACTTCATTACCGTACCTTAACCCAAGCCCAAGTCTAACCTAAAAGTCCAACTGATTCTTGATGAGATCGTCTCATGCAGTGGAGAAGGTGTGAAAGGGCAAACATATGACCATCGACCTTGATGGATTTCTTGGAGAGCTCTTTCTTGAGATCCAATTTGAACAACGCTCACCTCAGCAGCTCACGCTATATTCCCTAGGGCGTGACTGTATGATTCACCAATAATTCACCTCAGAGTATTAGTATTTTGTATTTTACACTTGTAGAAGTTCTTAAAATATAGTCTTTGTTTTAAAATCTTTTCTACTTTATTTTCACGCTCGTTAGTCTTTACTTCCCATCGTGTTTCGCCTGCACAGTTGCTTCCTTAACGTTCATTTTTCTACCATAGGATCGAGTGTTTGCCCGAGACGTGCAAACGAGTAAGTCTGGGGGTGTGATGAGTCCCATATATATATATATATTTAGACTCATTTGGGCTGATATTCTAGTGTTTGCACCACATTTTAGTCACGTTTTCATTTACATATACTATTCCATGCTAGGTGCACCATTAAGCCCATTTCGGTGTGCAATTGCATTCCTCGTTGTTGGGGGTAAGCACATTGTGCTCCCGTTCCCTTCTTTTATGTATCCCTGTGCTGGACGTGTATTCCCAGCTAGTATATCTTGTTTGCAGGTGACCTGATCGTTCCGTTTTCCCCCAAATGTAATTTCTGTGCATATCGCACGGTCGTGCATTTCCTTGACGCACGGTTTGCGCGGTCGTGCGTTTGTGTTTGGGAAGAAAATGGAGCGTCGGGGTTTACTCATGCGTTTTAACGCACGGGCGAATCCGCCAGTGCGTGAGTAAAACGCACGGTCGACCTGTATCTTTGTGATCTCAGAGCGTCGAATTTTACCCGTGCATTTGAACGCACGGGCGGCGTTGGTCGTGCGTGAACAAATCGCACGGGCAGCGCAGCGTATTCTACAAGCCATATTTCATACGTTAATATCGCACGGTCTACGCACGATCGTGCGTTCGACCGTGCGTAACCAATTTTCAGCCTGTTTCCTATAAAAAGCAGGAATCGAGGCAATCAGAAGGAGGGACCGAGAGAGACAAACGGGGGCGTGATTCTTCAGCTGTTTTTGGGCGATTTCCATCCCATCTTCATCCCCATTCCATTCCGATCATCCGGGAGACTCCTCCGGCGACCAAGAGTTGTTTCTCTACCATCGGGGAGCCCTTCCGGCCGTCAGCAAAGCTTTCCTAGCGAGTGTTCTTCAAGTTGTTGCGGAGAAAGTGACAGATCTCCGGCACCGGAAGCACCCCTTGACAGAGTTCGGAAGCGGATTGACAACCCGCTATTCCGGCCGTGACCGACGGCTCTCCTTCTTGAGTGATTTTCTCTTAACTTATCTTGAATAACTAGATGAATATTTGTGTAATGAACTTGAATGATTTGTTTGTCTATGAATGAATTATTTTGTGTTTACATAATCTCCTTTGTATTGCTCTGTGTTGCGTCTGCTTACACCCACTCCACTCCACTTCCACACACAAGTTCTAGCTAGCTCACTCTAGCAAAACCTAGAGGTGAGAGTGAAGAGGTTCCTTCGACCCTCATCAAAACCCCGCACTGTGGCCATTTCACCCACATACCGAAGCACGGCATCGCGGCCGCTGCACTCACCCCCACTTTGCGAAGAGGTGTGTGCGACCCTCAATCGTCACAGTTACTTTCCGTCCACGCGCCTTCTGAAGCACGGCATCGCGGCCGTTGCATCCATCCCGCCTTGCGAAGCAGAGTTTTGACCCGCATCTCTTACTTCTGCGATAGTCTAGGTCACCTATCACAACGCCCTTGTTTTTACTTTCTTTTACTCGTCGTAACAATCGCCTCACTCTATTCTCTATCACCATATCCTGCATTCCTTTGAGATCGATATTCGGGGAGTTCCTCCCTATTTTATTACTTGACAACGACCGGTGCACTGTCGTCGTATCGCATTTCGTGCCTGCTATTAGCAGTGCCGAAATTGCGCATCACTCCTCGGGTGGTGGACCAACGTGAACCTGAGGTCTATGCCGAGTTGGGTGCAAAAACATACAAATTCCTCACTGGCGAATTGGGGTCCGTTAACCGTCACGATGGCTAGGGGGAGCACATGCCTGCAAATGATTTCACCCCAAACGAAATTTCGCACAACCTGGGACGTTACCTTGGCCAGCGCCTTCACTTCGACCCATTTGGAAAAGTAATCTATCATCACCAGTAGGAACTTCCTTTGGCCGCTTGCCTGGGGGAAAGGTCCCACCAAATCCAGTCCCAATATAGCGAAGGGCCACGGAGCTGTGATGGTCCGGAGCCTTTAAGCTGGGAGGAGTTGGAGCGGAGCATAGAGTTGGCACTTTGAACACTTCCTTGTGAATTCCACTGCATCCTTGAAGAGGGTAGGCCAGAAATAGCCTTTCCTCAGCACTCTCCCCTCCAAAGTTCGGCTCCCGGAGTGGCTGCCACATTCCCCCAGTGGATTTCTTCGAGGACCCTTGGGAACTCCTCTTCAGACACGCAACGAGGCAGGAGCCCCGAGAGCGTTTTTCGGTATAGTAACCTCGCATGTAAGGACTAATATGCATATTTGTACCTGAACCATCGTTTGTCGACATATCCCTCGGGGAACTTTCCCGATACCAGGAAGGGGATGAATGGATCCATCCAAGATGTTCGCCGATCCACCTCCATCAGCTCCCCCTCTTCCATGGAAGGTCGGAAGAGTTCAGACATTGTTCCCCCCGCCCGGGGACCGAACTTGGCTAGTAGGTCCGCCGGGGTGCTCTCCTCCCTGGGAACATGTGTGATGGAAAAAGTGCGAAATAGGTCGATGATCCCCTTGGCCTTCTCTAGGTAGCGTTGGAGGGTTGGCTCTCCTGCTTCAAATTCTCCCCTGATTTGGCATCCCACCACCATGGAGTCTGTAGAGACCTCCACGTCTTGCACCCCTAGCTCCCTAGCCAGCCGAAGGCCCGCTATCACTGCCTCGTACTCGGCTTGGTTGTTGGTAATGGGGAAATGGATGCTCAGGGCCTGCTCAATCTTTGTTCCTTGGGGGCTGATCAGGACGATTCCTCCTCCATAGGAGTGCTTCCTTGACGCACCATCCACTAACATCTTCCAAGCGACTGGGGGAGGAGATTCATGTTCCCCTACTTCAGATGCATAGTCCACCATGAAGTCTGTCGCCGCTTGTGCCTTGATTGATGTCCTAGGCACAAATGCGATGTTGAACTCGCTTAGCTCCACGGACCATTTTGATAGCCTCCCCGAGTGCTCCACCCCCTCCATAACTTTGCGAAGTGGGTGGTCGGTCACCACTTTGATTGAGTCTGCTTGGAAGTATGGTCTGAGCTTCCGGGCCGATACCACCAAGGCGAACGCCAACTTCTCCAAAATTGGGTATCCGAGCTCCGCATTCCTCAGCACTCGGCGGACATAGTAGATGGGGAACTGCCTTCTCCCTTCCTCTCGGACCAACACCAAACTGACTGCCTCCGATCCTACCCCTAAGTATAGGGATAGGTCCTCCCCTTGCCTTTGCCCCTAGAGTAGTGGGGTCTGGGTGAGTTGCCCTTTCAAAGCTTGGAAATCTTCCACACATTCTGAGGTCCACTCGAACTTCTTGTTTCCCTGCAACACCTTGAAGAAGGGAGCACATTTCTCACTCGCCTTGGAGAGAAACCTGCTGAGCCCAGCCAATTTTCCCGTGAGTCGTTGAACTTCCTTCACGTTTTTTGGTGGCCCCAATTCTTGGATTGCTTTGACCTTATCGGGGTTAGGCTCCACCCCTGCCGGGGAGAGAAAATGGATTAGGAACTTTCCCCGGCTAGCACCAAAGACACACTTAAGGGGATTGAGCTTCATCTTGTACTTCTGCAAAGTCCCAAAAGTCTCTTCAAGATATTGGAGGTGAGACTTGAGGTCCCGACTCATTACCATGAGGTCATCAACATAGACCTCGAGGTTCCTTCCCTTTTGCTCTCGGAAGACCCTGTCCATCATCCGTTGGTTTGTAGCCCCTGCATTCTTGAGCCCAAAAGGCATCATCTTATAACAATAGCATACATCCCCCGTGATGAAGGAGACATCTTTGATGTCGGGGGGGGGGGGGGGGGGGGGGGGGGGGTGCATGCGAATTTGGTGATAACCTGAAAAAGCATCTAGAAAAGACATTACAGAGAAACTGACGGCTGAGTCAACCAGCGCGTCGATTCTATGCAAGGGGTAACAATCCTTGGGGCATAATTTATTTAGCAATGAAAAAAACAATGCACATCCTCCACTTACCATCCCCTTTTTTCACCATCACTACGTTGGAGACCCAGCCTGGGTACAGGATCTCCGATACAAAACCAGCCTTGACGAGCTTGTTCACCTCCTCCCAGATAGGTGCCTCCAGCTTATCAGCAGTGGACCTCTTCTTTTGGAGAATGGGTCGAGCACCGGGATCGAGGTTGAGGCAATGGCACGCCACATCCACGTCGATCCCCGACATCTCCGCGACACTCCATGCGAAGACATCCACGTTGTCTTGGACGCAAGCCGAGACCTTCCTCTGGTCCTCCGGGCTGATCTCCCCGCTGATCCTAATTTTCTCGATTATTCCGGCCTTGGTGGTCACCTCCACCTCGACCAATTCCTCCACAGTTTCCAACCTGGATCGTTCCCCCAGGCTCCATCCTCCTCTATGCCACAAGCGAGCCCCCTGGCTCCTTCCCCCATCTCTTCCTCTTCCACCATCATCAACTCTTCCGCCCCTCCTCCTGGGGCCTCTTCTTCTTTCTTTCCCTCTTTCCCTTCCTCCGCTCGGGGCCCCTCAACGACCCCTTCCTGGGCATGAACTATTCCTCCATCTTCTCTTCCCCCCGTCCTCTCCTCTTCTCCGACCTCGGCCGCCTCTTCCATCACCTTGTCCCACTCCTCCGCTTCTCCCATCTAAGAGATGGTGTTGACGGCAGTCACGTAGCACTGCCTCACCACCTTGGGGTCTCCCCGGACCCGGACCTGGATTCCTCCGGTGTTGAACTTGAGGCACTGGTGGAAGGTGGATGGGACACATCAGAACGCGCTGATGAGAGGCCGTCTGAAAATGGTGTTGTAGCTGCTCAGGGCATACACTATCACGAAGCGGCAGTTCCGGGACTGCTCTCCCAAGGTCACATGGAGTCCCACTCCCCCTTCTACCTCCTTCCTCTCCCCGGAGAATCCGAACAACGGACCGTCCGAGGCCAACACCCTTCTGGACTCCACCATCATTTAGTCGAACGCCTTCTTGAAGATGACATTGACTGAGCTCCCGTTGTCCACGAGAATTCGGGACACCGTGAAGTTCTCGATGGCAGTTTGGATGACCAGAGCATCGCAGAAGGGGTCTTCATGACCCGGCATATCCCTTTGGGAGAAAGTAATCTTTTCTGCTGGTGGTGGAGCCATGGATGTCGAGGCCACGCTCCGGTGGTAGATGGTATGGAGGCTCGCCTTGCGGGTCGCCTCTACCCCCACTCCCCCGTGGATCACTCTGATCCCTCCTCGGGTCCCCAAATCAACCCTATCTTCACACCTCTCCTCCTCATCCTCTCGAGGCAGGACTTCCTCGATCCTCACTTGCTGCTGCTGTCGCGGCACCGGAACCCTAGCTCTTTTTGTCTCCAAGAACTCGGGGCAGGTGGCCGTTGCGTGACCTTCCTCATCATGGAAGTCACAGTATGGCAATGCCGCCTCTCCCCTATCGGCCTCTGCCACCCTGTTTCCTCTTCTCCTCCCCGCTCCTGCTTCCACTACTTCTCTCCTTCCTCTTCCTCTTCCTCCTCCTCCTCCTCTTCCTCGTCTGATTGCCATAGCCTGCTGAGGTGGGGGAGGAATCTGCCTCAGACCCTGACTCCATCCTAACTGTTGGGGTCTTCCTTGCCCTCCATAGAAGTTATCCCCTCCTGGGGCGTAGCCTCTTCACTGGCCTTGCATCCCCCCGCCATGTTGCCTCCATCCCCCCTCCGGGGCCCGGGGCTCTTCCCTTCTCCTTACCTCCTGCTGCCTGACCTCCAGCTCAGTGAGCTTTGCTAGCCTCTTAGTGATCTCTAGATTTGCCTCCTCACTTTCGACCTCCTTTGCCACCCTGTCCATCAACTCCTCGTAGGAGATGGGGGCTTTCCTCTTCAGATCCATCTTGAAGAAACTCTCCTTCAGCCCCAACGTGAAGGCGAGCTGAAGAGGAAACCCGGGCATCTCCTGGGTGATCAGGACTTCCTCCTGGAACCGATCTGCATAATGAGCCAACGACTCCCTGGGCTCCCGCTTCACCTTGATGAGGGACTCGGCGTCCTTCTTCCTCTTCTTTGAAGTTCAAAACCGCAACAAGAAACTTCTACGCAAATCCTCGAATGCATAGATCGATCCGACGGGAAGTTGGTGAAACCACTCCCGAGCCTTCTCCTTCAGAGTGACGGCGAAGAGCCAACACTTGAAGGCGTCCGACATCGGCCTGATGGTGTTCGAGTCCTCGATTGACTGCAGCTATTGGATTGGGTCGTCTTGACCATGGTAGTAGACCCTGTCCCACACCCTGAACCCTTCTGGGACGGGTGCAGAGAGCACTAACTCACAAAAGGGGCTTCCTCCCCCAGCTGCCCTTTCCTTCTCAGCTCGCGCCCCGAGCTCTCTCGCCAAGCTGGAAACTTGATATTTAATTTGGTAGGTTTTGAAATTAAGTGAAGGGTTAAGATTTTCTCCAAAACTATATCCGATAAAGGCAAGTGTACCTTATCGTCTATAGTATAGGATATTTAGGAATATCAAGGTCGTATTCCACGGGGCGCGTTGATTACTTCTACTTCGAGGAAAATCACTATTATTTTATCGACGAAAATTTGAGGTGGTTTGTTTTCGCTTAACTAAAATTAAAACTAAATTCAACTAAATGAAAAGCTTGAACATTGCATGAAAAGAAAGAGAAATTGACATTGCATAAAAAAAGAGAACATTACTAAGGAGAGAAAAATTTAACCTTGCATGAAAAGGAAGAAATTACTTAAGGAGAAAAAGAACATGAAAGAGAAAACTAATTTTATTGAAAATCAAAGAACTATTACAAGCCTTAAATTAAGAGTGCAAGGCTAAGGAAAATGAAAGTTGCAAGCTTAAGAAAACTAGTACACGAAAGTTACACTACAACATTGCATGAAAAAGGGAAGGAGGAGAACATGAAAGCCTTAAGAAACATGAACATTAACTTGAAAAACTCACTCTCAGCTCTTACAGCACCTCCCCATCTCCAAATTTCTGAACCCTGGACTCAAGGAGAGCCTCTGAATTTATAGGCAAAATTTTCAAGTTACACGCCCTCGGTCACGGGCGTGTCCAAGGGCGTGTAATCACTGTAACATTGGATCCGGCAGCGGCGTGGGCTTGGCGTGACGGCGGGAGAAAATTGGACATGTCACGGGCGTGACATATGGGTCACGGGCGTGACTCAGGACGACTTCATTTAATGCGGCATGGGCTAGGCAGACCGCGCGGCGGCGTGCTTGGATCACGCGGGAAGGTCACGGGCGTGACTTTGGGTCACGGGCGTGACTTTGGTTGACTTCTCAACGGCAACTTCTCGTCTCGACGGCAGCTCCACGTGCAGATTCTAATATTACACGCCCATGGTCACGGGCGTGACTTTGGGTCACGGGCGTGACCTGGGGCGTGACTGGGTGTGGACTAGCTCAACAGCACGGCATCGACCTGGACTGGTCTACAAGTTACACGCCCTTGGTCACGGGCGTGACCGAGGGCGTGTAATGCAATATTTTCCCAATTTGTCCAAAAATCTGCAAATATTAAAATTAGGCTAAGTTAGAATCAAAATTACAAAAAGAACTACTTACAAGATTTTCTATTAAAAGTTATAAAAATACTACTTATCAAGCTCGGCCGGCCAAGCTCGCGAGAGCCACCGTTGCCGGACTGGCCTCTGCGGGTGTTGTGCCCACCAGAATTGCGCTCGCCGGCACCGCGCCTCCCTGTGTTGCACTCGTTGGCACCGAGGTCGCCGGACTGGCGAAAAGCACTCGCCCCTCCAGGTCCGACACTGACCCTCCGGCCACCTCCTTTCCAGTTCTTCCTCTCAGGGCGCCCCCGCCGACCGCTGTGGGAAGATGCGACGTCGGAACCATCGGGGTAGCGAACTCGCTTCGCAGCGACGCAACCGCGAACCGGAGGGTCTCGAGGACTTCTCTCCAAAAGTCTGAGAACATCCCCGGCGTCACCATCAGAGGCGACTCATTGAGCTCCTCGCCTTGCTCTTCGTCTCTCGCCATGTTACTGTCTTGGAATCTTCCTAGACCTGCCGCGCTACACGCTCACCGCACCAAAATGTTGAAACCGATTTCTCGGTCTCTTGTGAAGCTCGGGCCCTCAACAAGTTGAGGGGCATCTAGCCCTTACTAGTCCCTCGAAAGGAGCAGACCTGAGACTCGAAAACTAACTAAGACCTTAGTCACAGCGAGGAGGTCCCACCACAAACCCAAAAGATCGTTGAGCGCTTCCCCTTCCAAGCCAAAGCTGAGACTTGGGCACCTTGGAGAGCTAGAGAGCTGAACCAAAGTAACCAAGGAAAAAGAAGAAGCTCAGAAAACATAGATTGGATCCCCTCCCAAGGTGCCCTTTAAGGTCTATTTATAATTTTTTGTTCCTGGTCTGTCAATAGTGGAATTCCGCCTTCTGGCTTTACTAAACGCACCCCAACTTGACCTGCTAACAGCCAAACTCCGTTGTTTGGAGGGGATACCTGCAGACCACCAGGGGCAGAGGAGTGACTCTCCCTCTTTAATCTATGGACGAGTGGTTTATGAGAGCAACACTCACGATAGAGGTGAATTCGTCGAACAGAAAGATGAGTTCGTCGAACGGGTTTCGTCGAACGGGTTTCGTCGAACCGAAAGATGAGTTTGTCGAACGGGTTTCGTCGAACGGGGAACTTTAATTCGTCGAACGCTGAACTGAGTTCGACAATCTCAACAAATGCTCCGCGTTCGCCGAACGCAGGATGGATCTCGTCAAACCCTAAGACTTGGAAAGGATTCGGCTCGCTTTCCTTCTTGCGAATAGCCGGCGAGTACCCGGCTCGCCAGCCTTCTTGCGAGCAGCCGGCGAGTACCCGGCTCGCCAGCCTTCTTGCGAGCATCCGGCGAGTATCCGGCTCACTTGCCTTCTCGCAAGCAACCAACGAGTACCCAGCTCGCTCGCCTTCTTGCGAGTTGACCTTGAAACTTGGGCTCGCAGGGATATGACTCGCGCGCTTTCCTGCGAGTGACCCTTGAAGCTCTGGCTCGCCTTCTTTGTTACCTCTTCCATCTGTTGGATTTACAACACCCGCTGGGCGAGTGGCCTGTGAAGACCTCGCTCGCATTCTTACCAGCGACGCCCATCGATGCCGGGTCTCGCGATTCCTCCTGCGAATTCTTCCACTGAGACAGGATAGAGGCAACCGCTGAGACGGCCATCAGACTGAGAAGGAAATTCATCGAACGGACAACGGAGTTCGTCGAACTCAGGAAAGCATCGACCGCTGAGCTTGAGTAAAAGCATCGACTGCTGAGCTTGAGGAAAAGCGTCGACCGCTGTGCTTGAGTAGAAGCGTTGACCGCTGAGCTTAAGAAAAAGCGTCGACCACTGTGCTGAGGCGGGATCATCGAGCGCTGCTCGGATTTGTTAAAAAAATTTGATTTGAATCGTTTAGAGGTAAGCAGGAGTTGTTTCAACTGAGTTAAAGACAAACAACCACAATACCACACAACAACACAAGAAACTTTATTGAAACGCAATCTTCATTTACATTGCGAGGTATACATGGCAAGACATGATTCATTAGAATCACGGAGATGAGAAGAACAAAACACACCAAAACAAATCTGGCGGCTAGACAAGCTGAGACCGCACAGACCGCTCGACTCCAGAAGTCGTCCGGCTTGACCTGAGACTGCACGAACAGAAACCGGACAGACTGCCAGCACTGCAAGACCGCACCTCAGACCGCACGAACACGAGCTTATTGGAACGAAGAACTGAAGCTGTCGCCAAACCGCAACTCAGATCGCCTAACCGCTGAGGTCGCCTGATCGCTGAGCTCGCTGTGAACAACACAAGAACGAACATAAACCAGTTCGCAGACAGACCGCTGCCGAACTATTTATTCAAGCCGCTGGGAATCACCAAGGATGGAGACCGCAACCTGCTGACCGCAAACCTGCGAACACAACAAACGATCAACTCGCTTCCGAGATCGCCCGACCACAAAGTAGAGACCGCACGAATTAACCAGGCTCAAGTTCTTACAGTTCTCATTTTGAATGATGGGCCCTGCACCTCTATTTATAGGCGGGTAGACGGATGTTGTCACCGCACAGGAGAGATACAATCACCACTCGTCAGATCGCCAGCGGTCTCATAAGGCAGACTGCGCGATCAGACCTCTTGGACGATCACCCGACCAAGACGCAGATCAGCAGACAAGATCGCGCATAGGTCGCGCGAACACGAGACCGCACACAAGTCGCGCGGTCACATAGGTACTCCTTCCTTAGATCACCAGGAGCAAACCAAGAACCATCTGGCCGACTTCAGACAAGTCGCCAGATCGCCAAGACAGACCGCTCGGTTAGACGGTCATATATGAACAACCCGCCCGGTCTTCCAACAAGGAAGCAGGCCAACCAGCAGATCAACTCGGGAACAGACCGCAGCAACAAAGAACAAACCGGCAGAACCAGCAGTCCTCCAGAACAGACTGGCATAGCCAGACTAGCAGAATACAAGCACAGACCGCGCGGTCTCGGCGGTCTCCGAAAAATAGACCGCCCAGTCTCCACCACAACACAACAAAAAATTCAACACTCTCCCTTGAAGTGGGAAGTGGAGACTACCCCGAGTAAACTCCGCAACCGTGTAAACGGTCCCTTCGCCAGCGGCTTTGTGAAGATGTCTGCGACATTGTCCGCACTCCGAACATGCTCGACCATAAGAGATCCTCCCAACACTTTTTCACGAATGAAATGGTGCTCAATCTCAATATGCTTGGTCCTCGCGTGACAGACTAGATTATTAACCAGCTTGAGAGCACTCTCATTGTCCCCGCGTAGCATAGTGGGACCTCGAACCTCCTCATGAATGTCCTCCACCAACCTCCAAAGCCAAACGACTTCTTGAGCTGCCAAGGCCGAAGCCTTGTACTCCGCTTCTGTGGTAGATACGGACACCGAGTCCTGCTTTTTGCTACACCAAGAAATAGCTGTGGGGCCCGTCATAAAGACATAACCAGACGTTGATCTCCGATCATCCACGTCTCCCCCATAGTCAGCATCCATGTATCCATGCAACTCCAAGCTTGACCCTCTCCTAAATAGGAGACCCAAATCAGAGGTCGACTTCACATATTTCAGAATCCCTTTTGCCGCCAGAAGATGAGGTTTCCGTGGCTCCGCCATGTACCGACTCACTTTGCCAACTGCATAAGCAATATCAGGCCTCGTGATGGTCAAGTAAATCAAGCTCCCAACAAGAGCTCAGAACACCAATGGATTAGATAAAACTCTCCCCTCATCCTTCCAAAGTTTATGATGCTGTTCCAGAGGTATAGAGCTGCTCTTCCCTTCCTCCATGCCAAAATGTTGAACGATCCGCTCCGCATATCCGGCCTGAGAAACGAGCACTACGCTCTCCCACCTCTGAACCTCGAGTCCAAGGAAATGGTGAAGCTCCCCCAGATCCTTCATCTCGAACCTGATAGCATGCTCAGCTCTCAGCCTTGCTACAGCTTTGTATCTCTCGACCGTACCGTCAGCCTTCTTCTTGAGTTTATAGACCCACTTACATGTCACATGGGTAATGCCCTTGGGCCTGGGCACTAGAGACCGAGTCTCATTCTTCTTGAGAGCATCCATCTCTTCTTGCATAGCAATATCCCACTGCTTCACGCATTTAGCTTTCTCAAAGATCGACGGCTCCCTTTCATCCAAGGGACCAACGAAGAAACATGAGACGAAGCTCACCATGTTTCCTCCTGCATATCGATCTGGTGGCTTGATAGTCCTCTTCAACCTCCTAAGAGGTTGCACCTGACTAACCACCTCCTCATCTGCTTCTTCTGTGCAAGCTTCTCTTCCAGACGAACTTGGAGCATCGCTCCCCCTGCTTCCAGAACCTGAAGCCTCCATCTCAGAGCTAGACACAACTGGAGCTCCTGGTGAAATAGGCAACACCACTTAAAAACTTCCCACAGCTTTCCCTGCTTCATCAACCCTGCTCTCCGGTAGTTCAACTCCTGAACTCCCCTTGTAAGAAATCACTTCATCGAACACCATATCCCGAGATACCACTGATCTCCGTGTCTCAGGATCCATGCACCTCCATCCTTTCTTCCGCTCATCATACCCGACAAAGATTAGCTTCCTTGCTTTCGCATCTAGCTTTGTCTGAAGAGCATCAGGAATATGCATATAGCAGGTTGACCCGAACACCTGAAGGTGTGCAACACTCGGTTTCTCCTTGAACATCAGTTCGTGAGGGGTCTTCATGTTGATAGGACTTAGAGGCATCCTGTTGATGACATAAGCAGCACAAGACATTCCCTCCGCCCAGAAAGACTTTGGGATACTCTTGGCATGAAGCCAACATTTGCAGGTTCCGTCAGATGACGGATCTTCCTCTCCGCAACGCCATTCTGCTGTGGAGTATGGGCACTAGTGAGCTCTCTCTGAACACCATGTTTCCTGCAAAAACTTGAGAACTCACTAGAGGTGAACTCCCCACCATTGTTAGTTCTCAATTTTTTCACCCGCAGGCCTAACCGACCTTCCACCAGCTCCTTGAACTCAACAAACTTTGCAAAGGCTTCCGACTTCTCTTTCCGAAAATACACCCAGACATATCTGGTGTAATCGTCAATCAACACCAACATATATCTGTTGCCTCCAAGGCTTGGGGTGGCAGTCGGTCCCATCAAATCACCGTGAATGCACTCTAACGGCGCTTTGCATCTTGTTTGCAATTTATCAAATGGAAGTCGATGAGACTTACCAAACTGACATCCCACATAAACATGACCATCTCCATAGGAGGACAAGCTAGGCAAGCCCTTGACAAGGCCCCTTACCGCCATAGCCTTCAATTTGTCCATGCCAACATGCCCCAACCTTTCATGCCAGATAGCCGCGCTATCGTTGGTCTTCATCTTATCAACATAAGTACTTGTCGATAACACGAACAAGTCCTTCACCCTCTTTCCAACATGGATAACATCTCCCTTTATCTCCGGTTGAGTTTTAAGAAACTTCACTTCTGTTGGGCCAAACAGAACGTGATAACCGGCATCGACCGCATTGGTCATAGAGAAGAGATTCTTCTTCATACCAGGCACGTGATAAACACTTCTCAAAGTGAGTTGACCCTTATCACTGCTCAGGGAGACAACACCTTCTTGTTCGACAGCATGAACAGAATTATCAGCCGTAATGATAGCATCGTTACCTGAGTAAGGCGCCAAAGAAGAGAACTTTGATTCATCCCCGGTGAGATGATGTACACACCCTGAATCAACAATCCAATCCTCTTCGAAGTTGATGGCAGCCAAGGCCTTAACGGGCATCGCCGTCATATTAGTCGCAAAGGCTCCTCCCCATCCAGCTTCATCAGACTTTGGCTTCTCCTTCTCTGCTACATGTCCCGACTGAAGATTAACCCGACAATCCTTCTTGAAGTGGCCAGTCTTATTGCACCTGAAGCACCTTGGTCCATCTCCCTTCTTCTTCCCATCAGACTTAGGAGCATAACCCCTATCCTACTGACCTGAGGTAGAGGGTCCATCATAACCCGGCTTCTTCTTCTCCCACTTCTTCTTCTTCTTCTTCCCAGAGAACAACACATCACTATCTCCCCCAGAGATAGAAGTCCCCGCCATCTGTCTTTCCAAACTTTCTTGCGAAGCAAGTAAGTTCTCCAGCTCCATCAGAGATGGTTGATTTGCCCAACCTTGAACTGAGGTCACAAAGGCAAGATACTCCTTCCGCAACCCGCGGATGATATGCCTCTTCAATTTTGCATCCGAGATGGGCTCATCAGGGTCCAATGCAGAAATTTCTGCTGTGAGGTTCTTCATTTTGAGAAAAGAAGGTAGAAATAGAAAGATCACCTTGAGAGGCCTTCGCCAACTCATTTTCAAGAAACTGTAGCCGAGCTACATTCTTCTTATTGAACAGCCCGTCCAAAGACGTCCAAATCTCAGCAGCAGATTTACATCCAATGATGTGATCAAACAGCTCAGGTGAGATAGCCCTCTTGAGAGTGAACTCTGCCTTAGCATTCGTCCTCCTCCAAAGTCTCACCTCTGCCATATTATCTCCTGCTAGAAACACCTCTTGTGTGTCTTCTCCTCCAACTATCTGCCATCGATCCTCGCCAAGTAAGTAGCTCTCCATACATGACCTCCATTTCTTATAGTTAGTCGATGTAAGGAGTTCAATACCAAGCCCTCTTGCGAATCAACCTTCCATGGAAATCTAAGTGGTCACTTCTTCACAAAGACGATGGCAACTCAAGTTGATCACTACTTATCCACTCCAACAACCTGCCTCTGATACCATGTTAATTTTTTTTGATTTGAATCGTTTAGGAGTAAGCAGGAGTTGTATCAACTGAGTTAAAGCCAAACAACCACAATACCACACAGCAACACAAGAAACTTTATTGAAACACAATCTTCATTTACATTGCGAGGTATACATGGCGAGACATGATTCATCAGAATCACGGAGATGAGAAGAACAAAACACACCAAAACAAATATGGCGGTTAGACAAGCTGAGACCGCACAGACCGCTCGACTCCAGAAGTCGTCCGGCTTGACCTGAGACCGCACGAACAGAAACCAGACAAACTGCTAGCACTACAAGACCGCACCTCAGACCGCACAAACAGGAGCTTATTGGCATGAAGAACTGAAGCTGTCGCCAAACCGCAACTCAGATCGCCTAACCGCTGAAGGTCGCCTGATCGCTGAGCTCACTGCGAATAGCACAAGAACGAACATAAACCAGTTCGCAGACAGACCGCTGCCGAACTGTTTATTCAAGCCGCTGGGAATCACCAAGGAAGGAGACCGCAACCTGCTGACCACAAACCTGCGAACACAACAAACGATCAACTCGCTTCCAAGACCGCCTGACCTCAAAGTAGAGACTGCACGAATTAACCAGGCTCAAGTTCTTACAGTTCTCATTTTGAATGATGGGCCCTGCACCTCTATTTATAGGCAGGTAGACGGATGTCGTCACCACACAGTAGAGATACAATCACCACCCGTCAGATCGCCAGCGGTCTCATAAGGCAGACCGCGCGATCAGACCTCTTGGATGACCACCCAACCAAGACGCAGATCAGCAGACAAGATCGCGCATAGGTCGCGCGAACACGAGACCGCGCACAAGTCATACGGTCACATAGGTACTCCTTCCTTAGACCACCAGGAGCAAACCAAGAACCATCTGGCCGACTTCAGACAAGTCGCCAGATCGCCAAGACAGACCGCTCGGATAGACGGTCATATATGAACAACCCTCCTGGTCTTCCAACAAGGAAGACAGGCCAACCAGCAGATCAACTCGGGAACAGACCGCAGCAACAAAGAATAAACCGGCAGAACCAGCAGCCCGCCAGAACAGACCGGCAGAGCCAGACTGGCAAAATACAAGCACAGACCGCGCGGTCTCGGCGGTCTCCCAAAAATAGACCGCCCAGTCTCCACCACTACACTACAAAAAATTCAACAGGATTTCATCGACCACAGCTTTGAACCTCTTCGTCGACCACAGAGCGCCGTTCGTCGAACTCAGGTAGCCGTTCGTCGAACGCACATGACATGTGTAAATTCTATTCTTTCTCTTATTTTCTGCCTATTAATATATTCCTCCCACATTACTTTTGCTTGTTGGTTATTCCTCCGTAATTGTTCACCTCTAGGCGAATATCGGGGTTGTACAGTAACATTATAGCTCACTTGCTAGTTGCTGCTACTAATTCTCGAACTCGTGTATCTTGCTCTCTGGGAATGATTTATGCCTAGGTGCATTATAGTTATAAAAATGATCTTTCTTCATTCTCATTGCATCTTTATAGGCTAAATCCTTATATTTAAGTCACGTACAAGTATCTTCATACCTAATCTAAATCTAGATATGTGCATATCATTATCTTTATGTTCAGACATCACGTGCATATAGGACCTTAATTGAACTCCACTAATTTTTTTTTCCGCTGCAATGTTCATATATATATATTTTTTCTGTGGACTAGGGTATCCACGAACTGAGAGACACAGTTCTTACTCCAAAACCTAATAAATGATTTCAAACGACGAATTATCATGTAATCATGTTTGATTTAAATAAGTAATAGGTTCCCGCCTGAGTGTCTGTAGTTGTCTCCTGCATGATGTGGCATAATGACGTGTATTTTCTCTTCCTCTGATATTCCTAAATTCGGAGAAAATGAGGGTTGTGATAGTTGGTATAAGAGCTAGGTTTGTTCGACAAGTTGGTCGAGCGACTAATTCTGATATAGTATAGTTGTTTGGTTTCATTGCATACACACACCGATGTGTCATCAGTACGTCTTGGTTAAAGCATGAACACTACACTCATAGCATGATTAGAAGTATACGGGGCATATTATGTAGTATGGGATGCATAATATGTGTTTGTATATGGATCCACCATAGGTGGCAACATGTGATGGTTATGTAATATGAGATGCATAACCATCATCACATGGATGCCCATTAGCACGTTTTTTCCTTTTCATTACATGCAATATTATGTAGTATGGGATGCATAATATTTCATGTGTACGCCACTCATAACATGTATTAAGGCCTTTATTAGAATGCATAGCACAACAAACATTACATAGCATTGCATAAGCACACGTGCGAAGCTAAAGACTTATATGATGACACACGTACACCCATGATTTCAAAACGAACACAAGAAAATTCATGCATTCACGACCCTTGCACATGAGTTAAGAGGGATGATGTAGTATCATCCCCAAATTTAGCATAGCATCATGAAAATCCCAGAGCAAGGTGATAACAATAGCAAGTATTTGTACATGTATGTTCTGAACCAGGCAGAGTAGCTTTAGTGTAAGGTTAAGTATTGATTGTAGTTTATGCGACTAAGAAGAAATGGTGCATAAGCGAGTCACAACTAGATCGACTCCTCAGTCGGAGGGTGAGACATCCGGAGCGCAGAGTGAAGCTTTGATCGAGAGTCTGCGCTAGAGCAATGAGGCTCTGATGAGGTAAATGGTTGTGAAGCAGTTGCAAGTTGAGGCGTTGTTGTCTGCCGGTGCAAGGCAGAAAACCGCGATGCAGGCCCCCATAGTAGAGCAGACCTAACCTACCCCTCCTACTCCCCTGGTGCCTCCAATAGCGATATGATGCGTGTTTGGCAAGTGCACCGGTCGCTGTCAAGTAATAATTATGGGAATAGTTTCCCCGAATGTCGGTCTCTTGAGGAATGCAGGATATGGTGAATGAATTGCATTGTGAGTCAATTGTTACACGAGCGAAGAAAGTAAGAACAAAGGGCATTGTGATTGGTGTCCTAAGATATTGCAGAAATAAGAGAAATGCGGGTCGAAAGCACCGCTTCGCAAAGAGGGGGTGAGTGCAGCGGCTGCAATGCCGCGCTTCGGTAAGCAGGAGAAATGACCACAGAGCGGGGTTTTGCGAGGGTCGTATTCAGCTCTTCGCCAACATCACCACTAGCAATTGCTAGATGGCTTCACACGCAAGAAACTCAGAATATCACAACGAAAAGCAAAGCGATTCTCACAACTATAGCATCATTGCACATGAACATCAAACAAGGATCTATAACATAAATCTAACAAGAGTTCATTACAACAACACTAAGAGAAGCACATGTTCAAGGTTTAGAAAGGACCCAACAGAAGATGTCACCATATCCTGGGTTCTCGGCTGGAATGAGAGGTTGTCGAGCTCTCTCCGAGCTCGACCCTCAGATGGTGTGCGGACTCGAAGGAGGTTGTCACTTCTCCAGCGATATGCAGACTACTATGGTCTCCAAGATGAAGAATGCTTGAACTCATGGTGGAGAAAGCTTGCAAACGATCCCAGATGGAAGTATGGTGGAGGAGATCACTGGATGTGATCTTCTAGCGTGGAAAGAGTGAAATGGCGGGCTTCTCTGGCTTTTCCCGCGAGGGGAATCTTCGTCCACGACTGCAGCTGTTTCCCTGCCTTAAATAATAAACAGTTAGATTTTTGGTCACGCACGGGCGAACGCACGACCGTGCGCTGCCCGTTCGTTATTTATGATAAAAATTGACTTGAGGAAGAAGCAGTCACGCCCGTGAATTTTACTCACTCACGGGCAAATCCGCCAGTGCGTAAAAACGCACGGACAAACTCAGAATGGCTAAAATCAAGGCTAAACAGGGTGATCGTGCGATTCCTTCGCGCACGGGTGAATCCGCCTGTGCGTAAAACGCACGATCAAATTCAGATCACCGGTTTTCTCCCCAGATGAAAGCGCACGAACGTAGCCATCCATGCGTCAAGAAAATGCATGACCGTGCGATATACACATTCATGAATTGAGGGCAAAAAGGAGATGATCCAACCACCTGCAAGCACAGCAATCCAGCTGGGAATACACCTCCAGCACCATTCAAACAAAGAAAAAGGATTGGGGAGCACCATGTGCTTACCCCCAATAAAATGGAGTGCAAATGCACACCAAAACGGGCCTAAGAGTGCACTTAGCATGGAATAACGAATATGAATAAAAACATCCCTAAAGTGTAGTGCGTAGACTAGATAATCGACCCAGATGAGCCCATAAATGTGTATATAAATTGGACTCATCCCACCCCCAGACTTAACCATTTGCACGCCTCGGGCAAACTACTCAGCTCTCCCGTCAGAACAGCGGTAGAGACCCATGCGAAGTCGCATGCTCACGTGCGTAGAAATACGTTAGAATAGAATTTAACTCAAGATTATATTTAACTATTTCTCTAATAGTAATTCGAAATCTAGTTTACTCGGATGGTGAATCCCGGTGAATCTTTCGGTCGCGCACAAGGGAAAATAGCTTGACTAATGAGTAGAGTATTACTCGAATCAAAGCTCCGGACAATCTCCTAAGAAAACCATCAAAGTCGGTGTCTATAGGCTTGCACGTTCGCACTCTCTCTACTGCATGAGATGACTCATATCTAAAATCAATAGGACTTATAGGTTAGGACTTGGCTTAGGTTGAGTTCAGGTTAGATAAGTAGAAGAACGATGGGCATCACACGCAACATAGCTTGAATACTCAAGAGTGTAAAATCACCAAAACAACAAGTTAAAGAACTAAACAACAGCCCCAGACGACAACTGGACACTAGGTGTGTGCTAAGTCGATCATACATTGTTTTGTCAAGAGATTGCATTTGAAAGTTCTTTTTGTACCAATTATTTTTCTTTTTCTTCCTTTTTCTTTTTCTCTTCTCGACAAATAAATCTTTTATAAGCACTTTATAAACTTCCCTTTTTGCATTCTCAAAGCTACCATACACATCAAAGATAACACCAAACGTGATAGATATATAAATTTCATTCAAACACATATGTTGGTGCGAATAAAGGTTTGGGTGTATGGCTTTGGTGAAATTTAAGTGGAGCTAAGCAAGAAGGAAAGGTCGGCTCAAGTGGGCTTGCAAAGGTGATTACATTGGTTAGGATTTCAAAAGCACAAACGGATCAAGAGACGGCCTATATCACGCTTTATAACGATCTATTCAACGCAATCGTTTCAAGAGTCGCCTAGTGCAAGTTCTAGCCACCGAGAAAGGTTATCCTTCCTTCCGACCCTAGTAATAAGCTACTACTAATCCAGCTACACTCGACCCTATGCTACCGTTGGATTCACCGGATTCACCGCTAGAGTAAAATAAATTGCAGCTACTATAATAGAAATAATTAAATTATAACATTAAATATTATTCTACTCTAATTGAATTTCTAGGCGTGACGGGAGCACTCGACGAGAGCACAACTCGAGTCGACATTTTTCTCCACCCTTCACTCCTACACTAACAATCTAATTCTTACGAGCGGGGAACGTCGTAGCAATACCCAATAAGCACGTGTGATCAAGTACGCGTGAACTAGGTGCAAGTGCATGCAATGTGTGCAACAAAATTAAAAATCCTAACTCAGCACATTCTAACATGCTATGCAAAGTGCGTGCACGTGCAAAACCGATCTCTCCCCCAGACTTGATCAACACCAAATAAAATAGACAATTCATGAATAAAGATAAAAGGGGTAGAGTGGACCTATGCTCACGAATGAGCATGCTAGATGTGCGGCGTTAGTAATGATGAAAAATCTGCAGCATCCGCTACCCAAGAAAAATGCTAAATACCTGCAAGCAAGAAAACTACGAGCAAACAAAATACAAAAAAACTAAACTAAAAGCATGTTAGAGAAAATAAAAATAAAAAGTTTTGGGTTGTCTCCCAGCAGCGCTTTTGTTTACTGTACTTAAGCTGGGCCAAATACCTGTTATCATAGTTCATACAATGCAGATATTTTAAAGAAGAATTCACCAGGAAAGTTCACAGAATACGAAAAATAAAATCAGCTATAAGCACTATTGTAGTGCACATCTCCAAGTGTTATCAAATGACACTCCTTGTTTATAGCAGCGCCATCGTATAACTTCAATCGATGCCCGTTGACCTTAAACTTGTCTCCATTGTCCCCTGATATTTCGATGGCGCCAAAAGGAGAAACATCAGTCACCAAGAAAGGACCGCTCCACTTAGACTTTAACTTCCCTAGAAAGAGGCGGAGCCGGGAGTTGTAAAGCAGCACTTGAACCCCAATCTTGAATTCCTGAGGATTGATGTGCCGATCATGCCATTTTTTGTTTTCTCTTTATAGATGCGAGCATTCTCATAGGCAAAATACCGGAGCTCTTCTAGTTCGTTAAGCTAGGAACGACGCCTATCTGCTGCAGCTCCAATGTCCATGTTCAATAGTTTAGTCGCCCAAAGTACTGGCCAGTGGCATGCCTTGCCATACACCAATTGAAAGGGGGTCATGCCGATAGGTGTTTTGAAGGCGGTCCTGTAAGCCCACAATGCATCGTCAACCTTTTTGGACCACTCCTTCCTATTTGAATGTATAGATTTTTCGATTATTATTTTGAGCTCGCGGTTGGATACTTCCACTTGTCCGCACATTTGGGGGTGGTAAGCTAACGAGATCTTGTGATGGACCCCAAATTTCTTCATGAGCTGCAAGAACTACTTATTGCAGAAATGGCTCCCTCCATCGCTGCTAATAGTTCTCGGCGTTCTGAACCTGGAGAAGATATTCTTATGGATAAAATGTAGCACCGTGCTGGCATCATTTGTGGAAACTACCTCGGCTTCCACCCATTTTGATACGTAATCAATAGCCACAATGATGTATTGCTTACCATGAGACATTAGGAATAGGCCCATAAAGTCTATCCCCCAAACGTCAAATGGTTCGCAAACTAGCATATTATTAAGGGGCATCTTGTCACGCCGGGAGATGTTTCCAGTCCTCTGGCACTCGTCGCACTTGGTGATGTAGACATGAGCGTCCCTGAAGAGTGTCAGCCAAAATAATCAGCATTGTTAGACCTTTCGTGCTGTGCTAGCAGCCCCAAAGTGCCCACCAGCTTCTCTGTCATGACAGTGTTGCAGAATAGAATGGAACTCAGCTTCTGGAACGCAGTGCCTGATAATCCCATCGCTGAATATGTGAAATAAGAGTGGATCTTCCCAGAAATAGTGTTTTGAGTCAAAGGACAACTTTCGTCTCTGCTGCGGTGACTGATCGGGAGAGAAAGTTTTACACGCAAGATAATTTGCGATATCAGCGTACCTTGGGGTTGTTAAAGGATGTGTAGTGATTGCGAATAGCTTCTCGTCTGAAAAATAATCGGTTGTTTCCTCCTCTTTGCTGTTGGAAGCATCAACCATCTTGTCATTCTCCAAACACGACAAGTGATCGGCGATTACATTCTCCACCCCCTTCTTATCTTTGATTTCCAAATCATACTCTTGCAGAAGTAGAATCCAGCGGATTAAGCGCGGTTTGGCCTCTTTCTTGGTTAATAGGTTCCTAAGTGCGGCATGATCCGTGTACACTATTACTTCGGACAGCACCAAGTAGGAGTGAAATTTCTCGAAGGCGAAGATCACAGCTAGCATTTCTTTCTCCGTGGTGGTGTAGTTTGCTTGAGCGTTATTGAGAGTTCGACTGGCATACGCAATGGTGTGAAAGGTTTTGTCTTTCTTTTGACCAAGCACTGCCCCCACGGCCACATCACTTGCATCGCACATGATCATGAATGGCAAACTACAGTCAGGTGAAACCAAGATCGGGGCGGAGGTAAGTTGCCCCTATAAGGTTTCAAAGGCTTGCATACAAGCTTTATTGAAGTAAAA
The DNA here is from genome assembly GCA_033032865.1 of Dactylorhiza incarnata. NCBI lineage: Eukaryota > Viridiplantae > Streptophyta > Magnoliopsida > Asparagales > Orchidaceae > Dactylorhiza > Dactylorhiza incarnata. The sequence goes on from JAWHQI010000298.1 coordinate 1,998,622, forward strand.
TGGGACATCCTTAGCTAGCAAATGAGAAAAAGGTTTTGAAATGGATGAGAAATCCTTAATAGACCTCCAATAGAATCCCACGTGTCCGAGAAAGCTACGGACACCCTTCACAGAAGACGACGGAGGAAGGTTCTTGATAACGCTAACCTTCGCCTGATCCACCTCAAGCCCCTGGAGGGAAACCTTATGCCCCAACATGATTCCTTCGCGCACCTGATAATGCTAAATCTAGTTAGTTTAATTAGGTTATTTTTAGGTTATTTACTCTTACTTTTTGCTTATTGTTGTTTACCTAAAAGCAATTTTTGTTCATTTTCCTATTTTTAGTGCTAACTTAAGTTTTCTGAATTTTCAGGTCAAAAATGCAAAATTTCCTAAGTCACGCCCTAGGTCACGCCCGTGAACTAGGGCATGTAAGTTGCTGTTTCCAGTTAAGCTGCTGCCACCATAATTCAGAAGATCTGGTCAGACACGCCCAAAGTACACGGCCGTGACACACAAGTCACGCCGTGACACGCAAGTCACGCCCGTGACCAGCCCGTGAACAACTCAGATTCGACCAGCTAACCACCGAATTGGTCACGCCACTGTTACACTGGCGTGCTTCAAGTCACGCCCGTGACTGCCACGTCAGCCAGACGCCAGCGCCCATGATCTCCGCCAGCGCCCATGACCGGACTAACCACTGAAATGGTCACGCCCCTAGTCACGGGCGTGACCTAGGGCGTGACCCAAAAAATCGCGTCAGAATCGTGTGCCGAACCTGATCCAAGCCGCAGAATTGATTAAACAATGTCACGCCCCTAGTCACGGGCGTTACTGAGGGCGTGACCGAGGCAGAAAAATTTCTATAAATTGAAATGACCTCCAAGCTTTCCCCATTTAGTTTTTGCAGAGAGAACTGGTGCTACTACTCTATTTTCAGTGATTTTCATGTTATTTTGTATTCTCTTTCTCTCTCTCTCTCTCTCTTATTTCAATGCATTTCCTTTTCTAGTTTTCATATGAATGTTGTAATGCCTTTGAAATTTCCTTTCATAGTGTATTACTAATGCTTAGTAGACTTTCCATGCAAATGTAATCTCAGTTGAACTTTTGTTTAATAAAAATTGTATGTTTTTGTTCTCTTAAAATCTTCATCATTTCTCTCTCCTACCCCTCCACCATGAGTAACTAAATCCTCATAGTACTCGATCTTTATGATCTGAGGATGAGTTGATCAAGTTATGATCCTTTAGTCTTCTTTCACTTTCTAAAGTTTTGGGCCTTAGATTTACTCTTAATTAAAATTTAGTGGAGCTATATTATCGATATATAGTCCCCACCTTTGCTTTCATTCTTGGCTAGCCGAGAGGCCGATAGTCTGAAGTGAGCACTTAAGAGTAAAGAGAGTTACACACATCTTTCGAGAGAGAATGACGTAAATCTCCTGGATTGGAGTCAAACCCAATAGCGGGGTTCACCACTTAAAGCGAGTTTTAGGTATTCGAATACGGGACGAGAGTTCGATCGGATTTTCCTAAACTCAGTTGGGCATATCTTCGAGAGAAGCATGTTCAAACTATAGGAACAACCACGTTCAAGCTACCCTTACTTTATTAAGTTTTAATTTTGCTTTTGAATTTTGATCAACTTAAGCCGAAGTAAGTCAAGATCGAGTGCTATTTCTTAATCATCGTTTAGCCGTACTTTCATCCAGCTTTTATTTCAACTTAGCAAACAAAACCTTCCATCAAATTATTAAGATAAAATAATAGTAATTCGTTTGAGTATAAGTAATCAACAGTTCTCGGATTTTAATACGACACTTGTGTTCATATACTACAGTTCGATAGGTATACTTGCCTTCTCGGATTGCTAGTTCGGATTTTATTTCGTGCAAGCGGAATTTTAGCCACCAAGTTTTTGGCGCCGTTGCCGGGGACCCGCATTTTGTTGATATTTTGAAAGAACGAATCTATTACTTTTATCACCTCTTTTTTGAAAAAAAAAATTTAATTAAAAAAAAAGAGAGAGACCTTTTCTTTTTCGAATTTCTTAATCTTATTTTCCCTTCTCTCTTTCTAGTTTATAACCCGAGCGAATCCGTCAGAACTTTTAGACTTGGACCAAGAACTTGAGCGTACTCTTCGGAGAAAATCGCAAGTTCAAGATCCTACATTCCAAGAACTGGCTGAGGATTCGGAGTCGGTTGATAATATGGGCGAACCTAACCAAAATGAAGTCCGCAACATGGTTGCGGCCCCTGAATGGACTATGTCCCATTATGCAAGGCCTAAGCTGGAAGGGACGGAAACTAGTGTAGTCTGCCCTGCCATAGCTAATAATAATTTCGAACTAAAGCCCAGCATAATTCACATGGTGCAGCAATACGTGCAGCTCGACGAATTACAAGATGAAGATCTGAACGCACATATTGCTAGCAACCATAAAATCTGTGACACCTTCAAAATAAATGGTGTTACAGATGATGCAATTAGGCTAAGACTCTTCCCATTTTCTTTAAGAACAAAGGCAAAGCAGTGGTTGTCAACTCTACCTAGAGGTTCTATCACCACTTGGTCCTAGTTAACTGAAAAATTTCTAACTAAGTATTTTCCACCTGCGAAAACTGCTAAACTTAGAAATGATATTTCTTCTTTTTGCGAAATAGATTCTGAAACACTATATGATACCTGGGAAAGGTATAAAGAATTCTTAAGACGTTGCCCTCATCACGCTCTGCCTGTATGGTTACAAGTGCAGACGTTTTATAACGGGCTAAATCAACATACTAAGCAAATGATAGACGCCGCTTCCGGTGGTACCTTAAATAACAAAACCCCGGAAGCCACTCTTGAGCTATTTGAAGATATGGCCATGAACACCTATCAGAGGAATGTGCTAAGATCCCGCCCAAACAAACCTGCAGGTATGTACGAAGTGGATAACGTCTCCCAGCTGGCACTACAAGTGGAAATGCTTAGCAAAAAGATATCGGAATTGAATGCTTCTTCCGCACCTCAGGTTTGGGAATTCGCAAAAGCCACCTCCGAATAGGCTGATTACGTAGGCAATAGAAATGCTTATAATAATTATTCTGCTGCTTCTAATTTTCATGCACCTTGTTTTCAATTACCGAATAATTATAATCCTGGGCTGCGTAATCACCCGAACTTTTCTTGGAGTAATCCTGCAAACACAACTCGCCCGCCTCTACAAAATGAATTTACACCACCTCCACCCCCTGTTAACTTTCAAAAACCTCCATCTTTGGAGGAGATGTTTTCAAAATATATAAGTATGAACGAAGCAACTGTCCAAAACTTAACCGGATCTGTTAAAAATCTAGAAAACCAAATCGGGCAGCTCGCCAAAATAATATCCGAGCGACCGCCCGAGACTCTTCCCGCTAACACCGAGCCCAACCCGAGAGAGCAAGCGAAAGCTGTAACTCTTCGGAGTGGGAAGAAAATATCCGGTCCGATTAGCGAAGAGCCTGAGGCAAGATCCGCCCCTATTTTAAAAACACCACCCACTCAAACAGATTTTACCACTCCATCTCCTGTTTTAAAAAACAACCCCGCCCCGCCTTATCCTTCTCAACTCAACAAGGAAAAATTAGATGATCAATATCATCGCTTCCTGGAAATGTTTAAGCAAATACACATCAATTTGCCCTTCCATGAAGCGATATCACAAATGCCCAAGTACGCTAAGTACTTGAAGGATCTTCTAACTAATAAGAAAAAGTTAGAAAATCTATCGCACGTAACTTTAAACGCTGAGTGTTCCGCCGTCCTAACAAATAAATTACCGAAAAAGGCTAACGATCCGGGTAGTTTTTTCCCGTGCCTCTTTGGTGATTTATTTGTAAAGAACGCGTTGGCCGACTTAGGTGCGAGCATCAACTTGATGCCATTCTCCTTGTTCAAGAAGTTAGGAGTGGGCACCCTTAGACCCACACGTATGAGTATACAACTAGCAGATAGGACGATAAAATATCCGCTGGGAATTGTGGAGGACGTGCTCGTAAAGGTAGACAAATTCATCTTCCCGGTGGATTTTGTCATTTTGGACATTGAAGAGGATGTCGAGGTTCCCCTAATCCTTGGCCGCCCCTTCCTTGCCACCTCCCGTGCTATCATTGATGTGAGTAATGGTAAGCTATTCCTCCGAGTTGGAGATGATGAAGTAACCTTCTCCATAACACCCTCTATGAAAAATACCCTAGAAAATGACGATTCGTGTTTTTTCTTAGGTGTGTTAAGTGAAGACCCTTCTTTTTGTATTTCTGAAAATGGTTCTTCTTCTTTTTGTTCATCTTCAAACACCTCCAGTGAAATATTACAAGAAATGAAAATGGCCATTGCTCCCACCCCCTCAAATTTTCAAATTAAATCAAAAATTTTTGAAGAAATTACTTTTGAAAAAGAAAAGTCTTTCCAATCTTCATACGTGGAACCTCCCACATTAGAACTTAAAGAACTACCCAATCATTTAAAATATGAATTTTTAGAAAATGACTCTAAGTTACAAGAATTAGTGTCGGCCCATTTAAGTGAATCTGAAAATACCAAATTGCTAAAAGTTTTACAAAAGCACCGCCAAGCAATTGCTTGGCAGATTTCTGATATTAAGGGCATAAGTCCGTCTTTCTGCACGCACAAAATTCTAATGGAAGATAATTCACATAATTCTATTCAACCTCAACGCCGATTAAACCCAAACATGAAAGAAGTAGTAAAGGGTGAGGTCGTGAAATTATTAGACGCAGGAATTATCTATCCAATTTCAGATAGCAAATGGGTAAGCCCCGTTCAAGTAGTTCCTAAAAAGGGAGGGATCACGGTAGTGTTAAATGACAATAATGACTTAATCCCAACACGGACGGTGATTGGGTGGCGTATGTGTATTGATTATCGCAAATTGAACGACGCCACCCGCAAGGACCATTTCCCCTTGCCATTCATCGATCAAATCTTAGAACGATTATCCGGCCATAGATTTTATTGTTTCCTCGATGGTCTCTCGGGCTACTTCCAAATTCCCATCTCGCCCGAGGACCACGAGAAAATGATGTTTACTTGTCCTTTCGGCACCTTCGCCTATCGAAGAATGTCGTTTAGCTTATGTAATGCGCCGGCAACATTTCAACGGTGTATGTTGGCCATTTTCGACAAGCACGTAGAAAGTATTATGGAGGTATTTATGGACGACTTTTCCGTGTTTGGTGATTCCTTCGATTTTTGTTTAGAAAATTTAGAAAAAGTGTTAGAACGGTGTGAGGAGACCAATCTCGCCCTGAACTGGGAAAAATGCCATTTCATGGTGCGGGAGGGATTGGTTCTAGGTCATAAGATATCAGCAAGAGGAATTGAGGTCGATGAAGCAAAAATAGAAGTGATCGAAAAACTGCCACCGCCAACCAACGTTAAGGCCATAAGAAGCTTTCTAGGACATGTCGGTTTTTACCGGCAATTTATAAAAGATTTTTCGAAAATTACCAAACCCCTCACTCATCTTTTAGAAAAAGACACTCCATTTATTTTTGATGATACCTGCTTATCTGCTTTTCAATTAATCAAAAATAAGCTAATAAATGCGCCAATTATGATAGCTCCAATCTGGGACCTTCCATTTGAAATCATGTGCGATTCAAGTAGCTTTGCGGTGGGAGCCATTTTAGGACAACGTATATCTAAAAACTTCCACCCTATTTTCTACGCAAGTAAAACACTTACATCCACGCAAGAGAACTATACCACAACGGAGAAAGAATTATTAGCAGTTATTTTTGCGTTCGACAAATTTCGACCTTATAATACGCTTTCAAAAATTATTGTTTTTACGGACCACTCGGCCCTCAAATATTTACTTTCTAAACTGGATGCCAAACCACGCTTACTTCCCTGGATCTTACTCCTCCGGGAGTTCGACTTGGAAATCCGAGATAAAAAGGGGGCTGAGTTTTTGGCCGCGGACCATCTTTCATGATTAGATAACCCGTTTATTGAAGATTTAAATGAACAAACTTTTAATGATTATTTTCCCGACGAGAAGTTATTATCAATCAACACTACTCCTTCTCCTTGGTTTGCAAACTTCGCCAACTACTTAGTAGCTCGAGTCCTCCCAAAAGAATTCTCCTATCAGCAAAAGAAGAAATTCTTTTCTGACCTGAAGAATTATTTTTGGGAGGACCCGTATCTGTTTCGAGTTTGTGCAGACCAAGTAGTAAGGAGATGTGTTTCTTTCGAAGAAGGACAAAATATTTTAAAACACTTACATGAAGGACCGACTGGTGGGCACTATCAAGCCAATCAGACCGCTCACAAAGTGCTAAGTGCAGTCTTTTATTGGCCTACCCTTTTTAAAGATGCCCAATCTTTTGTGAGACGGTGCGATAGCTGCCAACGGGATGGAAATATCTCTAATAAAAATGAAATGTTGCAATATTATTTCCTCGAGTGCGAAGTTTTTGACCTTTGGGGAATTGATTTTGTAGGTCCTCTTCCTTCTAGCCATGGTAATAAATACATTTTAGTTGCGGTAGACTACGCGTCTCGATGGGCAGAGGCCCAAGCTCTTCCTACCAATGACTCCCGAGTCATTATTATTTTCTTAAAGAAATTATTTTCTTGATTCGGTACTCCTAGAGCCATCGTTAGCGAAAGGGGTTCGCACTTTTGTAACGCACAATTTGCAAAAACACTTTTAAAATATGGAGTTACACATAAGCTTTCAACAGCAATACCACCCCCAAACTAACAGCCATGTCGAGGTAGTAAATAGAGAAATCAAACGTATTTTAGAAAAAACTGTTTCCACCTCACGTAAGGACTGGTCACATAAATTAGACGATGCTCTATGGGCTTACCAAACAACGTACAAGACCACCATCAGTTGTACACCGTATCGGTTAGTATATGGGAAATCGTGCTATTTACCGGTCGAATTAGAACATCGTGCTTTCTGGGCCCTTAAATTTTTAAATTTTGATCAACACTCCACCGCCGATCTTCGAAAATTCCAACTCAACGAACTCGATGAGTGGCGCTCAAATGCGTATGAAAATAATAAATTATATAAGGAACGAACGAAATGCTTTCACGATAAAAATTTAAGGCACCCGAAAACATTTAAACTAGGCGACCAAGTATTACTTTATAATTCTCGTCTACGTTTATTTCCTGGAAAGTTAAAATCTAGATGGTCAGGTCCTTTTAATGAAAAAGGAAGCTTATCCGTATGGAACTGTTTTGATATCACACCCAGATAAGGGTGATTTCAAGGTTAATGGGCAGCATCTAAAACTTTATATTTCTGGTGATAATGTTGACATGGATAGTGAAAAACTTCTTTTGTCTGGACTGTAATAATTTGGATTAACTTTTGAACTATATTCTTTTAGTCGAGCTCAAACGACATTAAACAGAGGGCGCTCTTGGGAGGCAACCCAAGGGTTTTAAAAAATTTGTTGTTTTAATTTTTCTTTGGCCCTAGGCGGCTCCGATACTCTCAACTTCGGCAATCGCCTGCTTCAACATTGCTGATTTCAAGAAAAATTCAAGATGATATTTCATGAAGATCCAAAGCGCCAACAAGGGGGAGCGACATCACATATCCTTTCAAGCCCATAAATCCAGGGAAGTGCCTGTTTCAGTTTTTCAGTTTTAGTTTCTTTTCTTAGTTACCCCTTCCTTCACTCTCCTTTTCCATTGAGGACAAAGTTTATCGTAAGCTTGGGTCATGTCCTTTTTTCTTTTCTTTTGTTTTAGTAGTCTAAATTAGATTTTGGTAAAATCAATAGTACCCCTTGCTTTATGTTTTGTTTTTCCCAAAATATTTTATATAGCCTTAGTTAATTTCAAAATTTCTAATCCAACTTTTTAATTATGTTTTACAAGTAAATTGTTGACTCATGTAGTGTTCTAATTCTAGGTAGCAGGTTAATGTGAAAAGTTTTTCTAAAATCTTGTATTTTCCTTATCGTTTTCTCTTTTATCTTCTTTACTTTCTTAAATATTCTTCATCCACTATTTTCTTCTTCATTTTTAGATAAATTTTGTAAGGTTAACTTTTGATTAATGTAGTAAATGTGAATAATCCTAGACGCTTATTATTCTTATTTTCAGGATAAATTCATTAGTCTTTATTTAATATCTAGGGCTTACTTTTTGAAATCCTTCAAAACTTATGCTTTAAATAAAATTAGGAGCAATGAAAATGATTTAGGCCATTTTGTTTAAGTTTGAGCCTTCATGCCAACCCTTAAAAAGAAACCCTTTGTTAGCCTCTTTTGAGCCTTTTCCCATATTTTATTGTCACCTCCACTTATCAAATTTTTCACCAAAGCCAAAATTTCCAAACCTATTTGAATCACACTAACACTTTGAGTTTTATTTAAATTTTTAAATAGTGTGATTGGTTTATTGCATGGAGAGCTTCAAAGAAAAGAATTTGCTCAAAAAGAAGATATTTTAAGCATATTTGTATTAGTTATCTTTGCCAAAATTTCAAAATAAAAAATAAATAAAAAATGTCTATGAAAGAGAAAGAAAGAAAATATGTTATATGCTTATAATGAAGGATTGCCTCTTATCATTCATATCAAACTTTTTATAAAACTCATGTTTATGGTTTAGTGTGATTATAGCAACCAATTTTATCTTCGATTTCCATTCCAAATCATATGCCTAAACCAAACATTTCGGTCCTAATAAAGTCCTCTTGATTCATGCTCCTAAATTTGCTTTAGCTAAGTAAAGAAGAAAAGTAGAATAGTTAAGTCTTGGGTATGAATTTAGATCCCTCTTCTTAGAATGATATACTTATAATTTGTCTCTTAGGGTTTAGTAACAATTCAATGCTCTATCTCACTTGTTACTTTGCTCAATTTTATTTTAAAACTTTTTAGTTAAAATTTTGGATGATTAATTTTTGTTAGTAAAGGGTATAAAAATTAAGCTTAAATAAAGTACTTATTTTAGGTTTTCTTTTCACTATTCTCCCTACTTGGAATTTTGCAAGGTACTCGTGTTTAGCATAATTAAATCTTTTTGAATAGTCATTTTTTTATTAGCTAAGCATATTTCTTTGCTTGGGGACAAGCAAAGTGTAAGCTTGGGGGAATTTGATAATGCTAAATCTAGTTAGTTTAATTAGGTTATTTTTAGGTTATTTACTCTTACTTTTTTATTATTGTTGTTTACCTAAATGCAATTTTTGTTCATTTTCCTATTTTTAGTGCTAACTTAAGTTTTCTGAATTTTTAGGTCAAAAATGCAAAATTTCCTAAGTCACGCCCTAGGTCACGCCCGTGACCTAGTGCGTGTAAGTTGATGTTTCCAGTTAAGCTGCTGCAGCCATAATTCAGAAGATCTGGTCAGACACGCCTAAAGTACACGGCCGTGACACACAAGTCACGGCCATGACACGCAAGTCATGCCCGTGACCAGCCCGTAAACAGCTCAGATTCGACCAGCTGACCACCGAATTGGTCACGCCACTGTTACACGGGCGTGCTTCAAGTCATGCCCGTGCCTGCCACGTCAGCCAGCGCCCATGACTGGACTAACCACCGAAATGGTCACGCCCCTAGTCACGGGCGACCTAGGGCGTGACCCATCAAATCACATCAGAATCGTGCGCCGAACTTGATCCAAGCCGCAGAATTGATTAAACAATGTCACGCCCCTAGTCACGGGCGTGACTGAGGGCGTGACCGAGGCAGAAAAATTTCTATAAATTAAAATGACCTCCAAGCTTTCCCCATTCAGTTTTTGCAGAGAGAACTGGTGCTACTACTCTATTTTCAGTGATTTTCATGTTATTTTGTATTCTCTCTCTCTCTCTCTCTCTCTCTCTCTCTTATTTCAATGCATTTCCTTTTCTAGTTTTCATATGAATATTGTAATGCCTTTGTAATTTCCTTTCATAGTGTATTACTAATGCTTAGTAGTCTTTCCATGCAAATGTAATCTCAGTTGAACTTTTGTTTAATAAAAATTGTATGTTTTTGTTCTCTTAAAATCTTCATCATTTCTCTCTCCTACCTCTCCACCATGAGTAACTAAATCCTCATAGTACTCGATCTTGATGATCTGAGGATGAGTTGATCAAGTTATGATCCTTTAGTCTTCTTTCACTTTCTAAAGTTTTGGGCCTTAGATTTACTCTTAATTAAAATTTAGTGGAGCTATATTATCGATATATAGTCCCCACCTTTGCTTTCATTCTTGGCTAGCCGAGAGGTCGATAGTCTGAAGTGAGCACTTAAGAGTAAAGAGAGTTACACACATTTCTCGAGAGAGAATGACGTAAATCTCCTGGATTGGAGCAAACCCAATAGCGGGGTTCACCACTTAAAGCTAGTTTTAGGTATTCGAATACGGGACGAGAGTTCAGTCGGATTTTCCTAAACTCAGTTGGGCATATCTTCGAGAGAAGCATGTTCAAACTATAGGAACACCCACGGTCAAGCTACCCTTACTTTATTAAGTTTTAAGTTTGCTTTTGAATTTTGATCAACTTAAGTCGTAGTAAGTCAAGATCGTGTGCTATTTCTTAATCATCGTTTAGCCGTACTTTCATCCAGCTTTTATTTCAACTTAGCAAACAAAACCTTCCATCAAATTATTAAGATAAAATAATAGTAATTCGTTTGAGTATAAGTAATCAACGGTTCTCGGATTTTAATACGACACTTGTGTTCCTATACTACAGTTCGATAGGTATACTTGCCTTCTCGGATTGCTAGTTCGGATTTTATTTCGTGCAAGCGGAATTTTAGCCACCAGCACCATAAAATGGCATTTTTCCCAATTCAAGATGAGGTTGGTGTCCTCACACCGCTTCAAGGTCTTGTCTAGATTGGCGAGGCACGAATCGAAGCTGCTGCCGAATAAAGTGAAATCATCCATGAAGACTTCAAGGAAATCTCCCACCATGTCAGCGAAGATTGCGAGCATGCATGATTGAAAAGTTGCAGGAGCATTGCAGAGTCCAAATGGCATTCTCTTAAATGCGAAGGTACCGGAAGGGCAGGTAAATGCCATTTTTCCTGATCAGCAGGGTCGATTAGGATTTGATTGTAGTACCCATCCAGAAAACTGTAATAGTCTTGCCCTGCCAACTTTTTTAACATCTGATCAATAAAAGGGAGTGGAAAATGGTCCTTGCGCGTAGAGTCATTTAGTTTGCGGTAGTCGATGCAGACCCTCCATCCGGGGATCATTCAGGTGGGTAGTAACTCATTTTTCTCGTAGGCGACGACGGTGATCCCCCCCTTCTTTGGCACTACCTGAACTGGGCTGACCCACTTGCTATTGCTAATTGGGTAGATAATGCCTACATCCAAAAGCTTTATCACTTCTGCCTTCACTACCCCTTGCATCTTCGGGTTCAGCCGCCTTTGGGGTTGAGCTATCGGCTTGTACTGGTCATTAAGAAGGATCTTATGCATGCAGACAGTGGGGCTAATTCCCTTAATATCGGCAAGGGAACGTCTGAAGACTCTTCGGTATCTTCTTAGCAAACTCACCAACACAGCTTCGTCGGACACAAACAAAGTTACAGAAATAATCACCGGGTGCGTGGTATTTTCTCCTAGGAAGACATATTTCAGAGAGTCAGGTAATTGTTTGAGAGCTCGAGAGGTGATCAAATCCGATGACAAAATTAATGATTCTCTAATCGGATGCAGATCCTCGGACTTGTCTGTGGGTGAACCTTCATTACCCATGCCATCTTACTGCGAAAAAGTCTCCCACTCCTCCGAACTCATATCAAACTGACTATCAAATTCTTTGGCCGGCTCTGCCGGTTCATTGTTTGTGATCTCAAACAGTTGTGCCGTATTGTGAACATTAAATGATATGGCGTCCTGTCCCAATCTGAGAGTGAGCTCCCCCTGCTCCACATTAATGATGGCACGCGCCGTCGCGAGAAAGGGACGCCCCAAGATAATAGGAACTCTTACATCAGCCTTCATGTCGAGAATGACAAAATCAGCTGGAAAGGCGAGGTCATTAACCACTATGGTAAGGTCTTCCACTATCCCAGCCGGTTTCATGATCGATCTGTCAGCTAGCTGTAGCATCACTTGTGTCGACTTTAAGGTCCTCACACCTAGCTCTTGAAAGATGGAAAGCGACATTAGATTGATTGAGGCTCCTAGATCATAGAGTGCCTGACCGAATAGGTGGTGACCAATTCTGCAAGGAAGAGTAAAGCTGCCAGGGTCCTTACACTTTGTAGGGACATCGGTGATGAGGGCGGAGCACTCCTCAGTGAGATCAATGGTTTTGAGGTCCTCCAGCACCTTCCGCTTCGAAATCAGGTTTTTCACGAATTTAGAGTAACCCGGTATCTGGGAGATGGCCTCAATCAGCGGTATGCTTACATGCACTCCTTTCATCATTTCCAAGAATCTGCGAAATTGCTTCTCAGACTTCTCATTCCGTAACCTGTGAGGAAATGGAGGGTTAACAATAATTTTCAAGGGTTGTGCCACGCTCACAGAATCCGGCACAGTAGGGATAAGAGTCGGCTCCCCTGCCGCATCTGCATTAAGCCTGTCAGTAAGATTCGCAAGTGGTTCCTGTCGTGCAGGTGTTTCCTGTCATGGGGAGTTTTTTACACTCCTGCCACTTCTTAACTTCATGGTGTTCAGAGAATCGGGCTGCTGACCCACAATCCCAGAAACAGCATCTGCGAAAGTACTAATAGTAGAGTGGAGCTGCTGGATTGCTGCAGACTGGTCATTCATTTTGCGCAGAATATCGGCCACGAAAGTAACAAACAACTCCATCTGCTGTGATGGTAGACATTTCACTGCTCCATTAAGTGTTATTGTGTTAACTTCAACAATGCTGGGAGGATGAGTAGAGTGGCTCCAATGCTGACTAGTCTGCACTATATTCATAACTATTTCCCAAGCGTCCTTCCCCGACTTATTAAACAAGGCGCCTCCAGCTGCGACATCAAATAGCAAATGGAATATGTCCAATACGCCAAAATAAAAAATCTGAATTAGAAAGTCTTCTGACAGGTCCTCTCTGTAATATTCCCTGTGTAAGGATTGAAAATGCACCCATGCGTCGACTAATGTCTCTTCCTTTCCCTGACCGAAGGCCATAAGTTCCTTGTACCTATCCATAACTCGCACGCGGTGTTGAAAATCATACAGGTACCTCCCTTCAAACTTCTTCCAAGAGGTTGTCTCACTCTTTCGGGTATCCCAGTACCAGCTTTTAGCTTTATCATGCAGAGAGAATGAAAATGCCAGGATCTTTTGTTGGTCATTTTCGACTCCATTGAATATACACGTGTACTAGATTTCTAAGAATCCCTGCACATGGTGTACTACATCTTCATGTTTATCCCCGCTGAATTTGCAATTCTCTGATATAAATTCAATGATGTCAATGGAGATCTCGGTCGCATGATTATTTGTTCGTGCCTGAATCCTGAGATCGTTCAAACTTCCCTGATAGGTATGTTGTTGGATAGAAGTCATGATAGACTTGCTTGCAAGACAATGGATTAGCGCACAACTAAAAGAATGCAAGCAACACAATTTGCATATCTGAATTTTTTTTTTGAAAATAACAGAGGCAGACGAGGAGAGATAAGATAATGTCTCTTGTAACGATTTTCACAGACACGAATTGATCACGCCTGCATTCCTCGGCAACGACGCCAAAAACTTGATGCGTGTTCGGCAAGTGCACCGGTCGCTGTCAAGTAATAATTATGGGAATAGTTTCCCCGAATGTCGATCTATTGAGGAATGCAGGAAATGGTGAATGAATTGCGTTGTGAGTCAATTGTTACACGAGCGAAGAAAGTAAGAACAAAGGGCGTTGTGATTAGTGTCCTAAGCTATTGCAGAAATAAGAGAAATGCGGGTTGAAAGCACCGCTTCGCAAAGTGGGGGTGAGTGCAGCGGCTGCGATGCCGCTCTTCGGTAAGCGGGAGAAATGGCCACAGAGTGGGGTTTAGTGAGGGTCGTATTCACCTCTTCACCAACATCACCACTAGCAATTGCTAGATGGCTTCACACACAAGCAACTCAAAATATCACAACGAAAAGCAAAGCGATTCTCACAACCATAGCATCATTGCACATGAACATCAAACAAGGATCTATAACATAAGTCTAACAAGAGTTCATTACAACAACACTAAGAGAAGCACAAGCTCAAGGTTTAGAAAGGACCCAACAGAAGATGTCACCGTATCCTGGGTTAGCAGCCAGAATGAGAGGTTGTTGGGCTCTCTCCGGGCTTGGCCATCAGATGGTGTGCGGACTCAAAGGAGGCTGTCACTTCTCCAACGATCTACAACACTTCTATGGTCTCCAAGATGAAGAATGCTTGAACTCGTGGTGGAGAAAGCTTGCAAATGATCCCAGATGGAAGTATGGTGGAGGAGATCACTGGATGTGGTCTCCTAGGGTGGAAAGAGTGAAAATGGCAGGCTTCTCTAGCTTTTCCCGCGAGGGGAATCGTCGTCCACGACTGCAGCTATTTCCCAGCCTTAAATACTAAACAGTCAGATTTTTGGTCACGCACGAGAGAACGCACGACCGTGCACTGCCCGTGCGTTATTTATGATAAAAATAGACTTGAGGAAGAAGCAGCCGCGCCCGTGCGTTTTACTCACGCACGAGCAAATTTGCCCATGCATAAAAACGTACGGACAAACTCAGATTGGCTAAAATCAAGGCTAAATAGAGTGATCGTGTGATTCCATCGCGCACGGGCGAATCCGCCAGTGCGTAAAATGCACGATCAAATTCAGATCACCGGTTTTCTCCCCAGATGAAAGTGCACGAATGCAGCCGTATGTGCGTCAAGAAAATGTACGACCGTGCGATATACATATTCATGAATTCTGGGTAAAAAGGAGATGATCCAACCACCTACAAGCATAGTAATCCAGCTGGGAATACACCTCCAACACCTTTCAAATAAAGAAAAAGGATTGGGAAGCACCATGTGCTTACCCCCAATAACATGGAGCGCAAATGCACACCAAAACAGGCCCAAGAGTGCACTTAGCATGGAATAACGAATATGAATAAAAACATCCCTAAAGTGTAGTGCATAGACTAGATAATCGGCCCAGATGAGCCCATAAATGTGTATATAAATGGGACTCATCACGATACCGCCGGGAATGAACTTCATTTCGCACTTTCAGAGGTTGGGAGCTCCATCGTATGACGGACGAGCTGACTTCGTGGCCTTGGACGATTGACTTATAACCATAGAGGAGATGTTCTCGTATTCAGAGATCGTCGAGGACCAAAGGTTGATGATTGCCCCGTACCAACAAAAGGGCTTCGCAATGAGCTGGTGGTTGAGAGAGAAGGAAGACCTTACTGGAGGATGTACGTGGGAAACCTTCAAAGGGATGTTGATAAGGAAGTTCCTATCGCCAGTAGAACGGGACCGGTTAATGAATGACTTTCTACATCTGAAGCAAAGGCATCTCTTGTTAGGTGAGCACGAAATTGAGTTCTGCAAGCTGAGTAGGTTTGCCCCAGCCCTGGTAGCCTTGGAAGAAGGTAGGGTGAAGAAATTTTTGGGTGGTCTCCGCAGTGACATCCAGCAACTGGCCAGCGCGTACAGGTCGGAGAAGTACGCTGAGGTAGTAGAGGCAGCACTGAAGGCTGAGGCAATTGATAATGCCAAGAATCGAGGATCAATAATGAAGAAGGGAAAGAGAAAGGCCGGAGAAGAAGGGAATTCTGGTGCACCTGGCTCAGTCTTGAAGAAAGGAGGTGGTGAGGTCTGTAGTTTCTATGGCCGCTCTGGCCATCCGTTTGAAAAGTGTTTCAAGAGGAAAGGAGTTCAAAAGCAGCAGCGAGTGCTGGCAATTCAGGGTGCTCCGAAGGGAGAGGTGCTTTGCCCGTTGAGCAAGAAGAAGGGGCATGCTGAGGCCCAGTGTTGGACCAAGGAAAAAGTCTGCTTCCAGTGCGAACATAAAGGGCACATGAAGTTCCAATGCCTGCGAGTCCAACCACCATTGCAGCCAGTTCCACTTCGAGCCTTGCCTCCGCCGCAGCATCAAGACAAAAGGAGAGGAAAGATAAACGTGATAACCCAGGAGCAAGCGCAGTCCTCAACCCAAGTGATCCTCAGGTTAGACTTCAATCTAGTTGTTAAGTTTTGGTTTAGTTTCATTGCATTAGACTAGTTTCTTTTGTTGGATCGGTCGGCGCCCTTAGAGGGGGGTGAATAAGGGTTTTCAAAAACTTAAGATTATATTTAGAAAACTTTGAAATATTGCAAGATTAATACAATGAGAAATCAAGTAAAACAATAAAGAGAGAAAAGCTTTATTGATATTAAATAAGTTTTACAAAACTTGATCTCAATGGCGCTAGAGATCCGAGGTGAATAATAAAAGCTCTTTTCGTTTTCTATCCCGACTCGCTTCCCCACGAACTGGTGGCCCAAGCCTTCTCCTTCCCGCATTCGGCCTCAAGCCGCTCTAGCCAATCCTTCCCCGGATGTGGCCTTGAGCACCCCCTAGACCTAGCCTAGATCTAGTCGCCAACACGAGGCGAATTTCAGCCCTAAGTCTACCCCAGACCTAGTCGCCAACACGAGGCGTTTTCACTACCGTTTACAAAGAAAGATAAATTAAATAATAAAACTTCCCTTAAGATGAACTTCTGAAGTCGGAGATGAAGATCTGCTGTAGAATCAGCGTTTGTCGAAGCGGACTTTGTCTGGTTTCGGCGTGATGGAATTCTCCTTCAGAAATTGCAGAGCTTCGCTAGGACTTCAAGTTTCGGCCAAGATAGCCTCTGGAGTTGTAGCACTACCTCTCTCTATCTAATGTGTATCTGAAATGAGAGGTGAGGGGTCCTTTATATAGCCCAAGCGCTACCGCCGACGTTAGCGCTACCGCCGACGTTAGCGCTACCGCCGGCGCTAGCCCGGATTAGGAAAGATTTTGCGCCGCAGGATCTCCCATCCGCGACAACGTTTTGCTCTATGCCTTTTGTGCGCCATGCTACCGCCAACGCTAGTAGCTACCACCGGCGCTATCCCTGATTAAGTAACTTTTTGCGCGGCAGGATCTTCAATCCGCGGCAACCTTGCTTTTATTACTTCTGTGTTCAGTGCTACCGTCGGCGTTATCCGCTACCACCAGGCGTTAGCGCCTTCTATAATCAGCTCCTAGAATTGCGCTATTCATTGCTAGAGCCCGGTGCTAGGTGCTACCGCCGGCGCTAGTGAGCCTCTTCGAATTCAGGCCTCAATTTTGGGGGCAGTCATCATGAGTACTCCTTGAGTCATATGGACTATGTTAACCTGCACACTTGAACACACAAGATCAAATACACATAGGATTTGTTATTCTCAAACCTAGGAGATGCGGAAGACCATGTTCCAACAAACTCCCCCTTTTGATAATAACAAATTCATTAATGATAAAACAGAGCATTAATATATAAGCATGATGAAATCCTACTTGTGTGTGTGTGAGAGTGATGACTTAGGACAATTATGGATTTTAGCATTTAGAATTGCTCCCCCTAAGTGAATGCTCCCCTAATATGTAAGCTATCATCTGAATTTGTCATGTTGGGTTTATGATAGCAGGTTATATTTATCATGTTAGTTCTCCCCCTTTGTTATTAGCAAAAGTGGGTAGGGAAACAAAGCACCAAAGAATTTGTAAATATAAGAGAAGGCATGATCGAGCTTGTTAAGTAAATGATAAGGAGTTTTAGAATTGTTTTTCATTGAAATAGATCAGAGTTATAAGCATTAAAAAAATTTTCATCGAAGGAAATCAGAGTTTTTTAGCATGAAAAAGTAATGATTTTCACTTTATATAAAAGTTTTAAGTATAAAAATAAGGATTTCCAAATAACCAATCTATCCAGACAATATGTCTACACCCTAGCCCCGTACTAAGTGACGGATGGGCATGAGGAACGACAAGCATGCCGTAGGTTGGGGTGTTAGTCCCATATGCAAACACTAGACAAAACTCAACCTAGCACTCTTTCCCCCCAGTGCCTCGCAAGGCCCCACTGGAACCCTCCCCGGTTAAGGACAAGACATGACTACAGATAAGTTTATCTAATGTCTACAACCCTACGCCCCCGCTATGGTGAGATATGAAGTCACGGATAATGGTTTTTTGAAACATGAAGCTTTTAAATCTAATGGGAAGAATCATAATTGAATTTTTTTGAAATAAAATTTACTTAGCTATATTGAAATTCATGAATGTATCAGAGTTTGAGCATTGCGGAAGATTTCAAAAAAGAAACACTATAATACTAAATAAGAGTTTAAGTTTAAAAAGAAGATGTTTTTGAGTTTCAAAACTAACTTTATAAAGATAAGAGTTAAAGCATTTTGGAAGAAAGAAACAACATCCTTTTAGCAATGTTTCACTTGTTGGAAGAGCATTTAGCATACATGTTTATATTGAAATAAATCAGAGTTTGTTACTATAAAAATGATATGCGTGTTAACCAATATAAATTCTACCAAGCAAGTCTACCACTTGTTTTTAAGAAAAAAATTGAGATTTAAGACTTGATATAAGCATGAAAGTGCAAGGTAAAAGTTATATGGTGATGATGCGGAAGACTTGTAGAAATACATGAAACATCTTATTGTAATCAAGAATAATCCATAAAAAGATATATGAGTTTAATTTCAAAAAGAAGATGTTTATGTAAATCATGTTTCAATGAAAATATTTTATGGTTGACAAAAAATAACCAAGCATGAAATAATATTATCACAAAGAGATTACTACAATGTTATTTCAATCCACAATTTCAAATCATACAAAACATTAGAGAAAACATGCTAGGTTATCTAGTGCATTTCATAAGTAAAGAGTAATATAGAATTAGCATTAGGATCCAATACTCATGAGAAGAAGTGTTATGGAATATAATGATGTGCACATAAGTGTATTTTTGATTAATGTAAACAAATGTTTTGATCAAAAATACAAGATATATATAAGTACGAGCACAATAAAACACAAATAGGATTACATCCACACACTTTAATGCACAATAAAAAGTATAACTACCAATGTGCTCTGCACACACAATGCTCATCAAGACTTATCAGGGTGCAAAGTAGTGCTTGGGGGATCACATATTTAAATTTAATATTGAAACTAGTGATCCGGTGTACTTAAGAGTAAGTGGTTTTTCTTATTTTTGAAAGAAAGATTTGATTTGCACAAGAAACTTTACTATTCTTTCTAAGGTGCTCAACCTCACAATGATTATTAAGACTTATCAGGAGGTTCAAGTAGTGCTTGGTGGAGTTATCTTTGTCATTTATTTTATAATTTTGTTTTGTACAAAGTTCTCCGAATACACTTGTTTTGCAAATCAATAGAATTTATGAAAAACATAACCACTTATCTTAGTTTTTAAGAGTGCAAAATAAGGAGTGTAGGTAAGATACTTGTGCTGTTTTAATCCATTGTACTAATACAGAACAAACACAAGTATTCTTAGATTAAATACATATGTAGACAATGCCAAAAGAAAGTGAGTGAATAAATATCATTATCAAACATAAAACATTTCTCATACTTATAGGCATGCTAAGCTTGATCCTACACAACTTTTAAACTATAATTGATGCACATTTGAATAGATATACCAAAGCATGAAGAAAGACAATGTCCAAAGTAGTTTGAAAAGAGAAATTGCAACATTGTAGAATTTCTAAATAATAGATTAAATCATGCTTGATTTTTCACAAAAAATCATACAATTTTTTTTGATAGTTTTAAAGTCTTATATTTTTGTATTTGATTTTAGCAAATAAAAGCATATTTTTGTAATCTTTGCTTTTGTAATTTTTATATTTGATTTTTGCATAAAGATGAACTTTAAATAAAGGAAACAACACAAGCGAAAAAGAAAAACATATTTTTTGTAATTTGGTTTTTGTAGTTTTGTATTTGATTTTTCAAAAAATAAAGAAACACAAAAGTGAAAAACTAAGTAGAAAATATAGATTAATATATTTTTTGAAATATTTCTAAATTTAAAAAATACAGAAAATCGAACATGGACGCTAGTGCCTGCGGTAGCGCTAGCGCGGGAGGCAGTGAATGATTTTTAAGGATTTTGGAAATTTTAATTTTGGATCTTGATTAAGTGTCCCAATAGTAGTTCCATGCTGAAGTTGTAGATTTTTAGGAGATGCTTTGGATGGTAAAAAATGAAGAAAATTGTATTTGTGAGCATGTTTTAACTTGAAAGATCTAGGACACCTAATTCAAGTCGTAATAAACGAAATCGTGCATCGGGAAGAGGTTTAGTGAATATGTCAGTGAGTTGAGAGTTTGTCCCAATGAAGCTTACTTTTACATTTTCTTTCTTAATGTGATCCCTAATGAAATGATGACGAACGTCGATTTGTTTGGATCTAGAATGGTGTACAGGATTATATGTGAGGTCTATTGCACTTTTGTTGTCACATTTAAGATCTATGTTTTTGAGATGAAATCCAAAGTCCTCTAGTGTTTGGCTCATCCATAATCACTACAACATTTTTGGCCTTTAGCAACACTTTATTCGGCAACATTCAAAAAATGTTGCCTAAACTTTGAATAGAGAACAGTTTGTAAATGTTGCCATTAAGTAATAGTTTTAGGCAACATTTGTGACGCAACATGCAATAAATGTTCTCTTATCAATTATTGAGAACAATTTCGAAATGTTGTTTTTGTCGACGCACTTTAAGCAACAATTATGCGGTGTTACCTTTTAAAATAATCTTTTGCAACACATTAAAAATGTTCCTATAGCTTTCTATGATTATTCGCACACCCAAAATAGCTATTCACAAACCATAAAGTTATAATTAAAATTAAACTTAGCAAATCTCGGGTCTCTAAATAGCCAAATCGGCAAATTTCCACGAATTCTTATTGCACTACGTACATGAAGAATCATCTATAATCATCTCGGGTCGCTTGAATATTAATTTTACGACATTTTCTGTAAAACACAGCGAAAAATAATATGTTTTACGATATTTTAATTAAATCGCAATGAAAAATGTTGTGTTTACGTTTCACTATCATGGAGCGAGTTAATATTTTTTCTCGCAATTAAATATGATCGTGACCCACCTTTTATAACTATTCCACTCAAACCCTAATCAGTTTCTTGACTCGTTCACGTCGTCTCATGCTTCCCCGCTGGTCTCGACTCGTGTTCACGTGATCCCCGGCGACTTGGCGAGGGCGCCTCACGCAGTCACTCGAGCGACCCGCGCCGGCGATCCGTCTTCTTCCCGTCGTTCCCATTTCCGGCTCCGGGTGGGAAAAATATTTGGAGGCACTTTTAGCGGCGTTTTTATAAAAACACGTAGCCAGCAAAAACAATTAATTTCCGCCACGTTTTTTCAAAGGCACTCATCATGATTTGATAATGGAGGCCGGTTACCCTTAATTAATTTTATAACAAAATTTTCGCAAATTCCCGCTTCCTCGAATAACCAGCGCGCGCACACTGCCCTAAATCTACCCCCCTGTAGCCATCGAATAAAACCTGCGCCAACCCTAAATCCCGACCCTGCTAACTCCCGCGCGAAGACCTCGCACTCGCCTTTGCCGTCTCCGTCGCCGTCTCCGTCGCCGTCTCCGTCTCACGCGCTACCATAGAAGACTCGCCTTTGCCGTCACACGGGCTTCCACTGAAGCCTCGCCTGCGCCGTCGCACTTGCTACCATCGAAGCCTCGCCTTCGCTGTCGCACGGGCTACCTCCGAAGCCTCGCCGTCGCACGGGCTATATCGGAAGAAAAGGTATGGTTTTGATGTTTTTATTTGGTACTTTGTTTTTATTTGGTACTTTTTGCTAAGGGGATCTCGTGGCAACAAACACACCTAACCTGCCATCCCCTTCCTCCTCAAATTCCACACGACCCGTGATTCTATCCTCCAAGACTAAAGCTTGTGACATAGATTTTCATAATAGTAGTAAAAATGAGCTAAATCTGATGCATTAGCGAGAAAATATTAGGTTCATTGACTGGATAAAAGAGCATATAAGCAGACCCACGGTACTGTACAGAATCTATCACCAGGAAAAAACAAAAGAAAAATCATGTTTTTTTGCCAATAAATTGTGCTTACAGAGGAGTGGGGCACTATACATCCATGCATGGCAAAAAACTGAACAACCACTTATGCAAATCTCTTGCAGCCTCCTGCAGCAGTTTGAGAGGGGAACAAGAAAACAGGGAAAAGAAATTAGTATTTCAGCCTATCAATGAACTGAGAGAAGAACGAACTACAATATTCTGGGCAAGTATTTTTAGTACCTAGTCATCCTCTGCAGATCTACGCTATCTGACCAACGCATTAAAAGAACTCCACACAACATAAATCCAGTTAGAAATGGACTCGCGTTGGCAAAATTTTGTTGCTTACAAGATCAAGTAGGATTCAACATTTCTAAGAACTTTTCTGGATCTTGTCCCACAAAAACCTGTTGACAACATAATTGGGAGTAAATTTCGGTCTCTAGTTGATGTGACAACATGAATAAATTAACTTTCATATAAAATTCTGTGAATTCTGCAAAAGGTAATTTCTATCTGATCAACTTATTCCTGTGAATTCTGCAGGTCGTTAGAGACTTTTGAACAATTAGGTTTGTCTTTTTAATTGAATTCTGCAGGTCATTCGATTTTGTGAATTCTACGAAGATTTTTGTGTATTTCTATGACATAATTTTTTGTTTCATGGTTTGGAATACTATAGGAGAATCCCACTTCATCTGTTGAGGGAGCAGGGCGGTGGGGGTTGAAATGCTGGCAAGGATGCAAGTTTCTTAAAACACTAGGGATTCCTTCTGTTATCCAGTGCTTATCCAGCCCAGTAAGAAACACAGTACGTAAGTCACTTCACTTGAGATGAAGGGTTGATAGGTTTCTAAAGGCTTTGAACATTAAATCAACAAATCACTTCACTTGAGATTACTTTTTGATGATCTTGCTGCAGGTGGTGTCATGACATTGGACGCGAGCATGCTGTGAATAAACCTCTTTTAAAAACTGTATTCCAAGTAAGGCCCTGGTTGCATGTCTGATGAAACCATGCAAATTTTCGTTCTAGTTTTAAACTGGAATTGCCTTGCCACTTTCTTAACAGGCTATGATGCGGTTGTTTAGTCCACGTAAAACAACCTTGCTCTTTGTCATACGTGACAAGACTAAGGTGAACTATTTCTTGACATGGCATCTCTTTTGGTTACAGATTTGGGATTCTGTTGGTTACAGATTTTGGCATCCTGAATATGCATGGCTGTCTTTCCGTATGTAGACCCCAATGGAGAACCTGGAACCTATTTTAAGAGAGGATATTCAAAAGGTACACGCTGATTGTTAATTTTATTCTATTATATATATATACCCATTATGTTATTTATTGTTTAACATGGCATCTCTTTTGGTTACAGATTTGGGATTCTGTTGGCAAACCACACAATCATAAAGAAACTTCACTAAGTGAATTTTTTAATGTAAGTATTCAAAACAGTAATATAAGCCGTACTTGGCTTTTTTCGCTGATGAATAAAACATTCATTTAATCATTGTTTTAAATGTCCTCCGCCATGCCATTTTTTAGGGGAAAACGATTTTTTTCTAAAAAATAGATTATGTCAGTTCGTAAAATACAAGCTAATATATCATTTTTTTTCTAATATATTGATAGGTTTCTCCAGCTTCTGAATGGAATAAAATAGAGTTTCTCAACTTAAAATTTCATTTGATGCCACATTGCTGCAAAACTCATAAAGCCTGAATCTCATTCGATGCCAGATTGTTGTATATTATGCAACCCATATCAAGCTATTATTTTTTGTGTTGGGAACAAAAATGAACTGCAGTTCAAGAGATCACAATACAAATTTTCAACTGGTCTTATATTCTACCATTCATAGTTCAGTCATTTTTTAACTGGTCTTATATTCTACCATTCATTGGCGGACGCTGGTGAAGGCATACCCGGGCAGGTGGCCGGGTATGAATTCAGAAAAAATTGCAGTGGCATGCGGTAGCTTCTTCACCAAAGGCAGAGCCGTGCCCTAAGCCCCTCCTCTTTCCATGCCGCCCTCGCCCTCGTCACCGCCGGATCGAAAGGCGAAACGCTGCAGCAATTCCTGTCTGTATACTATTTTTCTCAATCCCAATGGTTTTAGTTTATTCTTTTTTTTTAAAATTCAATGCTAATGCATGTGCTGTTTTTCTTGTAACAGGCAGGGCTTCCAACTAGCTAGGTTGAACACATGATAAGGAACATTGATGATAGGGAACATTGATGAAGGTTTTATCCAGGAAACAGTTACAGGTTGAACGTATGAGAAGTTCCTTGACGACCATGGACCATGAAGATCATTTAATTTGATGTTTAAGTTGATTAATTTAGATGTAATAATCTAGTTATTTTTTATGTAATTTGGTAGATTATAATTAAAAGATGCATATTATAACATTGTATAATTGATCATGATGAATATATATTCAAATTTTGTTTAAACTCTACATATTAATTGTTGATTAATTTTGGATTTCGTGTACTTTTTGGATGTGCGACTTGTATTTCATGTTTTTCATTTTACTAGGAACTCCGGTTTACTTTTTGAGTATGTTTTTGTTAAATTTTAATTTTTTTTTATTAATTGGATACTTTTAGCAACATTTACTAAATGTAACTCATAAAGACAACATTTCAAAAATGGTGCAATAGATTTAACTAAAAACTGTTGCCTTTATTTAGGGTATAAGCAACATTTTTTTATAGTGTTGCCTAAAAGTATGAAAAACTGTTGCCTTTGAGAATAGGTAACGCGGGCATAGGCACTATCCTATGGCAACAGTTATTTATATTTAGACAACAGTTTGCAGTTTTAGGCAACATTTCTGAAGTGTTGTTAAAGACCGAAAATGTTGTAGTGAATGCTTGTGCACAACAACTACCAAGTGTGATATATTTGGCCTCCGTGGTGGAGAGTGCAACCGAAGATTGCTTTCTACTAGACCAGGCAACTAAAGAGGGTCCTAAAATGTGACACGTACCGCTAAGTGCTTTTTCTATCTAGTGAACACCCAGCGTAGTCCGAATCGGAATAGCCGTGGAGTGTGAAAGAGTCATTATGTGGGTACCATAATCATAATTTAGATGACCCTATTAGATAACGAAAAATATGTTTTACCGCTTTTAAATGAGATTCTTTTGGATCAGCTTGAAAGCGAGCACATAAACATACGACAAACATAATATCTGGTCTAGATGCACTCAAATAAAGAAGAGAACCTATCATTCCTCTATATAGTGTTTGATCAATAGAAATTCCAGATTCATCCTTTCCTAGTTTTAAAGAAGCACTCATAGGGGTAGAGGCTTGTTTAAGATTTTCAAATCCAAATCGTTTAAGCATATCGTGAACATATTTTGATTGACAAATAAAAATACCATCAGTTCTTTGTGAAATTTGAAAACCAAGAAAATATGATAGTTCTCCTACAAGGCTCATTTCAAATTCCTTTTTCATTATTAAGACTACTTCATTACACAACTCTTCATTAGTGGCTCCAAAAATGATGTCATCAACATATATTTGTAAAATGATTAATTCATTATTTTTATGCTTAATGAAGAGTGTGTTGTCTGCACTTCCCATAACATAACGCTGCTCTAATAAAAATGATGTAAGACGATCATACCATGCACGGGGCGCTTGTTTTAAACCATAAAGCGCTTTTTCTAATTTGTAAACATGATTTGGAAAATTTTCATTTATGAAACCGGGGGGTTGTTCTACATAAACTTCTTCTTTAATGAACCCGTTTAAAAAGGCACTTTTAGCATCCATTTGAAATAGTTTTAATCTTTTAATAATCACAAATGCCAAAAATATTCGTATAGATTCTAAGCGAGCTACGGGTGCAAAAGTTTCTTCAAAATCTACCCCCTCGATTTGTGAATAGCCTTGAGCAACTAAGCGTGCTTTATTTCTTACAATCCTAGATTCACCATCTAGCTTATTTTTAAAAATCCATTTTACGCCAATAATTGGATGATTAGATGTTCTTTCTACTAAATTCCAAACTTTATTTCTTTCAAATTGTCCTAACTCTTCATTCATTGCCAAAAACCAAAAATCATCATTTAAAGCGGTGGAAATGTTTTTAGGTTCAATTTCAGACACAAAGCAAATATTTGAAAATGTTTCATGAAGAGAGGATCGAGTTCTTACCCCAGTAGAAGGTTCCCCAATGACTAGCTCCTTTGGATGATTTTTGGAGAAGTTTAGAATGCTTGGAGGTACATATTCATCCTCTTTGGACTTCTCCTCCTCTTCTTTGGACGGTTCTTCTTCGTCGTGCTCCAAGGATGGCAAAGGTTCATCATCAGTACCTGTAGGGAGCTTCTCTGCACAAGGAACAAACTCATCAAATCTGACATTAATTGACTCTTAAACCTTACTTGATCTTTTATTAAATATTCTATATGCTTTACAAGTTGAAGAATAACCAAGAAATATTCCTTCATCGCATTTTTCGTCAAATTTTCCTAAAGAATCTTTTGTATTAAGAATGAAGCATTTACATCCAAATACTTTGAAATACGATACGTTAGGTTTCTTTTGATAGTAGAGTTCATATAGTGTGAGAGTTAATGATGGGCGAAGCATAACTCTATTCATTACATAGCATGCAGTGCTTACGGCTTCTGCCCAAAAATACTTAGGTAATTTATATTCAGATAGCATGGTGCGTGCAAGTTCTTGTATTGTCCTATTTTTCTGTTCTACAACATCGTTTTGTTGAGGTGTGCGTGGAGCGGAGAACTCATGCTTAATACCTAACATGTCACAAAAAGATTTAAAATTTTCATTTTCAAATTCTCCTCCATGATCAGAGCAAATGCATTTTATTTTTAAATCTAATTCATTTTGAATGCGAGTACATAATTTTGAAAATTCACAAAACGCATCAGATTTAGAGGAGAAAAATAAAGTCCAGCAATACCTTGAATAGTCATCAATTAGAACGTAAGTGTATAATCTACCACCAAGACTTGCGGTGTTAACGGGACCAAAGAGATCCATATGAATTAATTGCAGTGGTTTTGATGTAGAAATTTCGTTTTTGCTTTTAAAAGATGACTTTGTAAATTTGCCCTTTTGGCATGGAGAACATAATGAAGATAAGTTTCCATTCAATTTAGGCAATCCTCTAATTAATTCTCTTTTTGCTAGCTTTAAGATGAGCTTTGTACTAGCGTGGCCTAAGCGTCTATGCCATAATTCTAATTCATCATTTTTGGTTATAAAACATTTTATAGAAGATTTAGAAAGATCATGAAATGAAACTATGTAATCATTATGAATTCTAGGTGCAGTTAGTAACACAACTTTTGATTTAGGATTAACAATTTTGCAAAGATTTGTGGATGATTCAAATAGTACGTCTAAACCTTTATCACACAGTTGACTTATAGATATTAAGTTATGTTTTAATCCTTTTACATACAGTACATTTGATATAAGAAAAGATGCGTTACCCACTGTACCAACTCCCATGATCCTTCCTTTACCGTTATCGCCAAACGTCACGATTCCTCCTTTCTTCTTTTCTAGGCTAAGTAATTTTGCTTTATTTCCCGTCATGTGATTGGAGCAGCCCGAGTCCAAGTACCACACGTCTTCTGTTTCCTTAGCCTTCCTGCAAATCTAGAAAGAAGATGAGAGTAAAGATCCAAATACCCAAGAGGTACCACCCATAGAGTAAATGGATTTCTTAGGTACCCAGATTTGTTTTAAAGATCGTTGTTTTATAATCCTGCAAGAGCCAGACGTGTGTCCAAATTTAAGACAATTAGCACACAAAATAAAGGGGGTTGAGACCCTTTTCTGAGTTTCTATGTTGCTCTTGCTGGATGATGTTTGAATATTAGAGAAAACAGGAGATTTTTTAACATTAGAGCTACCGCCGGCATTTTTAGCTAGCGCCGGGCGGTAGTGTTCTCTTTTATATCCGAGTCCGAATTTTCCAGACCCAAAGCATTTATTACCCAGAAGCATATCCAGGGATTTTTGACCAATCCCGAATTTGTTTATGGCTAAATTGAGATTTTGATTTTGTTTTTAAAGAGATGTATTTTCTTGAACAATCATAACACATTTATATTCAAATCCTTTTTTGTTCTTTTCAATTTGTAATATAGAAGTTTTCAATTTTCTCTCTAAGTCCCCTTTTTTTGCAAGGATTTTGTTTTGTGAAAGGGCATTAGAGAGAGAAACTTGAAGTTCTTTTATCTTAAATAAAGAGTGCTCACATTCTTGACATGAAACTTTTCTTTTTTCAAGAGAGACTATTTTTTTGTGAGCTTACGATTTTTTTTATAATAGATTCATTTTCATGATTTAATAAAACAAATTTCTCATAAAGTTCTTCAAAGGTAGGAGGAGAAACCTCAGTGTCGCTAAGAACACTGGTGTCTCCATCGTCGCTTTTGGCCATTAAGCACAAGTTTGCTTCCTCCTCGCTACTTGACTCAGTTCCGTTTGACTCTTCAGAGGAAGAGTCATCCCAAGTATCGGCCTTCAGTACTTTCTTCTTCTCTTTTGCTTTCTTTTGTTCTTTCCGCTCCTTTTGGTATTTTGGGCATTGGCTCCGGATGTGCCCGGTTTTTCTGCAGTGATAGCATTCTGGAGGCGGCCTTTCTTCTTCATCATCGCTTCCTTTTTCTTTCCTCGATGAAGAGGAAGATCCCTTTCGTCGAGTGTCCTTTTGGAAGAATTTTCTGAATGTGTTCCTTCTTTCTGGATTCCTGATGAACTTTTTGAAGTTCTTCACCAGGAGTCCTTCTTCATCATCATCGTCCTCTTCGGTGCACTCCTTCTTTGATGTTAGCGCCAACGCCTTTTTCATCGGATCCTTGTTGTATTCGTCATGTTGAATTTGTAGTTCTACCTCATGGGTTTTGAGATTCCCAATGAGGTTCTCGATCTGGAGCGTTCTTAAGTTGTGCGACTTCGAGATGGCTGTCACCTTCGGATTGAACCTTGGGGGTAAGGAACGAAGAATTTTCCTCACCAAGTCCCCGTCGGAGTAGGTCTTTCCAAGCGCCTTTGATGCGTTGACAATCTTTGTGAAGCGAGTGTATGTGGAGTTGATGTCCTCTTCCGTGTCCATCCTGAATTTCTCGTATTCAGATTCCAGTTGAAACAACTTTGCATCTTTCACCTGCGATGTACCTTCGTGAGTTACTTCTAATTGATTCCAAATATCATAAGCAGTAGTGCAGGCAGAAATTCTATTAAATTCAGTCCTATTTAGGGCACAATATAAGGCGTTCAATGCTTTTGCATTATTTTTACACCTTAATTTGTCGATATCGTCCCATTTATCTTTAGGTTTTAATAATGTCGCCTCTCCCACTAGAGTTGTAGGAGGAGAGTATATGACTTCTACCATATTCCAGACTTCTACATCCATCGTCATAAGAAAACACATCATTCTATTTTTCCAATAGTTAAAATCTGACCCAGTCAAGAGAGGTGGTCGACTAATCCCTTGACCCTCAGAGAAAGCGAGATCATGAGACGCCATTGTTCCCAGTTGTTAAGCCGAATGGAACATCCTGGCTCTGATACCACTTGTTGGATCGGTCGGCGCCCTTAGAGGGGGGGGGGGGGTGAATAAGGGTTTTCAAAAACTTAAGATTATATTTCGAAAACTTTGAAATATTGCAAGATTAATACAATGAGAAATCAAGTAAAATAATAAAGAGAGACAAGCTTTATTGATATTAAATAAGTTTTACAAAACTTGATCTCAATGGCGCTAGAGATCGGAGGAGAATAAAAAAATCTCTTTTCGTTTTCTATCCCGACTCGCTTCCCCACGAACCGGTGGCCCTAGCCTTCTCCTTCCCGAATTTGGCCTCAAGCCGCTCTAGCCAATCCTTCCCCGGATGTGGCCTCGAGCACCCCCTAGAACTAGCCTAGATCTAGTCGCCAACACGAGGCGAATTTCAGCCCTAAGTCTACCCCAGACCTAGTCGCCAACACGAGGTGATTTCACTACCATTTACAAAGAAAGAAAAATAAAATAATAAAACTTCCCTTAAGATGAACTTCTGAAGTCAGAGACGAAGATCCGCTGTAGAATCAGCGTTTGTCGAAGCGGACTTCGTCTGGTTTCGGCGTGATGGAATTCTACTTCAGAAATTGCAGAGCTTCGCTAGGACTTCAAGTTTCGGCCAAGATAGCCTCTGGAGTCGTAGCACTACCTCTCTCTCTCTGATGTGTATCTGAAACGAGAGGTGAGGGGTCCTTTATATATCCCAAGTGCTACCGCCGGCGCTAGCGCTACCGCCAGCGCTAGCCCGGATTAGGAAAGATTTTGCGCGGCAGGATCTCCCATCCGCGGCAACGTTTTGCTCTATACCTTTTGTGCTCCATGCTACCGCCAACACTAGTAGCTACCGCCGGCGCTATCCCTGATTAAGTAACTTTTTGCGCGGCAGGATCTTCAATCCGCGGCAACCTTGCTTTTATTCCTTCTGTGTTCAGTGCTACCACCGGCGTTATCTACTACCGCCAAGCATTAGCGCCTTCTATAATCAGCTCCTGGAATTGCGCTATTCATCGCTAGTGCCCAGCGCTAGGTGCTACCGCCGGCGCTAGTGAGCCTCTTCGAATTCTGGCCTCAATTTTGGGGGCAGTCATCATGAGTACTCCTTGAGTCATATGGACTATGTTAACCTGCACACTTGAACACACAAGATCAAATACGCATAGGATTTGTTATTCTCAAACCTAGGAGATGCGGAAGACCATGTTCCAACATCTTTTTCACATTTATAGGGAGATTTATGGTAAAGAGTCGTTGGGCGCGTGTTTTGTTCGATTCTGGTGCTACCCATTCATTCGTGGCAAGGACTTTCGTCGAACGTCACCGTTTGACCCTTGAGCTGGGAAACGATTTGTTCCTCATTAAGTTTCCTTCCGGTGATTTGATATCCTCGAACCAGCGCATCCGGAGATGCCCCGTCCTCTTAGGAGATTTCTTGGCGTTTGCTGATCTCAAGGTGCTGGACCTAGAAGACTTTGACGTGATATTGGGTATGGACTGGTTGTCTAGTTATGATGCTATCATCCGATGCAAGGATAAGTGTCTGGACTTTGTGATGGGCAATGGTCATCCCATGAGCATTTTTGGATCTCCATGCCAGAGTTCCCCGATAATTTCTGTGGTATGTGTTCGAAAACTATTAAATTCCAGTTGCTTGGCCTACCTTGTTTCGGTGCTAGAAACTGTTAGTGGTTCGTCGTGTATCGAGGGCGTCCTGGTGGTGCGAGAGTTTCCTGATGTCTTCCCTGTCAGTCTTTGGTCTTCTGCCGGTTAGAGATGTGGAGTTCATTATTGATCTTGAGTCTGGTACTCGTCCTATCGCTTAGGCACCATACCGTATGGCCCCACGTGATCTAGAAGAGTTGCGAACTCAGTTAGATGAGATGTTGCAATATGGATTCATTAGACCAAGTTCTTCGCCCTGGGGTGCTCCAGTGTTGTTTGTGAAAAAGAAAGATGGTTCTATGAGGTTGTGCATAGACTATAGAGAGTTGAATAAGGTAACCATCAAGAACAGATATCTGTTGTCGTGAATCGATGATCTGTTTGATCAGTTACGTGGTAGTTTAGTATTTTCAAAGATTGATCTTTGATCAGGTTACCATCAGTTAAGGATCCGTGAGTCCGACGTCCCTCGAACTGCCTTTTGTTCCCGCTATGGTCATTTTGAGTTTCTAGTTATGTCTTTTGTTTTGACGAATGCACCCTCCGCGTTTATGGACATGATGAACCGAGTGTTCAAAGATTTTCTGGATCATTTTGTAGTAGTTTTCATTGATGATGTGTTGGTGTATTCCAGAAGTGCCGAGGAGTATGTTACATATTTGCGCTTAGTATTGTCTACTCTTAGAGAGAGCAAGCTGTATGCGAAGCTGAGTAAGTGTGAGTTCTGGCTTCCTCAGGTGTCCTTTCTGGGTCATGTAGTGAATAAGGATGGAATTATTGTAGACCCATCAAAGTTTTCTGGCGTGTTGGATTGGAAGACGCCTACAACGCCTAAGGAGATAAGGAGTTTCTTAGGGTTGGCAGGTTACTATAGGAGGTTTGTTCAAGGATTCTCAGTGCTATCAGCACCTCTGACTAAGCTTACCCAGAAGAACGCAACTTTTGTTTGGAGTGATTCCTGTGAAGCGGCCTTCCAGGAGTTAAAGAGGCATTTATGCAGTGCTCCTGTGTTGGCCTTACCGATCGAAGGAGTAGAGTATACTGTTTATGTTGATGCATCTCACATTGGACTAGGGTGTGTTTAGATGCAAGAAGGAAAGGTGATTGCCTATGGTTCTAGACAACTGAAAGTTCATGAAAAGAATTACCCTACGCATGACTTAGAATTTGCAGCAGTAATTTATGCCATAAAGCTCTGGAGACATCTGTTATATGGAGTGTCATGCAAGATTTTCATGGATCATAAGAGTCTGAAGTATGTCTTCACCTAGAAGGAGTTGAATTTGCGCAAGTTAGAGTATGTTGCGGATTATGATGTTGATATCCTGTATCATCCGGGTAAGGCTAATGTGGTGGTCGATGCCCTGAGCAGAAAGACCACGCATATCTTCAATCTCTCTGTGTTGTCCTTAGTAGAGGAGTTTATGCTGATGGATATCTCAGTCAGTAGTAGTGCCGCACCTTGGAGTTTAGAAGCTGGAGAGCCTTCTTGGATTACCCTTACAAGACTGCGTCAGAAGGAAGATCCTGACTTGCAACATCTTCGGAGTAGGACTGAGAAAGGGGAACTGGTAGACTTTTCAATCGATGATAGTGATACTTTGAAGTACCGAGGTAGGTATTATACTCCCGCATTGGAAGATATTCAGGCAAAGATCTGTAGTGAAGCGCATGACTCAAGTGTTTCCTATCATCCTGGTTCCACGATAATGTACAAAGACCTGAAGCAGATCGTTTGGTGGTCAGGTATGAAGAATGATATAGCCAGATATGTTTCTAAATGTTTTACTTGCCAGCGCGTTAAGGCAGATCATAAGAGGCCTGAAGGTAAACTGAACCCTTTGGATATTCCAAGCTGGAAGTGGGAGAGTATTTCAATGGACTTCATTACTGGTTTACCGAAATCCCCTGGAGGACACGATTCGGTATGGGTCATAGTTGACAGATTGACAAAGTGTGCTCACTTTGTGCCTTTTAAGATCGGCTACTCTATGGAGAAATAATAGAACTTTAATTGAATGAAGTCATCAGATTGCATGGTGAGCCCGTGAGCATTGTGTCAGATCAGGATTCTAGATATATGTCTCGCTTCTGGAGGAGTTTGCAGGGAGCTTTGGGTACTGACCTTAGATACTCTACCTCTTACCACCCTCAAAGACACTCTACCTCTTACCACCCTCAGACCAATGGTCAGATGGAGAGAGTGAATTAAATTTTGGAAGATATGATCAGGTGCTATATTTTGGATCATGGAGGAACATGGGATAAGCGTCTTGGGTTGATGGAATTTGCCTACAATAACAGTTATCAAGAAAGCTTGCAAATGGCCCCCTTTGAGGCTCTGTATGGGAGGCGTTGCCGAACTCTCTTGTTTTGGGACGAGGTTGATGAGAGTCTATTGTTAGGCATAAAGGATTTGGAGGAAATGAATGTTGCCGTGACTCATATCCGCGAGAAGCTTCGTATTGCCCATGAGCGGTATGAGAAGTATGCAAATCGGAGAAGGGTGGACCTGGAATTCGCTGTGGGGGACATGGTGTTCTTGAAAGTTTCTCCAATGCCAGACGTTATGAGATTTGGAAGGAACCATAAGTTGGACCCCCGGTATCTGGGACCGTTCCAGGTTGTGGAACGCATCGGAGCGTCAGCTTAGACTAGACTTGCCTGCTTCATTCCCTGATGTTCATGATGTGTTTCAAGTGAGCCAGTTGAGGAAGTGTTTGCGTAGTGACCGGCTTATTCTCGATTTGGCACCGCAATTGCAACCCAATCTTTCCTATGTTGAAGAGCCTATCCAAATTTTGGAGACCCAGGAGCTGGTGTTGCGGAAGAAGACGATCCCGATGGTTAAGGTTCTTTGGAGAAATCAGGGCGTCGAGAGCGCAACTTGGGAGCTTGAGTCTGCCATGAGAAAGACTCATCTTAGTCTTTTCTCCTTTATTTCGAGTAAATCTTCCATCTAAAAATCTTTGGTTCTTCTGTATCTTTCGTGATAGTTGGATTTCAAGTTTTGGGACGAAACTCCCTTTTAGGGGGAGTGACTGTAACGCCCCTAATTTTTTGTTAATTAATTGCGGGCCGTTGTGATGTAATTTTAGCGTAAGGGCGTTATGTCAACCCTTTGAGTTTAGTTTTGAGCCTTAACTTAATTTAGGTCACGCGTGCTAGATTCTGCGACATTTCGAGTTCATGGGAAAACTCAAGGGTATTTAGAGTAATTATTGAGATTTTAGCTTCGGGAATTCTAATCTCGAGTTTGGCTCGTCGGAATAGAATTCTGACTCCGCCGTTGGATTCGTAGCGCCGATTTTCAGTTTACGTGCGATTTTCATGTAAATCCGAGGTGTTTTGGTCGCCCTCGAAGTTTAAGTAGAAGGGGTGAGTTGTTTATTAATTAATCTAGGAATTTGGGGTTTTATATAAATACCTAAAGTTTCAAAGAAATCCTATTCCTCTTCTTCTCCATCGAGCCGACCGGTCCTCGTACGATAGCGAGAGTGGCGTGTCAGGATCTTCTTCCGGCCGGCGATTCGAGATCTGTAGTGGACGGTATCGCAATCAGAGAGTAGAATTGGGAAGCTCTCGGCAAGATCATCGTTCTAGTGGTAAGAGTTTCCTGTTTCTGGGATTTTTGGAGTCAAGGTAGTGACATAACTCCTCCTTTTGATCCGTAAAGTTTGAGGATATCGTGCTCGAATGATTCCTTGGCTTATACATAGATTTGGAGCAAGGAATTCGGGTTTCGCAAGGTTTGAGGCAAGTGGCATCTCCTCTTTCCCTCTTGTTTCTTGAAACACTGTTCTTTTTCCCTTGTTTACGAGTTCTTGCTGTGCTTATGGCATGTGTCTTTGAGCGTTGGTTGCCTAGCACATTTGTTCACTCCTGCTGCTTGTTGTGTTTCTCGAGAAAATGCTAGTATATTCCCTTGAATTTCTCGAGAGCCACTTGAACCTTCCCCTGGACCTCTCTAGAAATCCATGAGCTTTCTCCTGGACCTCTCGAGAAATCTGTGAGCCTTCCCCTGGACCTCTCGAGAAATCCATGAGCTTTTCCCTGGACCTCTCGAGAAATCCATGAGCTTTCCCCTGGACCTCTCGAGAAATCCATGAACCTTCCCCGGGATCTCTCGAGAAATCCTTGAACCTTCCCCTGGATCTCTCGAGAAATCCTTGAACTTTCCCCTGGACCTCTCGAGAAATCCATGAGCCTTCCCTTCGATCTCTCGGGAAATCCATGATCATTCCTTCTGCTCTCCCGAGAAAACTCAAATGTCTCCCTTCGATTTCTCGAGAAATAATTGTATGTTCCCTTGATTTTCTCGAGAAATCCCCTTTGGTCCCCTTAAATTTCTCGAGAAGAGCTAGTTCCTTGCTTAGGACTTCTCGAGAAACCCTTGTGCATCTCCTTGACTTCTCGAGAAATTCTTGTTCTTGGCTTTCGACTTCTCGAGAAACCCAGTAGTCTGCTCTCCTATTCTCAAGAAATGCTCGGGTTGCAACCCATGTTCTTTTGGCT
Organism: Dactylorhiza incarnata; assembly: GCA_033032865.1. Classification (NCBI taxonomy): domain Eukaryota; kingdom Viridiplantae; phylum Streptophyta; class Magnoliopsida; order Asparagales; family Orchidaceae; genus Dactylorhiza; species Dactylorhiza incarnata. The sequence continues at coordinate 2,034,463 of JAWHQI010000298.1, forward strand.
GTATTTCATATTTTTGATTCTCTCGTGCTTACTTCCTTATGTGTCTAAGTTTGTGTGAGGACCCTGGACCCTTATGAATCGTCTTGAGTGGTGTTTACTTCATTTGTGACCCTATCCTTAGGGTATCCTGGTGATTGTTTTCTTGGACTTCCTCCCGTGCCATAATTAAAGAAATTAATTAATATGAACCATTGACTTTAGCCTTGCATGGTGGGCCGTGTTTGGGGGGCAGTGGGGATTTATTATAGCCTTGCACAGTGGCCATTTTAGAGGTGAACCACAGGCTTGGCCTGTGGTCCCGAGGGCCGTGTTTGGGTGGTTGGGGATAGAGAAACCCCCACCCGTTTTTGGCTTTGGGTGGCAGAGGATAAAGGACCGCTCCCGCTTAATTTGAGCTGATAAATCTCTTAAATAAAATTTTCAAGATAAATGAACTTTACTTCTATCTCTAAAAGGGTGTCGGTGCACTTGGTGCATTGTTTAGCCCTATGCTTTGGAGCTTCTTTTTCTGTAAGTTTGGCTTGGGTTGGTACCCCTATGCCTTTTTATTTTTCCTTGTTTCGTAGAACTTTGATATTCTTCTGCCACTTGTGCTTTCCTTGCTTAGGCGTTCGTTGTTTTATTTGAATGCCTCATGTTCTGAGCTGTAGCAGTTAGAGGTATAGTTTGAAGACCTTGGGAGTCGTGGCTGTCGTCTTACCCCGCTGCTGCGAGGTAGTGATAACTAGTTTTCTTCTTGTGTTCAGACGTACTAGTTTAAAGCCAATGGGTTGGTGTCAGGTTGTTGACGCCCATCACGTTCCATTGGTTACATTATAGCTCACTTGCTAGTTGCTGCTACTACTTCTCGAACTCGTGTATCTTGCTCTCTGGGAATGATTTATGCCTAGGTGCGTTATAGTTATAAAAATGATCTTTCTTCATTCTCATTGCATCTTTTATAGGCTAAATCCTTATATTTAAGTCACGTACAAGTATCTTCATACCCAATCTAAATCTAGATATGTGCATATCATTATCTTTATGTTCAGACATCACGTGCATATAGGACCTTAATTGAACTCAACTAATTATTTTTTTCCCGCTGCAATGTTCATATATATATTTCTTCTGTGGACTAGTTGATCCACGAACTGATAGACACAGTTCTTACTCCAAACCCTAATAAATGATTTCAAATGACAAATTATCATGTAATCATGTTTGATTTAAATAAGTAATAGGTTCCCTCCTGAGCGTCTGTAGTTGTCTCCTGCCTGACGTGGTATCATGACGTGTATTTTCTCTTCCTCTGATATTCCTAAATTCGGAGAAAATGCGGGTTGTGACATTATGTTTCTGCGGTTTTATTTTGTTTAATTATATCTCTTTAACTTTGCTTGTGAGACTATCTTGGTAATGTTTTGGACAATTGCTAGTAGTGTGTTTGAACTCTATTTAATGATACAGGTATTTGGTCCACCTTAAGGACGGTAAACAAAAGGGCTCTTGGGAGACAACCCATTGGGGGACCTTTCAGTGCCCATTTATTGCTAATATGTTTATGCTACTATTTTCTTTCTCTTTTTGTATTTTGTTTGCTATATTCACAGAAGCATTGTTTTCCTTTCGGGTGGCGAACCTGGTGATTTCCAAAGACTTACGCCAATCTTCTGGTATGCTCATATTTGAGCATAGGTACCCTCTTCCTTAGCATTTCCTTATTTTAATTGTCAAAATTCATTTGATTGTCTAATTCAAGTATGGGGGGGGGGGAGAGTGTACCGAGTGTTCACTACATGTGTACACGTTTTAGCATACCATAAGTAAATTTTTAATTATGTCATATTATTGCATACACCATTTCACCCGCACAAGCGCGCACTCACTTTTTTGTGTGTTTCCGTTCACGCCTATCTTAGTTTGGATTGTGAAATAGGATGTTATCTTAGGAATTGCCAATCGGAGTGCGATGTTGACTCTTATAGTGCTCTAGTCGCATCTGCATGCTCCCATAGAAATTTGAGTAAAATTATATTATCTCTATGCTTTTAATTTACAATTAGTGTTTTTGCGTAGTTTTTGATTTAATTTACTCATTTGGTGAATGTGACTGAAATTTGCGGTAACACGATGTTGTGTGTAAGCAAACGCTAATTGTGCGTTGCTCGAGTCAGAAGGAAGGTTTACCTTTCTCGTGGGCTAAGAACTTACCCCAAGCGACTCATAAAGCATGGGTGAGAGCGACTCAATAAGTTGATCGTGACGTAGGCCATTTAGTTGGCTAGTTTGAGCTTGGATTTCCATGACCTACGCGTTTACCTTTGCAAGCCAACTTTGTGCCTACCCATCCTTTGTTTCAGCTCTTCCATCAAATCACCAAAGCCTAAAGCTTATCCCACTTTTGCAGCCAAGTCCTTGAGCTAATCAGAGCATAATTATCATTGGGTGTGATGTGTGTAAATTCTATGATGATGAGAAACTATTATGTTGAACATTTTTGGGTGAACCAAATGGCGGATTCAAATAAAAAGAAAGCAGAAAGCAAATGAAAAAAAATCTGAGGAAGAAATAGAAATGAAAAGAATTCCCCTTGTGCATAATTGAGAAAATCTATTGGAGTAGGTTGTGTGCACACCGAATGTTCAAGCTAATTCTGGGGGTGTGTCACACTCATTCTGTTTTGTGCTTGTTCAGAGGATGCTTATGGCTGTAGCTCATTTTGATTGCGTAGCCTTCAAACTTATCTTTGTATATCTTGTCGTAACCTAAGCCTCGTAAAAAAAACCCGAAAGCCCAGCTGATTCACCTTACAAGTTTGCTAGCATCGTGGAGAGAGTGTGACCGGGCAAGCTTATGGCTCATGACGTTGATGGATTTTAGCAGAGTTACCCCTGAATTCCGGTCTTTACCAACACCCTCCCGAGCTGCTTGTTTACTTTCACACCGGGCACGACTGCAAAATTCCTCATGATTCACCATCTGAGTACAAATAATTCTCTATTTACGCATTTACACTATTGTAAATTAGTTAGTATAGTTAGAAACTTCTTTTACTGAATTTATATTTGCATGGGTATGATACTTCGCATCTCACTCCTTCTTTGCAATTCTCTACGCTAACTACCATTTTCATATCCCGCCGGATTTGTTTGCTCGGGATGCGCAAATAGGTAAGTCTGGGGTGTGATGAGTCCCATTTATATACGCTTTTATGGACTTATCCGGGCTAGTTTTCACTCTTGTGTACGTCTTTTTCATGATTTTATTGCTTGTATTTCTCTTATAATCACTTCCGCCTTATGTGCACTATTTTGGCCCATTTTGATGTGTGTTTGCATGCCATGTTGTTGGGGGTAAGCACATGGTGCCCCCCGACCCTTTTTTCTGTGTTTGAATGTTGCTGGAGGTGTATTCCCAGCTGTATTAATGTCTATGCAGGTGGATGGTTCATCCTAATTTTACCAAACTTACATTTCTGCATGAATCGCACGATCGTGTGTTTTTCTTGACGCACAATCGCTCCGACTGCGCGTGCTCTTCGGCTGGCAAAGTGATGTTCTGTCTTTGATCGTGCGTTTTTACGCACGGGCAGTTGCCCATGCGCAAAGGAAACGCACAATCGCCTGTTTTGCCTGGTTTTTAGCCAATCTGGATTTGGTCGTGCATTTTTATGCACGTGCGGCTTCGGCCGTGCGCGAGTAAAATGCGCAGGCGTTGTTGCTTCTTCCTCAAGGCAGTATCTTTTCGATAAATAATGCACGGGCAATGCACGGTCATGCATTCGACCATGCGTGACTTATTTTCTGCTGTTTTAGTATTTAAAGCAGGAAATTTGCTGAGTGAAAAGAAACCCGGGAAAATCACTTCAGAGCCCGCCATTTTCTTCTCCATTCCACACATTTCGCCGCTCCACCACCGCTCGACCTAGGAGAAGCTCCGGCAACCGCTTCCTTACAAAACTTCCACCGAAGCTTCCTCCTCTGCCTCCTCCACCATCCACGAGCTCAAGAGCACCATTAACGGAAGATTTCCGCTGCATTCAAGGTGTCCATCAAGAGTTAGCTTGAGCTAGACCACGAAGAAGACAGGTAAAGTAGAGGAAGGTGACAGCTCCTCCGGACCCCGGATGCAACTGAAGACCGAGCACGGACGAGGCTTGACAACCCTATGATTTCGGCCGAGAATCTTCAACAAAGTTTTCAAGCTTAGGTTTACTCTTCCCCCTTGTGTGTTGTTTTAGTTCTTCCTTATGGATGTATGTTGTATGGATGATGTTCGTAAACCTCTTGTTTAAGTTAATGTAATTTCATTTAGATGAGATTTATTGTGGTTTATGCAAATTGAGGAGTGCCCCATTCCACCATCCATTGCACCACTCCGTTGTGCACCACACTAGAAATTGCTAGTTGTGTGACCCGTGATGAGGTGACTACGACCCTCACTCCGCTAGCTTTCTCGTCCACCCGCTTACCGAAGCATGACATTGCAGCCTGCATTCCATCCCGCCAAGCGAAGCGGTGCTTTAGGCCCATATTTTTGATGCAGTTTCAGCAAGTGCACCAGTCGCACAAGAAATAAAGTTGGGAGTACGTCCCCGAATATCGTCTCTCAAGGAATGTGCGTGGATTGTTTGATTCTTTAGATTGAGAAAATAATTACTATAGTAGATTAAAGGAAAAAACGGGGCTTTGATTTTGGTTTCTTAAATTACTACACAGAAATAAAATGCGGCTGAAAACTCCGCTTCGCAAGGCGGGATGGATGCAACGGCCACGATGCTGTGCTTCAGTGAGCGGGGGAACGAGAAGGTTGGCGGATTACTGCGCTCCTCAAACCTCATGAACCACAAAGAATCTCAAAAACATGAAATCATATTAACTAAAACACAATGTTCATGATCATCATCCATAATAACAAACATATCTAAGAAAACTCTGAAGCAAGCGAAGGGGAAAAGAGGAAACCCAAGCTCAAAGAATATGCTGAAGATTCTTGGTCGGAATCGAAGGGTTGTCAAGCCTCGTTCCTGCTCGGTCTTCAGTTGCATCCGGGGTCCGGAAGAGCTGTCACCTTCCTCTACTTATACCCGTCTTCTTCGCGGTCTAGCTTGAGGTAACTATTGTTCTACACCTTGAATGCAGCGGAAGCTCTCGTCTATGGAATTCTTGAGCTCAAGGATAATGGAGGAGGCCAAGGAGGGAGATTTGGTGGAAGATTTGCAAGCCAAAGGTCACCGGAGCACCTCCTAGGTCAAACGGTGGTGGAGCGGCGAATTGGGCAAAAATGGCGGGCTCTGAAGCTTTTCCCCGGGGGGATCCCTCTTCCAGCAGATTTCCTGCCTTAAATACTGAAAAGTCAGAAATTTAGTCACGCACAGACGGACGCACGACCGTGCGTTGCCCGTGCGTTATTTAACAAATAAATTTGCTTGAGGAAGAAGCAACAACGCCCGTGCGATTTACTCACGCACGAGCGAATCCACCCGTGCGCAAAAACGCACGAACTAATTCAGATTGGCTGAAAAACAGATGAAACCGGCGATCGTGCGTTTCCTTCACGCACGGGCAACTGCCTGTGCGTAAAAACGCGCGAACAAATTCAGATCACCGGTTTTATCCCCAGATGAAGGCGCACGACCGCAGCCGTCCGTGCGTCAAGAAAATGCATGACTGTGCGATAAAAATAAACATGATTTGGGGTAAAATAAGGTGATCCAACCACCTGTAAGAACAGCAATCCAGCTGGGAATACACCTCCAGCACCAATCAGACGGATAAAAAAGATTGGGGAGCACCATGTGCTTACCCCCAATAACATGAGCGCAGACGCACACCAAAACAGGCTTAAAAGGAGCACAAAGCACGCAAGTGCGCATGAATGAGCATAAGAGAAATAGATGCAATAATGTAAAGAAAACACGGTGTGCCGAGACGAGAAAGTCGAAAGAAATCGAAACAACAAAACACAAAAAATCACAGAAGACACATAGATATACAGAGGTTCACCCAAGCCGGGCTACATCCCCTCTCCCCTTCCTCTTCTCTTGTTCTAATCACCAAGATTGATTACATCTTACAAGGTTACAAGGATCAAAACCGATCCTACCTAACACAACCCTCTCCAACAAGAACAGAGTAACCGCCGCCAAGGAACACCGCGCAAAAAACACCATTGCACTCTCTTGGACGCCTGACCGGGCTCAGAACAAACATCCGCTGAGACGGTCCAATAACATCGGCTGAGACGGTCCAATAACATCCGCTGAGACGGAACCTGCTAAGACAACAAGTATACGAGGCATCGAGCGTTGAACGCAGACGTCGTGCACAGGCCTTGAACATAGGCGTCGAGCGCAGGCATCAAGCGCAAGCGTCGAGCGTCGAGTGTCAAACGCAGGCCTCGCCCGTTCGACGAACCCATGTCCGTTCGTCGAATGCCGTTCGACGAACCCTTCTCCGTTCGTCAGGCGCAGGCGGAGATCGACGAACTCTTCTCCATTCGTCGAATGCCGTTCGACGAACCCTGACCAGAAGTGTTCCCCAACTCCAACAAATAAAAGCTCGAAAATGATGCACATGAGAGCGAAAGCTAGCCCGGATGAGTCCATAAAGTGTATAGAAATTAGACTCATCACATCCCCTGACTTAACCGTTTGTACGTCTCGGGCAAACTACTCAGCTCTCCCGTCAGAACAATTGGGTGTTAGAGTGAATTTGAGCGGTAGAGATCCATGCGAAGTCGCGTGCTCATGTGCATAGAAATACGTTAGAATAGAATTTAACTCAAGATTATATTTAACTATTTCTAGAACAGTAATTTGAAATCTAGTTTACTCGGATGGTGAATCCCGGTGAATCTTTCAGTCGCGCACAAGGGATAATAGCGTGACTAATGAGTAGAGTATTACTCGAATCAAAATTCGGGACAATCTCCTAAGAAATCCATCAAATTCGGTGTCCATTGGCTTTCACGTTCACACTATCTCCACTGCATGAGATGACTCATATCTAAAATCAATAGGACTTATAGGTTAAGATTTGGCTTAGGTTGAGTTTAGGTTAGATAAGTAGAAGAATGATGGGCATCACACACAACATAACCTGAGTACTCAAGAGAATAAAATCACCAATACAACAATTTCAATAACCACACAGCACCCCCAGACTTCAACTGGACACTAGGTGTGTGCTGAGCCAACCATACATTATTTTATCGAGAGATTGTACTTGAAAGTTCTTTTTGCACAATTATATTTTCTTTTTCTTTTTCTCTTCTCGACAAATAAATCTTTGGTAAGCACTTTATAAACTTTCCTTTAGCTTTTTCAAAGCTGCCATACACAACATAGATAACACCAAACGTGGTAGATATATAAACTTCTTTTCAAACTCATTTGTTGGTGCGAATATAGGTTTGGTCGCATGGCTTTGGTGAAATTTAAGTGGAGCTAAGCAAGAAGGATAGGTAGGCTCAAGTGGGCTTGCAAAGGTTATTACATTGGTTAGCAAAAGCACAAACAGATCAAGAAATGGCCTACATCACGCTTTATAATGAGTTATTCAACACAATCTTTTCAAGAGTCGCCTAGTGCAAGTTCTAACCACCGAGAAAGGTTATCATTCCTTCCGACCCTAGTAATAAGCTACTACTAATTCTGCTACACTCGACCCTATGCTACCGTTGGATTCACCGGATTAACCACTAGAGTAAAATAAATTGCAACTACTATAATAGAAATAATTAAATTATAACATTGAATTTTATTCTACTCTAGTTGAATTTCTAGGCGTGACGGGAGCACTCGACTAGAGCACTCCTCGAGTCAACATTTTTCTCCACCCCTCACTCTCACACTAACAATCCAATTCTTACGAGCAGGGAACCTCGCAGCAATACCCAATAGGCTCGCGCGATTATGTACGTGTGAACTAGGTGCAAATATATGCAATGTGTGCAACATAATTGAAATTCCTAACTCAGCGCATTCTAACTGTTGGAGTTGGGGAACACTTCTGGTCAGGGTTCGTCGAACGACATTCGATGAACGGAGAAGAGTTCGTCGATCTCCACCTGCTCCTGACGAACGGAGAAGGGTTCGTCGAACGGCGTTCGACGAACGGAGATGGGTTCGTCGAACTGGCGAGGCCTGCGTTCGACGCTCGACGCCTGCACTCGACGCTTGTGCTCGACGTCTGCGCTCGACGTCTGCGCTCGACGCCTGCGCTCGACGCCTGCGCTCGACGCCTACGCTCGACGCCTGCGCTCGACGCCTGCGCTCTACGCCTACATTCTGTAAGATCCCTCTCCCGCACCAAGAGAGTTCCCGGATCTTATGCCCAGAACCGCCGCTTTACGGTGAAGCTAACACACAAGTTAGCCGCCTCCGCAAGATGCTGATCCTGCCGGCAAGAACAATCAACTAGGCTAACAAGAGATAAGAAGAAAGCTAAGAAAGACAAACCAAGTCCACAATCACACATCTGCATATATATCTAAAAAAAAGTATACAAGTCCAACAATGAGTGCAAGAGGAAAGAGTGTAAGGGCTTATGCCCGGTACATGTCCAAATTAAATAAAGTAAGTAACTCTCTCTCACTCTACAATTACACGGAAGCTATCGAACTTTGTCATCCTGTCATTGAGTAGTGGTTGCCTTGCTTCATCCTGTTCTCCTAACCTGTCTCCAGAACGGAGTCCTTCTGTTTCGGCACATCATCCCTAAAATGTTGTGGTCCACTGACTGTTAGTCAAATGACTAAGCCAAATTCCCCATCCCCTCCCCCGCGACTCCTAGGCACCGTGTGGGAGGAAGAAGCGAGGACAACAAAGGGGTAATAGAAACAAGGCAGATGACAAATGTCTAGACTAGCAGGGTATATAAATCCTAAGCAAGTAAAGGTAGCAATTCTATACTAACCAGAGTAAGTATGACAACAAATAGTAAAATACAATGCAATATAAAGAAGCAGGTACAAGAAATAAGAGCATCTACAAAAGTAACCTTAACTTATATGCACACACAAAAGCACATAATCTAAGGGATCTGGCAAGAAGTATACTCATCGTATAAAAGAGCCCATACAGATTTATATGATGAGGTCTCTGTTTGTGTAGAAATGCTATGCTATGATGTGCAATGCAATGATGCAATGTTTGTATTAATATTTCATACACATGCAATTCACCCACACGACTCTGTACATACAGACCTTTAGTTTCCACTTTTCGGAGGTAGCTAACCTCTCGGGCACCTCCCGTCATGGTCAAATGGTGGCAGAGGAGCGGGCGTCTCCTCACCTAGGTGGGTAAGTCATACTACCAGACCTAGGCCCTGATGTACGATGTGATACCGGTACCCGGTACTCACGAGCTCCTGCGTACTAAACTGAATTGGCCAGGCAGGGTTTCGGGAATCCGTCCCGTCGGACGCACAGAAGACAACCTGGCCCACATAAAACCACTAGCACTGCCGAGTCAACGAACTGCTGTCGGTGTGACGATTAATACAGAACCGAAGACCCACCACATCTTATACATGATGCGATGATTCGGCAAGTGCACCGGTCGCGCAAGTAATAATAATGGGGAAAATCCCCGAGTGTCGGTCTCTTGAGGAACACAGTAAGGTGGAGTTAGGTTTCGAGGAAGGACTTGAGATTGAAGTCCTTAAATCGGATGGAATGCGGGGGAGTTGGGTTGGCTTTTGGAAAATAAAATAAAAGCTATCAACTACTCCTATGCAATGCCGCTATGCAATGCTTCGCTTGGCGGGATGGAGACTAGGCAGGCCTTGAGCGCGCTGCGTCGAAAGGGCGGATGGACGAGTAGGCAAGCATAATCGAACTATGCAGGCCTTGAGCGCGCTGCTTCGTTAGGTGGGATGGAATACACGGGCCGCGATGCCACGCTTCGGTAGGCGGATGGACGAGTAGGCTAGCGGAGTGAGGGTCGCAAGCACCTCTTCGACAAGCACGCCACTAGCAATTGCTAGTGAGGCACACGAACGTGACGGCGGAATGGAAATGGACGGCGGCGCACCTCAAGCAACTCAAATAGATAAATTACACAAACACATAGACATGAAATATATATGTAAATATAACTAATTCAAGTGCCACTTCATCATAATAATGAGATCTAAAACATATACACATCAATAAGAGAAGAATAAGGCAAGAAATCGACCGAATCCGAAGTCTCGTTGTAGATTCACGGTTGGAATCGCCGGGTTGTCAATCCGCGTCCAAGATCGGTCCGCAACTACGTCCGGGGTAGGGAGAGCTGTCACGACTCTCCAATGGACCCGTCTTCTTCGTGTCATGATCCGGTAGAGGTTGCAAACTTCCTCTTGCTCGATGGAGATGGCGGCTAGATCTTCCTTTGGAGCTCTTGGATGAAGGAGGAGGCCGAGAGGACACTCCGGCTCAAGATTGGTGTGAAGAACAAGCCCGGAGCACCTCTAGATGGTGGGCGGCGATGGAGGGGCGAAGTCGGACGAACTGGAGCAGAAAACGGCGGAATACGGCGTGGCGTCCTGACCTAAATCGCGAGCAGGGAATTTATAGGCGCTGGAATTAAACAGTGCGCACGGTCAGTGGCGCACGACCAGTGGTCGTGCGCACTAGAATTCGATGATCGTGCGCTCTGCCTGGACGGAACCTGCGAAGACAGAAATTATGAAATAACATGTTCGCACGACCAGTGGCGCACGACCGGTGGTCGTGCGCACTGGAGTTGATGGTCGTGCGCACTACAGCAAACAGAACTCGGAAATTAAATTATAAGTGCGCACGAGCAGTGGCGCACTACCGGTGGTCGTGCGCACTGGCGTTGGTGGTCGTGCGCACTGCACCAAACAGAACTCGTGAAAAAGGGTTAAGTGCACACGATCAGTGGCGCACGACCAGTGGTCGTGCGCAATAGAACCGGTGATTGTGCGCAGTGTTCCTGTGCAGAATTGCACCGGAAACACCTGCACGACACCTGTTCCAGCATACGACACTAGTCTAGCCACTGAAAGTGGGACTTAACATCGCAAGAAAACTAATAACAAAGAAAGATACGAAATAACACCAAAATGGGCCGAGAAGTGCACATAGCAAGTGATAACAAATATAAGCTAAAACAAGGCTAAAGTGCAGTGGAATGACTCGATAAACGGCCCAGATGAGTCCATATATGTGTATATAATCGGGACTCATCACACCCCCAGACTTACCTGTTTGCGCGTCCCGAGCAAACAAATTCTAAGCGAACTAGGAAAGAACAGTAGATGGCTTAATGATTATACTACAGAGTACCATGCGAAGTCGCATGCTCACGTGCATAAGAAAAATAGTAGAAAAGATTTCTGATTATAAAAACAGTTTATAAATTTCTAAAAGAGTAAAAGCATATTACAACTACTCAAAATGGTGAACTACGGTGAATCGTTCGGTCCTGCATACGGAGAAAGTAAACTAAACGCTGAGATGAGCATTGCTCAAGATTGGGATGCCAAACAAACTCCACCGAAATCCATCGGTGTCGGTGACCATAGGCTCGCCCGGTCACATTCTCTCCACGGCACTGGGTTGACTCAAATGCGTGAATCAATAGGACTTTAGGTTTTAAATGGGGCTTGGGTTTAGGTGAGGTATACAATGATAAAGACGATGGTTCAAATACTAAACCCAAATGAGCTAATGCAGGAAACTATCCTCATTCACCACACAAACACGCGGGTACACAACACCCCCAGACTTGGACTTAACAGCATGGGTGCGTGCACCGCCTACTCCCAAACATAAATCTATACATAAAGATTTTCAATTAAACACTCCTTCTCTTTCCTTTCTTTTTAACTTCTTTTCTTTTTTTTTTCTTTTTTTTTTCTTTTCTTATCATTTTCAGCAAATAAACAAAAGGACACATCCACATCTTCACAAACATATTACCACATCAACAACCCAACTCATGAAAATAATAAACAGCTAAAGCTCAGATTTGGGTGTGCGACTAGGATTGGCTTTTGGGCTTTGGTGAAATAAAAGTGGGGCTGAATCAAAGAACGGGTAGGCACAACTGGGCTAGCGAGGATATAGCGGTAGGGATAGGCACAAAGGCTCAACCGGGCCAAAATGATGGCCTATATCACATTCACGCAATTGACTAACCGTATACCCATGCTTCAAGAATCGCTTGGGGCAAGTTCTAGCCACCGAGAAAGATTCTCCTTTCTCCCGACTCAAGCAATACGAGTCTAGCGATCGTTTACACACATCCCTACGCAACCGTTTGATTCCACCGAATTCACCATTTGAGTAGAGTAAACAACATTTACACTAATAAGAAAAATATAAAACCATAGTATAAAAAGAAGTCTAATCTACACAAATTTCTATGCAACCGAGCACTCGACTAGGAGCACTACGGGAGTCAACATTTTACTCTGCTACATAGTCCTAAGCCATCACCTAGATTTTCCCACATAAGCAGAAGAATTAAAGTCACTACAGAGCTTGCATACAGATGAGTACGCACTCAAGTGGGTGTTGTGGTGTGCAATGAAAATAAACAAAACATTTTAAATGAAATCTTCTAGTATGCAGTGCAATAGTGCACGTGAGCGGGTAAACAAAACTACTCTCCCCCAGACTTAAACTAAACAATCCACAGAATATATGACATGAAAATCAGGAAAGGCTAGGGAAAGAGAGTACCCCGTGCTCAGAAATGAGCACACCAGAAGATTGGCGTGTAAGCTAAAATGAAGCTGCAGCATCCGCCATCCAGAAAAAGATACCTGCAGGGGTCAGCTCCGCAAAAACAAAAGAAAAATGACAAACTAAAATAAACTACAGCTAACTAAACATGATTAGAAGAAATAAAAATGCAGAAAAGAAAGATAACTACTGGGGTTATTGTCATCCCAGCACGACTTATTCTAAAATAAAACGGTTCTAGCTAATGGGCCTATGGAAGGAGAAGTGGACAGGTAACTGGCCTAATATCCGTGTCGGTAGCGGGTACCGATACGGTGATAGAACAGTCACGCCTCTACCTGAATATAAATACCTGCTCCTCACAGGTAGAGGGAAAAGAAAGTAAGAAGAGGAGGAGGCCTGGTCCTCACTCATCTCACCAAAACTATCCTTGCCCAGCAAGGTATCGTCCACAGCAGGTCCGCAGGAGGAGAAGGCAACGAATGAGGCTTCCTTAATGGAGGAGGGATCAAACTCCTCGCATAAAAGGACACAATCATCATTGACTTGAGCACAAAGCTCCAAGTCCTCCTGAAGTACCTGTGAAGATTCAACCTGCACAGGCTCGGGTGAAGAGGGGGGATCGAGAAATAAACAAGATGAAGAACATAGATAATCAAAAATCGGGGGAGTGGTCCCGGTCTCACTCCCATTAGGTTGGGGAAGTAAAATAATGTTTGCATTGTCATCAATGCTACAAGATTCGGCGGGATCAACGGTGGCCAGGCTTAGGATTTGGACTTCCTCCACCGGTGCTGAGGAAAATTCCTCTTCACCTAGAAGGTTGTCCTCCTCCATAGGAATAGGCACAACACTCAGATCAACCGCCTCCTCCTGCGACACATCATCAACAATGTCGTCAGAGACGAGTGTAGTATGCACAACAGGGAGAGGAGTAGTGCTCGGATAAAAGTCGAGCACCGATTCCTCACAAAGAATCGAATCCACTAGAGGTGGTGGATGCACTGGGAGAATGGGCTCAGCAATGTCGGTGCCCAGATCAGCCACACATCCGGTGACCGTATCCATGCCATACCCTTCAAGATGTGAAGGTGACAAAGACACATAACCGGATGTTGAAGGTGTGTCGCCAGAGTTAGGAGTTGGGACGATCCGGATGTCCGGCTTGTCATCCTCGTCCAATTGGCGAAAATACTCGGCACAGTCCTTCAAGACATGATCAGTGCTCTGACAAAACCGGCACTGCCTAGCAGGCTTCTTTGGCACAGCGGGTGCTGAAGCCGAAAAGAAGTATGACGGTAAAGGCTCAGCAGAGTAGCCATAAGACTTACGCGCACCATATGGAGTACCAGACGAAGTCGGTGCTCCATATGCTGGGCTATAAGAATTATGCCTACTATTCTCCGTAGGGCACTCAACACTAGAGTGGGAAGTAGCTCCACACCAACGGCAACGGAAATTAAGATGTGCCCACATAGTGCGAAGATAAAACGATTCAAAAAGAAGAACACTATTGTGCGAAATACTACACCTAACAAAAATTTACTAAAGCAACCTACTATAAAACAAGAAAATGGAATAAAGAGAACAGAAATAAAATAAAAGATGCGATAAACAAATGGAAGGGCTTCTCTCTCAGATTCTCCCTCTCCAGAAAACTCACACGACTGTGTTCCCCGGCAACGGCGCCAAAAACTTGATGCGATGATTCGGCAAGTGCACCGGTCGCGCAAGTAATAATAATGGGGAAAATCCCCGAGTGTCGGTCTCTTGAGGAACACAGTAAGGTGGAGTTAGGTTTCGAGGAAGGACTTGAGATTGAATTCCTTAAATCGGATGGAATGCGGGGGAGTTGGGTTGGCTTTTGGAAAATAAAATAAAAGCTATCAACTACTCCTATGCAATGCCGCTATGCAATGCTTCGCTTGGCGGGATGGAGACTAGGCAGGCCTTGAGCGCGCTGCGTCGAAAGGGCGGATGGACGAGTAGGCAAGCGGAATCGAACTATGCAGGCCTTGAGCGCGCTGCTTCGTTAGGTGGGATGGAATACACGGGCCGCGATGCCACGCTTCGGTAGGCGGATGGACGGGTAGGCTAGCGGAGTGAGGGTCGCAAGCACCTCTTCGACAAGCACGCCACTAGCAATTGCTAGTGCGGCACACGAACGTGACGGCGGAATGGAAATGGACGGCGGCGCACCTCAAGCAACTCAAATAGATAAATTACACAAACACATAGACATGAAATATATATGTAAATATAACTAATTCAAGTGCCACTTCATCATAATAATGAGATCTAAAACATATACACATCAATAAGAGAAGAATAAGGCAAGAAATCGACCGAATCCGAAGTCTCGTTGTAGATTCACGGTTGGAATCGCCGGGTTGTCAATCCGCGTCCAAGATCGGTCCGCAACTACGTCCGGGGTAGAGAGAGCTGTCACGACTCTCCAATGGACCCGTCTTCTTCGTGTCACGATCCGGTAGAGGTTGCAAACTTCCTCTTGCTCGATGGAGATGGCGGCTAGATCTTCCTTTGGAGCTCTTGGATGAAGGAGGAGGCCGAGAGGACACTCCGGCTCAAGATTGGCGTGAAGAACAAGCCCGGAGCACCTCTAGATGGTGGGCGGCAATGGAGGGGCGAAGTCGGACGAACTGGAGCAGAAAACGGCGGAATACGGCGGGGCGTCCTGACCTAAATCGCGAGCAGGGAATTTATAGGCGCTGGAATTAAACAGTGCGCACGGTCAGTGGCGCACGACCAGTGGTCGTGCGCACTAGAATTCGATGATTGTGCGCTCTGCCTGGACGGAACCTGCGAAGACAGAAATTATGAAATAACATGTTCGCACGACCAGTGGCGCACGACCGGTGGTCGTGCGCACTGGAGTTGATGGTCGTTATCACTACAGCAAACAGAACTCGGAAATTAAATGGTAAGTGCGCACGAGCAGTGGCGCACTACCGGTGGTCGTGCGCACTGGCGTTGGTGGTCGTGCGCACTGCACCAAACAGAACTCGTGAAAAAGGGTTAAGTGCACACGATCAGTGGCGCACGACCAGTGGTCGTGCGCAATAGAACTGGTGATCGTGCGCAGTGTTCCTGTGCAGAATTGCACCGGAAACAACTGCACGACACCTGTTCCAGCGTACGACACCAGTCTAGCCACTGAAAGTGGGACTTAACATCGCAAGAAAACTAATAACAAAGAAAGATACGAAATAACACCAAAATGGGCCGAGAAGTGCACATAGCAAGTGATAACAAATATAAGCTAAAACAAGGCTAAAGTGCAGTGGAATGACTAGATAAACGGCCCAGATGAGTCCATATATGTGTATATAATTGGGACTCATCAATACACAAGCAACAAGTATTAGTCATTTACTACCGAACCATAAATTCTGATAAATTCACTGTAACATAATAATGGTATGAAAACCTCAAAACTTAAGTTTCACATTTTTCCAGGGATTTTTTAACCATGATTTCTATTTAACATAAATGGGGTGCAAATAAGGATTTACACAACAAGTATCATCTATAGATCTGTAAAAATTCTGAAAAAATTAACCTAGCACAATAATCATCTAAAATACCAAATCCAAGGTTTCATAATTTACCAGGGAGTATTTATCCATAATTACTATTTAATACAAATGGTGTGCCAATAAGGGATCACACTACAACTACCATCAAGAGGTCTCTATAAGTTCTGAGAGAATTAACCTAGCACAATAATCATCTAAAAACATCAAATCCAAGGTTTCGTAATTTACCAGGGAGTATTTATCCATAATTACTATTTAATACAAATGGTGTGCCAATAAGGGATTACACTACAACTACCATTTATATGTCTCTATAAATTCTGAGAAAATTAACCTAGCACAATAATCATCTGAAAACACCAAATCCAAGGTTTTATAATTTACTAGGGAGTATTTAGTCATAATTTCTCAATAATTAAATAATTTATCCATGGAAGACATTTCAAAACTTGTAAAGGAACTAAGCTAAATTTTTATCTGGGCCACATGAGATTACTCCTACTTATGTGCCTCATCATAAAGCTACACATTCCAGAGAATCAACATTTTCTATATATAAATTTCTCAATAATTAATTAAATTGCCCATGGAGGGCATTTCATAATTTGTAAAGGAGCTACCCTAAATTTTCAACAAAACCACATGAGATTGTTTCTAAGGATATTTAATGTCATAAAAAAACTATGCCTAAAAGGTGAGATTTTTGCTAGTTCTTTTAACCTCATAAATTTTATTAATTTACAAGTGTTGACAATTTGAATTTACTTAGAAACTTTAAGAAAATAATTTCCGAAAGTCATGAGACTTATGTCGAAGATGTATATCCTCATGACATACAAAAACCCTAAGGTTTCAGAGGCATGCAAGGTGATTCCCACCTTCAATTCCATCAAAAAGTTCAAAAGCCCAAATTGACTATTAGCACCCCAATTTAACCCTTAAGTCCCAAAACTTCAATTTGAAGCTCAGAGAAATCCACTCATGCACATGTGATGAAATTGTAACCAGATCACATACATGACCTAAAAAAGCCCTCACCAAAATTTGGGGTCAACTTGAGGTGTCTAGCACCCTAAATCACATTAATTTGATAAATCAAATAATGGATTAAACTATAAAAAAACGTTCCTCTAAAAATCTGAATTTTTTACACAATATATTACTAGGGGATATACATGCATGGTCCAAGTTTCAACTCCACAGGAGTTACCATTGGAGATATATCACTAGTTTAATTTCTCCTCTACTCTAAGACCACTCCCACCAAAAATGGTGCTGAGGGAGCTACAGGGCTTCGATTGGTGTGATCTAAATTTCAAAAAAAAATTAGAGTCCAAGAGCTACAATATTGATGTTTAGAGTTTTCTCAGGAAATGAGAGGAAGTATTTTTAAATAAATGTTTAAGATGGCTGTACATAGTGTGACAGAAATTCAAACTTCATTATTAATAATAAAACTGGGCTGCGGTTAACTATCTTGTCCAGATCGAACGGCCAAGAGATCGTCTCCTTCCTCCAGCCTAAGGTCCAGATCGACTGCCCCTGGGCCAATTTTGGCCCCTGATTCCAGCGAACTCCGGCCTTCTCCGGCCAATCCCTCAAGCCACCACCTCCGTCCATGGTAGGGCTATCTACCAGCGGTGAGATCTCGGCCGGAGGTGGCCGGAGTTGCTCCTCCGCCATTTTAATTTTTGAGCTCAAGAACACCAAAATCCGAAAATGGAAATATGCAATTTCTTCGTGGATTTTGAAAATAGAAGATGTGTGAAGCTAGCACAAGAGGACGAGAGATGGAATACGTGACTTATTGAGCTTAAGGATGAGGGAATCCCGACTTGCCATGGCCGGCCACCTCCATTAGAGCTCCTCTAAGACTCGATTTCATATGCCCTACACCTTCTGAAGCTAATGGTCCCTGTTGGAACCATAGCTTTTGATTTGAGTTAGGATCCATCCTTTTGTTAAATCTAATAATTTAGATCAATCTAAATAAACACAAATTAAATATGATGCGATCGAATCGGAGAGTATACTTAAGCAAGTAATATAAGTTCTCTACGTTCGACAAATGTCGAACGGCGCTCGACAAATAGCCAGACAGCGCTCGACAAATATTCAACAGAACAACGTTCGACAAATAGCGAACGACGCTCGACGAATCCAGTCAGAACAATTGGAGCGGGCAGGCATTCTCTGAACGACACTCGACAAACTCAATCCAGCCAGTCTCAGCGGTCGACAAGTGAAGACAATTGCTCAGCACATCAAAAGGCGCTCGACAAATCTTCAGAAAGGCGCTCGACAAATGTCGTTCAGTGCTCGACAAATTCTAGCCAGAGCTCGACTAATATTTTATTTTGCTATCTTTCTTTATAATATTTAACTTAGCCATTGCAGATCAATAAATACTATAGTCGTTGCAGATCAGCTTTAATGAACAGAAACGGCAGGTTATCTTCTCGAGGAGTCAAATCATTGATGGAGACCTAAGCTCTTTCCTTCTTCCCGAGAGAAGAATTCAAATTAAGGACAAGGGTCCTCAGATTATAAAAAGAAGAAGAAAAAGGAGAAAGATGAGGATATGAAGTACACACACAACCGAAACACAGAGAGCAAAAATCTATTCTTTTCTTTGCTAACACTTTCCTGCAGATTACATACATCCTGAGACACAAATCACAACTACTTGCTCAGGATCATCACTGCACAAAAGGAAAGAAACTGTGTACAATCAAAAGGAGAGACCTCCAGAACTGTCATCCTTCTATATCAGACAGGGGGAGTTCTTCAACATAATATTCAGATCCATTCAACACCATATCAGGATCTTCAAGAGTCTTCTCATACAGAGAAGAACATTATATTTTCTGTTTTTCATTACTCTTTTTCCTTCCTCTCTTGTACAGGGTTATAACTCCCTTCAAAAGTTAATCTCGGTGACAGGGCACCTTAGCAAAAACCTGCAGTTTGGTTAGAGCACCTTATCAATAGCTCACCTGGTGAGAGGGCACCTTATCAACAACCTCCTAGTGGATTCCTACCAGTGGGTAGAAGAGTAGATGTACCCAGTTGAGGGGAACTACTATATTTCTCTGTGTCATTTGGATCGTTTTGGTTTGTTCATTGTTTTATGTTTTATTTGTGCTATGCACTTTCACTGCTTGTGTTAATCATTCATAAAACAAACACATATAAATATACATGTCATTAAGTTTTGAAACCAAAACTTAATCAAGATCTTTTAATAAAGTAAATAAGAACTAAAACACTCCACTTTCAATTGGTATCAGAGGGTGTTGATTTTACCATTTTAATTTCTAGTATCTAATGCTTTCAATTAAAAACTCCTATTTCAATCAGTATTAGAGAAGTTGATTTGTCACACAGGTTAACACCTGAAATCACAAAGATCACTTAGTTCTTAAATTTGCTCTAAAAAGTTTTTTTTTAATGATTCAAGTAAAATTTCTGTTTTCAGATCCACCTATACTTAATTTGGATAATTTTTCTTTATGGCAAGTCAGAATTAAGTTATATATGAATGCTATAGATGAAGAAATCTACAAATCTATCTTGACAGGGCCTGTTTATGTTGGCGCTGATATATCTTCTTCAAAGAAAACTACCAAAATAAAACGTGGCAACAGAGAAACTGATGTCACTGCCCGTGTTTGCAAAATGAAGCCAGATAAATTCAAAGCTGGTACTGATGATGGGCGTACTGATAAACATAAAGAACCTTCCCCATCTACAGAACCTTCTCCATCCTCAGAAGCAGATGCCAAATCCATGCAGATCTTGGCTTAGTCAGTGTCAAAATACATTCTTCAAAAGCTTGAAGACTGCACCTCTGCAAGAGGAATCTGGACCTCCCTCTCCAGGATGGTAAATAAACCTTCTTTCATCTCTTCAACTAATTGTATTTTTGATGCAGAACCATCAACAAACCTAAGTGAAGAAGAAGAAGAAGAACTTAGAGCTAGAGCTTTCTGCATGATGGCCATATATGGTGGTTCACATCAAATCCCCGATGCAGAAGCTAAATCAGAAAAGGTAAATGAGGTAAAATTAACTCCCAACTCTACCTCTATTACTTTCAAATCTAATTTTAAAATAACCATTTCTGAAAAAGAAATCTTAAAAGAAATAACAGAAATAAAAATTTTAAACAAATCTTTCAGGGCAAGCACAACTAATGGGAGAAATCTCAAAATGCAAGCCAAAAGGTTTGAACAAATTCTTAAAAAATCAAATTTATATTTTAATGAAATAAAAAGGCTAATATATGCTAAACCTTTCAACTCTAATAAAATTCAAAGAAGTTTTCTAATTAATAAGTTTCTCACCATTAAACTCCATCCCACTTCAAACAGCAAATCTAAAATTTACATGGATTGTTTCCATCATAAAAACTATGTTAAGACAACTTTGTATTCTTACAGACTTCTCCAAGTCAGTTTGAGCATTCTACTGTAGCTGCATTGATCAGTATTGATCATAGCACTGAGTGTGAGTCTCTTCTGATAAGGGGATTCTATGAGAAAGAGAATGTCTGCAATGTTTTTATAATCTAAAGCATTCCTTAAAATCCATTAATAGCTGTAGCAATTCAAGATATTAAAAACATATTAACTCAAATCTAGATCAAATGAGTTGCTTAAATAAAATAATTTAAAGAGTCTACAGAAGAAAATTGAAAACTAAAGCCAAGTGAGAGAGAAAATGAGAAACACAAATCTCAAACAAGACTTAAATCTGTATAAAGGTTGCTGCAATTAAATAATTTTTAAATAGGCTGAAATTAAAAAATTTAACTTCAAGAAATGAGCTGCTGCAACTGAAAATTCTAAAAGCCATTTTAAGATTACCAGGTCACTAGTTTTGATTTGATCCCAACTCAAATAGGGGGAGATTGTTGGAACCATAGCTTTTGATTTGAGTTAGGATCCATCCTTTTGTTAAATCTAATAATTTAGATCAATCTAAACTAACACAAATTAAATATGATGCGATCGAATCGGAGAGTATACTTAAGCAAATAATATAAGTTCTCTACGTTCGACAAATGTTGAACGACGCTCGACAAATAGCCAGACAGCGCTCGACAAATATTCATCAGAACAGCGTTCGACAAATAGCGAACGGCGCTCGACGAATCCAGTCAGAACAATTGGAGCGGGCAGGCATTCTCTGAACGGCACTCGACAAACTCAATCCAGCTAGTCTCAGTGGTCGACAAGTGAAGACAATTGCTCAGCACATCAAAAGGCGCTCGACAAATCTTCAGAAAGGCGCTCGACAAATGCCGTTCAGTGCTCGACAAATTCTAGCCATAGCTCGACTAATATTTTATTTTGCTATCTTTCTTTATAATATTTAACTTAGCCGTTGCAGATCAATAAATACTATAGCCGTTGCAGATCAGCTTTAATGAACAGAAATGGCAGGTTATCTTCTCGAGGAGTCAAATCATTGATGGAGACCTAAGCTCTTTCCTTCTTCCCAAGAGAAGAATTCAAATTAAGGACAAGGGTGCTCAGATTATAAAAAGAAGAAGAAAAAGGAGAAAGATGAGGATATGAAGTACACACACAACCGAAACACAGAGAGCAAAAATCTATTCTTTTCTTTGCTAACACTTTCCTGCAGATTACATACATCCTGAGACACAAATCACAACTACTTGCTCAGGATCATCACTGCACAAAAGGAAAGAAACTGTGTACAATCAAAAGGAGAGACCTCCAGAACTGTCATCCTTCTATATCAGACAGGGGGAGCTCTTCAACACCATATCAGGATCTTCAAGAGTCTTCTCATACAGAGAAGAACATTATATTTTCTATTTTTCATTACTCTTTTTCCTTCCTCTCTTGTACAGGGTTATAACTCCCTTCAAAAGTTAATCTCGGTGACATGGCACCTTAGCAAAAACCTGCAGTTTGGTTAGAGCACCTTATCAACATCTCACCTGGTGAGAGGGCACCTTATCAACAACCTCCTAGTGGATTCCTACCAGTAGGTAGAAGAGTAGATGTACCCAGTTGAGGGGAACTACTATATTTCTCTGTGTCATTTAGATCGTTTTGGTTTGTTCATTGTTTTATGTTTTATTTATGCTATGCACTTTCACTGCTTGTGTTAATCATTCATAAAACAAACACATATAAATATACATGTCATTAAGTTTTGAAACCAAAACTTAATCAAGATCTTTTAATAAAGTAAATAAGAACTAAAACACTCCACTTTCAGTCCCGTCAGTTTGGGCTGAGGAGGTGAGTATATGGGGTTTCCATTGGAGCAAGGTCGTCCAAGCCTTGGATGTTTCACCAAGGCTGCCATTTGGCATCCATTTTGCTAGATTTCAGATGGGAATAACCGAGGGAGTTCAGTGGAGTGCATTGGGAGAGGAATTGGGAGCCAAGTGGCACCCAAACCATGATTTCCTCCTTTGTCCTCTCTTGATTTTGGGGAATTCTCCACTTTGCCCTCTTGCATGTCACCCTCATTCAAATTTTGATGGCAAGGGATGTAATTAGGCCATTGGGCTGCAGGATGGGCCTTGAATCAAGGCCTTAGCCCATTGGAATAGGCTGGGGCTTTTTAATTTCTTCTTTAGGGCTCAACTTTGACCATTGTTGACTTTTAGGGTTGACTTGGTCAAAGTGATAAGTCGACTGGTCCGATGAGTTGGTCTTGAGTCCTTTGACATCACCCAAGGTTGATTGGGTCATGGTGAGGCACTAGTTGGGCCAATTTAGCCTATGAATGTGATTTTGACCAAGATTGGGGAAAAGTTGACTTTAGTCAAAATGAACTGATTGATGACATCTTGGTGGGTCATTTGTGTCACTTGAGTCTCTCTTAGGGTTAGGAACCCATTGGTAAGTTCAATTTGGTCACATGAAGTCATATTGACCTCAATTAAGATGGTTTGATCTATTTGGGGACAAGGTTGACTTGTCCATTCTGATCACTTGGGTTGACACCAATGTGTCCCAAATGACCAGAGGACTCCCTAAGGTGTTTAGGAAGAGTTGGTAGGGTCAATTTGTCATTTTGAAACTTTATTATCAAGCCCTAAGCCTTGGGCTCAATTTGTCTATTTGCACACCAAAGTGTTTTTCACCTTTTCACCTTGGTTCTTAGGACAATTTTTGGTCTCTCAGACCAATGTCATGACCTTGTCATGATAAGTTGCACCTTAGGGGTCTAGTAGTTCTGGGGATGTTACAAATCCCAATAAACAAAAGAATAATTTCATCGCCGAAATTCAAGTTCGGGTCTACAGGTTTTCACGCTCAATGGAAATGGAAAAAAATCTCGATGAGGTTTCAAAAATGAGACCCACGTCTATACACTACCTTTTATAACATTCCTGGACCAACATTCAATTTGTGAAGGATAGAATATTCTCATAAGATTCCCGAAACATATTGTTGATCCCAACAACCTGATTACCCAATTTCACGTAATAATAAATTTATTCGCCCATCTAAGTATGGGACAAGCTAATCAGGGTTGATTTGGGTATATGTACTATAACGAAGTATAATATCACCAAAAATTCCAAGTAATTTCCCTGGGTGTAATCTCACTTCTGCTAGTGAATTCCGAGGTTTTATGACATTCCAGCTCCTTCTGACCATAGATTTCTTCCGTACGATGTCGTGCATCATAATATTTAGCATGTCCGCTCTGTGCTTTGACGCAAAAATATGCCCATAGTCTTGAATCTTGCTAATGGCGGTGATGCTGCCTTTTAAGCGTACGTGCTCTGGTTGAAAGGTCGTATACAATGCATACATCTTAGATATATTGTCCATCAATCTCAAATTCTCTAGGTTATCATACCTTGAATATCACATTTTAGTAATGAATCTCAGTTGCTCACAACGTGAACATCATTATTTGCCATCTAAAATGAAGTTTACAATTACTCTACTTATTTCAATCTGCAAGTTTCCAATATAATAAACTTCTCACATTATAGAGATTTGGCTTTGATGAGTGAGCCAAATATGTATCGCCTTCGAATTCCCTAAAATGCAGAAGTCCCTGCTATAACTCTAACTTGTAGGGACCCGGTTCCAATCCACATAGCTCATAAGGTTATTTATTTGTCCCCAGAACTAGCTTGGCCATCTTATGTTTCAATCCATTCGACTGAATTCTAATATTTGATCATCCAACGATATTTGCACCATTTTCCCCAAACATAACTGAATCATCGTCTCCGAGTTGGGGAGGGAGATCAAAGGTACCACACTTTGCATGAGGTTGTTTACATTTGTTCACCTCTTAAGATCACGGGGGCCTATTGTTCGTTGCATTCTTATCCAGTCCATATCCAACTTAAACCTGCGCTGAGTCTATAATTCATGTCGGTTCTCTCTTGCGCTTTTCAAAAGTTTATTTGTCAAACCTTTAGTCGACATTAAAGTCATTAATTGTGTGTTACGACAATTGAGTTGAGATGGTAGAGGGTCTATGAATATACCGTCGAGGCAATAATTATCACACCACCTTAACTGAGTGTAAAACTCTTTCTACAATCAATGCTGCCTCGAGCTTAGGTCTTTTTCAGTAATTTCACAATTTCTAGCGAATTTGCAAGTGATTCACACCATGACTTGTATTAAGGAAGGCACAATCGGTCCTTAGGTTGCGTACTAAGTAGCTGTCTATGGCATTATGTTCGGACTTTGGAGATTCTCTCGAAGTCTTATACTATTTTCCTTATTCTCAAGAGTCGCATGCAAAGATATATCAAGGCGACCTGATCTATAACTTCAAAGACTTCATTTACTATTTTCTTTGTTTACTTATCTGCATAACCTTAGAGCATTAAGGGAGGTGAATAATCATTCTTGAAAGGCTCTATGCTATTATTCTGATTGTGTAAGGGTCTCAACTTCATAGTATTAATAATTCTCATTTCTTAAGACGAAGGAATTCTGTAAGGGTCTCAACTTCTACGAAGGGTTGGTCATCAGACCGATTATGCATACTTCAAAATCTATTCTTAAGTCAAGTAAAGTTACATACTTCAGGATTGCTTACATTTTTGACGAACATTTTCAAAATAAGGTCTAGGGAACTCGAGTTGGTATTTAACTGGCCCCAATAAACAAAAGGGATTAGCCCCTGCACACTTCGGGCTAAGTTCCTGATATCATTATGATCCATTGTCCTAGGTATTCACTCACTCCTTAGGTCATACAACTCTAGACTTGGAGTTCCATCCCTAGGCCCATTGGTATTCCACATTGAAAGTGCACATTTAACCTCACTAGAATTCTCTAGAGGGGGGGGGGGGGGGGGGGGGGGGGGGGGGTGAATAGAGATTAAAAATACTTTGTGCAAATATATATATATATGTGTAATAATCACAGTTTTAAGCTTCCCACACACCAACAAGAATTAAGCAAGTAAAGAAGAAAAATAACTAGAAGAAAATCATAGCACAACATAAGGAAATATAGTGGTTCCCCAAACTTTGGGTAGTCCACTCTTCTACCCCCTTTGGTAGGAATTCACTAACTTGTACTGAGTCTTTTGATAAGGAGACTCTTAGAACCAGACTGAGTCTTTTGATAAGGAGACTCTTAGAACCACTACAACTGAATTTTTTGAAGAGAGATTCTAAAAACTCTTTTACACAGTTTGAAAATGAAATAAGGATAAGAAAAAGAAGTAGAACAAGTAGAAGAACAGAGATCAATATATGTAAGAAGGATTCTTCTTCCTAGCAAGAAGATTAGAAGCACAAGTATAGTGAATATGACCTCTCTTCTATAGTGAGAAGGAGATTGTAAGCTTTTCTCTCTTTTGTGAGAGCTTTCAGAATTTGCAGCAGAATGGCTTGAGAAGATGAAGGCTTTTTCTTTGCTGCAGCACACTATCTCTTTTCTCAATTTTCTCACTCTTCACTTGGGAGCTCTTCCTCTTTTTCAAATGTATATGGTGGATCACCTCTCATCATTCTCTGCCGACCTCCTTCTTATTTATAGCTCTGTTTAAAATATATTGCTAAAGGAGAATAATCAATTTAGCAGACAGAGAATTAGAAAGAGATAAGAGTTTTCATAATCAATATTTCTGTAGAAGGAAAAGAATTCATTCTGATTTCAAATAATATCCATAATAATCTTAATCAAATTAGTAAAGAATCAAATAGAAGGAAAGACTTATTCAGAACGGCTATAAAAGAATAATATCATTCCATAAAAATCAGATCTACAGAAAGAAGGAAAAAGATCTGGCGTGTTTTTGAATTACTTGTAGATATCGACGTGCGTCGATTACTATTCGACGTAAACGTCGATTTCATTCTGGCTGGACATCGAGAGGAGAATAAGGAAGGTGCGTCGACAAAGATGCGTCGACTTTATCAAATGCGTCGATTATAAGTCAGAGGTACGTCGATTTGATTACGTCGAATTCTTCTAAGGGTTACTTCGACTCATTCTGAGAGGGACGTCGACTACATTTCGAAGTTGCGTCGAATACTATTCGACGCATATTTACTTAGCCTAATTTTTCATACTTAGAAGTTATATTCTTCTTAATTCTAGGGGTTAAGATAAATCATTTCCCCAACAATCTCCCCCTATTTGTCTTAACCCTATATAGAGAGAAATTGCATCAACTTTTAATCAACAAAGCAATGCATTTATATAGAGAAGAAATATGCTAAGCAATCAAAAGAAATCATATAACAAGTAATTGTCTTTTACAAGATTTAAACTAGAAACTTCTTGTTATACATGAAATTGACAAAAGCAGAATATAGTTTTCTAGATAAATTGTCAATAGCATCAAAAATATAGCCCCTGGCTCTATCAGGATGCTCTTGGACATTTCTGATGATTGTGTGCAGTTTCTCTAGGACTTTGTCAGCATCAGGGAGAGTATCATTTATAGAATAGCCCTTATTGATGATAATTGCTGCCTTTTCATCAATCATCTCAATTGTAATGATTTGAGGTTTCTTTTGAGTTGGCTTGGGCTCAGGTGGTCCTTTGTTGTCAACCTTTGGCCTATATTTTCTCTTCTTTGATTGCTGTTTCTCAGGGATCTCTGTCATTTTTCCTTTCCCTTTCCAGGTTGAGTCATGCCATTTGTCTAATCTTGCAGGTCTTTTGGGCTTCTTATAGGGAATGTAAATATCTTCTGCACACCCTACACCCCTCTTGTGTTTTTGTCCTTTTTCTAGGATGAGCCCTGCCTGAGGATTTTTCTTTTGATAAGCTTCAACATCAAACAATTTCTTTGGAAGTCTGATGGAAGATTCTGCAAGAATCTATTCTTTAGTCATCCCCTTCTTGATCTTTTCCAACCAGACATTCCTCTTATCTTCTACTTCTTTCATAGCTGCTTCATATTCATACAACTCTCTTTCTCTTATTTCTTCATGCATCTTTTCCATGTCAGGATCATGGTACTCCTTTACAGGACTGTTAGGAGTGATATTAGGCATTTTTTCAAACCTCTTTATCTCCTCAACAACCTTTTTATATTTCTTTTCCTTTGCATATTCTTTTCTTTCTTCTTTGGAAAATTTTTGCCAATGAGGGATGGCTTCACTTCTTCTTTTCATTTATTCTCTTGGTTTTTCCTTAGATAGCTTTTGTGGAGGTAAAGGTAGTAGAGGAGGTAGAGATGGATGTTGAAGAGGTGGAAGAGGCAGAGGTGGAGATGTAGTTTTCTCTTTAGAAGGTGAAGGTGGAGAAAGGACTTTTGTAGGAGAGGGAACAACAGGCAAAATGTCCTCTAGAGGAATATCCTCAATTAAGGGTGTCTTGAGTTTAATATAGCTGGCAGAGAAGCCAGGAGAATGATGCTGATATTCTTCCATACACAAGGGTGCCTCAATCCAGACTTGCCCTTTTAGGTCATCAGAAAAAGCTGTTTCTTCCTCCCCCTGAACTTCTATATTCTGTACTGCAACAATCTCCCCATGGGTATGTGGGGCATCTGCTCTGAATGCTGAATCAACATCATGATCTCCTTCAGTATGGTAAGATGATGTCTCTCCAAAGTGTTTGTTGAAGGTGTAGTCAGAGTGATTGGAGAAGATTGGAGCCTATTGTAAGAAAAGAAGTTGGTGTAATACTTTAGAGAGAATATTTAGAGTTGGAGAGGAAATTAACCCCGAGCTTTTAAGAGAGATAGAGAACCTGACAAGGGGGGTTTCTGGAGCAACTCTCCCCCTGGTTTATATCTTGCATAAAGGATTTAAACCCTTCTGGCGACAGAGGCTGTTCTAGAATGAGAGCATTAAGCTCAGGAAGATAAGCAGAGAGGTTTGCCAGTTTGGCTGCACAGGTGTTGAGCATGCCAGCACACTCGTTGGAGAAGTGGTTCAGTCGAGTCTGGAAGTCATTTACTAGTTGTTCAAGAGCATCGTTCATCGCTTTGATGAGGGCCGATTGATCAGGAGTTGGTGCCATTGACGCAGAGAGAGAGAGAGAGAGAGAGAAAGAGGTAGAAGATGAAGTTTTGGCGGTTGAGGAGAGTATATGTTATGAAATAAGAGGTATTATTTAAAGAAGGTGAAACGTCGAGAAAGGAAACAGAAATCAAGGTATATCAGGTAATCCAATCGTCAAAAGAGGAAGTAAGGATTTGATTCTAATTTTGACAAGAGGTCGACGTTACGGCGAATTATTGTCGACGCATGGTCATTGATGTCGACGTATGCGTCGATATGGAGTCGACGCTCCGTGGAGATTTGTTAGCCTACCATTTTGTCGACGTGTTCATAGACTTGCGTCGATATAAAGTCGACGGTGCGTTGATAAGGGATCGAAGTAGCTTTGCCTGACGGAGTCGAGTTCTTCTCGACGGTGCGTCGATATGTATTCGACGTATCTTCAAATACTTTCTTAGATTTTCTGATTTCTTTTAGATTTCCCCAACAATGGTGGTTACAGGCTTCCATCAAGCATTCCTAAGGTGTTGATGAAGTGATTATGCTTAGTTTCATCCAAGGGTTTTGTGAAGATGTCTGCACTTTGACTGTCTGTAGGAATATATTCTAAGGTTATCTTATCTTTTTCTACATTATCTCTAAGGAAGTGAT
Organism: Dactylorhiza incarnata; assembly: GCA_033032865.1. Classification (NCBI taxonomy): domain Eukaryota; kingdom Viridiplantae; phylum Streptophyta; class Magnoliopsida; order Asparagales; family Orchidaceae; genus Dactylorhiza; species Dactylorhiza incarnata. The sequence goes on from JAWHQI010000298.1 coordinate 2,063,797, forward strand.
GTCTGATCTCTATATGTTTGGTTCTACTATGAAGGACTGGGTTGGATGCTATGGATATAGCACTAGAGCTATCAAAATAGATCTTAGAGTTATTGACCTCCATTTTGTAGTCAAGAAGCTGATTTTGCATCCACAGGATTTGTGAACAACAGCTCCCAGCAGCTATGTATTCAGCTTCAGCTGTTGAGGTTGAGGCTGAGGTTTGTTTCTTACTAAACCATGATATTAATCTGTCACCTAGGAATTGGCAAGTGCCAGATGTACTTTTTCTATCAACCCTACATCCAGCATAATCTGCATCTGAGAAACCTATTAATTCAAAGTTGGTTTCTGCTGAGTACCACAGACCTAGTTCAGGGGTTCCCTTTAGGTATCTAAGAATCCTTTTTACAGAGGTGAGATGGGATTCTTTTGGTTCAACCTGAAATCTAGAACATATGCAAGTGGCAAACATAATGTCAGGTCTGCTAGCTGTTAGATATAGAAGGGATCCTCTGATTGCCCTATATGTCTTTTGATCTACTGATTTTCCCTTGTCATCCTTTTCTATAATGGCATTAGTTGCCATAGGTGTTTTCATAGTGGAGGCTGATTCCATACCAAACTTTTTGATTAATTCTTTAGTGTATTTAGATTGTGAGATAAAGATTCCCTCACTGCTTTGTTTCACTTGTAGCCCTAAGAAATAAGAGAGTTCTCCCATGCTACTCATTTCAAATTTTGATTGCATTAGATTAGCAAATCTTTTACAAAGTTTGGGATGAGTTGAGCTAAAGATGATGTCATCTACATAGATTTGAACAAGAAGGAGTTGATTTTTATGGGTTCTAGTAAAAAGTGTTTTATCTACTTTTCCTCTTTCAAAAGAATTTTCTAAAAGGAAATTGGAGAGAGTTTCATTCCAGGCTCTAGGTGCTTGCTTAAGACCATAAAGTGCTTTGTTAAGTCTATAAACAAAGTTAGGTGAGGAGGGATTAACAAAACCTGGTTGTTGCTCTACATACACCTCTTCTTGAAGGTCACCATTCAGAAAAGCACTCTTGACATCCATCTGGTAGACTTTCATCTTCATGAAGGCTGCATAGGCAAGAAAGAGTCTGATTGCTTCCAATCTGGCTACTAGAGCAAAGGTTTGATTGTAGTATATTCCATCTTCTTGTCTGTATCCTTGCGCTACAAGTCTTGCCTTATTCCTGACAATTACTCCATTGGAATCTAGTTTGTTTCTCTATACCCATTTTGTACCAATAACTGGGTAGTTTCTTGGTCTCTCAACTAATTTCCACACTTTGTTTCTCTCAAATTGGCTTAGTTCTTCTTGCATGGCAATAATCCAGTGAGGATCACAATTTGCTTCCTCAAACTTCTTTGGTTCAACTTGAGATAAGAAGCATTGGAGCATCATCCCATTTGAGACTTGGTGTCTTGTTCTTAATCCAGTATTGGGGTCTCCAATTACTTGGGATTGTGGATGATTTTTCATATTGATCCTGTCCTGCTTGAATTTGTTAGATGCTCTTCTTCCTCATTAACAATGGGTTCATTGTCAAACTGTTCTTCCTGAAATATGTTCTCTTGTGGGAGTTGGTTTTGATTGCTCTTCTCTGAACCTTCTTCATGCTCTTGTTCAGACTCCTCACTTGGTTCCTGTAGCTGGTTTTCTTTCCCAGTGTCTTTATTCTCTAGAGTCAGTTGTTCAAGCTGAGTCTCTATGCTGCTATTTTCCTGTGGAAAAGGATTGGTGGAAGTTTCCTCCCCCTTAAACAGCATGTTAGTTTCATCAAATGTAATGTGCATAGATTCTTCAATTCTGAGAGTTCTCCTGTTATAGCATCTATAAGCTTTACTAGATGATGAGTACCCTAGAAATATTCCATCATCAGACTTCTTGTCAAATTTGGCAAGATGATCTTTCCCATTATTTAGAATAAAGCAAGCACATCCAAAAATTTTAAAATATTTAACAATGGATGTTTTTCCTTTCAGGAGCTCATATGGAGTCTTTGATCTAGTTTTGTGCATGAGGCTTCTATTTAGAACATAGTTGGCAGTGTTGACTGTTTCAGCCCAGAAGGTTTTTGGTAATCCTGATTCTGCAAGTAAGGTCCTTCCTGATTCAATTAAAGTTCTATTCTTTCTTTCAGCAACTCCATTTTGTTGAGGAGTTCTAGGGGCTGAGAAACTTTGTTTAATACCTATATTCTCACAGAAACAACAAATCAACTGATTTTCAAATTCAGTCCCATGATCACTTCTGATAATTGAAACATGAGTGTTAAACTCAGATTGAATCTGTCTTATGAATTTTGAGAGAATTTTATGGGTTTCAGACTTAGCCCTTAGAAAGAATACCCAGCTAAACCTAGAATAGTCATCCACAATGACTAGTGTATAAGATTTTCCACCTAAGCTTTGAGTGGATATGGGACCAAAGAGATCCATATGCAGTAAGTAGAGAATCCTGGGAGAGTCATTCATACCAATTGGTTTGAAGGATGATTTGGTCTGTTTTCCTAGTTGGCAAGGTCTACATGGAGAATCCTTAGAATACCTACCCTTTGGTAGGCCTCTGACTAGGTTATTCTTTGCTAGTTTACTAATGGTTTTGTGGTTTAAGTGACCCAGTCTCCTATGCCATAATTCACTTTTATCAATAATATTGTTAAACAAACAAACTTCTGTGGGTGAGGAGCTAAAATCCACTATATATACTTTCCCTTTTCTAATTCCATTGAGTACTATGGCACCAGACTTGACATCAATAATATGGCAAAGTAGTGTGGTGAAATTTACCTCATACTTACCACTGTCACATATCTGACTTATACTTATCAGATTGTGCTTCAGTCCTTTGACTACTGCCACATTCTTGAAGGTAACTTTTCCTTCTTTAAAATCTCCAAAGCCCCTGGTTTGCCCACAGCTAGAGTCTCCAAAGGTCACTGGTGGTCCATGTCTATCCTCAAAATTGGTTAACAGATTTCTATACACTGTCATGTGCATGGAGCATCCAGTGTCCAAGTACCACACCAGCCTGGAGATGTGATACATCTTCACATAAGATTTTAAACATTAGTTTGGACCCTGCTGAGCTGAGGTCCCTTCCTCCCACCAGTGAAAGATTTAATGAAAGAATAAGTGGATTTTTCAGAATATCCTTCCTCCTTTAGGGGTATTGGCTTATCATACCAATTTTCTTTGGTAATGTCGCAGAAATAGTGTTCATAATAAAAGGACATGGATTGAGAGGACTGTTTGGAAGAGGAGAGATTTTTGTCAGATTGGTTGCGTCGATATGAATTCGACGTAGTCTTATGGTTGCGTCGATATGAATTCGACGTATACTTAAGGTTGCGTCGAGTAGAAGTCGAAGCTTCCTTCATTCTGCGTTCACTTTTAGTCGAAGCATGTGAGAAGTTGCGTCTGGTAGAAGTCGACGCACTTTGGTGTAAGCGTCGATAATAATTCGACACATGTTTATTTCTTTTCTGAGGATATTTACCTAGGATTCCTTCATATGTAATGGGATTATTTTTATTAAAGACAGTGGTTGTTTGTGGATTTTCATGTGACCTCTCTCCTGTTGGATGATTCTCCCTAGTGAAGTGAATAGGATGTTTCCAGACAGATTTGCTGGATGATTGAGGTTTGGGATCTTCATTAGTGTTAAACTTTAGTTGTCTAAATTTATTAGTGAGATTCTCAGAAATATTCTTGAGCTTCTGACATCTCCCATTTAGAGAGTCTCCAAAGGCTTTTGCCTTTGCTAGCTCATTTCTTAGTGTTAGATTTTCTGTATAGATTTTTTCTAGTTCCTCCTCTGAGAGTCCCAGACTGAGCTCATAGTTTTTATATTGTGTATTCATTTGTTTGAGATTGTTTAATTCATTTCTTAGTTCTTTTATTTATCTTTCAGATTTGATTAGATCTAAACAGAATTCTTTGAAATTGTTTTTGAAATCAGTGGAAGAAAAATCTATATCATCAAATATATTTACCATAGATGTATCCTCAGGCTTCTCAGTGGCCATCAAACAGGTTTCCTCTAGCTTGGCCTCTTTTGATCATTGTCAGATGAGGTACTTTCTTCAGATTCTGAATCACTCCATGATTGAGGAATGAAACCTTTTTCTTTCTTCTTCTTCTTCTTCTTTAGATCTGTTCTTTTCAGATCTTTCTTTTTGCTGATCTCTTTAGGTCATTCAGGTGCAACGTGTCCAGGTTTCCTGCAAGAGTAACATATAATCTCTTTAGTTGGTGTTTTATTATACCTGGTTTTTGAGTCTCTTCCTCTGGATCCTTCTGTTTTGATCCACTTCTTGAACCTTCTGGCCAGTAGACTGATCAGCTCCTCATCACTTGTAGAGGGTTCACCTTCAACATCCTTCAATGCAATACTCTTTTCTTTTGAGAGTGAAGGAGCTTTTTCTTTCTCTTCTTTCTCAGCTCTTGTTTTCAACAGTTGTTCATAAGGTTTTGGTTTACCCAACAGGACATCTGTTGAGATTTCTCTTTGACTTCTGGAGTCTCTAATTGGCCAAATTCTTGAATCCCAAGAGCTAGGGAAGCAAGTTAGCAATTTGTCATTTATATCAGTGAGAGATATGTCCTTCTCAAGTGTTCTCAACTCATTTACTATGAGGCTGAATCTGGCATACATGTCAGCAACACTTTCACTTTCTTTCTTCTGGAAGTTTTCATATTGAGAGATGAGTAGTGCCTTTCTATCCTTTTTCTCATCAGCACTTCCCTCTACCATTTTGGTGAGAGCTTCCCATACTTCCTTAGCTGACTCACGTTCAGCAATCTTTTGGAAGATTTCATCTGAGAGGGTTGAGACTAAGATATTCATAGCCTTGGCATCACATGCTTGATGAGCTTTCTTTTCTTCATCTGTCCATTCAGCCTTTGGAGCAAGTCTTTGTGTGACCTTTCCACTTGAGTCCTTCTTGTATGGCTTGGGAGGACCTGTCATAATAACATCAAATAATTCTCCATCAATAGAGTTTAGATAAATTTTAAATCTTGTTTTCCGAAGTGCAAACTTTTCAAGATTGCAAATTGGTGGTCTGGTGGAAGCATAATCTTTAATTTGTGCCATATGAAAAATAATTTTTAGAAAAATATATATATAAGAGGTAGGATCTTTTTGATCAAGGAGTTAACATTTTTAGATTAACTTCGCTTTGATACCAATTGAAAGTGCACAGTTAGCCTCACTAGAATTCTCTAGAGGGGGGGGTGAATAGAGATTAAAAATACTTTGTGCAATTATATATATATGTGTAATAATCACAGTTTTAAGCTTCCCACACACCAACAAGAATTAAGCAAGTAAAGAAGAAAAATAACTAGAAGAAAATCACAGCACAACACAAGGAAATATAGTGGTTCCCCAAACTTTGGGTAGTCCACTCTTCTACCCCCTTTAGTAGGAATTCACTAACTTGTACTGAGTCTTTTGATAAGGAGACTCTTAGAACCAGACTGTTTCTTTTGATAAGGAGACTCTTAGAACCACTACAACTGAATTTTTGGAAGAGAGATTCTAAAAACTCTTTTACACAGTTTGAAAATGAAATAAGGATAAGAAAAAGAAGTAGAACAAGTAGAAGAACAGAGATCAATATTTGTAAGAAGGAATCTTCTTCCTAGCAAGAAGATTAGAAGCACAAGTATAGTGAATATGATCTCTCTTATATAGTGAGAAGGAGATTGTAAACTTTTCTCTCTTTTATGAGAGCTTTTAGAATTTGCAGCAGAATGGCTTGAGAAGATGAAGGCTTTTTCTTTGCTGCAGCACACTATCTCTTTTCTCAATTTTCTCACTCTTCACTTGAGAGCTCTTCCTCTTTTTCAAATGTATATGGTGGATCACCTCTTATTTTTCTCTACCGACCTCCTCCTTATTTATAGCTCTGTTTAAAATATATTGCTAAAGGAGAATAATCAATTTAGCAGACAAAGAATTAGAAAGAGATAAGAGTTTCCATAATCAATATTTCTGTAGAAGGAAAAGAATTCATTCTGATTTCAAATAATATCCATAATAATCTTAATCAAATTAGCCAAGAATCAAATGGAAGGAAAGGCTGATTCAGAACGGCTATAAAAGAATAATATCATTCCATAAAAATCAGATCGACAGAAAGAAGGAAAAAGATCTGGCGTGTTTTTGAATTACTTGTAGATATCGACGTGCGTCGATTACTATTCGACGTAAACATCGATTTCATTCTGGCTGGACGTCGAGAGGAGAATAAGGAAGGTGCGTCGACAAAGATGCGTCGACTTTATCAAATGCGTCGACTAAAAGTCAGAGGTACGTCGATTATGATTACGTCGAATTCTTTTAAGAGTTACTTCGACTCATTCTGAGAGGGACGTCGACTACATTTCGACGTTGCGTCGAATACTATTCGACGCATATTTACTTAGCCTAATTTTTCATACTTAGAAGTTATATTCTTCTTAATTCTAGGGGTTAAGATAAATCATTTCCCCAACACACATATCTTTAGGCCATCAAGGATACTAATTATTGCAACCTTCTCATGATTATTCTATGGGCCATACACAAAAGGGTCTTTTTTGAACTCGAATCCTTATCCAAACCCGGTGTTTGTCACGATGATCATTTCAGTGTAACCTAGTTGTTGGTTTGGAGATTAAGTTTACAATTCTCCTACTGTCCACTAATTGTGTTCGTGCACTGAATATCTTGAGGGGGTCCTTCTCATTGGGTAGGGAGTGATGATATCACTCGATATTAGAATTAAGGACGCCGGAGTTTTAAGCTTTAGGTAACTATTTTCTCAATAGACTCTTCCTTTAGTCACTTTGGGGGTCATAACGCCTTAATCAGTCTATGCTTGAGGTTGGTTTGGATTAGTGTACGCTATAAAATCGTCTTGGTGCGTCAAACTAGAAAGATATCCTAGTTGGGTTGGTCTAACTCATTGATTAATGGACTATTTTGTGTGATTTTTACACATGGGCACACCACTGCTTCCGCTGCTAGTTTATCCTCAAACTAACTCGAGCGGGGGTGTCCCAGTGTTTGCGAACTTCTTTCTCGCTGGATCGTCGTTCAAGTGATACCAGTTGTAAGATCCCTCTCCCGCACCAGGAGAGTTCCCGGATCTTATGCCCAGAACCGCCGCCTTACGGTGACGCTAACACACAAGTTAGCCGCCTCTGCAAGATGTCGATCCTGCCGGCAAGAACGATCAACTAGGCCAACAAGAGATAAGAAGAAAGCTAAGAAATACAAACCAAGCCCACAATCACACATCTGCATATATATCTAAAAAAAGTATACATGTCCAACAATGAGTATAAGAGGAAAGAGAGTAAGGGCTTATGCCCGGTACATGTCCAAAATAAATAAATTAAGTAACTCTCTCTCACTCTACAATTACGCGGAAGCTATCGAACTTTGCCATCCTGTCATTGAGTATTGGTTGCCTTGCTTCATCCTGTTCTCCTGACCTGTCTCCAGAACGGAGTCCTGCTGTTTCGGCACATCATCCCTAAAATGATGTGGTCCACTGACCGTTAGTCAAAAGACTAAGCCAAATTCCCCATCCCCTCCCCCCGGGACTCCTAGGCACCGTGCGGGAGGAAGAAGCGGAGGACAACAAAGGGGTAATAGAAATAAAGCAGGTGACAAATATCTAGACTAGCAGGGTATATAAATACTAAGCAAGTAAAGGTAACAATTCTATACTAACCAGAGTAAGTATGACAGCAAATAGTAAAAGACAATGCAATATAAGGAAGCAGGTCCAAGAAATAAGAGCAGCTGCAAAAGTAACCTTAACTTGTATGCACACACAAAAGCACATAAGCTAAGGGATCTGACAAGAAGTAAACTCATCGTATAAAAGAGCCCATACGGATTTATACGATGAGGTCTCTGTTTGTGCAGAAATGTTATGCTATGATGTGCAATGCAATGATGCAATGTTTGTATTAATATTTCATAAACATGCAACTCACTCACAAGACTATGTACGTACAGACCTTTAGTCCCCACTTTTCAGAGGTAGCTAACCTCTCGGGCACCTCCCGTCGTGGTCAAACGGTGGCAGAGGAGCGGGCGTCTCCTCACCTAGGTGGGTAAGTCACACTACCAGACCTAGGCCCTAACGTACGCTGTGATACTGGTACCCGGTACTCACGAGCTCCTGCGTACTAAACTGAATTGGCCAGGCAGGGTTTAGGGAATCCGTCCCGTCGGACGCACAGAAGACAACCTTGCCCCCATAAAACCACTAGCACTGTCGAGTCAACAAACTGCTGTCGGTGTGACGACTAAGACAAAACCAAAGACCCACAACATCTTATACACAAGCAACATGTATTAGCCATTTACTACTGAACCTCCAGCTCGCAATTCTGCATCAACATTAATAAAGTAGAGCCTACCGCTCGCAAGACTATACCAGTCTTATATTTAAACTATGAGCCTTCCGCTCGCTAGACTACACCAGTCTTATATTTAAACTACGAGCCTACCGCTCGCTAGACTCCACTAGTCTTATATTTAAACTACGAGCCTACCGCTTGCAGGACTACACTAGTCTTATATTTAAACTGCGAGCATACCGCTCACAGGACTATACTAGTCTTATATTTAACTGCGAGCCTACCGCTCGCAGGACTATACTAGTCTTATATTTAAACTGCGAGGCTACCGCTCGCAGGACTATCCCAGTCCTTCCTTATAACCCGAGCCTACCGCTCGCAGGACTATCCCATTCCTTCCTTATAACCCGAGTCTACCACTCGCAGGACTATCCCAGTCCTTCCTTATAACCCGAGCCTACCGCTCGCAGGACTATCGGAGTCCTTTCTTATAACCCAAGCCTACCGCTCGCAGGACTATTCCAGTCCTTCCTTATAAAATGTTCCGGTTTGGGATGGAATTTAACTTGTCATGTTCTCCTACTTAACTAGTCTTGTCTATAATTTAGTTGATCTTAGAATCTTTAGGGTTTGCCTTGGACTTCTGGAGAGTTACCTGGTGAGGGGCTCGCAGCGGTACTGGGAAGTGTGGCGGGCTGACACCCCGAACTTCCTCTTCCCAAGGCACTTAATCTTGTTGGTATCTACCCCTTTTTTTTATCCCTATTATTCTCTCCAATTACATTAAATCTATAAGATGAGTTAAACATGGCTCTTAGGAGTGGGGGAGTTCTTTTGAACTCCAACACCACCAATTGTCACTGGGTGCTGACTCTCCCGTCGTCACATTCTAAGCTCGAGTTCCCTTCTTCACCGAGGAACTGCACACATTCAATTAGCATTCTCAACCTTACTTGGACCCACACTCTTATTCTTCGTCATCCTTAATCCAGGGTTTGCCTTAGATACTTCTCGACTTTGCCCTTGAGTATTTACCTTAAGATGGCTCACCCGGCTAAGGGTAGTTTTTCTTCCATATAATCGTTTAACACTGATGAGTTGTTTGTGGGGCCCTTGACGAGGTCTAACTTCCTTAACTTATCATTGTAAATTCCTACACTTATAGCTTTGCTAAACGCACCCCAACCATAATTTCCCACGATGCCCTTAGAGATGCTCTTCCAAATAATCTGAGCCTTCATAATAATCAAAGAGTTAACAGTTCTATGTTTGAAGGTCAGTGGTGGTCTAAATCATATAAATTAGTTTTACTATTTGCAGACAAAAATTAGATTGAGCTAGATTTGACTCCTAAGGTGCAATCTTGATCACATCATATCCAAATGAGTTCCAATTATTACCATGGGTTCGCAATGAGTAGTGATCTAACAACCTCAAATCCTAATTTCATAAATTCTCTAGGGAATCTTAAATCTTAGTCTTTATTTAAAGTAGAAGATGTGCAAATAGTGATTTATACATCGATTGTCAACTAATGATCACCATAAATTCTGATAAATTCACTGTAACATAATAATGGTCTAAAACCAGCAAAACTTAAGTTTCACATTTTTCCAGGGATTATTTAACCATGATTTCTATTTAACATAAAAGGGGTGCAAATAAGGATTTACACAACAAGTATCATCTATAGATCTGTAAAAATTCTGAGAAAATTAACCTAGCACAATAATCATCTAAAAACACCAAATCCAAGGTTTCATAATTTACCAGGGAGTATTTATCCATAATTTCTATTTAATACATATGGTGTGCCAATAAGCGATTACACTACAACTACTATCTACAGGTCTCTATAAATTCTGAGAGAATTAACCTAGCACAAGAATCATCTAAAAACATCAAATCCAAGGTTTTGTAATTTACCAGGGAGTATTTATCCATAATTACTATTTAATACAAATGGTGTGCCATTAAGGGATTACACTACAACTATCATTTATATGTCTCTATAAATTCTGAGAAAATTAACCTAGCACAATAATCATTTGAAAACACCAAATCCAAGGTTTTATAATTTACCAGGGTGTATTTTGTCATAATTTCTCAATAATCAAATAATTTATCCATGGAAGACATTTCAAAACTTGTAAAGGAACTAAGCTAAATTTTTATCTAGGCCACATGAGATTACTCCTACTGATGTGCCTCATCATAAAGCTACACATTCCAGAGAATCAACATTTTCTATATATAAATTTCTCAATAATTAATTAAATTGCCCATGAAGGGCATTTCATAATTTGTAAAGGAGCTACCCTAAATTTTCATCTAAACCACATGAGATTGTTTCTAAGGATATTTAATGTCATAAAAAGACTATGCCTAGAAGGTGAGATTTTTTCTAGTTCTTTTAACCTCATAAATTTCATTAATTTACAAGTGTGACAATTTGAATTTACTTAGAAACTTTAAGAAAATAATTTCTGAAAGTCATGAGACTTATGTCGAAGATGTATATCCTCATGACATACAAAAACCCCAAGGTTTCAGAGGCATGCAAGGTGATTCCCACCTTCAATTCCATCAAAAAGTTCAAAAGCCCAAATTGACTATTAGCACCCCAATTTAACCCTTAAGTCCCAAAACTTCAATTTGAAGCTCAGAGAAATCCACTCATGCACATGTGATGAAATTTTAACCAGATCCCATACATGACCTAGAGAAGCCCTCACCAAAATTTGGGGTCAACTTGAGGTGTCTAGCACCCAGAATCACATTAATTTGATAAATCAAATAATGGATAAAACTATAGAAAAACGTTCCTCTAAAAATCTGAAATTTTTACACAATATATTACTAGGGGATATACATGCATGGTCCAAGTTTCAACTCCATAGGAGTTACCATTGGAGATATATAACTAGTTTAATTTCTGCTCTACTCTAAGACCACTCCCACCAAAAATGGTGCTGAGGGAGCTACTGGGCTCCGATTGTTGTGATCTAAATTTCTAAAAAAACTAAAGTCCAAGAGGTACAATATTGATGTTCAAAGTTTTCTCAGGAAATGAGAGGAAGTATTTTTAAATAAATGTTTAAGATGCCTGTACATAGTGTGACAGAAATTCAAACTTCATTATTAATAATAAAACTGGGCTGCGGTTAACTATCTTGTCCAGATCGAACGACCCGGAGATCGTCTCCTTCCTCCAGCCTAAGGTCCAGATCGATCACGCCTGGGCCAATTTTGGCCCCCGATTCCGGCGAACTCCGGCCTTCTCCGGCCAATCCCTCAAGCCACCACCTCCGTCCATGGTAGGGCTATCTACCGGCAGTGAGATCTCGGCCGGAGGTGGCCGGAGTTGCTCCTTCGCCATTTTAATTTTTGATCTCAAGAACACCAAATCCGAAAATGGAGATATGCAATTTCTTCGTGGATTTTGAAAATAGAAGAAGTGTGAAGCTAGCACAAGAGGAGGAGAGAAGGAATACGTGCCTTATTGAGCTTAAGGATGAGGGAATCCCGACTTTCCATGGCCGGCCACCTCCATTAGAGCTCCTTGCCAATTTCGCTCCTCTCCACCAAAAGCTTAGATCTAAGACTCGATTTCATATGCCCTACACCTTCTGAAGCTAATGGTCCCGTCAGTTTGGGATGAGGAAGTGAGTATATGTGGTTTCCATTGGAGCAAGGTCGGCCAAGCCTTGGATGCTTCACCAAGGCTTCAATTTGGCATCTATTCTGCTAGATTTCAGATGGGAATAACTGAGGGAGTTCAGTGGAGAGCATTGGGAGAGGAATTGGGAGCCAAGTGGCACCCAAACCATGATTTCCTCCTTTGTTCGCTCTTGATTTTGGGGAATTCTCCACTTTGCCCTCTTGCATGTCACCCTCATTCAAATTTTGAGGGCAAGGGATGTAATTAGGCCATTGGGCTGCAGGATGGGCCTTGAATCAAGGCCTTAGCCTATTGGAATAGGCTGGGGCATTTTAATTTCTTCTTTAGGGCTCAACTTTGACCATTGTTGACTTTTAGGGTTGACTTGGTCAAAGTGATAAGTCGACTGGTCCGATGAGTTGGTCTTGAGTCCTTTGACATCACCCAAGGTTGATTGGGTCATGGTGAGGCCCTAGTTGGGCCAATTTAGCTTATGAAGGTGATTTTGACCAAGATTGGGGAAAATTTGACTTTGGTCAAAATGAACCGATAGATGACATCTTTATGGGGATTTTGTGTCACTTGAGTCTCTCTTAGGTTTAGGAACCCATTGGTAAGTTCAATTTGGTCACATGAAGTCATATTGACCTCAATTAAGAAGGTTTGACCTATTTGGGGACAAGGTTGACTTGTCCATTCTGATCACTTGGGTTAACACCAATGTGTCCCAAATGACCCAGGGGACTCCCTAAGGTGTTTAGGAAGAGTTGGTGGGGTCAATTTGTCATTTTGAAACTTTAATATCAAGCCCTAAGCCTTGGGCTCAATTTGTCTATTTGCACACGATAGTGTTTTTCACCTTTTCACCTTGGTTTTTAGGACAATTTTTGGTCTCTCACAGCAATGTCATGACCTTGTCATGATAAGGTGCACCTTAGGGGTCTAGTAGTTCTAGGGATGTTACATGTTCAACGCTCGATGCCTCGTGTACTTGCTGTCTTATCAGGTTCCGTCTCAGCGGAGGTTATTGGACCGTCTTAGCGGATGTTTGGTCTTAGCCCGGTCTGGCGCACTATTTAAAGGGTGCATAACCCTGGTTTAGTGTTAGAAGAAGGTCATTAAGTCCAATAGAGTACAATAGTGTTTTTTGTGCGGTGTTCCTTGGCGTCGGTTACTCTGTTCTTATCGGAGAGGGTTGTGTGAGGTAGGGTCGGTTTTGATCCTTGTAACCTTATAAGATATAATCCATCTTAGTGATTAGAACAAGAGAAGAGGAAGGGGAGAGGGGACGTAGCCCGGCTTGGGTGAACCTCTGTATATCTATGTGTCTTCTGTGATTTTTTATGTGTTTTGTTGTTTCGATTTCTTTCGACTTTCTCGTCTCGGTACAACGTGTTTTCTTTACATTTGGTATCAGAGCTAGGTTCTTGATCCTGGAGATGAGTTCTAGCGGCGTGCGGATCGAGATCGAGAAGTTTGACAGAAGTCGGTTCGATCTATGGAAGTTGAAGATGGAAGATATGTTGATTGATCGAGATCTATGGTCTGCGATCGAGGATGATCCTCCCGTTCCTAAGGTTGCAGAGAAGGATGCGAGCGCATCGAAGGGAAAAACTGCAGAGGCGACTGCAGATAGTGCAGCGGAGGCGGCGGCCTGGACGAAAACCGATCAGAAGGCAAATGGCCTGATTCGGTTATTCCTAGCAGATTCAATCTTAACTAACATCATGGAGGAGACTTCAGCACGAAGTCTGTGGCGTAAGTTGGAATCCCTCTACCAGAGCAAGTCCCTGGTAAATAAATTGCTATTGAGGAAGAAGTGGTATAAAATTTGGATGCATGAGGGAGATTCGTTTTCAGAACACTTGACTCAATTCAACTCAATAGTGAGTCAGTTAATCTCTATTGGTGAGAAGATCTCGGATGAGGATAGAGCCATCACCTTGTTGTGCTCACTGCCAGATTCATGGGACAATTTGATTGTCGTGATTTGGGGGAGTGGAGACAAGGAACTGTCATATGATACTGTATGTGCAGCTCTTTTATCTAAGGAGACCAGGAGAGGAGGCTCTGAGGCGACGAGCAAAGGTGCTTTGAGTGTATCTAGATCCCGTCCTCAACGAAGGGAAAGCAAGCATGGTGGATATCGATATAAGTCTCGAGGTAGATCTAAGAGTCAGGAGAGGGAGAAGAGTAAGAATCCCGTTCGGTGCTGGAAGTGCAATGAGACGGGTCATGTGAAGTCTCAATGTCCGAACAAGGCCGTTCAGAACAAGGAGACACCGACAACTTCTGGTACGAAGAAGGCGGGCGACGACGGTGACATGTACATCGTTGTTGCGTGCGTTGCTCTGAGAGATTCTGATTTGTGGTATGTTGACACAGGAGCATCATACCACATGACCCCTCATAGGCACTGGTTCTGTGAATATGAGAGGTTTGATGGAGGAGATGTCATGCTGGGTGATGATTCTGCTGTGCAGATCATTGGGCGTGGCAAGGTGATGTTGAAGTTGTCAAATGGGACCACAAGGTCTCTTCCAAATGTGATGCACATTCTTAGGATGAGCAGGAATTTTATCTCGGTGGGTTCCATGACGGACGCAGGAGTGCACTTCAGCTGTGACAAGCAAACTTGCAAGATGTCAAGAGGAGCAATGGTGATTGCCAGTGGAGTGAGACATGGAGCACTGTATATTCTGCTTGCTGATACAGTGGTTCCAAGTGGGGCTCTTATCTCTGAGAGTCAGGAGGTTAACCCGGAGGAGGTGTCCAGGCTGTGGCATCATCGGCTTGGGCATATCAGTGAGAAGGGGATGTCGGCCATGGCATCCGTTCAGTTGGTGGAAGGGGTGCCTGAGTGCTCCACAAGCTTTGGGTTCTGTGAGCATTGCCTGCTTGGCAAACAGACCAGAGTAAGCTTTCGTGGGATGGGCACGAGGGCAACTGAAGTGCTGGAGTTGATACACAGTGATGTGTTTGGGCCTACTCCAGCTCCATCTCTAGGCGGCACAAGGTATTTTGTGTCCTTTACTGATGACCTCTCACGGTATTCCTGGATCTATTTTCTCAAGTCCAAGTCAGAAGTTCTGGATAGGTTTAAGGAATTTAAGAACCTGGTGGAGATCCAGTTGGAGAGAAAGGTGAAGGTCCTCCGTTCTGATAATGGAGGGGAGTACTGCTCTGATGCCTTTGTGCGGTACTGTACTGAGCAGGGGATTGCATGGCAGAAGACCACACCGTATACTCCAGAGAGAATGGAGTGTCGGAGAGGCTGAACAGGACCTTGATTGAGAAGGCCAGGTGCATGCTCAGTTGGGCAGGTTTGGGGAAGGAGTTCTGGGCTGAAACAGTGGTGACTGCAAATTACCTGAAGAACAGGTCCCCTACATCTGTTGTGGAGGGATGTACTCCGTTTGAAGTCATCTTCAAGAGAAAGCCAAATTTGGCCTATGCTCGTGTGTTTGGGTGTGATGCACATGTTCACATTCCAAAGGAGAAGAGGGGGGAGCTTGATGTCAACTCTGAGAAGTGCATCTTTGTGGGTTACAAAGATGGCATAAAAGGCTACAAGCTTTGGAACCCTGTGACCAGGACTGTGACATTCAGCAAGGATGTGGTGTTTCATGAAACCAGTCCTCAGGCAGTCACACAAGCTGAGAAGGCCAAAGAAGCTGAAAAAGAGACAGTGGTGGTGGAAGGAAGCTTTGAGAAAGGAGATACTACTGTTGGAGCTGAATCTGATTCTGAATCAGATGATTTGGAGGTGGTGAGAAGTGATGATGAATCAGAAGAAGAAGAAGCTGAGCAAATACCACTTCTTAGGAGATCGACAAGGGAAAGAAAAGCACCAGTGAGATATCCCCAATGTGCAGTGGCTGCACAATGTTGCCTGAGTATGCTTGGTAAAGATCCAATCTCTGCCAGAGATGCTAGATCAAGGGCTGATTCAAATCAGTGGGAGCTAGCCATGGTGGATGAAATGGAGTCTCTGAGGAAGAATCAGACTTGGAGTCTGTGTAAGCTTCCAAAGGGGAGGAAGGCCATTGAAAGTAAATGGGTCTTCATGCAGAAGGTGAAGGGTGATGGCACTGAGGAGAAATACAAGGCAAGGCTGGTTGCAAAGGGATTCTCCCAGGTCGAATGTGTTGATTATGATGAGATATTCTCACTTGTTGCCAAGATGACGTCGATCAGACTGGTACTCTCTATTGCGGCAGCGCATGATCTAAAGATCGAGCAGATGGATGTGAAGATGGCATTTCTTCACGATGATCTGGAGGAGGAGATATACATGAAGCAGCCGGAAGGATTCGAAGCCAAGGGCAAGGAGGATCAGGCCTGCAGGCTGAAGAAGTCCCTGTATGGACTAAAGCAATCTCCGAGGATGTGGTACCAGAAATTTGACACCTACATGCTGGAGTTAGGTTTTGAAAGGTCGAATTCGGACCACTATGTGTACATCCAGAGAAAGGGAGAGCAGTTCATCTTCCTGACACTCTATGTAGATGATATACTACTAGTGGGCAATAGTGTCAGGATGATCCAACAAGTGATGAAGCTGCTCTCAGCTAAATTCGAGATGAAGGATTTGGGGCCAGCAAGTGTCATCTTGGGAATGCAGATTTCTAGGGATCGAAGCAAGAAGAAGCTTTGGTTGGGGCAGCAGAGGTACGTCGGGGAGATGTTGAAGAAGTTCAATATGACAGACTGCAAGCCAGTGGGAGTACCAATGCCAGTTGGGTGCAAGTTATCTGCATAGTTGAACCCGGAGACACAAGATGAGGTCGAGGACATGGCAAAGGTTCCTTATGCTAGTGTTGTGGGAAGCTTGATGTATGCCATGGTCTGCACTCGCCCTGACATTGCTCAAGCAGTGGGAGTGTTGAGACGGTATATGGATACACCAGGAAAGGAACACTGGAATGCTGTGAAGAGTGTGTTCAGGTATCTTCGAGGCATTTCGAATTACTCCCTATGTTTTGAAGGAGATGGTGAAGGAGGAGTCTGGGACATGGTTGGGCACGTGGACTCAGATTGGTGAGGTGATCTAGATAGCAGGAGATCCCCCAGTGGGTACGTGTTCACACTGTTTGGAGGAACTATCAGTTGGATGAGTCGGAGGGAATGCATGGTGGCACTCTCATCAACAGAGGAAAAGTACATGGCTCTAACTCATGTGAGCAAGGAGGCCATATGGCTGCGGAGGCTATGTTTGGAGCTCGGGTTTGAACAGGGGCCAGTGAAGCTGTGGTGTGACAGTCAAGGGGCTATTCAGCTAGCCAAGAATCCAGCCTTCCACGCACGAACCAAACACATTGACATCCAGTACCATTTCATTCGGGAGAGGGTGGAGAAGAAGGTAGTTCAACTGGAGAAGGTGGACACGATGGAGAACAGCTCTAATTTTCTTACCAACGCGGTTCCTATTGCCAAATTTCAGTGGTGTGAAGCGGCCGTAGGGTTGAAGAGGAAGGTTGGAGGAGCATCTCTCATCGGAGGAAGATGTTCACCAAGTGGGAGAATGTTCGAGTTGGGGAACAATTCTGGTCAGGGTTCGTCGAACGGCATTCGACGAACAGAGAAGAGTTCGTTGATCTCCGCCTGCGCCTGACGAACGGAGAAGGATTCGTTGAACGGCGTTCGACGAACGGAGATGGGTTCGTCGAACGGGAGAGGCCTACGTTCGACGCTCGACGCATGTGCTCGACGCCTGTGCTCGACGTCTGCGCTCGACAATTGTGCTCGACGCTTGCACTCGATGCCTACGCTCGATGCCTGCGCTCGACGCCTGCGTTCAACGCTCGGCGCCTCGTGTACTTGCTGTCTCAGCAGGTTCCGTCTCAGCGGATGTTATTGGACCGTCTCAGCGGATGTTTGGTCTGAGCCCGGTCTGGTGCCCTATTTAAAGGGTGCATAACCCTGGTTTAGGGTTAGAAGAAGGTCATTAAGTCCAATAGAGTGCAATAGTGTTTTTTGCGCGGTGTTCCTTGGCGGTGGTTACTCTGTTCTTGTCGGAGAGGGTTGTGTGAGGTAGGATCAGTTTTGATCCTTGTAACCTTGTAAGATGTAATTCGTTTTGGTGATTAGAACAAGAGAAGAGGAAGGGGAGAGGGGACGTAGCCCAGCTTGGGTGAACCTCTGTATATCTATGTGTCTTCTGTGATTTTTTCTGTGTTTTGTTGTTTCGATTTCTTTTGACTTTCTCATCTCGCCACACCGTGTTTTCTTTACACTAACATGCTATGCAAAGTGCGTGCACGTGCATAACTCGATCTCTCCCCCAGACTTGATCACAATCCTATAAAATACAAAATTCATGAATAAGGAAAATAGGGGTAGAGTGGACCTATGCTCACGAATGAGCATGCCAGAAGTGCGGCAATTCCTTCTTTAAATTTCTCCCTCCTAATCCCCCGAGCGAGAGCTTAAACCTGCGATGTTAGCATGAACAAAAAACAAGAAAGGTGTAAATTCGGATCTTCATCCGGCAAACCGTCAAATTAGACTGATTGTTGTACCATTTGAATGATGCTAGATTTTATTTCAAATTTATAATTAGCCACTGTTGGGTGTGTAATACTCGATCCCGTATCTTCCAAATTCGACCGGGCATAATATGCCATGGTCCGTGGCGGGGCTGCATCTGGAATTGGATCGGTCATAGCTTCTGTGTAAGTATCTCCGATAGACTCTTCAGGAAACTTAAGTTTGTTTTGATCACGAAATCGGAGGCGCTCACGAAGGGTGCACCCGATTTCGGGTTCAAAAGGGATGTTTGAGTCGTCCGAAGAGTTTCCTCGGGTCATATACTAATAATAAAAATTTTTTTTTTTTTGGTTTTGACTTTTTCTATATATTATTATTTTTTGTCTTTTGTAAATATATATATATATATAATAAAATTAATAGTGATTCCTTTTTCAAAATAACAACGATGCTCCCGGCAACGATGCCAAAAACATGATGAGTTTGAGTTTTGGATTTTCTGTGTTTGCACAACCTTTATGTGAAGAGATTAGAATTAGACAGCTGTTTTCGAGGAGTTTCGCAAGTACTCCAACTTCGAGAAACTAACCGTTATCCTATCAAAAGATAGAAGTTTCGATGATTACGCCCCGGCAGCTGTCTTTTCTTCTTTCGAATTTTTGACGATTACGCCCCAGCTATGATGCCGAATTCTATTGATTTTTAAATAGAAAAGGAGAGTTTTGCAAGTTTTGGGTTTGAAAAGCTTTTGTTTAATTTATATCCAAATTAATCATTCGATAAAAGCATGTATACCTTATCGCGTATAGTACAAGATATTTTTGTTTAGTAAATAATGAGGTCGTATATTTACGCGGATCCTGTTGATTACTTCTACTTACAAGGAATGAACTATTATTTTATTGGAGTAATATTTTGAGTTGGTTTATAATTTTTATAGAACAATAAATATGCGTATAACTAGAATTTTAAACGATGATGAAGATAGCTTCCGATGTCGAATTACCTTTGGACGAAAATAGTCTTTTTTAGAAATAAAAGATCTAACTTTTCAAAACATTAAAACGGCTTGGCCGAGGAGGTTCCATAAGTATGAACGCACCTCTCTAGAAGGAGACTTACCTCATCCTCTCTCGAGGGTAGAGCGACTTCTCTTTACCCGTGAGCGATCAATCCATACGCACTAGCCTCTCGGCTAACTAGTGTACAGAAACGGAAATGAGAACCATACATCGATTATATGGTTCTACTCATTGTTTTTCTTGGGTAAACCTTAAGCTCGTTAATTAATTTTAGGAAAGAGATATTTTATGTTTTAGAAAACATTTATTTGTCTCAATGCCCTTCGACATCGTGCACTAAAGGAAATCTGCCACTCATCAGAATGGGGACAGCATTAATAATAAGTAAATTCATGTTAATATTATAAGCGGATATAAGCATTTAACAAAGTAAAATTAAAATACTTATATAAATGCAGAAATAATATCCGTCCCAACCATCTTAATCAAGCAATAAAAAGTACTTAGCCTATCATCCAGGATGGGGATGGTAATAAAGAATTGAAATAAAGCTAAGTTACAAAATAAATATAATACTATCTCATACACCCACACACTCTACTTGTAATAAAAAGTTATATTATGAAAGCATTAAATCTAAGTTATGAAAGCTATAATATCTATTCTCATACACACACACACACGCACACTTGCATAAAATTAAAATGGAATTAAAAGAAGGCAAAAATGCTATTCTCATACACACACACACTCTACTTAAAACTAAAAGAAAGCATAAAAATTAAACTCATACATTCACACACTCTTGACATAATGAAAAGAAGATCCAAATGAGAAAAACAACTATTTTATTTTCAAAATAGGCATTACAACTAGACTATGAAAGTGAAAATTACAAAAGAACTAAAACTTAAATGCATAAAAGAACTCACAAACACTTAATACAATACAAAAAAAAAGCTAAAAAACTCTCAAAATCTGAATGGAATTGCTTCAGCAGAGCCCCTCTATTTATAAGGAAAATTTTAAAATTACACGCCCTCGGTCATGGGCGTGACTGAGGGCGTGACTTCTGCGTGTGGTAAGAAAAACTCAGTCACCTTCTAGAAGCTTTTGACCAGGAAAATGGCTGCACACGACCGTGACTTGAGGTGGCATGTGCATGACCTTGACGGAAGACGTCAGGTTCAATTGATGCGTGACGGATGGCGTGTATGCTAGCTTCTGGATGGATTTGATGGGTCACGTCCTTGGTCACGGTCGTGACTTTGCAAAATCGACTGGACATCAAGCCGATCGACGGGATGGGATGTCGATCGACGGGACGGGTTGTCGTTCGACCGGATGTGGTACACGGTCATGACTCAATGTCACGGGCATGACTTGTTTGTTCCGTCAAGACAATGAGGCAAAAACCTCTGAGAAGGTTGGACTTTGGTTCTTTAAGATGACACGCCCTTGGTCACGGGCGTGACCTAGGGCGTGACTTGTTCAATTTGTCGAGATTTCACCTATTTTTTTGCTGGAAGTTGGAACTTGGCATTTTAAGATTACACGCCCTTGGTCACGGGCGTGACTCAAGGTCACGGGTGTGACCCAGGGCATGACTTAACAAAAAAATTCCAGAATGATGAAAAAATCTAAGTTAGTAAGGAAAATAATAAAACAAGCAATTTATTCATTAATTTACATAAAAATATTTACAAAATTACCTATATTTATACTAAAAAATTATACTACAAATACGAATATTTTATTACTCATCAGGGAACTTCATTAGTAACAAGGGGTTCACCTAGTGGTTCTGGAGTTGGTTTAGAAATTATTATTTTAATTCCCCCCCCCCCCCCCCCCCCCCCCCCCACCCCCTTTGTGTTTGCAGGGTTTGGGACATCATTTTTCTCACTATTCTCAGATGATCTTTCTTCTAAGCCAGATTCGGACCTAGTAACTTTCTTTCCTTTTCCTGAGCCCTCCTCCTTCTTACTCTTTGGAAATCTTGTCAGAACTTTTTCCCATATTCCCAATATTTTTATGGCTATCTTCTTCATGAAATGAATTGGAGCTCACAACTTCTTGTTCAGTTGACCATTAATTGTATTCAATAATTACAAGGACAATATCCTTCCAAAGTTTGGCACCTCTAGACTTTCTTGAATCTTCATGAACAGAATATATGCCCAATCTGTCTTCTTTCTTAGGATCACCCTGTCCATGATCTCAAACATATTCTTTGAGATTTTGTCATGTGATCCTGGTTTACACAGGAATACCTATCCAATTATCTCAGCCAATAGCTTCCCTTGTTGGTTAAATATCTTCCTTTTCACAGACCCATGGGTCTTTTCTGAGTGTGAAAGTGGAGGTTAGATCTTAAGTTACTCTAGAGGGGGGGGGGGGGGTGAATAGAGTATTAAAAACTTTTCCTTTGTTTTTATAGCGGAATTAAAATAGTGTTATATATGTGTAAGCTGTGTGAGATAAATATATAAGCAGAAAAGCTGAATAAATAAAAGAACACAGCACAACACAAAGAAATAATCACACACAGAAGACACAAGGAATTTATAGTGGTTCCCCAATAAATCTGGGTAGTCCACTCTTCTACCACCCTTGGTAGGAGTCCACTAGGAGGGTTGATCAGGTGACCTAACACCAAGGTGATTTTGATCAGGTGTCCACACACCACAGAGCTTTTGTTCAGTGGTCAAAACCAACTAGATTTTTTGATCAGGTGTCTTGCCACCAAGGGGTTACACTTTTGAAGGGAGTATTAACCCTGTACAGGAGAGGTGAGAAAAGGGTTATAGTGTTCTTCTCTGTCAAGATTCTGAGAGAAGACTCTAGTGGACTTGTTGTAAAGCTCCCCCTGTCTGATTGAAGTATTTGACAGATGATGGAGAAGCTTTCTCTTGAAGACACAAATCTTCTGTAGCAGATTGATCTGGAAGAAAAGGTTCTTCAGATTCCTTGTTGCTCTCTTAGAAGACTTGAACTTGCAGCAGATATCTGAGAGATGGGTCTTGAAGAGGATGTTCTCAGAGAGATGATGATTGCTACTTGAGGAAGAAGAAGAAGACTGAGAATAATAGACTGAATATTCTTCTTTCTTTCTCTATACTTGTATATATTCTCTCTCTATATTCTGTAAGAGTATATTTGAATTCTGTCGAGAGCTGAGACAATAATGTCTGTCTTGATATCTTCTCTTTTTGGAAATAGAATAATCAGCCTTTAATCCTTTCTTAGAATAACAACAAAAACCAAACGACTTTGGCAGGTCCTTTAATTCCTTAGCCGTGTAAAATTCCTTTGCATTAATTGTCAACGTCTATTTCTGTCTTGGAAAAAGGAAAGAAAGAATATAATAACTGAATATAATATTCTTACTTATCTGTCTTGAATATGTCCAAAGATATTTGAATAGATCCGTTAAAGTTGTAGATCTGTATTCAAAGAACTGATATTTAAGTAGTTAATTTATCTCGAATCAGTATTTGTCGATCTGAGCCTTAATAAAGAATTTGTCGAGCGCTGGCTGGAATTCGTCGAGCGCTGCTCAGAGAATGTCGAACGCTGGCTGGAAATCTATCGAGCACTGGCTGGAGAACTGTCGAGCTCTGGCTGGAAAACTGTCGAGCGCTGGCAGGAATTCGTTGAGCGCTGGCAGCCATCTGTCGAGCGCCGATAGCCATTTGTCGAAGGCTGGGAACATAACTTTTTCCTAAGTTCTAGCTAATCTATCAGCCTAAAGACTTGACCTTAAACTATACAATGGGGTCAACTTGATCCTAGTTCAACATATAGTGATCCTAGCCCAAATCAGTAATAGGGTTGTTCCAACAATCTCCCCCTATTTGGGTTGGGATACCATTTGACAATCAATCAATTAAATACAACAGAAAAATAAACAGCAGAGCATAAAAATGTATCTGACAGAATGAAAATTCATTTCAGCAGATAGAATAGAAAATTGTGGTCTGAGTTTATAATCATTACAACAAAAATGTTAAAAAGACACAATAAAGTCTGAACCTTTTCATTGATTTGTTTTGTGAGGCTTGAAAATGATTTTTCTGTTAGGATCTTCAGATTTCTTCTTACATAAGTAGAGATCCTGAGCTCCCAGAATGGTTTGAGATTTGCTTTGAATGACAACTGCTTGTGGGTGTTGGATCAAGAATTCTCCAGCATTAAAAAGATTCTTTGATTTATACTTTTCAAATTCTTTTGTTCTATATTCTGACATAGTTGAATACTGAGATTAATCCTTTCCTTCAGCTTTAGATTTATTTATCTGAGCTGTGGCAATTGACTCCTTGAATCTAGCCATCTGTGCTATTTCTTCAGCTTCTGTATCAATGGGATAATAAGATATTTCATCAAGATCAGTGTCCTGTACTGAAGGTTGGTCAAAAGGAATATTTCTTTTCCTGTGCATGGATCCATCAGATATATGATATTTGTATTCTGTAGAAATATTTCTGGAAGAGCTTGAAGGATGTCCTGAAGACCAAGATCTCTGATGACAACTTGTGCTAGCTGGTCTCCTTGATTGCTGAGGTGTGGAGTTCTGAGAGGAGGAAAATGGTGCTGCTGAGCCTACTGCTGGAGGAGGAGGAGGAGGATGGTTATATTTGACAGGTTTGTCAGAATAGTAACAAGTCTTCCTCATCTTCTTTCTTCTATTGTTCTCATTCCTTGAGTATTTCATCCAGTGTGGTGTATATTTATCAAGAGTGATGTTATGAAGAACATAATAAGGAATATCACTCTCAGGGTTTGGAGGCTTGGGGACAGCCTTTGACTTTGCTTTCCTTTTCTTTCTCTTCTTTGATAAAGTATCATCAGAATCACTATCACTGTCTTCTTCATTAGAATCAGAAGAAGGAATTGGATCATTATATAAATCATTGACCAATTTAATAGCTTTGATCTTTTTCTCTTCAGCTTCAAAAGCTTCATCTCCTGCTTTCCAAATTTCATCAAAATCTGGAATTGGTGATTCATCAAAAACAAAAGTTGGGACATCAAAACTATTGATAATTTCCTCTGAAATTTCAACTGATTCATTTGCATGAGTTTGAATTGGAACTGAAACAGGAACTGGATCTGCAATTTGAACTTCAAAACTGCTGATAATCTCTTTCAGCAAAACTTTATCTATTGGAGCACTGTATGGAACAATTGCTCTAGAATAGTCTTGATATTTTGGCAGATTTGAGGAAACAAAATTGAACTTAGACAGCAAAAAAATAATATCTAGGGAGGGATGAATATAGATATTATTTATCTCTTCTATGACTGGTATTTCAGATACTTCAACCAAATCAAAAATTTCCAAATCATAAACTTGAACTGTTTCTTCAACAAAAACTGTAGCTGTATCTTCAACAAAAGCTGTGGCCTCTGAAACTGGAGCTTCTTCATAAGGAATCTCCCCCTGCCTAGCTTCAGGGAAACCTGAATCTAGGCCCCTAGAAGAAGGGACAGAAATGGAGGAAGGAATTGAAGATATTGTAGAAGATAGTTCAGAAATTGCTGTAAGAATTGGAGCAAGTTTTGCATCCAAGGTGGAGTGAAGATTAGAAAGAATGTGATGCACTGGAGCATGTTTTGCATCCAGGATTTGATCTATCTTGGGAAGAATGTGATCAAGAATCTGATCAGCAACAAATTGGAAATGTAGAAATAGAAGTTCAGGTTGGTGAGATGAAGAGGATTGAGAAGTGGATGGAATGGAAGTTGGTACAAAGATGTTTGCAACATTGGCATGTTGTTGAGGGAGGTCTGAATGAATAGGGCAAGAGTGATGGATGGGTGACTGATGGTCATCATGCATGGGAGATGGATAAGTATGAGGAGGTAGAAGGGTAACTGAAGGAGGTGGAATGTCATCAATGGGTGTAGGAGAATTTGGGGGTGGAGTTTGTGCAGGGGAGGAATGCTGAGCGGAGATGGTAGAGGAGGAGAAGAAACAAGAGGAGGAGCTTCTGGAAGGGTTGAGGGAGTGACTTGTTCAGTCCTGGTGCATTCAGAAGTTTTCTTTTGTGCAACTGCTCCTGGGTTCTTCTTGGGAGAGACCAGAAGGTCTTGGTGCCTTTCCTGCAATACAATACCGGTGATTCTTCCAAAACATACACTATCCTTAGATACCTTATTCTTAATCAACTCAAAAAGTATTGATCCCCAATTAACTTTCTTCCTTTCCATTAAGGCCACCATCAACAGAAATTGGTGCCTTTTAATTTAGTCATGACCTGTTGTCTTCCCTAACAACACCTTTCCAACAATATCAGATAAAAACTTATATTCCAAAGACAAGTTTTTCTTGAGCAGATGATTAGGGTTTCCAGTAGAATGACCCATTTTAGTTAAAGCTTCCTCATATTTAACAGAACTTATCTCTATATCATCATCACCATTCTCAAAACCAAAAACTTCAGATAAGATAGTTGGGGAAAGAGAGACCTGATGACCTGAAATTGTTCCAGTTATGCTCTCATCCTCTGGCTTAGCCGTGTAAGCCCATTCTTTAATTTATGTTGTATGCAACTTTATCCTCATGCTTATGAACTTCTTCATATGTTGTTCTTCAAAAAATTGAAGAATATCTTTGAAGACTTGGTTGGATTGTGCGAAAGATTCCATGTCGATGTCAAATCTGGCATCGAACTTCATCAAGTAGAGCGCGGCTTGAGAAATTGCCATTAGTACCTGCAAGAGAGAAAGATCAAGTGCAGAGGGGAACTGGAGGGAGATGATTTCTGTAGGCGCGATCTATTAAGAAATAAAAATAAAGATTATATAGACCGGAGAAGGGGCGCATTTGTGGATCGGCGTTCGGAAAAAACCTAATAAAAGCAGAAGTCGAAAAGACTTTATGTCTCTGTCAGACGGCGTTAGAAATAAAAAAACTTTTCCGTCAATCACCGTTCGACAGGTGAGATTTTCTTTATCGATTCTGGAGTTAACAGGTTTTGTCGACCGTCGTTCGACAAATGATGCAAATTCGTCGTCCTCCGTTCGACGAATTTGGGGGATAAATAGAAATTAATTTTTTTAACAGATTGAGTCTCCATCTATCATTCCTATTTGATTTATAAAGAAGATATGCTTCTTTTCATCCAATGACTTTGTGAAAATGTCAGCTCTTTGTAAATCAGTAAAAATAAATTGTAGGCAAATTTTATTTTTATCCACATTATCCCTAAGGAAGTGGTGCCTAATTTTTATGTGTTTAGTCCTACTATGGAGAACTGGATTTTGTGCTATAGATATTGCACTAGTATTGTCACAAAATATAGTTGAATTATTTAAGTTGACACCATAGTCTAGGAGCTGATTTTGTATCCACAATATCTGTGAGCAGCAACTGCCAGCAGTTATGTATTCAGCTTCAGCTGTTGATGTGGACATATATGTTTGTTTCTTACAAAACCAAGACACAAGCTTATCACCAAGCAACTGACAAGTTCCTGATGTGCTCTTCCTGTCTACTTTGCATCCTGCGTAATCTGAATCTGAGAATACAGTTAATTCAAATTCAGATGTTGTTGCATACCAAAGTCCTAGATTAGGGCAACCCTTTATATATCTCAAAATCCTTTTAAATAAAATTAAGTGAGATTCATTGGGGTTAACTTGGAACCTAGCACAAATACATGTAGCAAACATTATGTCATGCCTACTTGCTGTTAAATAAAGTAGTGAGCCAGCAATTGCTCTATATACTTTTGAATCAACAGGTTTCCCTGATTCATCATTATCAACAACAGCATTTGAGGGCATGGGTGTTTTCATGCTGGAAGAATCAGACATACCAAATCTTTTCACTAATTCCTTAGCATACTTAGATTGGGATATGAAGATTCCATTTGGAGTTTGCTTCACTTGAAGACCAAGGAAGTATGATAACTCACCCATATTACTCATTTAAAATTTAGATTGCATTAGATTAGAGAATCTTTTGCACAAATTTGAATCAGTAGAACTAAAAATAATATCATCTACATATATTTGAACTTGCAAAGTTTTATTTTTATGTATCCTGAAAAATAGTGTTTTATGTACTATGCCCCTACATAAATTGTTTTCCAATAGAAAACTAGCTAAAGTCTCATACCATGCTCTAGGAGCTTGTTTGAGACCATAAAGAGCTTTCTTAAGCTTAAATACAAAAGAGGGTTGAGTTGGAGAGGTGAAACCTGGTGGTTGTTCCACATATACTTCTTCTTTGATTTCACCATTTAAGAAAGCACTTTTTACATCCATTTGATATACTTTGAACTTTTTATATGCAGCAAATGCAAGAAAAATTCTGATTACTTCAAGTCTTCCAACAGGAGCAAAGGTCTGATCATAATCAATCCCTTCTTCCAGTGAATATCCTTGGGCTACCAGTCTTGCTTTATTTCTTACAATGTTGTCTTATTCATCTAGCTTGTTCCTAAAGACCCATTTGGTGCCAATCACTGGATGGTCTTTTGGTCTAGGATCCAAATCCCATACTTGGTTTGTCTCAAATTGATTGAGTTCCTCTTGCATAGCAATGATCCAGTTGGGATCTTGTTCTGCATCTTGTAGAGATTGAGGTTCAAGCTGAGAGAGAAAACATGTGTGCATCATGTTCTGATTTACTTGATTCCTTGTTTGCACACCTGCTGAAATATCACCAATCACTTGTGATATTGGATGGTCTATAACTGTGATGTGATCAACAATTGGAGTGGGTTCAGCAATAATTTCCACTTGGGGAATTTGTTCAGCTGCTATATCCTGTGAAGAATGATCTGCTGTTATCTGTTCTGAACTTTCAGCAAAATCTGGGAGATTTTCTTCTTCACTCTCTTCAGCATTCTGCTGTTCAGGATTCAGAATTCCTTCTTTGTGTAGAGCTAATTGATCTAGCTGCTCACTTAATATAGGTACCTGCAGATTTTCTATGGTAGAAGAAATCTTCTCCTTGTAAAACATGTTAGTTTCATCAAAAGAGACATGCATAGATTCTTCTATTTTAATAGTAGATTTATTATAAATCCTATATGCTTTACTGATTAGTGAATAACCTATGAAAATTCCTTCATCTGATTTTGGTTCAAATTTCTTAAGGTATTTCTTATCATTATTATGAATGAAACATCTACAGCCAAATGCTCTAAAATAGTTAACTTTAGGTTTCTTCCCTTTAAGTAATTCATGAGGAGTCTTTCCCTTAATTTTGTGTATCAAACTTCTATTCGGAACATAATTTGTTGTGCTAACAGCCTCTGCCCAAAAAGATAGGGGCAAATTAGCATCGGCAAGCAATGTTCTTGCTGATTCAATTAGAGTTCTATTTTTCCTTTCAACTACCCTATTTTGTTGAGGAGTTCTAGGAGCTGAGAAGCAATGTCTGATACCTTCCATCTCACAGAATTCTTGCATAAGAAGAGACTCAAACTCAGTACCATGATCACTTTTGATCAATGCAACTACAGTAGAGTAGTCAATCTGTATGCTCTTAAGAAAGTCTGTAAGAACTTTAAAGTTATCTGATTTTTCTCTCAAAAAGAACACCCAAGTGAATCTAGAGAAGTCATCTACAATAACTAGAGTGTAAGACTTCCCCCCTAAACTCTTTGTTGCTATAGGTCCAAAAAGGTCCAAATGTAGCAAATATAAGATTCTAGGTGAATCACTTTTAGATAATGATTTAAAGCTATTTTCAGTTTGCTTGCCTAGTTGACATGCCCTACAAAGACCTTCTTTCTTGTATGAACCTAAGGGTAAACCTCTAACAAGATTGTCCTTAGATAATTTAGCAATGGTCCTAAGGTTTACATGTCCTAATCTCTTATGCCAATGTTCACTAGATTTGCTTACATCACTAAATAGACAAACTTCTGAAGTAGATGAATTAAAATTCATTAAATATATATTACCCTGCCTAATACCTGATAAAACAGTAATACCATCAGTAGATTTAATAAGACAATTCAATTTATTAAATGTTACCTGAAACCCTTCATCACATAATTGACTTATGCTGATAAGGTTATGCTTCAGTCCCTTCACATAAGCTACTTCTTTGAAGGTGACTTCTCCAACCTTGACTTTTCCATAGCCTTTGGTCTGTCCACAGTTGGAGTCTCCAAATATGACTTTTGGTCCAAGCTTTGCCTTTTAATTGTTCAGATTTGCCTTGTTCCCTGTCATATGTTTTGAACAGCCACTGTCCAAATACCATTTTTCACATGTTCTTGGACAGCTGTGTACCTGCAAAGACATAAACATAAACTAGTTGTTTTTGACCCAGACTACCTTGGGTCCTTTTGTCTTACCACAATAATCAGAAATAAAGGACATTTCAGGTTGATCCTTATAGCCTTGTGGATGATATCTCCTTGGAGGTATAATCCATTCAGTAAAAGGATTCTTAGTGTGTTTAGAATTAGAATTCCTGAAATTCTGTGTACAGTATCTGTTCGACAAATTTGGGTAAATTCGTCGACCGCCGTTCGACGAGTGTACATGATTTCGTCGAATGTTGTCCATGTAATTACTATACTAAAAATATATTTTCAGTTTTCGTTGATCTCCGTTCGACAAATTTGAATCTTTTCGTCGAGCTTCGTTCGACGAATTCTTCTGAATTCTTTTATTCTTAACATACTTGCTTGAAACATCTTTATTTGCTTCTACAGCCTCTTTGCTTTTAGCAGATATGAATTTTATAGGTGTAGATAATATATTCTTCTTAACCAGATGTGGCTCACTTGATGAGGCACCCAAGCCCAGTTTGCTATTAAGTCTAGCATTAACTGTGCTTGTTATGTCCATCAGTTTGATGCTTCTCCCATTTAGGGATTCTTCAAACTTCTTTGCTTCAGACAGCTTGCTCTCAATGCGAACAATATGTTCCATGGAGGCAGCCAAATCCTTTTCAAGGTTTATATTTTCTTCACCTATAATATTCATATTAACTAGCTTACTTCTGAGTGAGATTATTTCTTTCTCAGATTTTAGTAAGTCTAAGCAAAGAACTTTGAATTCAGCCTTGAATTCAACTGAAGTAAAATCAAAATGAGATAATACCTGATCTGCATCATCTTCTGCTTCAGATTCTAATTTTTCCTTATCAGAATTATGTATTGAGTCATTGATAGCCATCATGCAGAATGTTCTTTCTTCTTCATCATCACTGGAGCCGGATGAGGAAGCATATCCTGACTCACTGGCTGAGTCATATATTGCCATCAGACATTGCTCAATTTCCTTTGAATTTTCTTCATCATCATCAGATGAGCTGGATGATGATTTTGATTCAGTGTCACTCCGGGATTCTACTTTAAATCCTCTTCCCTTCTTTTTGTGCTTGTGGGAGGAAGACTTGCTGGAGCTTCTCTTCTCTTCTTTATCCTTTTTCTTCTCTTTCTTTTGATTTTCTGGACATTCTGTCAGGTAGTGTCCAGGTTTCCTGCATCCATAACAAATAACTTCTTTAGGAGTTGATTTGTCATACCTTTGCTTTTCTCTTGATCTGGACTCCTTCTTTCTGAAGTCCTTAGCCATTTTGTAAAATCTCTTGGCTATGAGACTCATAAACTCCTCATCTTTAGAAGTCTTTTCTTCTTCTGCATCAGCTGCTTTGAAAGCTATGCTCTTTTCTTTCTTTGTTGCTGGAGAAGAAATGGATGATTCAGCATCCCTGGATTTGATGAGCTGCTCATAAGATTTGAGTTTGCCCAACAAAGCTTCAGTGGTAATCTCATTGAGGCTTCTGGCTTCCTTGATTGGCCAGATTCTAGAATCCCATGTGCTGGGGAAGCACATTAAGATATTGTCATTGACCTCAGTGATAGAGATCACTTTATCTAAGGTCTTCAGCTCATTTATTATGAGACTGAGCCTATTGTACATATCAGCAACTGTCTCTGTTTCTCCTTTCTTGAAATTTTCATACAAAGAGATCAAGTGTGATCTTCTGTCTTTCCTTTCATCTGCAGAGCCTGCAACCATATTATTTATTGACATCCAAATTTCTCTAGCTGAAGTACATTCAACCACTTTTTGAAATATGTCATCGGACATAGTTTGAGCCAGAATGTTCATGGCTTTAGCATCTGCACTTCTTTGCTTCTTTTGTGTTTCTGTCCACTCAGGAGGTGGGACAGCATGATTGTTTGCTGTAGCTTCAGTGCTTGTTGATGCTATAGGTGCTGGAGGCCCTGTCAGAATAACATTGAAAATCTCTTCATCAATAGAGTTCATATAAAGCCTAATCCTTGCTTTCCACAGTGCAAACTTACTAAGATTGCACATAGGAGGTCTTGTGCTTGAATACTCCTTGTTCTGTGCCATGAGTTTTTAACAGAAAATAAAATGAAATAAAAACTCTAAAATAATTTAAGATCTAATTGATCATTGTGATCCAGGTGTTAGCCTGTAAATAAGATCAACCTACCTCTGATACCAATTGAAAGTGGAGGTTAGATCTTAAGTTACTCTAGAGGGGGAGGGTGAATAGAGTATTAAAAACTTTTCCTTAGTTTTTATAGCGGAATTAAAATAGTGTTATATATATGTGTAAGCAGTGTGAGATAAATATATAAGCAAAAAAAATGAATAAATAAAAGCACACAGCACAGCACAAAGAAATAATCAGACACATAAGACACAAGGAATTTATAGTGGTTCCCCAATAAATCTAGGTAGTCCACTCTTCTACCACCCTTGGTAGGAGTCCACTAGGAGGGTTGATCAGGTGCCCTATCACCATGGTGATTTTAATCAGGTGTCCACACACCACATAGCTTTTGTTCAGGTGCTCAAAACCAACTAGATTTTTTGATCAGGTGTCTTGCCACCAAGGGGTTACACTTTTGAAGGGAGTATTAACCCTGTACAGGAGAGGTGAGAAAAGGGTTATTGTGTTCTTCTCTGTCAAGATTTTGAGAGAAGACTCTAGTGGACTTGTTGTAAAGCTCCCCCTGTCTGATAGAAGTATTTGACAGATGATGGAGAAGCTTTCTCTTGAAGACACAAATCTTCTGTAGCAGATTGATCTGTAAGAAAAGGTTCTTCAGATTCCTTGTTGCTCTTTTAGAAGACTTGAACTTGCAGCAGATATCTGAGAGATGGATCTTGAAGAGGATGTTCTCAGAGAGATGATGATTGCTGCTTGAGGAAGAAGAAGAAGACTGAGAATAATAGACTGAATATTCTTCTTCTTTCTTTCTCTATACTTGTATATATTCTCTCTCTGTATTCTGTAAGAGTATATTTGAATTCTGTCGAGAGCTGAGACAATAATGTCTGTCTTGATATCTTCTCTTTTTGGAAATAGAATAATCAGCCTTTAATCCTTTCTTGGAAAACAACAAAAACCAAACGACTTTGGCAGGTCCTTTAATTCCTTAGCCGTGTAAAATTTCTTTGCATTAATTGTCAACGGCTATTTCTGTCTTAGAAAAAGGAAAGAAAGAATATAATAACTGAATATAATATTCTTACTTATCTGTCTTGAATATGTCCAAAGATATTTGAATTGATCCGTTAAAGTTGTAGATTTGTATTCAAAGAACTGATATTTAAGGAATTAATTGATCTGGAATCAGTATTTGTAGATCTGAGCCTTAATAAAGAATTTGTCGAGCGCTGGCTGGAATTCGTCGAGCGCTGCTCAGAGAATGTCAAACGCTGGCTGGAAATCTGTCGAGCGTTGGCTGGAGAACTGTCGAGTGCTGGCAGGAATTCGTCGAGCGCTGGCAGGAATTCGTCGAGCACTGGCAGCCATCTGTCGAGCGCCGATAGCCATTTGTCTAACACTGGGAACTTAACTTTTTCCTTAAGTTCTAGCTAATCTATCAGCCTAAAGACTTGACCCTTAAACTATACAATGGGGTCAACTTGATCCTAGTTCAACATATAGTGATCCTAGCCCAAATCAGTAATAGGGTTGTTCCAACAGAGTGACTACACCATTTTACTGCATAGCTAAAGTCCTGATCAGATATATCGTCATCTTCTTCATTTGCACGAAACCTAGGCATTTATTATACCTTAGCAAAGCTCTTGGCACTGACAATTAACTTAGTAGCAACAATCATGGCTTCAAATGCTTTCCCTTATGAACTCACTCTTCCAATTGAGTAATATTCCAGTACATCCCTGTTCATAACAAAGGATTCTGAAACCACATATTCTAATCCTGCGGCTGTTAGCAAGCCGATGGAAGCTTTGATCTCCTCACTTGCATTCATGAATCCATTTCTGAATAATTCACAACCTATATTGAAGGAGACCTTTCCTTTCTTGGGAGACAATTTTCCAAGAGTTGAGGTACAATAGAACTTTGTCGTTGTGCGCGCACTAACTCGTCAACGGCTTAGGGCAATTGTACTTTGTATTCTAGGTTTAAACATTTGACCAATATTTATATATATACGAGTGACAGGCACGGGGCTCCGCCCCTATCCAAGATGACATTTGTTGTGGTGGGCGACATTTGTCGTGGGGTGATATTTGTCGTTGGGGGCAACATTTATCGTGGGGGAGACATTTGTCATGGTGGCGACATTTGTCGTGGGGGAGGCACTTGTCGTGGGGGAAACACGTGTCGTAGAGGGAGACACTTGTCTTGGGTTATGAAATTTGTCATGGGGGCGACATTTATCGTGGGGGGCTATATTTGTCGTGGGGGCGACATTTGTCATGGGAAAGACATTTATCTTGGGGAAGCCACTTATCTTGGGGGTGACACTTGTCGGTGGGATGCGAAATTTTT
This sequence comes from Dactylorhiza incarnata, assembly GCA_033032865.1. Lineage (NCBI taxonomy): Eukaryota > Viridiplantae > Streptophyta > Magnoliopsida > Asparagales > Orchidaceae > Dactylorhiza > Dactylorhiza incarnata. The sequence goes on from JAWHQI010000298.1 coordinate 2,098,106, forward strand.
CATGTGGGTGACATTTGTCGTAAGGGGGGGAGGGCGGGGGGTCATTTGTCGTGGGGGTCATATTTGTCGGGGGGGGGCACACTTGTCGTGAGGGGCATCATTTGTCGTGGGGGAAAACATTTGTCGTCGGGGTCAAAATTTGTCTTGGTTGTTGACATTGTCATGGGCGATAACAATTGTCTTGAGTGGCGACATTTGTCGTGAGGGGCAATGTTTCTCGAGGGCGGTGACATTCATCGTGGGCAGCAACATTCATCGTTGGCGGCAACATTCATCGTGGTCGGTGACATTCATCGTGGTCGGCAATGTTCGGTGTGGGCAGCGATGCTCGTCAGGGTTGGTGACATTCAGCCGGGGACATGATATGGAAATAATGGATAGTCTATTAGCTTACAATCTAATGTGATCGAGATACTACCTATCAATATAAATCATTCTAATGCATGTACTATTTTTTTAGACCCAATTCATAGAAGTTAGATGATCGCATGATCCATTGAAACCTACAACATCCAAAAAAACTACTCTTTCACTAAAAAAAATCAAAATATAAATAATTTCAACAAACACCCAACTATTTTAGCAATCAATCAAACAATACAACATTGAAAACCATACTATATCAAATCATACAACATTATAAATATTTTTCCATAAACAACTACAGTGAGGCCTTTCTCTTCACTGCCTTGTTCACCTAATATATTCAATGTAACCCCATTCACATTTGTAGAAGTTGATGTACTTTGTTATGTGAAGTCGGGAGTTCACGAATGGTCGTTCATAATCACTGCGTTCACAACCGTGTATGTCAGAGATTACAGCAGTATCATGCATTATATTATGATGTACAACATGCATATCAGTAAACTATACCAAATACCTCTAACTTTAAACTTTTGGAGCATAACATAACAAATTTGTACTCCTAAGTAATGGCAATGGAGAAAATTTGTACTCTTGTGCATACTCAAACTCAATAATAAAGTAGTAGACAAAATTTATATATGAAATATATTCCAGACAATATTTATTGGTTCTTTTGATATGTAGGCGTTACCTCTAGTTGTAAAAAACGTAGATGAAGAAATGGGCATTAATACCCAATTGAAACCCAGGTAATGGAGAAATAAGTAATTATTGAGCTAAGCATAAATAAATTATTTTTCATAGCTCTATGGCAAGATATGTAGACATTGTGCACACTTGGTCAAGAAAATGTAGCAGAATTGCAAGACTGCAAAAATGAGAATCTAAATCAATATAAATTGTCAAGGTGATCACCCAAAGATTTCTTTTTCTATGAATATGTTTTGTTAGAACTTTTCAACTCCAAAACTATTGTAATTAGCTTGTTTCATATTAGAGTGGGCATTCCAAACAATATGCGCATTCCAAACAATATGCACATTCCAAACTATATATGCATCCTTAGAGTGCTAATCCAAAATTAAAATAAGGGCTCAGGTTGGAATTGGAAATCTTACACTAATTCATCAAACAAAAATATGTAACGATACATTCAGATTTTAATAGAAGCACTCCTGATTATGTAAAAGGCCTTTATAGCAAAATGAATCCCTCAAACAACCATAATCATCTTCCTTCTGACACCAAAATTCCTGCACACTTTTTTATTTCAAAAAACACCACAAATCATAAAGTCACCAACAAATGTAATTAAAATAAAAATAACAATCCAATGAAGCTTAATCTCACTCTACATTATTTCTCCAACATACCACATAATTTAAAAAAACCACAAATCCTCACCTCTGTTTGCATGTTCACATATGGATGACAAATTTATTTGAGCCATGTAGTTGGTAATTAACCTCTTCCCATTATTTTGAAAGGCTAACACAATTCAGCCCAAAAAAAGAACATTTTTCTAATTAGCAATCTTTGCTGGTTCGCGCAACAATATCGGTCCCTTTGTCTCAAATGCCAAACAAAATGCACCACGTTGATGTCATAAATTGAAGAATCACGCATTGATAGAAATTAATTGTAATGAACAGACAATATTTTGAGCAAAATATGAGTTTGAAGAGCCACAAAGTGATAGAGCGGTGAAAAAGTCATAATGAAATTAGCACCATTAGAGATGAGAAATACATGTCATTGAGACCTGAAAATGGATGACCTAAGAGCGACAGAACAAATGGAGTTGGCCCTAAGGAAGATCAGAATGAGAAACAAAGAAAATTAATAAAACAATGTATAAAGTAAAAAAGTAATTATTTTACAACAACACATTCTTTCATTTTGTGAAATTTATAACATCGAGAATTGTTAAAGCTAATAAAAATTTATAACAGCGAGATTTTTTTTTTCTATTGATAATACTGCATTTGTTGAATTTTTTTTCCTAATGCTTGTATAGAAATGGAGAGCTTCCAAATGTATAGAAATGGAAACCCAATGTACGCGAGCATGTTGAAGCATGACTTAGGTACCATCAACGCCAATCAAATTAATTGCTTTATCCGATAGGAATCGATCACAGCTTCATCATTTAATTCATTAAAGGAAATGGAATTAAACAATAAAGTTCATGGTTCAATTAGAGATTCACACATGTCTTATCAATAAGATTACATTCATTAATAAAGTAACCTAATCAGTTTAATTATAAATTGTCTACAAATATGATTGCATGCGGACTTAACTTCAAGGCCAAAGCAAGCTAAAATACGACTTCACGGTTAATATGGGGTCTCAATTAGCCAATACAATCTCCTAATAAACTACTTTGTCCTCTCGTTGTTGGTAGGAAGATTAATTCTAAAAGAAATTAAACCCAAAATAATTCAATATATAGCACTATAGAATTAGTCATTTAAAACAACATGTACATGAAAGAAAAACCTAAAAGAAATATAGCAATAAGGAAGGCAAAGCCTAAAAATAAAGTAATAGCTAAAATGTAATTGACAGTTACCTGGTGTAAATTGAAATCCAAATTTATCCCTTCTCTTGAGTAATTATGATCATCCATCTGTGCATCAAGAACATGCATATCATTAATTGGTATTGATTATCCATTTGGGCATTGATTAATGCTCATATGTCAAAAGATATGAAAACCAACTTTTTTGATTGACAGAACATCTGTAATTCCAAGCACGGGGAAGACTTAGCGTGAGATTGAGTTAAATGGAGGACAAAAAATCCATTCTTGACAAACAAATCCGGTAACAAATGAAATAATTAGGGTAATAAACTGAGGTGTAAGGAAACCGCAAAAAATCCACAGAACAGAGCGACTAAACCCTAGATCTGAGATTAAAAAATCCCCCATGACGCAGCAGCTCTCCCATCAAATAAATGTGCATGGATTCGGCAGGCGACATTGGATACGGAGAGCTCACACGCAATTTTCTGCCCATTATTTCGTTTTCCTGGTTTTGCTGCCATATGTGTGAGTTGGATGAAGAAATGAGAACCCAAAGGAAGAAGAAATTACTCGCTTTGGTCCTCTGCGTTGCCATCTGGAGCGAGGAATGAGGTCAGTGCATCGCCATGTGGAGCTTCCGTTGCTGGGAGGGAGCATAGGAGGCGCCGCTCCGGGAGGAGAGGGTTGATGGAGGGTAGAGGGGATGTGCATCGGTGGCTGCTGTGGAGCTGCCGTCGCTGGGGAGGGAGCAGAGGAAGCGCCACTCGGGGAAGAGTGCATTGATAGAGTTGGGGAGCGCAGAGGAGCCGCTCTTTGCGAGAGATCGGGGAGAGAGGGGTTTTCGATAGTTTCGGTTTGCTGCGGCTTTTTAATGGCGTGAGGAGGATTGTTTTATTGGAACCACAGATCATTTCATGAAGTGTCCTTATTGTTCCAGTGGCATTTAAATTCATGGCTTTTAAAGGCCATTTCATATTTCTTTTTAGAATAGTATATATATATGGGGATTGCTACTATGCGGGCGTACAGGCAAGGAGGCTCCAAATCAAAAAGTGATCAACATGAAAGTTGTAGGTCTTGTCGAGATGAACAACTTCTATGCGGATCACTTTTTGATTGGGAGTCGTTTTGACCCTCGATTTGGGGTTCGAAAAGTGGGGTGGCGAGAGTGCTACATTAGAGCTATGAATTTTCGATTTTCAGGCTCGGATTTGGGGGTAAAGATGGCTCCAAATCAAAAAGTTATCAAAATGAATGTTGTAGATCTCGCGGAAATCTACAACTTTCAAGTTGATTACTTTTCTATTTTGAGCCATCTTGACCCCTAAAATTGGGTGCCCGTACGGCCGCATATAAGCACGCTCACATATGAGGTCTCCCCATATATATATTCTATCTTGGAAAGTCAAGAGGTGCGTACCTGGGTGATCAACCCTAGGAGAATTAATTAAGATTCAATGGTTGTGATGATGAGATCCAATATTCTCTATTGACTATTTGTCAAAAGTGTGTCGTCTTGATATCACGACGATATAGGCTTCATATCATCTTGACGTCATAATGACATAAGAAGGATCTCTGGGTTGTTTCCTGCAATTTTCTAAAGTGCTTGCAAGCATATTGTTAACAACCACAAACATAGTTCTTAATAGAATTCATCATCTAAGTGTGAAGAAAAAATGTTAGGATTATGTGAACATTAATGCACTTATTCTACATTTAGCAAGCCTAGTTCAAATTTAAAGAAGTTGAAATTTTTCTTCATCAAGGGGCTTTGTAAGGATATCTGCCCCTTGTCTGTCAGTGGGGACATACTTAAGACAGATATCTTCCTTTTCAACATGCTCCATGATGAAGTGGTACCTGATTTCAATATGCTTAGTCCTGCTATGTGATGCAGGATTCTTAGCAATTTAAATAGCACTTGATGAGTCACAAAATAGTGTTGTCTTTGACATCTTCACATTATGGTCTTTTAATTGATGTTGAATTGATAACTCTATTTTTATCTTAGTTTTTAGTTAGTTTTTAATTTAATAATCAATCAATATTTGTCTTTATTATTAAAATATTCTCCTTAATTTACTTATTTTTCCTTTTCAGGTAAATCTGGGCTGCTGATAGCATTTTTGGTCTCACTGTTTTAACAAGAAGAAAATTTGGTGATGTTTTGGAAAATTGTCAAGTATACGCCCCCTAGTCACGGGCGTAACCTAGGGGCGTGACCTTAGCCACGGGCCGTGGCCACTGAGAATGCCAGAACCAAGTCCACGTCAGTTTAATAATACACGCCCCCTAGTCACGGGCATGACATAGGGGCGTGCCTTTTGTCACGGGTCGTGACTCACCTGCCATGCTGGAATCATGCCACGTCAGATTATTATTACACGCCCCACTGTCACGGACGTGACCTTGGGGCGTGACCTACTCAAAACCGCCAAATTAATTCCAGCTCAAGTCGTTTCCCTCCGTTTGCAGATCAAGCCAAGACACGCCCTAGGTCACGAGCGTGACCTAGGGCCATGACCAACAGATTTATGAAGTTTGGCAGTTTTTCTCCCAAACGTTCCCGGGTATTCAAGACAGCGTTTCTGTACCTTACACGCCCTAGGTCACGGGCATGACCTAGGGGCGTGTCTCCCCAACATTTTCAACTATAAATTGCTACCTTGTCCAGATGCCAAAAAAGGAGGATTTTGGAGTCCAATTTATGTAATTCTGCATTGTTTTATTGTAATTCTCATTTCTAGTCGTTGCTTTTGAATTTTGTTTCAAGTCATAGTTCTCATTCAAGTATTTTCAATTCTAATTGCTTCGAATTCATATGTCGCAAATATGCTTTTCGATCTAAGATCCGTACGCTAGTGATCGAGAGATCCATGCGAACGAGGAGATCACTCAAAGATAAAAAGAGTTTCATGCACTCCTCGAGAGAGGGTGATATAATTCTTCCGGACTGGAATCAAATCCAGTAGAGGGATTCACTGCCTAAAGAAAGCATAGGGGTTTCGACTGGCCGAGAGGTCTTAATCGATCAACCTAAGGTTAGTTGATAGTTCTCTCGAGAGAGGTTCTATCATACTTTGGGAACCTCCACGGTCGAAGTATATAATTTAGAAGTTTGCAATTTAACCATTTAAGAAGTTTATTTTAGTCCAAAGGGATTCTAGATCAAGTGCTAGCTTTCTAATCATCAATTTTCTCTTTAGTCCAAGTCGTCTTTTTACTTCACTTTTCTACCCAAAAATTTCCGTTAGATAAAATAACAGCTCTACTTTGTGAGTAAAAGTACTCGACAGCCCCGAGTTTAAAACGACACTTGATCCTATACTTAAAACTATTGGTATACTTGCTTTATCGGTTTATTGTTAGAATTGCGCTTCAGCAAAACAATAAAGAAATTTATCCATCAAGTTTTTGGCGCCGTTGCCGGGGATTATTTTATGTCTATATTTTGAAAGCAAAGTTCTGCTAATTTTATCATTTTTTTATTTCTATTTTATTGCGTAAAATTTTACTTTAAATTTTTATAATTAAAATTTCTTGCGAAAGGGCCATGCTGGGTTCTCATCCCACAAGACCGCCTAGTACCTTGCGAGCCCGTCATTGGGTAGTCCTCGGGAAATCCGGGAAATTTTATTTTATAAATTTTTAATTATAAAATTTTTATGCTTTCGTTTTTCCTTTTTGGTGTATGACCCGAAGAAATCCGTTAGATCTTCTTGAATTGGATCCGGAAATCGAGCAAACCATTCCGCGACACTTAAGATTCCAACGACCAAATTCTCAAGATCCGATTGAGGAATCCGTAGGCGGCACTTCCTTTCTGAATACTTCTTCTTCTTCTTCTTCTTGTTCTTCTACCTCCTCTTCTACTTCTTCTAATATGGTTGATCCAAATCTGGATGAGGCCGCGCAATGGACAATGTCCTATTATGCCCGGCCAAATCTGGAGGATACAACTTCTAGTATTGTTCGACCTGCTATAGCGAACAATAATTTTGAATTAAAGCCGAGCATCATTCAAATGGTACAACAATATGTACAATTTGATGGGCTTCAAGATGAGGATCCCAACGCGCATACTTTTAGTTTTCTAGAAATATGCGATACTATCAAAATTAACGGGGTATCCGATGATGCAATAAGGCTTCAGCTTTTTCCTTTCTCCTTGCGCAATAAAGCTAAGCAGTGGCTCAGTTCTCTTCCAAGAGGATCTATCACCACATGGGCTCAAATGACGGAACAATTTCTCACGAAATATTTTCTGCCCGCTAAATCAGCCCAATTGTGTAAGGATATCATTTCTTTCTCCCAAGTTGAATTGGAAATGCTTTATGATACTTGGGAGCAGTTAAAGGAATATTTGCGCCGATGCCCCCATCATGCAATCCCCGATTGGTTGCAAATTCAAACATTCTATAACGGCCTAAATTCCCAAATGCGTCAAATGATTGACGGCGCCGCCGGTGGTACCTTGAATAACAAAACACCGACAGGCGCGCAAGAGCTTTTAGAGAGTATGGCCATGAATATGTATCAATGGAGTACACCTCGGTCGCGCCCAAATAAACCGGCCGGGATATATGAAGTTGATGCGATTTCAAATTTATTTGTCCAGGTTGAGCTTTTAAATAGAAAAATAGAAGAGATGACTGCTTCCTGTTCTACACCTACCTTGGGATCCCCCTCCACCATTGTCGAACATGTGGATTACATGGGTAATCCGAATCGGCCAACCTTTAATTTGGGAAACACTCATTATGGTAACACATATCACCCGGGTTTTAGGAATCACCCCAATTTCTCTTGGAGTAATCCAGGGAATGCGACACAACCACCCAACACAATTCCAGCTGGTTTTCCTCCACCACTAGCTCCAAAAGCTCCCTCTATTGAGTAAGTGCTCACCAAATATGCAGCATCTAACGACGCAAATATCCGGAATCTTACCGGATCTGTTCGCAATTTGGAGAATCAAATTGGGCAAATTGCAAAGATGCTCTCTGATCGACAATAGGGAGCACTACCGGGCAATACCGAGCCCAACCCAAAGGAGCAAGCAAAGGCTATCACGTTACGGAACGGGAAGGAGGTAACTACCCCTACAAAATTGGTTGAACCAGAGGTAACAATTTCTCCATCTCCCCCTCTTCCTCAAATTATAACGCAAAATAAAATTAAGGAATTTCAACCACCACTTCCCTATCCGTCTAAATTAAAAAAAGATCGGATGGATGAGCATTACGGAAATTTTTTAGACATGCTTAAACAAATTCATATTAATCTGTCGTTTTGCGAAGCCATCGCACAAATGTCGAAGTATGTTAAATACCTCAAGGATCTTTTATCCAATAAAATGAAACTTGAGGATATTTCTACCATTCAATTTAACGAGGAAAGCTCGACAATATTACTTAAGAAATTGCCTAAGAAATTAACCGATCTGTGTATTTTCTCAATTCCATGTTTATTTGGCGATTTCTTAGTAAAACATGTGTTGGCCGATCTAGGTGCCTCTATAAATTTGATGCCTCATTATCTTTTCCAAAAATTGGGTTTATGAGAGCCTAATCCTACGAGAATGAGCATCCAATTGGTGGATCAATCCATAAAATACCCAATGGCTATTATCGAGGATGTGCTTGTCAAGGTTGATAAATTTATCTTTCCGGTAGATTTTGTCATCCTTGACATCGAAGAGGACACCGAGGTACCACTTATTCTCGGTCGCCCTTTCCTTGCCACTTCGCGCACCATAATTGATGTTAGTAACAGTAAACTTCTCCTTAGAGTCGGAGATGAAGAAGTTACCTTTACTATCAATTATTCTATGAAAAATACGCTCTCAAATGACGAATCTTGTTTTTTCTTGGAGGCTTCACCTGATGAATACTCCGTTTTATTTTCTGAATATATTTCACCGTCATCTTTTTATGATGAAGGCTTTGAAAATCTCGATCTTATTTCTCATGAAATTATTGACGGCACGATCACTCATGCACCTATTTTTGAAATTTTAGAATTAAGTAGTGATCGATTAAAAACTTCTTATGAAGAACCTCCCATACTAGAATTGAAACAATTGCCTGATCATTTAGAATATTTATTTCTAGCGGAGGATTCTAAGCTTCCCGTAATTATGTCAGCATATCTATCCAATGAAGAAAAATTTAAATTATTAAATGTTTTAAAACTTCATCGCCGCGCAATTGCGTGGAAAATTTCTGATTTAAAAGGGATTAATCCCTCCTTTTGTACGCATAAAATTTTATTAGAAGAAAATACACGTAAATCTATTCAACCTCAACGCCGCCTAAATCATAATATGAAGGAGGTGGTTAAGGCGGAGGTAATAAAATTATTAGACGCGGGCATCATCTATCCGATTTCGGATAGCTCTTTGGTCAGTCCGGTCCAAGTGGTGCCAAAGAAAGGAGGATTAATGGTAGTGCCAAACGATAAAAATGAATTAATCCCTACTAGAACCGTTACCGGATGGCGGGTTTGTATTGATTATTGTAAATTAAATGATGCGATCCGTAAGGATCATTTTCCTTTGCCGTTCATCGACCAAATACTTGAATGACTATCCGGACACTCATTTTATTGCTTTCTTGACGATCTGTCGGGGTATTTCCAAATCCCAATTGCGCCCGAAGACCAAGAGAAAACAACCTTCACTTGTCCGTTTGACACCTTCGCCTATCGAAGGATGTCATTTAGACTATGTAATGCGCCGGCTACATTCCAAAGAGGTATGCTAGCAATTTTTGACGAACTAGTGGAGGATATTATGGAGGTTTTTATGGATGATTTCTCCGTTTTCGTAGATTCATTTGATTTATGTTTGACTAACCTTTCTCGCCTTCTCCAAAGACGTGAGGACACAAATTCAGTGTTAAATTGGGAGAAGTGCCATTTTATGCTACGGGAAGGTTTGGTTTTAGGCCATAAAATATCTAGTGAGGGTATAGAGGTGGATAAAGCCAAAATTGAAACAATAGAAAAATTGCCTCCCCCTTCAAATGTTAAGGCCGTACGTAGTTTTCTTGCGCATGCCGGTTTCTATCGCCGGTTTATAAAATATTTTTCTAAAATAACTAAGCCCCTCACTCACTTATTAGAAAAAGATGCGCCATTTATCTTTGATGAAAATTGTTTGCATTCTTTTTCTATTATTAAAGAAAAATTAATTAACGCACCCATTATGATAGCTCCCAATTGGGGTCTTCCTTTTGAGATCATGTGCGACGCTAGTAGTTTTGTCGTTGGTGCAGTCTTAGGACAACGCATAAATAAAAAATTTTATCCTATATAATATGCGAGCAAGACACTTATCGACGCACAAGAAAATTACACAACCACCGAGAAAGAGATCTTAGCTGTAATTTTTGCTTTTGATAAATTTCATTCCTATCTTACTTTATCTAAATTAATTGTTTTTACCAATCACTAGGCTTTACGTTATTTGCTAACAAAAACTGATGCCAAGCCAAGATTTATTAGGTGGATCTTACTCTTACAAGAATTTGATTTGGAGATCCGGGACAAAAGGGGAGCGGAAAATTTGGCGGCGGATCATCTTTCTCGGTTGGAGAATCCCAATTCGGAGGAGCTCATAGAGGAGGAAATTAATGATACTTTTCCCGAGGTACAACTCCTCGTTATTCATTAGCTAATAGATCTCCCCACCCCTTAGTTCGCCGATTTCGCAAACTACCTTGTTGCGAGATTTCTCCCAAAAGATTTTTCTTATCAAGAAAAGAAGAAATTCTTTTCCAATTTGAAAAATTATTTTTGGGAGGATCCATTCCTTTTTTGAGTTTGTGCGGACCAAGTGGTGCGGAGATGTGTATCTCACGAGGAAGGCACTCAAATTCTGAAGCATTGCCACGAGGGACCCGCCGATGGACATTATAAAGCAAATCGGACGCACGGAAGGTACTTGAAGCGGGCTTCTATTGGCTGAGCATCTTCAAAGACGCTCATGCACATGTAAGTCGTTGTGAACAATGCCAACGATCAGGTAATATCTCTCGCCTTAATGAAATGCCTTTAAAATGTATTTTAGAAATTGAGGTTTTTGATTTATGGGGGATCGATTTTGTCGGCCCGCTACCAGTTTCTTTTGGAAATCGATATATTTTGGTAGCGGCCGATTACGTGTCTAGGTGGTCGGAGGCGCAATCCCTTCCCACCAATGATGCCCGAGTCGTGACCAAATTTCTCAAGAAACTCTTTTCACAATTTGGAGCACCACGGACAATAATTAGTGATAGGGGAACTCATTTTTGTAACGCCCAATTCACTAAAGTTTTATCTAAATATGGCGTTACACATAGGATTGCCACCCCCTATCACCCTCAAACAAGTGGCCAAGTAGAAGTGGTTAACCGTGAATTAAAACAAATTTTAGAAAAAACGGTTTCCACCAATAGGAAGGATTGGTCGCTTAAACTCGATGATGCTTTATGGGCCTATCGGACCGCGTACAAGACCGCCATCGGTTGTATATCGTATCAATTGGTCTATGGGAAAGCATGTCATTTACCGGTCGAGCTTGAGCATCGCGCCTTTTGGGAGCTTAAATTTCTTAATCTAGAAAACCATATTTCTTCCGAGCTCCGCAAGTTCCAACTTAACGAGCTCAATGAGTGGCGCTCCTTTGCCTACGAAAATAATAAATTATACAAGGAGCGCACTAAATTTTATCATGATAAGAAACTTAGGAATCCTAAAACTTTTCGACAGGGAGACCATGTTCTCCTCTATAACTCGCGCTTACGTCTTTTTCTGGGAAAACTTAAGTCCTGTCATGGTCTGGCCCATTTATCGTCAAAGAGGTTTGGCCCTACGAGACCGTTTCAATAATGCATCCTGAAAAAGGTGAATTTAAAGTGAATGGACACCGGTTGAAATTATTTTTCACCTGCGATAATTTTCATGAGCACCGGGAGGAAATTCTCCTTCCGAACACCTAAATTAGCGTGCCACCATGGTCGAGCTCAACGACTGTAACCAAAGTGCTCTTGGGAGGCAACCCATGTTTTTATTCTATTTTATTTTTCTTTCATTTAAAAAATTTTCTAAGTATTTTTATTTTTGTTTTTAAAAAAAAAACTGAAAAAAACAAAAAAAAAAGTTTATTATTTTTATTCTATTTTGAGGTTTTTGCAGGTTTGGAGGAGATTTGCGAAATAACGAACGCTCACACGTACATGAAACTTCGCTCTGCAAGTCAGTATTTTATGTTTTTGTTATCATGTTTTTATGTTTTGTTTTATAAAAAAATAAAAAAATAGAAAACATTAAAAAAAATGAAAAAATAAATCGCTTACACACCCCTGATGCACGGGCGTGACCTACTGGTCACTGGCGTGTAGAGGTGGAGTGGCCTGTCCGGATGTTGGTTTCGGATGATGGGCCCTTTTTGTGAATAAGGCGTGTCTGTCTCCCGCCCTAGTCACGGTTGTGACAACTCCACTATCACGGGCGTGACCAGGACGGAACTCTTCCGTCTCTGTTCGGCTATGTTCTTCTGAGTCACGCACGTGACCTGCTGTTACACTCCCCAAAAACACGGGCGTGACTGTTGGTGGGTCCCATTTCGCAGGATAAGAACATCGGATTCCCTGCAGCTACACGCCCTAGAGTCACGGGCGTGACCCTGGGGCGTGTTTTTTTTTTCATATCCCGACAGGCCCCCTCACGAGTTTGCATTTTTTTTGTCATTATTATTACACGCCCCCTAGTCACGGGCGTGACTGGGGGCGTGACTCCTTATTTTTTCCCTATTTAAAGGTTTCTTCTTCTCATTTCCACCCCACCTCTTCTTTTTGCTCTTCTCCTTTTTCTTGCTCCCCTTGAGCTAAATTTCTCACAATGCCTCGCCATCATGCCCGCTCCACCGCTTCTTCCTCTGAGCACCCCACGGACCCCGAAGCAGCGAAAGCTATGCTTATTTTTGACAACCCCACCGAACAAGAACGGAGCAACCGGTTGGGCGCCAAACCCTTTGGCGTCTTCCGTATCTTGGACTGGGGCATCCTTGCAGCTTTCGGAGCAGTTGAGTTGGTGAGGAATTTTCTATCCACCCCCGGAGGGAATGCCCTTTTCTCCATCTCCGAGGCAGCTTACTTTGAACTCGCAGTTGAGTTCTTGGCCTCTTTTGAGTTTCGGTGGGTCTGGAATGATGACGTCATCGCCATTCGAATGGGCGGTCTTTCGCATCAACTTTCCATCCGCCAACTCAATGTTCTTATGGGATTTTGTGATGAGGCATTTTCTCTTTCTTCCGCCTACGCCGATCTTTGTGTTGATTTCCCCACCGATTTTAATCTTCTACACTTCTGGTTGGAAATCAGCAATGATATTTCTCCTTACACCCCCAAAAGATCTAAAGGTAGCCACCTCATCTCTCCTGCCTTTCTTATTCTCCACAACCTCCTTACCTTCACTCTCACCGGCAGTAACGACAGCCATGGTGTGGTTACCAGGCGGTACTTACTATGTCTATATAGTATGCACCATCGGGTACCTCTTAACCTTGGCCAGTTGCTCGCTATCTTCTTTTGACATCAGGCCGAAAATGCGAGGTTGGGAGCTATCCACGGTGGGCACTTCATCAGCCATCTCGCAAAGAAGCTGGGGCTCTGGGATACTCTTCCGCGGATGCGCTCCGTTCAGACTCCGATTTCTATTCAATTTTAGAATCTCCAAGCCCTAGGCTTAGCTCGACGACGCGATGGTGAGTACGAGGCTGTGCCACCGACGGTTGGCGGTGGAGATTTTGATCTCGATACTAATCTCCATGGTGCTACTCATTCTCCGCCCCCACCTCCGCCGTAGTCTTCCCCAAGGGCTGGTCCTTCGACTTATTGGGATCGTCAGGTCGGGTCTCTCCGTACTCAGCTTGAGCAGATGGAGACCCATTTTGATGTTCGGTTTGCATATTTTGATAGTCGATTTACCTCACTTAAGCAGCGTCAGGACTCTTCGATGGATCACATTTTGAGGGAGTTTGGGGTTTTGCGGACTCACTATCCACCGAGCAGGGATGGCAGTGATGAGGATTAGGCCTCCTTTGTTTTATCTTTTGTATCTGTATCCATGTTTATATTTTTTCCTTCTTTCATGTCTCTTTATCTTTTTATCAAAAAAGTATAAAAATTGTGTGTTTTGCTTCATCAGGACTACTTGGTGCGGATTTGGCCTCCACTCAGGGAAGTTTCTTCTCTCTTTCTCACTTGTTTTTTTTTTCTAGATTTCCAATATTGGGGACACTGTTTTCTTTTAAGTATGGGGGGAGGGTATTTCACACCAAGTCTACTACTGAGCAACACCCAAAAAAATAATTTTAAAGAAAATATTATTAAAAAAAAGAAGAAAATATTTAAAAAAAATCAAAAAAAAGTTTTTATCTTATTTTATTTTGTGAATCAATATCTCTATATTTACTCATATGCAAAATCCTTAGTAGATTTGCTTTTGCATAGTGTTGTAGGGAATTCTTATACTTTAGTCGATTTTGAATTTTGGAGTAAAATTGTTGACTCATGTAGTGTTCCTAGTTAAGCGCATGCGTTTGTAGGATCTCATGTCGAATTAACTATTCAGCATACAATTAGATTTATGCTTTTCTAACTGCGTCAAAATAATTTTTGTTTTACTTTTACCATGAAACTGGTAGAATCCAAAAATAATTTAAGTGAGTATGTAGAAGCTTACTAGAGAATTATTACGCAATTTGAACGGAAGGGTATTCTTTTTCGATGTCTAGAACTTGCCCTCTAGCGATTCTCAAAACATTTGCATAAGTTAAATTCTTTCGTATGAATATGATATAGGCATTTCATTGGCCCGTTTGAGCTTTTGCACCCACACCTAACATTTTATCTTTGTTAAGCCCCTTTGAGCCTTTTACATTACTTTTTGTTTCAGCTCCACCAAGCTCTTCACCAAGGCCCAAAAAGCAACCTATCACACACCTAAGTATGTGCTCGAAAGTAGTAATTTGAAAAGATTTTGTGAGAGTTTGTTGTCTTTTATTATTTTGGTGGACTCTCTTGTATTTTATGAAAAAAATATGAAGATTAAAAAATCATATGAAAAAAAAATAAAAAATGAAAAAAAAAAAAGATTAGGAATTGGCTATGCTCTTACAATGCCATGGCTGCTTAGATTATTTTGTGCGAGCTCACTTTTGGTTTGGGTGTGAATAGACATCATGTTTATCTTTGTTTTTCCTCACCCAATAAAATCTAAGCCCACTTTTCAACCTAATTAAGTCATATTGATTCATGCTTATGAGTTAAACTAGTGTCGTGGTGAGAGTGTGGAAGGGCAAGCCTATGGCCATCGTCATTGATGGATTTATTTGGAGGCTATCCCGAAATTTGATTTTGTGTAATATTGGTCTTAGTAAGCACGCTACCCACTCCCTAAATAACATTATAGGATTTATCGGAATTTTCAATTTACAAGTAAAAACAATATGTTGTAACGCATTATTGAAAATTATAAGCTAATCTATATGCTGAATAATTTTTTCTACTAGGATTTCTACATGTTTAGGCGTAAGACTTCGCATTTTTACTCCTTAGGTTCAAATTTCAATTCTAGTATTTAAATTTTTCTACTCCTATGAAAAGTTGTTTGCTCGGGACTAGCAAACGGGTAAGTATGGGGGTATTTGATAACTCTATTTTTATCTTAGTTTTTAGTTAGTTTTTAATTTAATAATCAATCAATATTTGTCTTTATTATTAAAATATTCTCCTTAAATTACTTATTTTTCCTTTTTAGGTAAATCTGGGCTACTGATAGCATTTTTGGGCTCACTGTTTTAACCAGAAGAAAATTTGGTGCTGTTTTGGAAAATTGTCAAGTACACGCCCCCTAGTCACGGGCGTGACCTAGTGGTGTGACCTCAGCCACGGGCCGTGGCCACTGAGAATGCCAAAACCAAGTCCACGTCAGTTTAATAATGCACGCCCCCTAGTCACGGGCGTGACACAGGGGCGTGCCTTTTGTCACGGGCCATGACTCACCTGCCGTGCTGGAATCATGCCACGCCGGATTATTATTACACGTCCCACTGTCATGGGCGTGACTTTGGGGCGTGACCTACTCTAAACCGCCAAATTAACTCCAGCTTAAGCCGTTTCCTGCCGTTTGCAGATCAAGCAAAGACACGCCCTAGGTCACGGGCGTGACCTAGGGGCGTGACCAATAGATTAATGAAGTTTGGCGGGTTTTCTCCCGAATGTTCCCAGGTATTCAAGACAGCATTTCCGTACCTTACACGCCCTAGGTCACGGGCGTGGCCCAGGGGCGTGTCTCCCCAACATTTTCAACTATAAATTGCTGCCTTGTCCAGATGCCAAAAAAGGATGATTTTGGAGTCCAATTTCTGTAATTCTACACTGTTTTATTGTAATTCTCATTTCTAGTCGTTGCTTTTGAATTTTGTTTCAAGTCATAGTTCTCGTTCAAGTATTTTCAATTCAAGTGCTTTTCTTTTAGAAATCATGTCTCTCTTATTTGCCATATGTATTTTCCCCATCATGATGAGTAGCTAAATTCCAATTAGCACTTGATCATGATGAACTTTGGAATAAAATAAACTTTGATTTGTTCTTATAAAAATTAGCAAGCTCTCTATATTATTTCGCTTCGATGTATCTTTTATTCTAATTGCTTCGAATTCGTATGTGGCAAATATGCTTTTCGATCTAAGATCCGTATGCTAGTGATCGAGAGATCCATGCGAACGAGGAGATCACTCAAAGATAAAAAGAGTTTCATGCACTCCTCGAGAGAGGGTGATATAATTCTTCCGGGCTGGAATCAAATCCAGTAGAGGGGTTCACCTCCTAAAGCAAGCTTAGGGGGTTCGACTGGCCGAGAGGTCTTAATCGATTAATCTAAGGTTAGTTGATAGTTCTCTCGAGAGAGGTTCTATCATACTTTGGGAACCTCCATGGTCGAAGTATATAATTTAGAAGTTTGCAATTTAACCATTTAAGAAGTTTATTTTAGTCCAAAGGGATTCTAGTTCAAGTGCTAGCTTTCTAATCATCAATTTTCTCTTTAGTCCAAGTCGTCTTTTTACTTCACTTTTCAACCCAAAAATTTCTGTTAGATAAAGTAACAGCTCTACTTTGTGAGTACAAGTACTCGACAGCCCCGAGTCTAAAATGACACTTGATCCTATACTTTAAAACGATAGGTATACTTGCCTTAGCGGTTTATTGTTAGAATTGCGCTTCAGCAAAATAATAAAGAAATTTATCCATCATGAATCCATAGTAATTGAGCACAACAGCTTCCTGTTGATATTTATTCTAATTATGTTGTTGAAATAGCCACACTAGTTTGCTTCTTACTCCATAAGATTAATCTCATATGCAACCAGTTTATGTAACCCCTATATCTGAACCTCCAAAGATGGCTTTGGGTCCATCATTCACTGAGGTGTAATCCTTCAGATGGCTTCTTGTCCCAGTCATATGCCTAGAACTCCCACTGTCCAAGTACCAAATTGGCATTTGATTGGCCTTTGGACATACCTGCAAAAATAAACCATTTTACCTTAGGAGCCCAAAAATCATTGGGTCCTAGGTTCTTGTTAGTTTTCCCAACAAATTGCCTCACCACAATATTGCTGGCAAGCTTCACATTCCATGCCCTATGTACTGTTGGGTTAAAGTAACACTCTGTGGCAAAGTGGCCTATTTTGCCACTACACAGGCATTCAAACCTATTATACCTCCTCTTTTGTGTCATATTTTGAGTATGATACTGATGCTGATGAATAGAGGAGCATGCTGCTGTATTTTTAGCATTTATTTGATGAATCTGGTGACTGTGTGCAGGATAAAAAATTGGTTGCATAGTCACCTGATTTTTCTTTCTTCGAGAGTGCCTTTGTGCGACAGTTTTTCCCTTACTTTTGGATGTTGTTGATATAGATCCAAATACGAATGATCCTTGATGTTTCATCTGGATCTCTTCATGAGAAGCCTTAAATGCACTCAGTACTATGTATGCTCTATTCCTTGAGGTTTGTGGCTTTCTTCCACTTGTAGAGCATTCATTGGACAGAAACCTATGACATATCATTATCATATGTATTTGAAGGCAAAATAACCTTTCTGAATATTGCCTGATCATTGAATTTCTTGCCACTGTCCTCCTCACCAGTGTATCATACACCATATCAATATGGTGCAGAAAACCTGTCTACTATTGGCAACTGATGAGTAATTTATTTACTCATTTTATAGTTTAGGTCTATTATGTTTTTTTATATAAAATTATGTTATTTTATGGAAGTTTATCATTTAAATCCTTCCATTGTTACTTCATAAAGCTAACTTAAGTTTATTTGGTGTCTTCAGGTTTTCTGGGCTGTTTCAGGCAAGAAGTCAAAATTACACGCCCCAGGTCACGGGCGTGACCATGGGCGTGTAGCCTGCGAAGTATTCCAGACCTGTTTCTGCCACTCCGGGGATGTTCCGTGAAAAGTTCGCAAAGTACACGCCCTCGGTCACGGGCGTGGCCAAGGGCGTGACCCAAAGTCACGGCCACGACCCGCCACAGCATCTGAAGCTCGCCGCCACGTCAACTAAAATTACACGCCCTCGGTCACGGGCGTGACCGAGGGCGTGACAGAATGTCACGGGCGTGACTCGTCCAGCGCGCCTTCCCGCCAAAGCTTCCCGCCAGCAGCACTTAATTGAGATTACACGCCCTAGGTCACGGGCGTGACCTAGGGCGTGACACGTCCGTAACGCCTGCATTGAAGCCAGACGGCGCCTTCTCCGCCCGCAGCTAATCACGCCCCTTACACGCCCTTGGTCACGGGCGTGACCAAGGGCGTGTAACACCAAAAATTCAGCTATTTAAAGGGAGATTTTCCAGATGTTTGGGGACGAAAGTTTTGGAGTTCTAGCCTATTTTCTTGCACTAATTTTAATCTCGTATGTCTTTTTCTTCTTGCACTTTCATCTCAAAAGCTTGTAACTCTAAATTTTCTAGTTGTAATTTCTTTTGCTAAGTAATAAAATAGTTCTTTCCCTCTTACTTGTCTTCTTATTTTCATTATGCACTTCTTCTATTTCATTATTTCCTCAATCTCTATGAGTAGCTAAATTCTATTAGTACTCGGCCGAGATGATCCAAGGGAAATATAATTCTTGATCTAATTTTAGCTTCTCTTTCTTCCGTAGAATAATCTTGATTTATTCTTGAACTATTTTTGTATTGAGATTATATTATCGATATATAATTCTCATCTTTGTCTTCGCAATCTTATAACCGAGAGGTTTCGATTCGAATCGATCACTTCAAGAATAAAGAGAGTTGAATGCACTCCTCAAGCAAGGATGACATAATTCTCCCGGATTGGAGTCAAACCACGATAAGGCGAGTTTTAGACCTTGATTCTAGAACGAAAGTTCGTTGATCAACTAAACTCAGTTGAGCGTATCCTCGAGAGAGGTGCGTTCATAAATCGGGAACCTCCACGGTCAAGTATTTTCATGAGAGAATTAGAAGTTGTTCTTTCTATATTTTTATTTTTCCCGAGGTGATTCAAGGTTGAGTACTAACCTTTAACTCATTAATTTAATATAAGCTATTTCTCTTTCTCGCAACCAACCAAACCGCAAGTTTTATTCGATAAAATAATAGAGACTTTCCGAAGTAAGAGTATTCAACCGCCCCGAGTCTAATACGACCTTGTTTTAATAACCTATACTACATTCGATACGGTACACTTGCCGTTATCGTTTGCAAGCATAGTTTTGTCCATCAAGTTTTTGGCGCCGTTGCCGGGGAAGACGGTTGATATTTCGAAAACCGAAATATCTATTAATTTTATCTTTTTTCTTTTTCTTAATTTAAAGGTGCAATTATATTCCTGGAAAGGACGCTTTGGGTTTGAATTCCCATCATAGCCTCTAGTACCTTGCAAACCCTTCACCGGGTAGATCTTGGGAAGTCCAGGACTAATTTTAAATCACCTAATATAAAAAAAATATATATCTAAAAAAATATATAATAAAAAAAAAAAATTTAATTTATTTATCTAAAATCCTATTTTTTTTTCGTTTCTTCTCTTTTCTTTTCTTCTCTTTTGGTTTATGACCCGAGGAAACTCTTTAATTGATTTTGAATTTGGTTTTGATCCGGAAATCGAGCGCACCTTGCGGCGACGTCTCCGATTTAGTGATCTACCAATAATTCGCGAAGAGTCAGTCGGAGAAACTAACGAAGATATAATGGGTGACCCCGACCATAATGAGGCTCCGCTACGGACTATGTCCTATTATGCGAGGCCAAATTGGGAGGGAACACAATCAAGTATTATTCGCCCGGCAGTGGCAAATAATAATTTTGAAATCAAAACTAGTATCATTCAAATGGTACAGCAAACCGTCATCTTTGACGGGTTACCAGATGAAGATCCAAATTTACATTTATTGAATTTTTTGGAAATTTGCGACACGTTTAAAATTAATGGCGTCACCGATGACGCCATTCGTTTGCGTTTATTTCCATTTTCTTTGCGGACTAAGGCCAAGCAATGGTTGGGATCTCTTCCTAGAGGTTCCATCACTACATGGGCCGAAATGACGGAGAAATTTTTAACTAAATATTTTCCTCCGGCGAAGTCCGCTAAATTACGTACGGACATTCTCTCGTTTACGCAAATAGACTCGGAGTCTCTCTATGACACATGGGAGCGCTTCAAGGAATTATTGCGGAGATGTCCTCACCACGCCCTTCCTTTATGGCAACAAGTTCAAACATTCTACAATGGTTTGAATCTCCAAACAAGGCAGATGATTGATGCAGCAGCTGGGGGAACTCTAAATAACAAAACCCCAGATGCCGCTCAAGAGCTTTTTGAGGAGATGGCCATGAATGCTTATCAGTGGAATGCGCCACGGTCGCGTCCTAACAAACCGACCGGACTCTTTGAAGTCGAGGCCACACCGAATTTAGCACATCAAGTAGAATGGCTTACTAAGCAAATGGCGGAGATGTCTGCTTCCTCCGCCATTAACGGGGCTAACAATAATAATAATTATAATAATAATTATAATCAAGAACAAGTAGATTATATGGGGAACTCCTATCGTCCTCCTTATAACCCAAATAATAATATTCCTAATAGTTATAATCCGGGTTTAAGGAACCACCCAAATTTTTCATGGAGCAACCCCAATAATGCTCAACGCCCCCCACAAGTGAATCCTCCCGGATTCGCTCCACCACAACCACCAAAGTCCCCTTCACTTGAAGAGGTCTTCACCAAATACGTTGCCGCTACTGACTCCAATATCCGGAACCTTTCCGGATCTATCAAAAGTCTAGAAAATCAAATTGGACAGCTCGCCAAGATGTTCTCCGAACGCCAGCAAGGAGCTCTACCGGGCAATACTGAGCCCAACCCACGGGAGAGCGCCAACGCAATTACCCTCCGTAGCGGAAAGGAGGTAACTTCTTCAAAATTGGTCGAGCCAGAGGTAAACGTTTCAACTTCATCTCCGCAAGTTATTTCTTCTCCTACTCTACCTTCTTCTGCTTTAGCTCCGCGTATTCTTAAAAATCCTTCTATTCCTTATCCTTCGCAATTTAAAGATGAACGCAATGAGGAGCAATATAGAAAATTTACTGAAATTTTTAAACAAGTTCAAATAAACGTGCCATTTTTCGAAGCAATCGCCCAAATGCCCAAATACGCAAAGTATCTAAAAGATCTACTTTCCAATAAAAATAAACTTGAAAATTTTTCGCGTATATCTTTAAATGCTGAATGCTCCGCAATTTTATTAAATAAATTACCGCAAAAACTAAATGATCCGGGACGGTTTTCCATCCCGTGCTTGTTTGGTAATTTCTTAATAAAACACGCCTTGGCAGATTTGGGCGCTAGTATAAATTTGATGCCATTTTCATTATTTAAAAAGCTTGGTTTGGGCACCCCAAGCCCAACCAATATTAGCATTCAACTAGCGGACAGATCTATTAAATACCCGATAGGAGTGATTGAGGACGTGCTTGTCAAGGTTGACAAATTTATCTTCCCGGTAGATTTTGTCATCCTAGACATTGAGGAAGACGCCGAAGTCCCAATTATACTCGGACGTCCTTTTCTCGCCACCTCTCGGGCAATCATTGATGTTTGTAATGGCAAACTTCTCCTACGAGTTGGGGATGAAGAAATAACTTTTAGCATTAACAACTCTATGAGAAATTCATTTTCTAATGATGACTCTTGCTTCACGTTAGAATCAAATTTTGAAGAAGAAATAACGTCAATTTCTGAATTAATTTCACCCTTATTTGAAAATCCGGAAATTGAAAATTTATTTTGTCTAAAAGAAATAACTCGGCCGCTCAAATTTGAAGAAGTTAAGTTAAATATCTCTAAAATAAAAACATCTTACGAGGAGCCACCGAGTTTGGAATTGAAACAACTGCCGGAACATTTAAGATATGTTTTTTTAGAAAAAGATTCAAAATTGCCTGTTATTATATCTTCCGCGCTTAACGATTCGGAAACTTCCGAATTAATAAAAATATTAAATAATCACCGCCATGCAATTGCATGGCAAATTTCTGACATCAAGGGGATTAACCCCTCTTTTTGCACGCACAAAATTAATTTAGAAAATAATTCTCGCAGTACCATTCAGCCTCAACGACGGCTTAATCCAATATGAAGGACGTCGTCAAGGCCGAAATAATAAAATTATTAGATGCGGGAATTATTTACCCAATCTCGGATAGCACTTGGGTTAGCCCAGTGCAAGTCGTGCCCAAAAAGGGTGGAATAACGGTAATCACAAATGAAAATAATGAGTTGATCCCGACCCGTACTGTTACGGGTTGGCGAGTATGCATCGATTATAGAAAATTAAATGATGCTACCCGCAAAGATCACTTTCCGTTACCCTTTATTGACCAAATTTTAGAACGCTTATCCGGTCACTCACACTACTGTTTTCTCGATGGTCTTTCGGGATATTTTCAAATCCCAATTGCGCCCGAAGACCAAGAGAAAACCACATTCACCTGTCCGTTCGGCACCTTCGCATATCGAAGAATGCCGTTTGGTCTTTGCAACGCGCCGGCTACATTTCAACGATGTATGCTGGCAATTTTTAACGAACTTGTAGAAGACGTCATGGAAATTTTCATGGACGACTTTTCTGTTTTTGGCGATTCATTTAAAAATTGTTTAAATAATCTTGATCGTGTTCTTCAACGCTGCGAAGACACGAATTTAGCACTCAACTGGGAGAAGTGCCACTTTATGGTCCAAGAGGGATTAGTCCTTGGGCATAAAATTTCTAATAAGGGGATCGAGGTCGATAGGGCCAAGATCGAGGTCATAGAAAAACTTCCCCCTCCTACCAATATAAAATCTATTAGAAGTTTTCTAGGACATGCGGGTTTTTATAGACGGTTTATAAAAGATTTCTCAAAAATTTCGAAACCGCTAACTCATCTTTTGGAAAAAGAATCCGCGTTTAATTTTGATGACGAGTGTTTGAAAGCGTTTAACAAAATCAAAAATGAACTAATAAATTCCCCTATTTTAATCGCGCCAAACTGGTCTCTTCCGTTTGAAATCATGTGCGATGCGAGCGATTTTGCTGTAGGCGCAGTTTTAGGCCAACGGGTGAATAAACATT
This sequence comes from Dactylorhiza incarnata, assembly GCA_033032865.1. NCBI lineage: Eukaryota > Viridiplantae > Streptophyta > Magnoliopsida > Asparagales > Orchidaceae > Dactylorhiza > Dactylorhiza incarnata. The sequence continues at coordinate 2,121,719 of JAWHQI010000298.1, forward strand.
TTCACCCAATCTATTACGCAAGCAAAACGCTAACATCCGCACAAGCAAATTATACGACAACAGAGAAGGAATTTTTGGCAATAATTTTTGCGTTTGACAAATTTCGATCATACTTAACGCTTTCAAAAGTTATTATTTTTACAGATCACTCCGCTCTCCGGTATTTACTACAAAAAGGAGATGCAAAGCCTCGACTGCTAAGGTGGATCCTCCTACTACAAGAATTCGATTTGGAGATCCAAGACAAAAGGGGAGCGGAGAATGTTGCGGCCGACCACCTCTCACGGTTGGAGAATCCGGCGGCAGGAGCACTAGTGGAGGCCGAGATTGACGACAAATTCCCTGAAGAGCGCCTCCTCGCCATCGTAAAGGTAACAACTTCTTCCACCCCTTGGTACGCGGATTTGGCCAATTATTTGGTGGGTCGGGTCCTACCGAAAGATTTTTCAAGTCAGCAAAAGAAGAAATTCTTTTCAGATTTGAAAAATTATTTTTGGGAGGACCCCTTTTTATTTCGTGTCTGCGCGGACCAGGTGGTAAGAAGGTGTATTGCGAGCGAGGAAGGCATCAAAATTTTACAGCACTGCCACGAGGGACCAACCGGCGGTCACTACCAAGCGAACCGGACCGCAAGGAAGGTACTTGAGGCGGGCTTCTATTGGCCCTCCTTATTCAAAGACGCTCACAATTTTGTTAGAAATTGCGATCGGTGCCAACGGACAGGTAACATTAGTAACCGGGACGAAATGCCCCAAAATATTTTTCTAGAATGCGAAATTTTTGATTTGTGGGGAATTGATTTCGTAGGTCCTTTACCCGCTTCCTGTAATAATAAATATATTCTCGTTGCGGTCGATTACGTGTCTAGGTGGGCGGAAGCACAAGCTTTTCCCACCAACGACGCGAGAGTCGTCGTACAATTTTTAAAAAAATTATTTTCGCGATTTGGCACACCCCGAGCACTAATTAGTGATCGGGGCACACATTTCTGTAACAACCAACTTGCTAAAATCTTAGCAAGGTATGGAGTTACACACAAGCTATCTACCGCTTACCACCCACAAGCAAATGGCCAAGTGGAGGTGGTAAATCGCGAAATTAAGAGAATTTTAGAAAAAACCATTTCCGTTAATAGAAAGGATTGGGCTTTAAAATTAGACGACGCACTCTGGGCCTATCGGACAGCCTACAAAACTGCCATAGGATGTACGCCGTACCGGTTAGTCTATGGTAAAGCTTGTCATTTGCCGGTAGAATTAGAACATCGCGCTTTTTGGGCGCTTAAATTTTTAAATTTGAATTTAGATTTAGCCTCCGAACAAAGAAAACTACAACTAAATGAACTAGAAGAATGGCGCGCGAACGCCTATGAAAATAATAAATTTTATAAGGAGCGAACTAAATTCTATCATGATAAAAAAATTAAACATCCAAAAACTTTTTCACCGGGAGATTTTGTTCTACTGTTTAACTCTAGACTTAGGCTCTTTCCGGGGAAATTAAGAACCCGATGGTCCGGTCCCTTCAGAGTAAAAGAAGTTTGGCCGTACGGGACCGTGCTTATAGAGCACCCAGAAAAAGGATCTTTTAAGGTTAACGGACAACGCTTGAAATTATACCACCCCGGCGACCCAGCGTCCGGAAATATCGAAACAATGCACTTAACGAATATTTAAGAAAGCGCCACTTAGTCAAGCTACGCGACGGTAAACAAAGCGCTCTTGGGAGGCAACCCAATGTTAACCCTTTTTTTTTCTCTCTTCTTGTTTGTTTTTCTAATTTAACTCTGCAGGTGTTTGACCAGCAACCCCGACTACAGGGAAGCCCTCTTTACACCTTAGTAATTTATCTTGATTTTTCTTTAATGTCATTTTTCTCAGTTAGTTATATCTTTCATACTTATTTTTAAACATTGGGGACAATGTTTAATTTTAAGTATGGGGGTGTCGCATAGCTTTCTTTATAGTTTTACTTGAAAAAAAAAAAAAAAAATAAACAAAAAAAAAAACCCAAAATTAAAAATTATAAAAATTTGAAATTAAATTTCTTGGAAAGGACGCTTTGGGCTTGAATTCCCATCATAGCCTCTAGTACCTTGCAAACCCTTCACAGGGCAGATCTTGGGAAATCCAAGAACAAAAAAAAAAATCTATTAGAAAATGTTCTTTTTATTCATCAAAACCCCCACTTGCTAAATTGCAAGTTCTAAAGTAGACTGTTCTTCATATGGACTAAAAATAATTTTGTGCTAGAATAGTTTTTGAAACTTTTGAGTAAAATTGTTGACTCATGCAGTGCTCCTAGTCTTATGCTTGTCTTGAGTAGTTTTGGTGTAAAATTAAATTCTTGGCATAGATCTAAAATTATGTTTTATTAATTTGCGTAGTAATAATTTATTCTACTTTTAAATTCGAATCCGGTCTTATCCAAAAGTAGTTTTGGTGAGTGTGTAGAAGATTGTTAGAAAGCTATTACTCGAATTAAACAAAAGGGTGTCCTTTCTCGATGTCTAGAACTTGCCCCAAGCTATTTTCAAAACATATGCACTTTAGACAAATTAACTTTATGGAAATGATTTAGGCCTTTCTTTGGATAGTTTGAGCCTTTGCACCCAACCTAGATTTACCACCATTGTTCACACAAATTTGAGCCTTACACCTTTATTTGATCCACCCTCATCATTTCGGCACCAAGACTAAAATGCCCAAAACCCAAATAAACACTTTGAGATTTTGAGCTAAAATGAAAATTTTTTGGGTACGATTCTATGAAAAAAAAAAAAGACAAATATGGGTATCAATTCAAAAAAATGTTTAAATCTCAAAAAGTAATAATCTCATAATGATATGTGGCCTAGGTATGTACATGCATACTTGGAATGATCCCAATTATGAAGATTCTTGATTTAAATAAAAGAGTATGAGAGTGTTTCCCCGTTAAAAAAAATGCAAGTATGGGGGTAAAGCTTCATTATTTTGTGGTGGCAATCATTCTCTTTTAGCTCAAAAATTTTGTTTAAGTGAAATGCGCCTTCATGTTTATCATTGTTACCTCACCCTTAAACCTAAGCCTTAAAATGTACCCTATTTAAGTCCTAAAGATCCATAGAGTCGATTTAGTTCGAAGTGTAGTGGAGAAAGTGCAAACGGGCAAGCCTATGGCCGTCGACATTGATGGATTTCTTTGGAGGCCACCCCAAACGTCTACATCTAGTAATTTAAATCTCAGCAATCACGCTATTTTCTCCCTTCACATAACTTTTTGATTGACCGTCGACTCATTTTTAAAAAAAATTTTGATAAATAATTATAACGCATTTTTAAAGTATTTCATAAATTAGCATTTATGCCAAGAACATCTTTTTACTAAAATATCTACACATGCGAGCATAATACTTCGCATTTTACTCTCTAGTCTTCACATTCTATCTTGCATTATTTTTTCACCCTTGTGAAAAATGGATTGCTCGGGACGAGCAATGAGCAAGTATGGGGGTATTTGATGAGTAATTTATTTACTCATTTTATAGTTTAGGTCTATTATGTTTTTTTATATAAAATTATGTTATTTTATGGAAGTTTATCATTTAAATCCTTCCATTGTTACTTCATAAAGCTAACTTAAGTTTATTTGGTGTCTTCAGGTTTTCTGGGCTGTTTCAGGCAAGAAGTCAAAATTACACGCCCCAGGTCACGGGCGTGACCATGGGCGTGTAGCCTGCGAAGTATTCCAGACCTGTTTCTGCCACTCCGGGGATGTTCCGTGAAAAGTTCGCAAAGTACACGCCCTCGGTCACGGGCGTGGCCAAGGGCGTGACCCAAAGTCACGGCCACGACCCGCCACAGCATCTGAAGCTCGCCGCCACGTCAACTAAAATTACACGCCCTCGGTCACGGGCGTGACCGAGGGCGTGACAGAATGTCACGGGCGTGACTCGTCCAGCGCGCCTTCCCGCCAAAGCTTCCCGCCAGCAGCACTTAATTGAGATTACACGCCCTAGGTCACGGGCGTGACCTAGGGCGTGACACGTCCGTAACGCCTGCATTGAAGCCAGACGGCGCCTTCTCCGCCCGCAGCTAATCACGCCCCTTACACGCCCTTGGTCACGGGCGTGACCAAGGGCGTGTAACACCAAAAATTCAGCTATTTAAAGGGAGATTTTCCAGATGTTTGGGGACGAAAGTTTTGGAGTTCTAGCCTATTTTCTTGCACTAATTTTAATCTCGTATGTCTTTTTCTTCTTGCACTTTCATCTCAAAAGCTTGTAACTCTAAATTTTCTAGTTGTAATTTCTTTTGCTAAGTAATAAAATAGTTCTTTCCCTCTTACTTGTCTTCTTATTTTCATTATGCACTTCTTCTATTTCATTATTTCCTCAATCTCTATGAGTAGCTAAATTCTATTAGTACTCGGCCGAGATGATCCAAGGGAAATATAATTCTTGATCTAATTTTAGCTTCTCTTTCTTCCGTAGAATAATCTTGATTTATTCTTGAACTATTTTTGTATTGAGATTATATTATCGATATATAATTCTCATCTTTGTCTTCGCAATCTTATAACCGAGAGGTTTCGATTCGAATCGATCATTTCAAGAATAAAGAGAGTTGAATGCACTCCTCAAGCAAGGATGACATAATTCTCCCGGATTGGAGTCAAACCACGATAAGGCGAGTTTTAGACCTTGATTCTAGAACGAAAGTTCGTTGATCAACTAAACTCAGTTGAGCGTATCCTCGAGAGAGGTGCGTTCATAAATCGGGAACCTCCACGGTCAAGTATTTTCATGAGAGAATTAGAAGTTGTTCTTTCTATATTTTTATTTTTCCCGAGGTGATTCAAGGTTGAGTACTAACCTTTAACTCATTAATTTAATATAAGCTATTTCTCTTTCTCGCAACCAACCAAACCGCAAGTTTTATTCGATAAAATAATAGAGACTTTCCGAAGTAAGAGTATTCAACCGCCCCGAGTCTAATACGACCTTGTTTTAATAACCTATACTACATTCGATACGGTACACTTGCCGTTATCGTTTGCAAGCATAGTTTTGTCCATCAGCAACACAGTTTGTGGCTTATAATAGCTAGGCACAAGCTTCCTCTCTACAAGTAGCTTATCCTCAAGATCCATAATAATCTTGTTTTTCTTGTAACATCCCCCAAACTACTAGACCCCTAGGAAATTTTTGTCATGACAAAGTCATGAAATAAATAGTGTGTAACATCCCTGATCTGCAAATAGAATATAACATAGGTCTGGCCTGGACCCCACGACATATAATACCCACAAAATCTAGAACGTTAATAATTGATACAAGAAAACATGCTAATAAAACTCAGAGTAAACAGAAACGGAAGCTAAACACAAGCCCAAAACAAAGGGGCCAGAATGTTCACATCAACAAGGAAAATAGTTCCGAAAAGACACAGCCTTAAGGCCTTACATGGCTTCCAAAAGAGGTACAGATAAATAACAGGGCTACAAGAAAAACTCCAAAACAGCGAGGACCCTAACCAGCTCCTCAGCAACCCATGGGCTCCGGCCCACTACACAGCACTGCGAGCTCCGCCACCTGAAACCAAGAACAAACAGGCGGTGCAACGAAGGTCAGCATGGGGCTGACCAACACAACGTAATGACCCCTCCCCCCGGCCATCCTAGCGGACTCCGGGGCGAGTACATCGCTCTCCTGCAAGCACGCACGAAAACAAAAGCACCAAAACAAAGGACCGAGGGGCACACACGGGGTCCCCATAGCATCCCAAAGCACACGGGTCGTTGACTCCCAAAGTCACACGATCTAAACCACAGAGGCCTTCTAAACCGAGTACTCATGACGAGAGGCGGGTGATCGCCTTTCGCACTCGAACGTAGAGGTAGGTGAACTACGGTTCGTATCGATTCGACGGAATGCTATAGCAAGGTACAAAGTACGTTTCTATCTAACAGAGCGCGATAGAGGAGGAGACATTCTCTAACCATCCGAACGAGCGCGACAGAGGAGAAGACGGTCTCCAACCGTCCGAACGAGCGCGACAGCGGGAAGAAACGGTCTGCAATTGTCCAAACAAGCGCAACAGCGGGAAGAAATGGTCCGCAATTGTCCAAACAAGCACGACAGCGGGAAGAAATGGTCCGCAATTGTCCAAACGAGCGCGGCAGCGGGAAGAAACAGTCTGCAATTGTCCAAACGAGCGCGATAGGGGGGAACACAATCCGCCACTGTCCAAAGGAGCGCGACATAGAGCATAGCACTACTCCCGGTCCTAAAATGTCGTGACGGGGAAACTCACCCGTTCCGCACAATCCTCACGAACGTCATTCTACCGAGCTCACCTAAGCCCGCCTAGGAACGGGGTATTCACGAACGAAACCCACGAATCCTATGATCTCTACGGCGAATATCACGAGACATTCCCGTTCGCGTGTGTAAGGCTAACCGCAATGCACAACACAACAACATCACCGATCCGGGCTGAACGTCATGGGTAGGCTTCACACAGCATGCCTAAATCCAGACTCGCGCGTCGGATTACTAATGCAGTTTATGCCGGGGACGGACACAATCGACCCCGAGGGGGGGTTCACAATGAACCGAGGGAAACACACACCGCGTCCAATTGGAGACGGGTGGCCCTCCTAAGCAAAAGTAAGAGCAGAAAACACACCGGGGTCGCAATACCACGCCCTGGAGAAGTCCCCGCTCTCCACCGTGTAGCGGGAGGGGGACTCTACGTGCAGTTCACACAAACATACGCCGGGGACGCATTCCCACGCCCTGGCGGAGTCCCCATCCTCAACCGAAACGGCGTGAGGGGACTCTCATTGCACGATTAGCAAATGCAAGCACATAAATACAGAAAAAGACGGTCCTAAGACCGGGGAAAAGAGTCGTTACCCTTGTAGAGCTTCGCGGAGGCATCACAGAGATGGTAATCGCAGCCCTACCACGGATCTAGCCTTGACTCTTCTCCACACACGATTCTCGCAAGAGATCTCCTCTAGATCCTTGGACAAGTGCCAAAACAGCGGCGGGAACTCTCACTCCAGGCGGCGCAAGAACCCGATAGCCTGCAGCAGAGAGAGAGGGAGGAGAGGAGAGGGGTCGGCCTCCTCCTGGAGCAGTGCGAACAAGAGAGAAGGGGGATCAGGTCGGTCTCCTCCTGGGGCAGTGCGAACCAGAGGAGAAGGGGGAATCAGCCTCCTCCTGGAGCAGTGCGACAAAGAGGGAAGGGAGCGTCGGCCTCCTCATGACCGGCGAGAGAGAGGGAGGAGAGGAGGGGGGTCGGCCTCCTCATGACCGGCGAGAGAGAGGGAGAGGGGGTGTCGGGAGTGCAGCCGACCTAGACGAGGGCGAGAGGGAGATCGGGGGAAACGAGAGTGAGGGGGAAGGGTTTGGGGTTTTTAATAAAACCCTAAACTGAAATTGCTATCCGCACAGCAAGCTCTCTATTTGCACCCCCAAAGCTCCTAATCGCAGACCGCGCCCCAAATTGCTAAACGTCGAAATATTGGGGGCGTTACAATTCTCTCCTCCTTAAAGAAATTTCGTCCCGAAATTTATATTCGATCTTAGCAGCGAAGGATACAAAACACCAAATTACAAAACGACCTATGGATTATGGACCCACCACGCTTCCGCTGTGCTACACTGATTTACACATTCAGGCGGAGAACCAAGCGATCTTAGCTGCGGGGAAATACCACCCTAGGAGGTCACGGATAACATTCGTACGGCTTTTCAACGCCCGGGGAATTATCCTAGATTCGAACATACAAACATCAACAAATCTCTACATACAATCACGCAAGGATTCACCCGTCAAATTGGTTATAACCACAAATCCTTACGAACTCTCATTTCCGCCACTCCATGGTCATTCCATTACGTCGAGAAGAGCCACACTCTTCCCAAAATGAGAAACTTCAACCTCTCATAGGGGAATCAAATCACTACATTGATTCTAATTCAATGCGAGTTCACTCGCACTCCAAACACGTCAAGATAGTTTTGGAAGTCTATCATTGGTGGTAACCATACTAGAACATCACATCTATTCAATACGTAAAACACATTACCACAATTATCATTCGCATTTTGTGTAAGCCACACACAAAAGAGAAAGCTATGCCTGAGATATCACAATCTCAACAGGGCACTTTCACTTGGATTTTCTTTAGACTTTCATTCAACGCAACAACACGCTCAAACAAATACACATTTCTAGAGGTTTCACTACATAGGTTAACACGAACATATAAGTTCACCTATACGATGATCAATTTCAACTGAAAAGAACATTTCAAGGATCATGCCTTCAAACCATCAGTCTCCAACTCACGACAAATATATGTTCTCGTATTATGGCGCCAACAATTTGGTTTCGAACGAATCACCTTCAACCCATCATGGGATAAGACTAGCAATGCTTCGAGGGTGTTATTTACCAAGTGTCACAAATAACCATTTCCATTCACCAAAACGTTAGCAAGTCAAACTCATAAAGGGTCATCACTACATAGCCACGCAATGAGAAAACACGACTAAATCGCTATACTCATCTTTCAAGCTAAGTCCACGATTCTTGCACGAATCCAAACATTGCACATGATAAGCACGCATTTTGCTACCAACAATTTCAATTCTCGCTTATCAACACAAAACCTCAAATGAAAAATCTCAATATTTCATTGTGGCTCTTCCATAGGTGGAGCAATAACCTTAACATGCTAGCAATCATCACAATTTATCACGATTTATTACGACCAATCCATCTCATACATATGCAAAATCACCAAATCTACATGAGTCTTAACCCATGCTAGCAAATTATAAGTAGCACTTACATGTTGCACTATTTCTAGTGCCACCACATACACATTACCTGAGTGACAAAGCTCATACACCTTCCACGGTCATTAACTACTACCCAAAATTTGTGTAAATCATACACAAAAGAGAAAACCTTATCCGAGATATTTCAATCTCGATGAGGCGTTTACTTGGGTTTAAACATGTACGAACCTCCGTACGAATCCTACCAAGAAAACTACGAACTCCACTGCTTGTGAACATACTCATGATTCCAACTAAGTTAGACACACATCCAAAGATCAGGTTACCAAATTAACAATCTCTAAACTCACGACAAATAATTATTATTGTATCGTGCCAACAACTCAACTTTGAAGGAATCACTTTAAATCTATTTTGTGGTAGACTAAAAACACTTCACGAGCGTGCTACTTATCAAGTAACACAGATAACAATTTTCACGCCAATACGTTACGAGGTCCGACTCGCATGCGGTCACAACTACATCGTTACGCAACAATTAAATTTCAACTCGTCCACTATAATCACCATTCATGTTAATGCTTCACGAGCATCATGTACAAAACTACCATATCATCAAAAACGGGCTTGACTCTCAAAGTCATACAAGAGAAAGATAAACCCCCAACGAAAGTCCAAAATGAAGAGGGTATGCGCTTGACATATATAACAAAACATTGCTCATAAGTGCGACTACACGCGCACACAAAACTCCAATGCATGCTACCTTTCACGAAAGGAGGGGACAAAAGATGTCATCACCACTGCTTCTTCAGGACTAAGCTCGGCACCCACACGCAATGTGACCTTGACGACCACAAAGAAAGCAGACAATAGGTGACTTTTGCCTTTTCCTTGATTCTCTTGAACTTTCAGCTTTGGATTCTTCAAAGGCATGTGCTCTTTTTGATTCAGCAGCCAGCAGTCTAATTCTTTCAAACTCCTCTTCCGACTCACTCTGCCCTAAGCGAAAAAACCAGATCCAAGTTGCGGGCAGCTTGAATCAAAATGGTGAAACTGATAGACGATGCTGCACGCAATTTGATCTTCCAATCCTCACGCAAGCCTTTAAAGAAATATCACGCTTTGTCCTTATCAATCACCAGGACATGCTCAGCATGACGGCTCAATCGCAAAAACTCTTGGAGATAAGTCTCCATAGACATCTCATTTTGCCTCAACATCAGAAGATCTTCTCGTAGTAAGGCGGGTAGTCGTCGGAATAAAATGTTCCCAGAACGCCGACGCAAACTCCTCTACTGGGATTTGGGACCAAGGGCGTCGAGCGAAACGTCCACGACACTCATCTTGCCACCATCTCTTAGCCTCCCCAAAAAGTGCAAAGGAGATCAGAGTGACCCTCAGCTCCGACGTGACTCTTAAGGCCAAAATAAGATCTTTAATCCATTCCAACCAATCTTGAGCATAAGCGGGCGACTCGACACTGTTGAACAAAGGTGGATGGAAACTCAAGAAGTAAGTCACTCAATCACAAGTCTCGTATGTTGCTTCTCCAATAGCAGACATAGGCGCAGATCCCACAGGGATGGGTGTCCCACCAGCAGTCGCATCGGCACACTGATCTTCCATAACTCCTATTTCAGCTTCACTAGCTGTGGTTGTCTCCTGCAAGGGAGTGAGACCAACCTCTTCACCAATCACCTAGTAGAACGACGGAAGAACTCAGCAACACACGCGACATTATAATATACAAACATCTAATCAGCACGCAAAGAACACTCAGGTCCTTCATCACAACATCCAATGCATGGCTGCTACAACGGTCTTTGGGTCAGACTTTAAACGTGACACCTTAACGATAACATGGTTCAACACACCCTGCTAAAATGATGTCAAAAGTAGTCACCACAGACGTAATCCATCGTACGGAATACACAACGACGAAAGGTCATCAAGTCCAATACTAGACTTGAGTCAAACCTAGTGCTCTCATGGCACTCACAATATATGATATACAAAACCCTGCAAACACACCTCGGATTTTACTTGTCCGGACAATCACACCAGACTCTCGAGGACCCAAGTCACAGAGTTTACAAACTCAAGGCCAAATTATGGCCCCAAACACAAGCATAGTGCATACAAAGCACTCAAACTAAAATTAGCAGTGCACAACTCCTAATTTCACTGAACTTCTTATCGGTCCGAACTCTCAAGTCAGACTCAAGGCCTATCTCATGTTTTAGCACAAAAATAATTGATTTCATATTTAATTAAAAGAGCGCGACAGAGGGGAGCATCCCGAAACTGTCCAAAGAGAGCGCGACAGGGAATCCACCCATCCTTTCAATACACGAAATTGCTCATGAACCAGAATTCATCGCCGCCATTATCATAGCGTGTCACTACTTAATCATCAATCTTAAGTGTGAACTTATGCGCTCTCTTGCGCACCTCGGGGTCACACCATCAAGCGTAGGGTAACACAAATGATCGGATGCCTCTTTTCATACATTGCACTTAATTTCACATGGTATATGTGTAATCCAACGATTCCAAATAAATAGGTCGACAAAGGTTCGACGTCATCTATAGTCATCTAATACCGCATCGTGTGAATCACTACAACAGATCTCACCTTAAATACCATGACTTTTCATTCCACTAGTCATGTTCGCATAAGGGTAGCCACAAGGACTCGCAACATTTATCAACATACTACGGTGGTCAACACCTAAGTTATGGAAACACCCAAATCATAGCGGCGATTCTCCTAACATTCGTATTCCTTTACATTTAACCGCTCATTCTATTTTCCAATAGCGCAATCCTTAGAGAAGTGAAGGTCAAAAGCACTTCAACCAGTCATTAATAATAATTACATGTGTGAGACACATGGTCTAGCAGTCATAAGTAGGGGAAATCACTAAGCATGAGACGCTTAAATTCCCAGAAGTGCACAAAAACCACGATTTTGGTCATTCCTAAATAGACATTCTGCTTAAATTTAGTCATTTAGGCTCTTGCACTGTAAGTGCTCACCACCCATTAAAAAGGGTTCGTCCCGAAACCTAAAGACTAGCGGATCACGAAACCTAAAGTCTGATACCAATTGTAACATCCCTGATCTACAAATAGAATATAACATAGGTCCGGCCGGGACACCACGACATATAATACCCACAAAATCTAGAACGTTAATAATTGATACAAGAAAACATGCTAATAAAACTCAGAGTAAACAGAGACGGAAGCTAAACACAAGCCCAAAACAAAGGGGCCAGAATGTTCACATCAACAAGGAAAATAGTTCCGAAAAGACACGGCCTTATGGCCTTACATGGCTTCCAAAAGTGGTACAGACAAATAACAGGGCTACAAGAAAAACTCCAAAACAGCGAGGACCCTAACCAGCTCCTCAACAACCCATGGGCTCCGGCATACTACACAACACTGCGAGCTCCGCCACCTGAAACCAAGAACAAATAGGCGGTGCAACGAAGGTCAGCATGGGGCTGACCAACACAACGTAACGACCCCTCCCCCCGGCCATCCTAGCGGACTCCAGGGTGAGTACATCGCTCTCCTGCAAGCACGCACGAAAACAAAAGCACCAAAACAAAGGACCGAGGGGCACACACGGGGTCCCCATAGCATCCCAAAGCACATGGGTCTTTGACTCCCAAAGTCATACGATCTAAACCACAGAGGCCTTCTAAACCGAGTACTCATGACGATAGGCGGGTGATCGCCTTTGGCACTCGAACGTAGAGGTAGGTGAACTACGGTTTGCATCGATTTGACGGAATGCGATAGCAAGGTACGAAGTACGTATCTATCTAACAGAGCGCGAAAGAGGAGGAGACAGTCTCCAACCATACGAACGAGAGCGACAGAGGAGAAGACAGTCTCCAACCGTCCGAACGAGTGCAACAGCGGGAAGAAACGGTCCGCAATTGTACAAACGAGCGCGACAGCGGGAAGAAACGGTCCGCAATTGTCCAAACGAGCGCGACAGCGGGAAGAAATGGTCCGCAATTGTCCAAACGAGCGCGACAGGGGGGGAACACAATCCGCCACTGTCCAAAGGAGCGCGACAGAGAGCATAGCACTACTCCCGGTCCTGAAACGTCGTGACGGGGAAACTCACCCGTTCCGCACAATCCTCATAAACGTCATTCTACCGAGCTCACCTAAGCCCGCCTAGGAACGGGGTATTCACGAACGAAACCCACAAATCCTATGATCTCTACAGTGAATAACACAGGACATTCCCGTTCATGTGTTTAAGGCTAACCGCAATGCACAACACAACAACATCACCGATCCAGGCTGAACGCCACGGGTAGGCTTCACACAGCATGCCTAAATCCAGACTCACGCGTCGGACACAATCGACCCAGAGGGGGGTTCACAATGAACTGAGGGAAACACACACCGCGTCCAATTGGAGATGGGTGGCCCTCCTAAGCAAAAGTAAAAGCAGAAAACACACCGGGGTCGCAATCCCACGCCCTGACGAAGTCCCCGCTCTCCACCGTGTAGCCGGAGGGGGACTCTACGTGCAGTTCACACAAACATATGCCAGGGACGCATTCCCACGCCCTGGCGGAGTCCCCATCCTCAACCGAAATGGCGTGAGGGGACTATCTTGCACGATTAGCAAATGCAAGCACATAAATACAGAAAAAGACGGTCCTAAGACTGGGGAAAAGTGTCGTTACCCTTGTAGAGCATCGCGGAGGCATCACGGAGACGGTAACCGCATCCCTACCACGGATCTAGCCTCGACTCGGCGCCACACATGGTTCTCGCAAGAGATCTCCTCTAGATCCTCGGTCAAGTGCCAAAACAGCGGCGGGAACTCTCACTCCATGCGGCGCAAGCACCCGATAGCCTGCAGCAGAGAGAGAGGGAGGAGAGGAGAGAGGTCGGCCTCCTCTTGGAGCAGTGCGAACAAGAGAGAAGGGGGATCGGGTCGGTCTCCTCCTGGGGCAGTGCGAAGCAGAGGAGAAGGGGGAATCGGCCTCCTCCTGGAGCAGTGCGAGCAAGAGGGAAGGGAGCGTCGGCCTCCTCCTGACCGGCGAGAGAGAGGGAGGAGAGGAGAGGGGTCGGCCTCCTCGTTCCTGGAGCAGCGTGAGCGAGAGAGGGAGAGGGGGCGTCGTAAGTGCAGCCGACCTAGACGAGGGACAGAGGGAGATCGGGGGATACGAGAGTGAGGGGGAAGGGTTTGGGGTTTTTAATAAAACCCTAAACTGAAATTGCTATCCGCACACCAAGCTCTCTATTTGCACCCCCAAAGCTCCTAATCGCATACCACGCCCCAAATTTGCTAAACGTCGAAATATTGGGGGCGTTACATAGTGTAAGTGACCTAGGGTGCCTTGGCAACAAGTTGAATGAGTGGAGAACACCATGGTGTGCACTTAGCCACCATGGGTCATTCCAATTTAAGGAAGATTCAAGGGTAACTCAGGAGGACTAAAAGCACCATATGCATCACCTGTAACCATGGGGAAACCCCTAGGCTGAATTAGAGCATGCTAGGTAACATAAATGGTTCCTTTAGCTAAAAAGGGTACCCCTTGATCACTATAGGATCCTTTGACCTGACTAGGTCAAGTTACATATGAAGGCCCAACCTGACATACATTACCATAGTATAGGTCAATTAGCATGAGTATGGTGAATTTGACCACATCACACCCTTACTAAACACTAGGAAAGACTAATGAGTCAAAATGGACCTAATGGAATTGATCAATTTTGGGAAATTAGGTCATTTACCCAAAAAACCCTAATTTGACCTAAATGAACTAATCCGCTCAATTGACCATCAATTGGCCCAATGTGACCAAATTGATCACACCAAACCCTCTATGATCATTAGGAGAGATTGGTGGGGCAATGATGAGTAGTTTATATTCTCATCTTTTAGTGTAGTTTTAATATAGTTTTATTATAAACTTATTTAATTTAGATGAATTTTCCAATTTAAATTATTCCTTTTTCAATTTTATGTGTTAACTTAAGTTTATTTGACATTTTCAGGTTTTTTGGACACTTTGAGCAAAATTTGCAAGTGCACGCCCAAGGTCAAGGGCCTAACCAAGGGCATGACAGCCTAAGATGTTTTCCAGACAAATTTTTTTGTGAAGAGTCAATCGGAGAAACTAACGAGGGCATAATGGAAGATCCCGACCATATCGAGGCCCCGCTACGAACTATGTCCTATTATGTGAGGCCAAATTGGAAGGGAACACAATCTAGTTTATTCGATGACGGTGGCGAATAATAATTTTGAAATTAAAATGAGTATTATTCAGATGGTACATCAAACCGTCGTTTTCGATGGCTTACCGGATGAACATCCTAATTTACATTATTTTTTTGGAAATTTGAGATACGTTCAAGATAAATGGCATCACCGATGATGCCATTCATTTGTGTTTATTTCCTTTCTCTTTGCTTACTAAGGACAAGCAGTGGTTGGGATCTCTTCCTAGAGGTTCCATCACTACATGGGCTAAGATGATGGAGAAATTCTTAATGAATTATTTTCCTCCTGCAAAGTCCGCTAAATTACGTACGGACATTCTCTCCTTCACACAAATAGACTCAAAGTCTCTCTACGACACATGGGCTTCAAGGAATTGTTGCGGAGATGTCCTCATGATGCCCTCCCGTTGTGGCAACAAGTTCAAACATTCTGCAATGGTTTGAATCTCCAAACGAGACAAATGATTGATGCAGCAGCTGTGGTAACTCTTAATAACAAAACCCCAGAGGCCGCTCAAGAGATTTTCGAGGAGATGGCCATGAATGTGTATCAGTGGAATGCGCCACGGTCACGCACTAATTAACTGACCGGACTCTTTGAAGTCGAGTCCACCCCTAACTTAACGCATCAAGTAGAATGGCTTACTAAGAAGTGGAGGAGATTTTTGCTTCCTCTGCCACTAATTGGGCTAATAATAATAATAATTTTAATAATTATAATTTCTTTCAAGAGCAAGTAGACAATATGGGGAACTCTTATCATCCTCCTTATAACCCGAATAATAATCTTCCGTTGAATAATAGTTATAATCCGGGTTTAAGGAATCACCCTTATTTTTCACGGAGTAACCCCAATAATGCTCAGCGTCCACCACAAGTGAATCCTCCCGGATTCACTCCTCCACCACCACACAAGCCATCTTCATTTGAAGAGGCCTTCACTAAATACATTGGCTCTAATGAGACCAACATCCAGAATCTGTCTGGATCTATAAAAAGCTTGGAAAATCAAATTGGACAGCTCACCAAGATGTTCTCCGGATGCCAGAAAGAGCTCTACCGGGCAATACTGAGCCCAATCCACGGGAGAGCGTCAACGCTATAACCCTCCGTAGCTGAAAGGAGGTAAAATCATCAAATTTGGCCGAGCCCGAGGTAAACATTTCAACCCCATCACCGCACTTAATTTCTTTTTATTTAGCTCCGCGCAATATTCAAGCACCTTCTATTCCTTATCCGTCAAAAATTCAAAATGAGCGCAATGAGGAGCAATATAAATTTTTTTAAGAGATATTAAAACAAATCAAAATTAATATTCCTTTTTGCGAGGCACTTTCTCAAGTGCCTTAGTGCGCAGAAAATTTAAAAGATTTGTTAACCAATAAAAAGAAGCTTGAAAATGTTTCATGCGCAGAATGCTCGGCAGTTGTTTTAAACAAATTGCCAAAAAAATTAAACGATCTGGGATGTTCTCGATCCCGTGTCTTTTCGGCAATTATCTAATTAAGCACTATAAATTTGATCTGGGATGCTTATTTTAGTTGGAGTTGGGGGCCACTATAAATTTGATGCCCTTTTCTCTATTCAAAAAGCATAGGTTGGGCACCCCAACTCCAACTAAAATAACCATCCAACTGGCAGACAGGTCAATAAAATACCCAATTGGTGTCGTAGATGATGTATTAGTTAAAATTGACAAGTTTGTCTTCCCGATAGACTTTGTCATTCTTGACACCGAGGAAGACGGCAAAGTGCCCTTTATACTCGACCGTCCCTTCCTTGCCACCTTTAGGGCAATAATAGACGTAAGTAACGAGTAGCTTCTCCTACAAGTAGGGGATGAAGAAATTACTTTTAGTATTGACTCTTCCATGGAAATTTTTTTTCCTAATGACGACTCCTGTTTTACTTTAGAAATAATTTTTTAAAAGGAATCGTCGTGTTTTTTGAAATAATTTCGCCAATTTTTAAAGATCTGAAATGTGCTACTGCTTTTTGTTTCAATAAAACAACTCGCCCGTTTAAATTCGAACAAAATAATATAAAAATTAAAACGTCTTATGACGAGCCGCCTGGTTTAGAATTAAAACTATTGCCAGATCATTTTAAAAATATGTATTTTGAAAAAGATTCAAAATTGCCCGTGACTATTTCATCTGCGCTAAATGATTCTGGAATTTCTGAATTATTAAAAAAATCTAAATAATCACCACCATGCATTTGCATGGCAAAATTCTGAGAATTAGGGGATTAACCCCTTGTTTTGATTAGTCAAGCTACGAGACGGTAAACTAAGTGCTTTTGGGAGGTACCCCAACGTTATCCTTTTTCATTATTTCTTTTTCTTGTTTGTTCTTAATTTATTTTTGCAGGTGTTTGACCGGCAACCCCGTCTACCAACAAAGAAATCCCTCCTTTTTATCTATCATATTTTGAACTTCATTTTAATTTATTTTCTTTTAATCAATTAGCTTAACTAATTTTTCTATAAAAAATGTTAATCTTGTAAGTATTTCTCATACATAGTTTAAAACATTGGGGACAATGCTGAATTTTAAGTATGGGGGTGTAGCATAGCTTTCGACGTATTTTTATTTGAAAAAGAAAAAAATTAATTATATTAAAAATCCAATTTCTGCGAAAGGGAGGTTTCGGCTTGTCATCCCATCGCACCTCTTAGTACCTTGCGAACCCTTCAACTGGTAGACCTTGGGATGTCTGAGAATATATATATATATATATTTGATGAGTCCTGATCATATACACATATATGGACTCATCTGGGCCGTTTTTCTTGTATTTCCACTGCACTTTAGCCTTATTTTAGCTCATATTTGTCATTCTATGCTAGGTGCACTTCTTGGCCTATTTTGGTGTGTTTTGATGTTTATTCTCTTTTGATAGCCTTATCGTATTGTTGAGTGCCACTTTCAGTAGCCTGATTAGCATTTCTGTTGGAACAGGAGTCGTTCAGGTGTTCCTGGTACAATTCTGTACAGGAACACTGCGCACGATCACTGGTTCTATTGCGCACGACCACTGGTCGTGCGCCACTGATCGTGCGCACTTAACCCCCATTTTATGAGTTCTGTCTCGACCAATGCGCATGACCACTTACGATAATGCGCACGACCACTAGTCGTGCGCCACTGGTCGTGCGAACATTTTATTTTCTAAATTTCTTACATTGCAGGCTCCGCCCAGGCAGGCGCACGATCACAGGATTCTAGTGCGCATGACCACTGGTCGTACGCCAATGACCGTGCGCACTGTTTATTCCAGCGCCTATAAATATTCCTGCTCGCGATTTAGGTCGGAATCTCCGCATTTCTTCTGCTTCAGTCCGCAGTTTTCTCGCTCCAGAGCCCCGATTTCGCCTCTCCATCGCCGCCCACCATCTGGAGGTGCTCCGGGCTTGTTCTTCACGCCAATCTTTAGCTGGAGCTTCCTCTCGGTCTCCTCCTTCATCCTAGAGCTTCAAGGAAGGTTTAGCCGCCATCGCCATCAAGCAAGGGGAAGTTTGCAACCTCTACCGGATCGTGAGACGAAGAAGACGGGTTCATTGGAGAGTCGTGACAGCTCTCTCTACCCCGGACGTAGATGCGGACCGAGCTTGGACGCGGATTGACAACCCGGCGATTCCAACCGTGAATCTCCAACGAGCCTTCGGATTCGGTCGATTTCTTGCCTTGTTCTTCTCTTATTGATGTGTTTGTAGCTAGATCTCTCATGTATTGATGATGAACACTATGAATCGTGCTTGTAATCTTAATTTCATGTCTATGTGAAGTTATATTTTGTTCATATGTGTACGAGGTGCGCCACCATCCATCCTCCATCCCGCCGTCACGTTCGGTACTGCACTAGCAATTGCTAGTGGCGTGCTTGTCGAAGAGGTGCTTGCGATCCTCATTCTGTTAGCCTACTCGTCCATCCGCCTACCGAAGTGTGGCATCGCGGCCCATGTAATCCATCTCGCCTAACGAAGCAGCGCGCTCAAGGCCTACATAGTTCGATTCCGCTAGCCTACTCGTCCATCCGCCCAACGAAGTAGTGCGCTCAAGGCCTACATAGTCTTCCATCCCGCCGAGCGAAGCTTTGCATAGCGGCATTGCATAGGAGTAGTTGTAATATTTTATTTTATTATTCACAAACCAAATCACTTTCGTCCGCACTCCACCTATCGCTGGACTTCGATCTCAAGTCCTTCCTCGAAACCTAACTCCACCTTACTGTGTTCCTTGAGAGATTCGATACTCGGGGATTACTCCTCGTTTTATATTACTTGAACGATCGGTACACTGCCGTTTCGTGTCGTAGTCTAGCTACCGCCTATAGCGGTGTGCGAGATTTGCGCCATCAAGTTTTTGGCACCGTTGCCAGGGAACATAGTCGTGTGAGTTTTCTGGAGAGGGAAAACCTGAGAGAGAAGCCCTTCCATTTGTAATTGCATTTCTTTGTTTTATTTCTTTTTATTCCATTTTCCTGTTTTAATTAGGTTGCTTTAGTAATTTTTGTTAGGTGTGGTATTTCACACAATAGTATTTTTCTATTTGAATCGTTTTATCTTTGCACTATGTGGGCACATCTTAATATTCGTTGCCGTTGGTGTGGAGCTACCTTCCACTCTAGTGATGAATGCCCTACGGAGAATGGTGGGCATAATTCTTCTCACCCAGCATATAGAGCATCGACTTCGTCTGATACTCCATATGGTGTGCGTAAGTCTTATGGCTACTCTGCTGAGCCTTTACCGTCTTGCTTCTTTTCGGCTTCAGCACCCGCTGTGCCAAAGAAGACCGCTAGGCAGTGCCAGTTTTGTCGGAGCACAGATAACGCCCTGAAGGATTGTGCTGTTTTTCGTCGCCAATTGGATGAGGATGACGAGCCGGATATCCGGATCATCCTGAATCCTCGGCACACCTTCAACATCCGGTTTTGTGTCTTTGCCACCTTCACATCTTGAAGGGTATGGCGTTGACACAGTCACCAGATGTGTGGCTGATCTGGGCACCGACATTGCTGAGCCTATTCTCCCAGTGCATCCACCACCCCTAGTGGATTCGATTCTTTGTGAGGAATCGGTGCTCGACTTTTATCCGAGCACTATTCTCCCCCCTGTTGTGCATACTACATTCGTCTCTGACGACATTGTCGATGATGTCTCACAAGAGGAGGCGGTTGATCTTAGTATTGTGCCTACTCCTATGGAGGAGGACAACCTTCTAGGTCAAGAGGAGTTTTCCTCAGCACCGGTGGAGGAAATCCAAATCTTAGGCATGGCCACTGTTGATCCCGCCGAACCTTGTAGCATTGATGACAATGCAAACATTATTTTACTTCCCCAACCTGATGGGAGTGAGACCGGGACCACTCCCCCGATTATTGATTATTTATGTTCTTCGTCTTGTTTATTTCTCGATCCCCCCTCTTCATCCGAGCCTGTACAGGTTGAGTCTTCATAGGTACCCCAGGAGGATTTGGTGCATATTGCCCAAGTCAATGATGAGAGCATCCTCTTATGTGAGGAGCTTGATTCCCCCTCCGTAGAGGAAGCTCCACTCATTTCCTTTTCCTCCCGCCACCTCCCTGTTGACAACACCTTGCTAGGCAAGGATGTTTTGGGTGAGAATAGTGAGGAGGACTCCTCCTCCACTTCTTACTTTCTGCTTCCCCTACCTGTGAAGAGCAGGTATTTTTATTTAGGTAGGGGAGTGACTGTTCTATCACCGTATCGGTACCCGTTACCGACACGGATATTAGGCCAGTTACTTGTCCACTTCTCCTTCCATACTCCCATTAGCTAGAACTGTACAAATGCCAAATAAGTCGTGCTGGGATGACAATAACCCCAGTAGTTATCTTACCTTTTCCTGCATTTCTTATTTCATCTTGTTTAGTTTAGTTAGTTGTATTCATTTTAGTTTGTCTATTTTCTTTTGTTTTTGCGGAGCTTACCCCTGCAGGTTCATCTTCGGCATGGAGGAAGCTGCTCTTTGACTTGGTTTTCATGCGTCTTCTGGTATGCTCATTTCTGAGCATGGGTAACTTTTCTTCCCCTGGTCTTTTATTCAATTTTCATGATTACATCATTTGTATCTGTTGCATAGATTAAGTCTGGGGGAGAGCTGCTATATGTTACCCACTGCACGTGCACATATCATTTGCATACTAGAAGTATTTTAATTTCAGTTATTTAGTGTTGTTTCATTTGCACCGCACACCACTACACCCACTCGAGCGTGCACTTAGCTGTTGGCACGTCTTGAGCTGAACTCATTTCTTTTTGTGTGATTTGGAAAATCATTGTGCTGGCTTAGGATTGTGAGTAGGAGCAAAATGTTGACTTCGATAGTGCTCCTAGTCGAGTGCTCATGTCTCACATAGAAATTCGTGTAGATTCAATTTCTTTTTATGCTTTTAGTTTATATTTTTCTATTAGCGTAAATATTGTTTACTACACTCAAAAATTGGTGAATCCGGTGTGAATCAAATGGTAGCATAGGGATGTGTGTAGACGTTCGTTAGCCTCGTATTGCCCGAGTCGGGAGAAAGGATTATCTTTCTCGGTGGCTAAGAACTTGCCCCCAAGCGATTCTTGAAGCATGGGTATACGGTTAGTCAATTGCGTGAATGTGATATAGGCCATCATGTTGGCCCGGTTGAGCCTTTGTGCCATTCCTATCATCATTTCCTCGCTAGCCCAGTTGTGCCTACCCCATTCTTTTGGTTCAGCTCCACTATTGTTCACCAAAGCCTAAACTCCAATCCTAGTCGCACACCCAAAATGCAAGCATTTTGTTTAAATTTTAAATTGGTGGTGTTGATTGTGGAAGTACAATGTGAAAATGTGGATGTGCATCTTTGAAAATTTGCTGAAATTGCTAAAGAAAGAAAAAGAAAAGAAGAAAAAGATTTGAAAAGAAAAAGAAGAATGAAAAGTTTAATTGAAAAAAATCTGTTTGAGATTTATATTTGGGAGTAGGCGGTGCACACACCCATGCGTCTAAGTCTAAGTCTGGGGGTGTGGTGCATCCGCGTGTTTTATGGCTACTTGGATAGTGTTTTGCATTTGCTCATTTTGGTTTTTGTGTTCTAAGCCTTCATGTTTATATTTGTTTACCTCACCTAAACCCAAGCCTCATCTAAAACCTTAAGTCCTATTGATTCAAGCATTTGATTCAAACCAGTGTCGTTGAGAGAGTGCGAACAGGCAAGCTTATGGTCACCGACATTGATGGATTTCAATGGAGGTTGTCTCGAGCCCCGATCTTTGGCAATGCTCGCCTCAGCGTTCAGTTTACTTTCTTCCTATGTACGACCTTATGATTCACCGTGATTCACTTTTTGAGTAAATGTATTATATAAATACGTCCCTAGAAAAGTATAGACAAATATGTACAATTAGAAATTTTGTCTACTGTATTTCTACGCGCATGAGCATGCGACTTCGCATGATACTCCGCTTTACAATTTCTATGCCAGCTGTGTATTTTTCTCAGCCGCTTTAGGAATTCGTTTGCTCGGGACGCGCAAACAGGTAAGTCTGGGGGTGTAATGAGTCCTAATCATATACACATATATGGACTCATCTGGGCCATTTTTCTAGTCTTTCCACTGCACTTTAGCCTTGTTTTAGCTCATATTTGTCATTCTATGCTAGGTGCACTTTAGTCCTTCTCTGACTTGATTCAGCTTGTCATGCAGGTTTTGTTCAATTACATCCAGGTTGTTGTTTACTTGCAGCAGATGTGTATCTAAAGTATGAGCGTTCTCATTAACCTTATTCAGAATTTGATTTCGATTATTTTCAGCATATGTCTCTATCTGCTTAAGGCCATAGTACACATTGTCTGAGAATGTGCCTTGCTTTTTCAGGATTTTGTGGGTTTGATGCCCCACTTTATTAACTTCCTCACTCATTTCATCGATTGCGGGAGCTGCCATGGTATAGAAATGAGCGCACTGGGTGTTGAGGTTGTGTATGTCGCTCTTTACTCTCTGAATTTCCCCTTCATCTCTTTCCGTAGACTATCCACAGTTTTTACTGTGAATTGTTCAAGATGTTTTCGCTGAGCTGACAGTAAGGCTGATAGCATGTAGAAGAGAGATCCTACCTGAGTCGAAGATGGCTTAGCAGTTTGTCCTTCTTGATCTCCTCCTCCCTGTGGATCTGCTTCACAGACATCTTCAGAGGATTCTTCACTGATGTGCGTTGTGACCTTGGCTTTTCCCTTAGAACCTTCTGGAAGGGGCTCACTTGGAGCTATGAGCACGACTTTGCTTGCTACAGTTAGCTCTCGGGAGTCTGAGAGAGTGATGTCTGCTGTTGGCTCATTTCCTTGATCATCTGGGGCAGAGTACCCCAGTTCGGTCTCCCCATGAACTCGAGCATCCTCATGGAGCATTTCATCATTTTTGGATGAGCCCATGAATTGGGGATCCCCCTCAATAGGCTCACTCCCCTCATTGGGGTTTCCAGTATTTTCAGGAACCTCTGTGTGAGCAGGTTCAGGGGTTAGGACAGGAACATTTTCTTTGGTGGATGGTTCACCTCTGTATGGAGCGGGATGGTGTGGGGGTTGTAACGCCCCTGATTTTCCGACAATTATTTTAATCCAGTCATGACGTGTTTATGAAGTCGTGGCGTTACTTTTAACGTCGAGTTAGCGGCGCGTCGTCGTTTGCGCGTTTTCGCATCCGTTTGGGTCAAGTCGACCAAATTTTGCGATGACCCGGAATTGAAAAATTTTACGTTAGGAAATTAGATTATTTAATTTTAGACTTGCCTATCAAGTTCCGTCGCGATCCGAGCCATTTTGGAGCCTCGGCGCATTTTAGAAGTTTTGTGTGTATTTAAAGTTCGTCGTAACTTCCGCCATTGATATCTCGGAAACGGCACGTCGGATTTTGATTCCAACGTCTCCGTTGGATTCGTAGCGCCGCCGTTCACCTTAGGCGAAATTTTCGTTGGATTCGGAGTCCGTTTAAATTTTGGTGACAAAATAATAATAATAATATTATTATTATTATTATTATGATTACGCACATAGATGTATATACTTTCATGCCAAGATGCCGTTCGTCGACCTCCTCAATGCTTTCGTCGACCCTGCATATATATATATTATTAAACATATTATATATATATATACACGTTTTCAGCATGTCGTTCGTCGACCCCCCTCCCCTCCATTCTGTTCAGCAAATCAGCGTGCAATTCGTCGACCCCCCTCTATGAGCTCGACAATATGTATATATATACATATACATACATATATATATATATATATATATATCTTGAGCTCGACGTTTTAATTAGCCCATTTTATTCGTCGACCTCCCTTCAACAAACCAGCTTTCCCCCGTTCGACGAATTTTGGTCGCTCGTCAAATTAAACTCCGTTCGACAAATCTACCGCTGGGCAAATTTAACCGTTCGACTTTAGCCCCTTCTATTAATAATAATAATAATGATATTATTATTATTAATCCTTCTATTATTATTAATAATAATAATGATATTATTATTATTATTATTATTAAAATTTTGTTATGTCATATAAAAGAAAGTAAACACAGCCCCTTCTTCTTCTTTATTCTGTCTGAACCAGAGAGAAAAATGAGCGACGGGAGTGGCGATTTCTTGAATCTTCCGGACGCCGCCGACGGAGCTCCGGTGGTCGAAATCGCGAACCGAGCATAGATCCGGAAAGCTCTCGACGAGAGCTTCGTCCTCGTGGTAATTTCCTTCCATTTTTTGAAACTTTTTCGTTAGGTCTTTTGTACCCTAACCTTTTCTAGCCCGATCACTTGTAGATCTTGACTCCTCTCGCCTTCTCGTAACCCGATCTACAACGGGGAGCGATTCAGAGAGTTTTTCCAGCAAAACCTAAGGCAAGTGGTGTTCTTGCCCTTGCTCTTTCTCTTTGCCATATAACCGCTCCAAGCCGGTGCTCTTGATCTAACTGCGCCTTATTTCCATTTTTATTCTCTATTATTGCTGCTAATAATTTGACATTATGCCAGTTAATAAAAGATCAAAAAAAGATTTTTGTTAGCTCCATATCTCCTTGATTTTTCTCATTTGCTACTTGCCTTATGGTATGACATGTTCTGTTGGGCCTTGCCCTTTGTTCCTTGAAATTGCATGAAAATATGAATTCTGTTGGAGGTCATACACGATGTTGGCGGTGCCACCGGTGCGATGCTCTTTAATTTTATTAATTCTGTTGTAGGTCGTACGCGGTGTGGTTTTTGCCCCCGGTGCGGTGCTCTTCTTTTGGATGAGCTGATCAGTCTCTATAATTATGAATAAGAGTAACATGATTAATAAATTGAAAACGGATGACTTTTCTTTTGCTTATGGCGAGTTTTGTCATCGCCTGTGTTCTCACCTTTGTTTGGTGAGCATATTCTGTTGATTTTTAGTTGCTCTGCTGCTTCCTTTTCTGCTGATGATTAGATACTTCTGCTGTTTCTTTTCCTTTCGATTACTTGCTGCTAGCTTTGTCATGATTGACCCTTGCAGCTTTTGTTTCCCTCCGGTCTCGCGGAGGTTTGCTTACTTTCTTATTTTCTGCAACACTTGTACTTGTTTCTGAGGTGTTCTTTCTTTGAATGCCTCAGGTTCTGGACAGTAGCAGGTGTTAGTGCAGAGCTTCTTTAGTTGCCGTCTTCTGACTCTCTTGAGGTAGAGTATTCTGTGGACTTGTCGGCCCACGGGTTCGTGTCAGATGTTGACGCCCGTGGTGCCGTTTAGCTAGATTTTTGTTTAACTGCTGCTGTTGCTTATGGTTCACTTTTGAACACTTGTTTTGGAATGGTTAGATATTGGTTGGCTTCATGGCCCTTGTTAGATATGTTTAGGTAATTGTTGCATTGCTGATAAGTAGGATTTATGCTTATTTTAATTATAGTATTTAGGTTAAGTTTAATATAATTTTGTAAATATTATTTATATTTTAGTTAAAACTCACTTCTTTTATAATTTTAGTTCTAAATATAATTGTATTTTTGTTTTGCAGATTTTCTGGTGTTCTTGGACAAATTCCATAGTACACGCCCTTGGTCACGCCCGTGACCAAGGGCGTGTAACACTAAGATCAGTCCAGATGTGTTGCCGAGCAGATTGAGCTAGTCCACAGCAAGTCACGCCCCAGGTCACGCCCGTGACACCAGGTCACGCCCGTGACCAAGGGCGTGTAATCTTAGAATCTTCCCAGCTGGCTACTGACGAAACGTGGAGATGCTGTCGAGGAGTTGACCCATGTCACGCCCGTGACCAAAGAGTCACGCCCGTGACTTCCCGTGTGATCCCAGCTCCCTGCTGCGCCGAATTCAAGCCCACGCCACATTGACTGGAGTTGACCCCAGTCACGCCCGTGACCCATGAGTCATGACCGTGACTTTTCGCGCGTGATCGCTTTTCACTGTAGCGCCGCACTCAAGCCCACGCCGCATTGATGAAGCCGCCCAGGTACACGCCTGTGACCAACGTTACACGGGCGTGTAATGTCCTTTTTCGCGACACAGTCGCGCAAGACCCACGCCGATGTCGCAGCCGTGCAGAACAAGTATTACACGCCGTACACGCCCGTGACCGAGGGCGTGTAACCTGGAAATTTTTCCTATAAATTCAGAGGTTCCCCTCCAGCATTCCATTCCCTTCCCCCTGCCCATTTGGGCTGTTCTTGTACAGTTTTCCTTATTTCTTCATGTTTTAGGGTTAGCTTTAATTTCATGTAATTTTGTTATTTCTTTTTTTCATTCCTTGTAATTTTATTTCATGCAAGCTAGCTTAGTTTCAATTCCATGCAATGTAATGTAGGTTTTATTTCATGTAATCTCTTTCTTTTATGGCAATGAAAATTTAAGCTTTCTTTTATTTTCGCAAACTCTCTTTCTTCCTCTTTCTCTCTCTTTCTTGTTTTAATTTTTTTTTCCTTTAGCAATTATTTTTGTAGTCTTGATTTTTAGCAAGCTTTGAATCAAAAATCATCTCTTTCCTTATTATCGAATCTTCTCTCCTTCGATTTATTCTCAAAATATAATGATGAATAGTAATTATACGTGTTTTTCTGTATAGTTTTTAGTGTATTTTTGCTTAGAATTATAAATAATCTATGTAATTAAATAAATAAATTGTTTGTTTTTGTTATTTTAAACTTTTAACTAAGTTTTATTTTAATTTAATAAACTTTCTGTCTTTTTGTTAAGACACGGCCTTGGACACGCCCGTGTCCAAGGGCGTGTTCACTAATCCCTAACATTTTCTTCTCTCTGTTCTTTTTCCAACTCAAACATCAAGTCACGCCCTCGGTCACGCCCGTGACCGAGGCCGTGTACTTGGTCACGCCCATGTTGGATATCCATCCCAGATTCCAGCCACTTGAAGCATTTCATCCAAAAAGTCAAAGTCACGGCCGTGACATTTCAGACATGCCCGTGACCCTCAATTCCTTCCAGAAGAACAAAGGACACGCCAGGTGTCACGCCCAGTTCAAGCTCCAGCCAACCGACCTAGGTCACGCCCGTGACCTAGGCCGTGTACGATGGTCACGCCCGTGTACTTCCAAAGTCGCCAGTCAAGCCTTCCAGATGCCTGCCTGGATCCAGCTGTTATGGCTATTCGCACCCCAAGCCATGTCACGCCCTCAGACACGCCCGTGTCCGAGGGCGTGTAATTCCAAAATTTTCCTATAAATAGCCAGATTCAGCTGAGTGTGGGGGTTCAGAATTTTGAGACCTCTTCTTAAGATTGTGAACCAATTTTTGTTGTTTTCATGTTTTAGCTCTCTTTTTGCATTTTCTCTCTCTTGTTTTGTAACCTCTTTATGTTGGAAATGAAATAGATTTGCTTCTTTGTAATTCTCTTATCTTTGTTTTGGTTAAAGTGTGTGTGTGTGTTCTCTCTTTTTTCTTCTTTCTTTCTCTTTTTTTTTTAGTTTTTGTAATTTTTGTTATTATAATTAGTTGTCCATTTTAATTTGGGTGTGTGTGTGTATGAGGCTAATTTTCATGTTTTTAGCTTTTTTGTAATTTTTAGATGGTTTCATAATTTGTGTGCGTGAGTGTATGAGTTTAGGTTAATTTTTCTCTTTTTTGTATTTTTATTTTTCTTTTTAGTTTTTTAGTGCTTTTGTAGTTTTTATTAAAGTAAGTGTGTGTGTGTGTGTGTGTGCTAGTATAGATTTTGTTTTATTTTAACTTAGATTTCATTTTTAGTAAGGGTGTGTGAGTGTAGGAGAATAGATTTTATTTTCTTTTAACTTAGTTTCATTTATGTTGTGTGTGTGAGTGTATGAGTATAGATTTTTGTTTTCTTTTAACTTAGATTTCATTTCAAGTAAGGGTGTGTGTGTGTAGGAGGATAAATTTTGCGCCTTTTTTGTAATTCAATAGCTTTTATTTCTGTCACGCATTTATTTCCCGCCTATCCATTTGGATAGGACTTGTCACGCATTTATTTCCCGCCTATCCATTTGGATAGGACTTGTCACGCATTTATTTCCCGCCTATCCATTTGGATAGGACTCGCTCACGCGTTTATTTCCTCTCTACCTATTTGGGTAGGGATTGCATTTCTTTAATTTCTGCAATTTACCGCTTTCATTTTAATTTCGTAGAGTGTGTGCGTTTTCAATTAGTGCGTCTTTTGTTTTTAATATAATTGCTTTTTGCTAATTCCGCTAACCGCTCAATCACTTAAAATCGCCGTAGTTATCATTATCGCTTTATAAAACTCTAAAAAAAATCTAAGCAAAACTACTTTCTAAATTAACGTTTTCGTGCTTTCTCGCTTTTTATCGCAATTATCGTTAAACCCACGCCAACCTTAATTTTTGTCATTAGTTTTTCTATAAAATTATAAAAATCAATTTAAAACTCTTTTCGATAAAATAATAGCGCGTTCCGTAGAAGTAGAAATAATCGATACGACCTTGGAAAAATACGACCTTGATATTTCAAAAAGAAATATCCTATTCTACTATCGATAAGGTCCACTTGCATTTATCGATTTTAGTCCGGATAATTATATAAACCCAAAAGCTTTCTCTCCAAAGCAATTTTTAAAACTCTCTTTTAAACACTTAAAATATTGTTGCAACAACTCTTTGGTTGTTGGAACTAGCTCAAGGCAAAAGAAGTTTTAAAACGATCTCTTAAAGAATTGTTGCAACAACTCACAAAATTATTGCAACAACATATTCAAAAAGCTTTCAACTTTCATTTCAACATAAGCCTTTCAAAACCAATTCTACTTAGCCTTTGGCGACGCGGCCAAAGAGTAATCCTCGATATTTCGAAAGAGGAAAAGGCCGTTACTTCTATCTTTCGATAGGATAACGGGTAATTCCTCGAAGTAGAATTACTCGCGGGACTCTTCGAAAACGTCCGGCTAAGGTTAAAGTTAAAGAAAGAAAGGGCTTTTCTAAAAAAATAAATTTTAGCGTATCAAGTTTTTGGCGCCGTTGCCGGGGACTTGTGTCGTTATTTTGAAATAGGAAACGCTATTAATTTTATCTTATATTTCACCTCTCTATCAATTATATATTTTACTTTCATCTTAAAAACAACAAAAAATTTAATTAAGAAAGAAAAAAAACCTATCTAAGAAAAAGGAAAATCAAAAATTTTCAAATAAAAAATAAAATATAAAGATATATCTCCTTTATTTTTACCACCTCTTATAAACTCATATATGCAGAATTTAAAAACTTTTGCAATTATAAAACTTTTGCTTATATATTTACAAACTTACATCTATATGTTCATATAAAACCTAACAAAACAAAACCTTAAAAATCATCAAAAAAAATATATATATATAGCAATATTTTCTACTTACGAAAAGAAAAAAACAATAATAATATATATTTTCCCCCTCTTTCTTTCTTTCCTTGTTTTTCTTCCTTGTAAAAATATTTCCAAAACATCAAAAAAAAAATCTATAAAAAGAAAAAAGAAACTATTTCTTCCAAAAAAAAAAAAAAATAGTGTATGACCCGAGGAGAATCTTCAGATAATCCAATTTTACCTTTTGATCCCGAAATCGAGCGCACGCTTCTCGAGCGCCGCCGATCTCGTAATCAAAATCTACAAATAGATCCCGAAGAATCCGTCGGCGATATACATATAGGCGTGATGGGCGATCCTAATCTAAATGCGGCCCCACAATGGACCATGGCCTATTATGCTAGGCCAAATTTAGAGGATACAGGATCGAGCGTCACCCGCCCCGCGGTAGCTAATAATAATTTCGAAATCAAATCCAGTATAATCCAAATGGTACAACAGTCGATTCAGTTCGGCGGTTTGCCAGATGAGGACCCAAACCAACACCTTAATAATTTTTTAGAAATTTGCGACACCTTCAAGATTAATGGCGTCAGCGATGACGCCATTCGCTTGCGCTTATTTCCCTTTTCCCTGCGGACAAAGGCGAAATCGTGGTTGACTTCTCTTCCGAGAGGGTCCATAACCACGTGGGCCGAATTACGCACCGATATCGCATCCTTCATTCAATTCGATTCCGAGTCTCTCTACGAGACTTGGGAACGTTTTAAAGAATATTTGCGTAGGTGTCCTCATCACGCGCTACCAACTTGGCTTCAGGTACAAATGTTCTATAACGGCTTGAATTTCTCAATGAGACAGATGATCGACGCAGCCGCCGGGGGAACGTTAAACAACAAAACCCCGGAGGCCGCTCAAGCTCTGATCGAAGAAATGGCCATGAACGCGTACCAATGGAATGTGCCAAGGTCGCGTCCTCCTAAACCGGCTGGTATTTTCGAAGTGGATGCCACTACTCACTTAGCCTCGCAGGTAGAGCGGCTAAGTAAGCAAGTGGCGGAGATGACTGCTTCCTCCTCCACTCCCGCTTGGGCTAATAATCCTAATAATAATAATAATAATAATAATTTTAATAATCCAAATAATAATAATAATAATTTTAATAATCTTAATAATAATAATCTTAATAATAATATTAATAATAACAATAATTTAAGCGAGGAATCGGTGGATTACGTGGGCAATCAAGTGCGGGCGCCCTTCAACCCATATAGTAATAACTATAACCCGGGTTGGAGGAGCCACCCGAACTTCTCCTGGAGTAACCCTAATAATGTGCAACGCCCTCCACCTGCGATCCCGCAAGGATTTCCGCATGGATATCCCCAAGGATTTCAGCAGGGTTTTGCGCCTCCTCCTCCCTAACCTTCTCCGCTCGAGGAGATTTTTGCAAAATACATGGCTTCCAACGACGCAAATATCCGGAATATAACCGGATCGCTAAAAAATTTAGAAATGCAGGTTGGACAGCTTGCAAAAATGGTCTCCGAGCGGCCACTTGGAGCACTACCTGGGAACTCGGAGCAGAACCCGCGTGAAAATGCCCACGCCATTACGTTACGCAGCGACAAGGAGGTCGACTCCCCATTGCGGGTTGAGCATCAGGTAACTGTTTCGCCTCCGACCCCTGCACCCTCGTCTTTTATTTTAGTAGATACGGAAAAAATATTAGCGCCGGGCGTCTCGAGCCCGCAAATTCCGTACCCCGCAAAATTTAATAAAGAGAAGGAGGACGAACATTACAAAAAGTTTTTACAAATATTTAAACAAATTCAAATTAACGTCCCCTTCTGCGAGGCACTCTCACAAATGCCGAAATATGCGAAATACCTTAAGGAGCTCCTTTCTAATAAAAAGAAGCTCGAGGGTATTTCGTGTGTTTCCTTAAATGCGGAATGCTCGTCGGTCCTACTTAATAAATTGCCGCATAAACTAAACGATCCGGGAAGGTTTTCCATCCCTTGCCTATTCGGCAATTTATTAATAAAGTACGCCCTAGCGGACCTGGGAGCGAGCATCAATTTGATGCCCTTCTCCCTCTTTAAAAAACTAGATTTGGGAGTTCCCACCCCAACAAAAATGAGCATCCAACTCGCGGATCGCTCGATAAAATATCCTATCGGGGTAGTGGAGGACGTTCTGGTCAAGGTTGACAAGTTTATCTTTCCGGTAGACTTCATCATCCTCGACATCGAGGAGGACGCCGAGGTACCAATTATCCTCGGTCGCCCTTTCCTCGCGACCTCCCGAGCATTAATTGATGTGAGTAACGGTCGCCTCCTCCTTCGGGTAGGGGACGACGAAGTTACCCTTCATATTAATCCTTCGATGCGAAACTCTTTATCGAACGACGATTCCTGCTTTCACTTAGAATCCGCGTTCGAGGATGAGTGTTCTTCGCTTGCATAATTACTCGCTTTAAGTTTTGACGAACCGGATTTGGCGGACCTCGCCCCTTTGGACAAGCTACCGCCAGATTCGTCTTTCGAATCTTTTAATTCTAAAAGTTTAAAAATTACAACTTCTTACGAAGAACCCCCGGTCTTGGAGCTTAAGCCACTCCCCGACCATTTAAAATACGCTTTTCTCGCCGCGGACTTAAAACTCCCGGTTATTATTTCGTCTTCTTTAACCGATTCGGAAACCTTCGAATTAGTTAAAGTTTTGTCCACGCATCGCCATGCAATTGCATGGCAGATTTCCGATATTAGGGGGATAAATCCCTCGTTTTGCACGCACAAAATCTTCTTAGAAGATAATTCCCGCAAAACCATCCAGCCTCAGCGACGACTAAACCCAAATATGCGGGATGTCGTTAAGGCTGAAGTAATCAAACTCCTGGATGCAGGGATTATCTACCCTATATCCGACAGCACGTGGGTTAGTCCCATTCATGTCGTGCCAAAAAAGGGCGGTCTAACGGTAGTGGCAAATCAAAACAACAAATTAATTCCAACCCGTACTGTTACGGGTTGGCGAGTGTGCATCGATTACCGAAAATTAAATGATGCCACCCGCAAAGACCACTTTCCGTTACCGTTTATCGATCAAATTTTGGAGCGACTATCGGGTCATCCTTATTATTGTTTTCTCGACGGTCTATCGGGATTTTTACAAATTCCAATCTCCCCCGAAGATCAGGAGAAAACAACCTTTACGTGCCCCTTCAGTACCTTCGCGTACCGAAGGATGCCATTCGGCCTCTACAACGTGCCAGCTACATTTCAACGATGTATGCTAGCAATATTTGGAGAGCTCGTAGAGGATATTGTGGAAGTCTTTATGGATGATTTCTCAGTTTTTGGAAGCTCCTTCCAAAACTGCCTCCAAAATTTAGATCGAGTCCTCCAACGATGCGAAGACACGAACCTGGTTTTAAACTGGGAAAAGTGTAATTTCATGGTTCGAGAAGGCTTAGTTCTCGGCCACAAAATTTCTGAAAGAGGGATGGAGGTCGATAAGGCCAAGGTCGAAATAATTGAAAAACTCCCCGCGCCCTCAAATATAAAATCAATTCGTAGTTTTCTTGGCCACGCGGGTTTCTATAGGCGGTTTATTCAAAATTTTTCCAAAATAACAAAACCGCTAACCCACCTCCTGGAGAAAGAATCTCCATTCATTTTTGATAGCGCGTGCGTAGAGGCATTCAATGCCATAAAAAATAAACTTATCCATTCTCCCATTCTGGTGGCGCCCGATTGGACCCTTCCGTTTGAGATTATGTGCGACGCGAGCGATATAGCGGTAGGGGCCGTATTAGGCCAACGCGTAAATAAATATTTTCATCCTATCTACTACGCGTCCCGCACGCTCACGGCCGCACAGGCTAATTACACGACAACGGAAAAGGAATTCCTTGCCGTCGTCTTCGCCATAGATAAGTTTAGGCCCTACGTCACGCTTTCCAAAATTATAATATTTACCGACCACTCCGCACTTAAATATTTATTAGAAAAAATGGACGCTAAGCCCCGCCTTCTTCGATGGATCCTCCTATTACAAGAATTCGATTTAGAGATCTGGGATAAGAAGGGGGCCGAAAATTTAGCGGCCGACCACCTTTCTCGTTTAGAACACCCAATCGCGGAAGCGCTCTTCGAACCGGAAATCGATGATCGATTTCCCGAGGAGCGTCTTTTAGTTTTAAATAATTTAAAAACTTCTCCCTCGCCTTGGTTCGCAGACTACGCCAACTATTTAGTTGCGCGGGTGCTCCCGAAAGACTTTTCAAAACAGCAAAAGAAGAAATTCTTTTCTGATTTGAAAAATTACTTTTGGGAGGACCCTTTCTTATTTCGCGTCTGCGCGGACCAAGTCGTGCGGAGATGCGTTTCGAGCGAGGAGGGTGCGCAAATTTTGCGGCACTGCCACGAGGGGCCGGCCGGGGGGCATTATCAAGCCAACCGGACCGCGCAGAAGGCGCTGGAGGCAGGCTTTTATTGGCCCGCTCTCTTCAAAGACGCTCACACTTTTGTGAGCGCATGCGATAGCTGTCAACGGTCGGGTAATATCTCTCGTCGCGACGAGATGCCCCAAAATTTTTATTTAGAATGCGAGATTTTCGATTTATGGGGCATAGATTTCATAGGCCCCCTACCTCCTTCATATACAAATTGCTACATTTTAGTGGCGGTCGACTACGTATCTAGGTGGGCGGAAGCGCAAGCTCTCCCCACCAACGATGCGAGAGTCGTCGTCAAATTTCTTAAAAAATTATTTTCTCGCTTCGGTACGCCCCGTGCGATAGTTAGTGATAGGGGTACGCACTTTTGCAACGCTCAGTTTGCAAAAACATTAACCAAATATGGCGTTACGCATAAGCTCGCCACCGCCTATCACCCCCAAATGAGCGGCCAAGTTGAGGTAGTAAATCGAGAAATTAAACGCATATTAGAAAAAACCGTTTCAATAAATAGGAAGGATTGGGCGATTAAATTAGACGACGCTCTGTGGGCATATCGTACGGCGTACAAGACCGCAATCGCTTGTACGCCTTATCGATTAGTCTACAGCAAGGCGTGTCATTTGCCCGTAGAATTAGAGCACCGCGCTTTTTGGGCGTTAAAACTTTTAAATCTCGATCATAATTTAACCGCCGAAAACCGGAAATTCCAATTAAACGAACTCGATGAATGGCGTGCGAACGCCTACGAGAGTAATAAATTTTATAAGGAACGCTCGAAATTTTACCACAACCGAAAAATTAAATTTCCAAAATCATTTGCGCCGGGCGATCTCGTCCTCCTATATAATTCGCGTCTTCGTCTTTTTCCGGGGAAACTAAAATCCCGCTGGTCCGGCCCCTTTCAAGTGAAAGAGGTTTGGCCATACGGGACCATCCTTATCACCCACCCGGAAAAAGGTGACTTAAAAGTTAACGGTCACCGACTAAAACTCTACCACGCGGGGGATCAACTGGGAGGGAAGCTAAATTCCATACCCCTCCCCCACCTCTAAAAAGATTGTACCCCGCCAACGCGTCAAGCTACGAGACGGTAAACAAAGCGCTCGTGGGAGGCACCCCCATATTTATCCAATTACGCACTTTTATTGTTCTTATTTACAAAAAAAAATGATGATGAAATAAATTTTCATTTAAAAAAAAAAACTTAAACAAAAATATAATTAATAATAATAATAAATAATAATAATAAATAATTATAATAAAACAAAATGAAAAATATTATTAATAACTATGCACATTTTAAATTATCATTTTTTCTAAAAAAGGAAACATAAAACAAAATAAAATAATGCAAAAACTTTAAAACAAAAATCAAAAAGAATTTTGGGAATTTTAAGATAGGACAATAGGAACTTTCTCAAAGTAGGATTACTCGACAGACCCGAGAGGGGATTTTTGTCGATATTTCGAAAAGAGAAAACCCCGTTGCTTTTACCTTTTTATTTCTCTTATTTCTTCCTTGCTTTTTATCTTAAAGCTTTTTCTTTATTTACTTTATTTTATCTTTCTTAAAATTTTGATATATTTTAAAACATGCATATTTCAAAATTAAAACCAAAACAAAAAAAAATATAATATAACATAAATAATAAAATAAAAATGATGATAAAAATTTATTTTTATCATACCCAAAAAAATATGATCACATATATACTTTTAACTTCTTTTATACGTATTTTATTCGTGTTTTGTACATTTCGGAAAACTAAAACAAACCAAAAAAACAATTTTGTATATATTCGTGGAGTTCCTTTTTATTTGTAACTATTCTTGTATATATTTTTTCTATCTTATAATTAAATCTTCACGTTTTTGTAAATATTTTCGTTCCTCACACTTCACTTTAACATTGAGGACAATGTTGGCTTTAAGTATGGGGGCGTGTTTTCCCTCCTTTTGTAATTATTTTTGCCCCTCCCATATTAGAAAAAACAAAAAAATTTTATATGAAAAATTTGTTACAACATAAAACTTATTTGTTATAACATAACAAAATTTGTTATGACATAAGAAAATTATGTTGCAACATCTTTGTTCCTCTTTTCATTTTTCTTTTCTTTTTGAAAAAACAATTTAATATGTAAATAGGAAATCAAATGAAAAATCCAAAAAAATCATTAATTAACTTAGAAAAAAAAAACACAAAATTTTTTTTTCTATAAATGTTTTATGTTTATGTCTTTTATTTGTATATAAAAATCCTTATTTATAATAATAAATCAAAATCCAAAAAAAAATTGATGAAAAATGTACTTAAAAATTTGTTATAACAAAATTCATTTTGTCATAACACCAAAAATGTTTTTCATTCTCTCTTTTCTTTTTTTTCACTTTTTTTATTAATGTACATATTTTTAACAAAATTAAAAAATCAAAAAATATATGATGAAAAAAATTTCTTAGAAAAAATCAAAAATATTTTGTATGTATTTTTACTTTTCTTAATTTTCTTCTTTTTTTAGTATTTATATATGCATTTTGTTATAAAGAAAATAAAAAATCCCAAAAATATCATATCTTAAAAACTTCAAAAAAAAAAAATATTTGAAAAACTTATTAAAAAACCCAAAAATAAAATAAATCCCCTACTTAGCTTTTTGTTATTTTCAAGGCTAGGTTAGTTTTATCTTTAAGCGTTTTTCATTATTTTTGATTTACTAAATCAATTTTATTTATTTCATAGTTTGAAAAATTTAAATCGAGGAATTTTTAGTAGTAAAGAAAATCTTGCGATCTTAATTTAATTTGAGAACAGAATTTTTAGCACTACCTCGAGTTTACCCTAAATAGATTCCTTTTTGTATTATATTGGCAAACCATCTTTAGATTCAATTATTCTAACTCTAAACTTGTGAAACTTTAGGAATATTTTTAATCTACTAAACTTGCTCTCAAAAATTTTTTTTATTAATCTAGAATTTCTCTTGAAACCCCCCTTATAAACACCCCTTAGCTTGGCATAAAAATAATAAAAGTAGGAGTTTTAAAAGAAATCCTGTGTCAATGGGAATAAAGAGATTCCGTAAACACAGGCACCCAATATTGTTAAAAGAAATCTCGTGTCAATGGGAATAAAAAATTAATAATTCCGTAAACACGGGCATTGGGTTAAGTTTAGAAAAGATTTCATTTATCCCGCGTAAACCAATGCTAGGTATCAAAGCAAAACCACCAAAAAGGTGGGGTGAGAGGATACAATCCATCACCCATAAATCCAAGCACTCTTCTTTTTGCCAAGGCAATCTTTTTCCCCTACCCCTTAGCCAATAAAATTGTACCTAGATTTTAATTTAAAAAAGTTTGGGAGAGCATAATTAGTAGGCTTTATTTATTCTTAAAAAAAAACTTTCTTAAAAAAGGTTAAAGTTCTATATAATTCTATTCTAATTAAAAGGTACCAAAGACTGCAATAATCGACGCTATTTAGCTAACTTTAAAAGTCTCGCTAAAAAATTTTCGCTCTTTTTAAATTACTTTCATAGTTTTGGACTTACCTCTTTAAATACCCTAAATTTATTTCGATCTTACTTTTGATTTAATAAAAACTTTAGTAAATTAGAAATTTTATTAAACGTCTTATAGGTATCTCTTACTTTTGCTCTGGAATAGCAAAAGCTTAAGTATGGGGGTGTTTGATGAATAGTAATTATACGTGTTTTTCTGTATAGTTTTTAGTGTATTTTTGCTTAGAATTATAAATAATCTATGTAATTAAATAAATAAATTGTTTGTTTTTGTTATTTTAAACTTTTAACTAAGTTTTATTTTAATTTAATAAACTTTCTGTCTTTTTGTTAAGACACGGCCTTGGACACGCCCGTGTGCAGGGCGTGTCCAAGGGCGTGTTCACTAATCCCTAACATTTTCTTCTCTCTGTTCTTTTTCCAACTCAAACATCAAGTCACGCCCTCGGTCACGCCCGTGACCGAGGCCGTGTACTTGGTCACGCCCGTGTTGGATATCCATCCCAGATTCCAGCCACTTGAAGCATTTCATCCAAAAAGTCAAAGTCACGGCCGTGACATTTCAGACACGCCCGTGACCCTCAATTCCTTCCAGAAGAACAAAGGACACGCCAGGTGTCACGCCCAGTTCAAGCTCCAGCCAACCGACCTAGGTCACGCCCATGACCTAGGCCGTGTACGATGGTCACGCCCGTGTACTTCCAAAGTCGCCAGTCAAGCCTTCCAGATGCCTGCCTGGATCCAGCTGTTCTGGCTATTCGCACCCCAAGCCGTGTCACGCCCTCAGACACGCCCGTGTCCGAGGGCGTGTAATTCCAAAATTTTTCCTATAAATAGCCAGATTCAGCTGAGTGTGGGGGTTCAAAATTTTGAGACCTCTTCTTAAGATTGTGGACCAATTTTTGCTATTTTCATGTTTTAACTCTCTTTTTGCATTTTCTCTCTCTTGTGTTGTAACCTCTTTATGTTGGAAATGAAATAGATTTGCTTCTTTGTAATTCTCTTATCTTTGTTTTGGTTAAAGTGTGTGTGTGTGTTCTCTCTTTTTTCTTCTTTCTTTCTCTTTTTTTAGTTTTTGTAATTTTTGTTATTATAATTAGTTGTCCATTTTAATTTGGGTGTGTGTGTGTATGAGGCTAATTTTCATGTTTTTAGCTTTTTTGTAATTTTTAGATGGTTTCATAATTTGTGTGTGTGAGTGTATGAGTTTAGGTTAATTTTTCTCTTTTTTGTATTTTTATTTTTCTTTTTAGTTTTTTAGTGCTTTTGTAGTTTTTATTAAAGTAAGTGTGTGTGTGTGTGTGTGTGCTAGTATAGATTTTGTTTTATTTTAACTTAGAATTCATTTTTAGTAAGGGTGTGTGAGTGTAGGAGAATAGATTTTATTTTCTTTTAACTTAGTTTCATTTATGTTGTGTGTGTGAGTGTATGAGTATAGATTTTTGTTTTCTTTTAACTTAGATTTCATTTCAAGTAAGGGTGTGTGTGTGTAGGAGGATAAATTTTGCGCCTTTTTTGTAATCCAATAGCTTTTATTTTTGTCACGCATTTATTTCCCGCCTATCCATTTGGATAGGACTTGTCACGCATTTATTTCCCGCCTATCCATTTGGATAGGACTTGTCACGCATTTATTTCCCGCCTATCCATTTGGATAGGACTCGCTCACGCATTTATTTCCCCTCTACCTATTTGGGTAGGGATTGCATTTCTTTAATTTCTGCAATTTACCGCTTTCATTTTAATTTCGTAGAGTGTGTGCGTTTTCAATTAGTGCGTCTTTTGTTTTTAATATAATTGCTTTTTGCTAATTCCGCTAACCGCTCAATCACTTAAAATCGCCGTAGTTATCATTATCGCTTTATAAAACTCTAAAAAAAAAATCTAAGCAAAACTACTTTCTAAATTAACGTTTTCGTGCTTTCTCGCTTTTTATCGCAATTATCGTTAAACGCACGCCAACCTTAATTTTTGTCATTAGTTTTTCTATAAAATTATAAAAATCAATTCAAAACTCTTTTCGATAAAATAATTGCGCGTTCCGTAGAAGTAGAAATAATCGATACGACCTTGGAAAAATACGACCTTGATATTTCAAAAAGAAATATCCTATACTACTATTGATAAGGTCCACTTGCCTTTATCGATTTTAGTCCGGATAATTATATAAACCCAAAAGCTTTCTCTCCAAAGCAATTTTTAAAACTCTCTTTTAAACACTTAAAAAATTGTTGCAACAACTCTTTGGTTGTTGGAACTAGCTCAAGGCAAAAGAAGTTTTAAAACGATCTCTTAAAGAATTGTTCCAACAACTCACAAAATTGTTGCAACAACATATTCAAAAAGTTTTCAACTTTCATTTCAACATAAGCCTTTCAAAACCAATTCTACTTAGCCTTTGGCGACGCGGCCAAAGAGTAATCCTCGATATTTCAAAAGAGGAAAAGGTCATTACTTCTATCTTTCGATAGGATAACGGGTAATTCCTCGAAGTAGAATTACTCGCGGGACTCTTCGAAAACGTCCGGCTAAGGTTAAAGTTAAAGAAAGAAAGGGCTTTTCTAAAAAGATAAATTTTAGCGTATCATATAACGATATCGAGTTCATATTCCGATTATGAATTTCGGTATTTGTTTTCGTATTCAAGCTAGCCGAGAGGACGTGCGTACGAATCGATCACTCGAGAATAAAAAGAGTTGCACGCACACCTCGAGAGAGGATGACGTAAATCTTCTGGATAGGAGTCAAATCCTATAGTGGGATTCACAGCGTAAAGCAAGTCTTAGGTAATCAATTATAAGATGAGAGCCCGGTTGATTTTTCCTAAGCTTAGTTGGGCATTAACCTCGAGAGAGGCATGTTCGAGCTTCGGGAATCCCCACGGTCAAGGCTTAGAGTTGAATGATAGTATTTATCTTTTAATTTCATTTCAAATCGAGTTTTAATCAAGTTTTATTTTCTTTCTTTATTTTTGTTCTCTTTTATTTAGTTGCAATTTAGTTCTCTTTTCCGCTCTCTCTCCGATAAAATAATAGTCCGCTTTCTCGAAGTAGAAGTACTCGACAAACCTGAGTTTAATACGACCTTGGTATTTTTATAAAATATCCTATATTATATACGATAAGGTACGCTTGCCTTCATCGAATATAGTTTTGGAAAATATCATCAAACTTCTTCGCATTTTTATAAATCATAAACCCTAAGAAGAAGAAGTTTAATTTTTCTTATCAAGTTTTTGGCGCCGTTGCCGGGGATATTTTGTCGATATTTTGAAAAAAGAAAGCACTATTACTTTTATCAAAAAAAATAATAATAATAATAATAAGTAACTTTCATGTTTTAATTCTTTTGATTTTGTGTTTTGTCTTATGGTTTTGAAAGAAAATTTTTGCAGGTAATCGTGATGGTCGTCCGTCTCCATCAGGGACGTACTTCTTTTCCTCTCATTGTTCTTTTTCTTTCATAATCATGCTCTTGTATTTTCTATTTTATTATTCTCCATACTTAGCTTTCAACATTGGGGACAATGTTGAACTTTAAGTATGAGGGTGTATTTCCCTTTCTTTTAAATTATAAAATCGTAGAAAATTTCCAAAAAAAAATTTTTGTGTACATAGTTTTGTAAATAGTTTATTTCCTTTTTATTGTCTTTTACAAAAGAAAAATTAGCTTTTTCAAAAAAAAAAAAAAAAATTTAGAAAACCCAAAAATATTCAAAAAAAATTAGATAATCAAAAATTTAAATTCTCGGAAAGGACGCCTTGGGCTTGAATTCCCATCACAGCCTCTAGTACCTTGCGAGCCCTTCACCGAGTAGACCTCGAGAAATCCAAGAATTAACAAAAAAAATTAGGTTTTTTTTTTAGTTTATGTTTAGCATTTTTAGTATTTACTTCTTATCCTAAAAAAATTCCAAAAAAAAAAAGATAATATTAAAAATTCCAAAAAAAGATAATATCAAAAAATTTCCAAAAAATTATTACATAAAACTTAGAAAAAATCCCAAAAATATAATAAGCCCTTACTTTGGTTTTTGTCATTTCCAAAATCATTTTGAGTTTATTTATAAGCATTTATACTTTTTTATTTGCTAATCATTTATTCTATAATGGTTTGCTAAATCTAATTTTTGTTTAAGTGATTTAGTGTTAAGAAATATTTTATGATTTTAATTTGATTAGAGATATTTCTTTAGCACTTCTTCTCTTTTATTTTAAATAGTTACAAATTTTTAGTAATCTTGCTTAAACAACTTTAGATTTTAATTATTTCTACCTCAAGCTTTTAAAATCTTAGGAAAGTTTAAAGTACTAAAATTTGCTCTCAAAATAATTTAATTTATAAGCTAGAAGTCTTTTCTCTACCCTACCCCTTTGATGGCATAAAAAAGTATTTTAAAAGATCATATGTCATGGGAATAAGAGGATAAAATTCATTAGTCCCTAAAACATATGCACCCAAAATATTTGAAAAGATTATATGGCATGGAGTAAGAGGATAAAATTCATTACTCCTAAACCATATACATTTTGGGTTGTTGTTAGAAGAGAGAAAAAAAAAATATTTACTTAAAAAAAACCACTTTGGTGAAATGGAAAATCCATCACCTTCATTCAAAGATCTCTTCTTATGCCAAATTTTATGAAACCCCCCCTAACCCAATATCTTTGATCTAGATTTAAATTATGTTATGGAGAGAGCAATACTTAGTAAGTTACATTTTTCCTTTAGATTTTTCAAAGTTATGGTTTTTATAAATTGTAAATCTAATTTTGTTTACTTATTACTCAATTTTGTTAACTA
The DNA here is from genome assembly GCA_033032865.1 of Dactylorhiza incarnata. Classification (NCBI taxonomy): domain Eukaryota; kingdom Viridiplantae; phylum Streptophyta; class Magnoliopsida; order Asparagales; family Orchidaceae; genus Dactylorhiza; species Dactylorhiza incarnata. Next base: position 2,164,389 of record JAWHQI010000298.1, read on the forward strand.
GTTAATATTTTTGAGTAACTCTTGGCTAAATATTTTTCTCTTATTATTTTAATTTCATAATTTAGGACTTAATTCGTCAATCCTTAAATTTTCTTTTTAGCTTACTTGTGATTCAATAAATTTTTAGTCTTAATTAAAAATTTTATTAAATGTCTTATAAATATTTCTCATACTTTAGCTCTGGAATAGCAAAAGCTTAAGTATGGGGGTATTTGATAAGTAGGATTTTTGCTTATTTTAATTATAGTATTTAGGTTAAGTTTAATATAATTTTGTAAATATTATTTATATTTTAGTTAAAAATCACTTCTTTTATAATTTTAGTTCTAAATATAATTGTATTTTTGTTTTGCAGATTTTCTGGTGTTTTTGGACAAATTCCATAGTACACGCCCTAGGTCACGCCCGTGACCAAGGGCGTGTAACACTAAGATCAGTCCAGAAGTGTTGCCGAGCAGATTGAGCTAGTCCACAGCAAGTCACGCCCCAGGTCACGCCCGTGACACCAGGTCACGCCCGTGACACCAGGTCACACCCGTTATCAAGGGCGTGTAATCTTAGAATCTCCCCAGCTGGCTACCGACGAGACGTGGAGATGCTGTCGAGGAGTTGACCCAAGTCACGCCCGTGACCAAAGAGTCACGCCCGTGACTTCCCGCGTGATCCCAGCTACCTGCTGCGCCGAATTCAAGCCCACGCCATATTGACTAGAGTTGACCCCAGTCACGCCCGTGACCCATGAGTCACGCCCGTGACTTTTCGCGCGTGATCACTTTTCGCTGCAGCGCCGCACTCAAGCCCACGCTGCATTGATGAAGTCGCTCAGGTACACGCCCGTGACCAACGTTACACGGGCGTGTAATGTCCTTTTTCGCGACACAGTCATGCAAGACCCACACCGATGTCGCAGCCGTGCAGAACAAGTATTACACGCCCTAGGTCACGCCCGTGACCGAGGGCGTGTAACCTGGAAATTTTTCCTATAAATTCAGAGGTTCCCCTCCAGCATTCCATTCCCTTCCCCCTGCCCATTTGGGCTGTTCTTGTACAGTTTTCCTTATTTCTTTATGTTTTAGGGTTAGCTTTAATTTCATGTAATTTTGTTATTTCTTTTTTTCATTCCTTGTAATTTTATTTCATGCAAGCTAGCTTAGTTTCAATTCCATGCAATGTAATGTAGGTTTTATTTCATGTAATCTCTTTCTTTTATGGCAATGAAAATTTAAGCTTTCTTTTATTTTCGCAAACTCTCTTTCTTCCTCTTTCTCTCTCTTTCTTGTTTTAATTTTTTTTCCTTTAGCAATTATTTTTGTAGTCTTGATTTTTAGCAAGCTTTGAATCAAAAATCATCTCTTTCCTTATTATCGTATCTTCTCTCCTTCGATTTATTCTCGAAATATAACAATATCGAGTTCATATTTCGGTTATGAATTTCGGTATTTGTTTTTGTATTCTAGCTAGCCGAGAGGACGTGCGTACGAATCGATCACTCGAGAATAAAAAGAGTTGCACGCACTCCTCGAGAGAGGATGACGTAAATCTTCCGGATAGGAGTCAAATCCTATAGTGGGATTCACAGCGTAAAGCAAGTCTTAGGTAATCAATTATAGGACGAGAGCCCGGTTGATTTTTCCTAAGCTTAGTTGGGCATTAACCTCGAGAGAGGCATGTTCGAGCTTCGGGAATCCCCACGGTCAAGGCTTAGAGTTGAATGATAGTATTTATCTTTTAATTTTATTTCAAAGCGAGTTTTAATCAAGTTTTATTTTCTTTCTTTATTTTCGTTCTCTTTTATTTAGTTGCAATTTAGTTCTCTTTTCCGCTCTCTCTCCGATAAAATAATAGTCCGCTTTCTCGAAGTAGAAGTACTCGACAAACCCGAGTTTAATACGGCCTTGGTATTTTTATAAAATATCCTATATTATATACGATAAGGTACGCTTGCCTTCATCGAATATAGTTTTGGAAAATATCATCAAACTTCTTCGCATTTTTATAAATCATAAACCCTAAGAAGAAAAAGTTTAATTTTTCTTATCAATTGCATATCATGATTTGAAATGTTAATCTCACTACGTTCTGCGCGTGATAAATCTACTTTTATATATAGTAAATCCACACATTCGATCTTGCATGGTGCACCTCACTAGGTCTTCATGTTCACTTAGGCCACTAAGCTATTAAATCAAGTATTTTTCCGCTGCGTAAAACTATACTTTAAAGGTGTGGACTAGTTGATCCACCTAGCCGAGGGACGCGACTTGTTAATTTTCTGCATAAATAATTTTTGAATCGCTTTGATTTGATAATAATAATTGCTTAGACTGTGATAAAGGATAAGTTGCCTTAACGTCAGTAGGCGTCCCCTACGTAACGTGGCATCACAACACGTAGCTTTCCCTACTCTGATAGCATTTTAAATGTTGGGAAAATGCGGGTTGTGACAATTGGTATCAGAGCAAGGTTCTGTGAAAAAGGTAGTTGGGTGGGTTGGCGTGTGAGCCAAACAACCGCTATCCTAAGCAGAACCTCATAAGATCATTTCATTGTATACACACACCGATATGTCATCAATATGTCTTGACTGAAGCATAGTCACTACACTCATAGCATGATAAGAAGTATACCGGGCATATTATATAGTATGGGATGCATAATATGTGTTTGTATATGGATCCACCATAGGTGGCAACATGTGATGGTTATGTAGTGTGGGATGCATAACCACCATTACATGGATGCCCATTAGCACGTTTCTTTTTCGTTACATGTAATGTTATGTAGTATGGGATGCATAACATTACATGTGTATGCCGCTCATAACATGCATTAAGGCCTCTTTCTAGAATGCATAGCACTGCATACATTCATATCATCGCATAAGCACGCGTGCCAAGTTAAAGACATACCAGATGACATATGTACACACATGATTTGAAAAGAAATTTAAATATTCATGCACTCATGTCATAGCACAAGAGTCAATAGGATGATGGTGCATCATCCTAAGTTAATCATGGCATCATTTCATGAAATTCCAGAACAAGGTAACAGCAATAGCAGGTTGTTTTCTTTCCTGTTCCGAATCGATCCATGAATTTTTCGAGTCTGTTTGGCTTAAGCTTTGTAAGCCTGTTTCTGATTGAACGTCCATCCTTCTTGTAGACATGTCTCGTAGGAGAGTGACACGATCGACTCCCCTGCCTGAGGGAGAGTCTTCTGGTGGTCAGAGTGAGTCCGTGATCGAAAGCCTGCGATAGAGCAATGAGGCTTTGTCGAGACAGTTGGTTGCGATGCAGACTCAGATTCAGTCCTTGGTGTCTGCTGCCTCGGCGCAACAGCCTGCTGTGCAAGAATCGGTGGTGAGCCCAGCCGTTCCTGCTCCCCTGGTTCCTCCAGTGGCATTGCCACCGGAGATGAACTTCATTTCACACTTTCAGCGGTTAGGACCTCCCACCTATGATGGTAGGGAAGACTTCATGGCCCTGGATGATTGGGTGATCAGCATGGAGGAGATGTTCTCCTATTCAGGTATCTCGGAGGCTTCAAAGGTGATGGTGGCTGCTTATCAACTGAAGGGTTTGGCGAAAGGTTGGTGGATTAGGGAGAAGGAAGGTCTCGCCGAGGGATGCTCTTGGGAGACGTTTAAGAAGTTGTTGCTTAAGAAGTTCCTCCCATCGGTTGAGCGCGACCGATTGATGAACAACTTTCTGCATCTGAAGCAGAGATAGCTCACCGTCAGTGAATATGAGATTGAGTTCAGCAAGTTGAGCAGATTCACCCCTGAGTTGGTGGCCTCGGAGGAAGGAAGGGTGAAGAGGTTTTTGGGTGGTCTCACTGGCGATGTCCAGCAGTGGGCTAGCGCCTATGGGTCAAAGACATATGCTGAAGCGGTGGAGGCCGCATTGAAGGCCGAATCGATTGAGAAGACGAAGATTCGTGGGCAGCAGACAAAGAGTGATAAGAGGAAATCTAATGATCGGTAGAGTTCCAAGGCATCTCACTCTGACTCAAAGAAGAGGGGTGTGGGGCACTGTAGCTTTTGTGGCAAGCGGGGCCACCCGTTCGAGAGGTGTTTCAAGAGGCTCAAGGCGCTGGAGCCGTTAAAGGTTAGTGCAATTCAAGACGCACCTAAGGCGATCCCAGTGTGCTCTTTCTGCTCTAAGCCCGGGCATGAGGCGGCCCGATGTTACAAGAAGGCCGGTTATTGTTTCCTGTGTGGGAAAAAAGGACATCGTAGGGCCGACTGCCCAAATTCGCAGACCGTGACTTCAGCGGTTCCTCTGCAGACCTTGCCGCCGCCCCCGCAGTTCGTTGGCAAGACTAAAGGCAAGCTTAATGTGCTGACTAGAGAGGAAGCTCAAACCTCAGCGCACGTGATATCCGGTTAGTTTCTTTCCTCCTAACTTGTTCTCTTTTTTCTGAATTTGGTTAGCTTACTAGTTGTCTAGTGACGCACGCTTATTTAGGTGAATTCAAGGTGAAGAATAAGTGGGCGCGTGTCCTATTTGATTCGGGAGCGTCTCACTCTTTTGTTGCTAGAAGTTTTGTTGATAGGCACCGATGGTCTGTTGATCGGTTGGATGGTGCCTTGTCCGTTAAGTTTCCGTCTGGAGATCAGGTTACGTCAGATCGGGGTATCCGGGAGTGCCCCATTTCTTTGGGTGGTGTCTATGTTCTGGCAGACTTGAAGATGCTAGATTTGGCAGATTTTGATGTGATTCTTGGGATGGACTGGTTGTCCAAGTACGATGTCGTGATCAAGTGCAAGGAGAAGTGGCTAGATTTCAAGTTGGGCGACGGACGTCCATTGAGCATTTATGGTTTACCTCGGGAGAGTTCTCTGATTATTTCTGCGGTATGTGCCCGCCGAGCTTTAGCTTCTGGTTGTTTGGGTTTTCTGGTTTCTATCTGCGTTGTGGATGCTTTTCGTGTGGAGCCAACCGTGGAGGGTATCCCGGTGGCGTGAGAGTTTCCTGATGTTTTTCCGGACAAGCTTTCCGCTCTTCCTCCCGAAAGAGAGGTGGAGTTTTCCATAGTCCTCGAACCAGGCACCCGGCCCATTGCCAAGGCCCTGTACCGCATGGCGCCTTGTGAATTAGAAGAATTGCGTGTTCAGTTGGATGAAGTTCTGGATTGTGGTTTCATCAGACCGAGTACTTCTCCATGGGCTGCTCCTGTTCTCTTTGTGAAGAAGAAGGACGGTTCCATGAGGCTGTGTATCGATTATCGGGAGTTGAACAAGGTGACGATCAGGAATAGATATTCGTTGCCGCAGATTGATGATTTATTCGATCAGCTGCGTGGGTGCACCAAATTCTCGAAGATTGATCTTCGTTCAGGCTACCACCAGTTGAGGGTTCGTGAGTCAGACATTCCTCTGACGGCTTTTAGATCCCGGTACGGGCATTTCGAGTTCCTCGTGTTGTCCTTTGGTTTGACCAACGCGCCTTCTGCGTTCATGGATCTGATGAACCGGGTATTCAAGGACTTTCTTGACCGTTTTGTGGTCGTCTTCGTCGACGACGTTCTCATCTATTCTCGCAGTGATGAGGAGCATGCCTATCATTTGCGTCAGGTTCTGTCTGTCTTGAGAGAGCATAAGTTGTATGCTAAGCTGAGCAAGTGCGAGTTTTGGCTACCTCAGGTGTCTTTCTTAGGACATGTGGTGAGCAAGGATGGAATCTCTATTGATCCCGCCAAGATTTCAGCGGTGATGGATTGGAAGAGACCTTCTAATCCAAAGGAGATCAGGAGTTTCTTGGGTTTGGCCGGATATTATAGGAGATTTGTGGAGGGTTTCTCCACATTATCCGCTCTGATGACCCGACTTACACAGAAGAATGCCGCCTTCATTTGGAGTGATAAGTGTGAGGAGGCTTTCCAAGAGCTGATGAGAAGGTTGTGTTCTGCCCCAATTCTCATTTTGCCTATTGAGCGAGTGGAGTTTGCGGTGTATGTTGATGCTTCCCACATCGGACTTGGATGCGTTCTGATGCAAGAGGGGAAGGTGACCGCCTATGGATCTAGGCAATTGAAGGTTCACGAGAAGAATTACCCCACCCATGATTTGGAGTTTGCGGCAGTGATCTATGCCCTGAAGCTGTGGAGACACTTACTATATGGCGCTGTGTGCAAGATTTATACCGACCATAAAAGCTTGAAGTATGTATTTACACAAAAGGAGCTGAATTTGCGCCAACGCCGGTGGTTAGAGTATGTTGCTGATTATGAAGTGGACATCCTTTATCATCCTGGTAAGGCCAATGTTGTGGTCGATGCTTTGAGTAGGAAGACATCTCAGATCTTCAATTTATCTGTTCAAGCCATAGTGGAGGAGTTTCTTTTGATGGATATTTCGGCGGTGAGCCGTGGCGAGCGCTCTCGTATGGAGGCAGAAGAGCCTTCGTGGATCACCCTCACAAGGTTACGTCAGAAAGAAGACCCAGATCTTCAGCATCTCCGAGGAAGGGCCGAGAAAGGGGAATTATCTGATTTCTCCATTGATGAGCTTGGTACCCTCTTGTATAGAGGTAGATTCTGTATCCTGGCGGTGGAAGATATTCGAGTTATGATTTGCAGGGAGGCTCACGGATCTAGTTTGTCTTACCACCCGGGTTCCACCAAGATGTATAGAGATCTGAAGCAAATCGTGTGGTGGTCGGGCATGAAGAACGACATTGCCAAATTTGTATCGGAGTGCTTCACGTGCAAGCGGGTGAAGGTCGATCATGACAGGCCTGGGGGAAAACTGACCACTTTGGAGATCCCCATGTGGAAATGGGAAAGTATATCGATGGACCTTATTACGGGTTTGCCGAGGTCCCCTCGTGGACATGATTCAGTTAGGGTTATAGTTGATCGATTGACGAAGTGTGCGCATTTCGTCCCCTTCAAAGTCAGCTATTCTATGAAGAAGATAGCAGAGTTATATTTGGATGAGGTCATCCGTTTGCATGGAGTGCAGTGAGTATCATGTTAGATCGAGACTCCAGGTTTACGTCGCGATTCTGGAAGAGCTTACAAGGAGCTTTGGGCACCGACCTCAGGTTTTCGAACGCATACCATCCGCAGACTAATGGTCAAACAGAGCGAGTTAATCAGATCGTGGAAGACATGATCAGGTGCTACATTTTGGAGCATGGTGGAGCTTGGGATGAGCGCCTCAGACTCATGGAGTTTTCTTACAATAATAGCTTTCAAGAAAGTCTGCAGATGGCCCCTTTTGAAGCGTTGTATGGGAGGCGCTGCAGGACTCCCTTGTTTTGGGCCGAAGTCGGTGAGAGATCGTTGCTAGGTCCAGAAGCTTTGATGGAAATGGAAGAGGCGGTGACCAATATTCAGGAGAAGCTCCGCGTTGCTCAGGAGCGGTATGAAAAGTATGCCAATCAAAGAAGGGCAGATCTGGAGTTCGCAGTTGGGGACAGTGTTTTCCTGAAGGTCTCTCTGATGCCGGGCGTTAAAAGATTTGGGAAGAACCACAAGTTGGATCCCAGATATGTTGGGCCATTTCAGGTTGTTGAGCGCATCGGAGTGTCTGCTTATAGATTGGAGTTACCGGCTACCTTCCCTGGCGCCCATGATGTGTTTCATGTGAGTCAGTTAAGGAAGTGTGTCCGCAGCAATCGTCAAGTCCTCGATTCGGTACCTCTGATTCAGCCCAATTTGTCTTATGTTGAGGAGCCTGTCCGCATTTTGGAGACCCAAGAACGGGTGTTGCGGAGGAAATCCATCCCCATGGTAAAAGTTCTTTGGCGGAATCATGACGTCAAGAGCGCAACATGGGAGCTGGAATCAGCTATGCGGGAGTCTCATCCGCACCTCTTCTTTTAATTGGCTCAGGTAAAAAAAATCTCCTTGTTTTCCTGCTCCATTTAACTGTCCAAATGTTCTTTCCTGAACCTTTTATTTTTTTCAACTGATTAGCTCAGGTGAATCCTCTTCCCTGTACCTTTTACCTTTCATTTGATTAGCTCTGGTGAATTTCCTTTCCTGCAACATTTGATTATCTATCCTAGATTTTCTTTCCCGCACCATGTATCTATTTTAATGTGGTGGTAAATCTCCTTGTCTGCTCTATGTCAAGTTTCAGGATGAAACTTTTTTTAGGGGGAGTGACTGTAACGCCCCTGATTTTCAGGCAATTATTTTAATCCAGTGATGACGTGTTTATGACGTCGGGGCGTTACTTTTAACGTCGTGTTAGCGGCGCGTCGCCGTTTGCGCGTTTTCGCATCCGTTTGGGTTAAGTCGACCAAATTTTGCGACGACCCGGAATTGGAAAATTTTACGTTATGAAATTAGATTATTTAATTTTAGACTTGCCTATCAAGTTTCGTCGCCATCCGAGCCATTTTGGAGCCTCGGCGCATTTTAGAAGTTTTGTGTGTATTTAAAGTTCGCCGTAACTTCCGCCATTGATATCTCGGAAATGGCACGTCGGATTTTGATTCCAACTTCTCCGTTGGATTCGTAGCACCGCCGTTCACCTTAGGCGAAATTTTCGTTGGATTCGGAGTCCGTTTAAATTTTGGTGACAAAATAATAATAATAATAATATTATTATTATTATTATTATTATGATTACGTACATAGATGTATATACTTTCATGCCAAGATGCCGTTCGTCGACCTCCTCAATGCTTTCGTCGACCCTGCATGTATATATATATTATTAAACCTATTATATATATATATACACGTTTTCAACATGTCGTTCGTCGACCCCCCCTCCCCTCCATTCTGTTCAGCAAATCAGCGTGCAATTCGTCGACCCCCCTCTATGAGCTCAACAATATGTATATATATATACTAGCAGCTCCGCACGGGCTTCGCCCGTGCTCGCTGCTCCACGGCGGCCTTCGGCCGCTCGGCGGCCTTCGGCCGCCGCTCATCCCGTGCTCGCTGCTCGGCGTCCTTCGGCCGCCGCTCCTCAGCGGCCTTCGGCCGCCCCCGTCAGTTATTTAAAACCCTAACATTTTAAAATTCTCTAAATTTTAATTTTATTAAGGAATATAATTAATTTAATTATTAACTATATTAATTAATAATTAATATAACTGAAGGGCCAGCTTTCGTCGAACGCAGTCCAGCGTTCGTCGAACGCAGAAGGGCCGCCGTTCGTCGAACGGCGGCACGCGTTCGTCGAACGGCGGCACGCGTTCGTCGAACGGCGGCACGTGTTCGACGAACGGCGGCACACGTTCGACGAACGCTTGAACTCCTGCCGCCGTTCGACGAACGCTGGAGTGCGGATAGGCCGCCGTTCGACGAACGCTGGGGTGCGGATAGGCCGCCGCTCGTCGAACGGCGGCACGCGTTCGACGAACGCGTGAACTCCTGCCGCCGTTCGACGAACGCTGTAATTATGATTTTTTAGCTGGGGTGCGGATAAGCTTCGTTGGTTGGGGTGCGGATAGCATTCGTCTCAGCCGGCTGGGCCCACAACATATACATATGAGTACTCAAAATGACCGAAAAAAAATTTAATTACTATTATATATTTTTTTTTTCAAAAGAATATATATATTTTAACAAAAAATCATTTTAATGTAAATTATTAGGTGTAATGATAAGCCATCATAGTAGGTTTAGGGTATCTAGCAAAAACTTTTTGATATTCTGAATTTTCAAAATTAAATTTATTATTGGGATATAGTAAGATTACACAAATAACCCTTATCTTTAAGTGTTATTCCATTTTATTTGGCGGGTTCTGAATGTAATTGGAGTAAAAGAATGAGGTTATTTTTGGCCGGTTTTGAATGTTGCACCAAAGACAACTTCTTGCATTTAGTAGCGTAAGATATATATATATATATCTTGAGCTCGACGTTTTAATTAGCCCATTTCATTCGTCGACCTCCCTTCAACAAACCAGCTTTCCCCCGTTCGACGAATTTTGGCCGCTCGTCAAATTAAGCTCCGTTCGACAAATCTACCGCTCGGCATATTTAACCGTTCGACTTTAGCCCCTTCTATTAATAATAATAATAATGATATTAATATTATTAATCCTTCTATTAATAATAATAATAATGATATTATTATTATTATTAAAATTTTGTTATGTCATATAAAAGAAGTAAACACAGCCCCTACTTCTTCTTCATTCTGTCTGAACCAGAGAGAAAAACGAGCGACGGGGGTGGCGATTTCTTGAATCTTCCGGACGCCGCTGACGGAGCTCCGGTGGTCGAAATCGCGAACCGAGCATAGATCCGGAAAGCTCTCGACGAGAGCTTCGTCCTCGTGGTAATTTCCTTCCATTTCGTGAAACTTTTTCGTTAGCTCTTTTGTACCCTAACCTTTTCTAGCCCGATCTCTTGTAGATCTTGACTCCTCTCGCCTTCTCGTAACCCGATCTACAACGGGGAGCGATTCAGAGAGTTTTTCCAGCAAAACCTAAGGCAAGTGGTGTTCTTGCCCTTGCTCTTTCTCTTTGCCATATAACCGCTCCAAGCCGGTGCTCTTGATCTAACTGCGCCTTATTTCCATTTTTATTCTCTATTATTGCTGCTAATAATTTGACATTATGCCAGTTAATAAAAGATCAAAAAAAGATTTTTGTTAGCTCCATATCTCCTTGATTTTTCTCATTTGCTACTTGCCTTATGGTATGACATCTTCTGTTGGGCCTTGTCCTTTGTTCCTTGAAATTGCATGAAAATATGAATTCTGTTGGAGGTCGTACACGATGTTGGCGGTGTCACTGGTGCGATGCTCTTTAATTTAATAAATTCTGTTGGAGGTCGTACGCGGTGTGGTTTTTGCCCCCGGTGCGGTGCTCTTCTTTTCGATGAGCTGATCAGTCTCTATAATTCTGAATAAGAGTAAAATGATTAATAAATTAAAAACGGATGACTTTTCTTTTGCTTATGGCGAGTTTTGTCATCGCCTGTGTTCTCACCTTTGTTTGGTGAGCATATTCTGTTGATTTTTAGTTGCTCTGCTGCTTCCTTTTCTGCTGATGATTAGATACTTCTGCTGTTTATTTTCCTGTCGATTACTTGCTGCTAGCTTTGTCATGACTGACCCTTGCAGCTTCTGTTTCCCTCCGGTCTCGCGGAGGTTTGCTTACTTTCTTATTTTCTGCACCACTTATACTTGTTTCTGAGGTGTTCTTTCTTTGAATGACTCAGGTTCTGGACAGTAGCAGGTGTTAGTGCGGAGCTTCTTTAGTTTCCGTCTTCTGACTCTCTTGAGGTAGAGTATTTTGTGGACTTGTCGGCCCACGGGTTCGTGTCAGGTGTTGACGCCCGTGGTGCCGTTTAGCTAGATTTTTGTTTCACTGCTGTTGTTGCTTATGGTTCACTTTTGAACACTTGTTTTGGAATGGTTAGATATTGGTTGGCTTCATGGCCCTTGTTAGATATGTTTAGGTAATTGTTGCATTGCATATCATGATTTGAAATGTTAATCTCACTACTTTCTGCGCGTGATAAATCTACTTTTATATATAGTAAATCCACACATTCGATCTTGCATGGTGCACCTCACTAGGTCTTCATGTTCACTTAGGCCACTAAGTAATTAAATCAAGTATTTTTCCGCTGCGTAAAACTATACTTTAAAAGTGTGGACTAGTTGATCCACCTAGCCGAGGGACGCGGCTTGTTAATTTTCTGCATAAATAATTTTTGAATCGCTTTGATTCGATAATAATAATTGCTTAGACTGTGATAAAGGATAAGTTGCCTTAACGTCAGTAGGCGTCCCCTATGTGATGTGGCATCACAACGCGTAGCTTTCCCTACTATGATAGCATTTTAAATGTAGGGAAAATGCGGGTTGTGACAGGGGTTGTGGCATGTCATCAGAGATGCTTGATGACTCTTCTTCTTCGGTGGAATTTATTTGGGGTGCTGGTTTCTTCTATTTCATTGGAGTTGGCTGTACATCTGAGGATGCTTTGGGGATGGACCTGTCCCATCGGTCCAGCATCTTTGCATCTAATTTCTTGGAGTGGTGAAGAGGTACTCCATAGGAGGGAGTCTTCAAGGTGTTCTTTACTCTCTAGAAGAGAAACTCACTCCAGTCGGTTTTCTTAGAGTGAATGATTCAGACCATGACAACAAACATGTCTTTGGATATGTAGTCGTGGGAACCAGGCTTGCATAATAACACTTTGCCAACAATGTCGGCTAGCAACTTCCCCTTCTGATTGAATTCAGCTCTCTTGGTAGACCCGTAGGTCTTCCCGGTGTGTCCGCACCATGTGTAACTTGCGGACATTTCTTCACCGGTTAGCTTATCCACTTCCTCTCCCCCTTCGATTCTTGGTAGATTCAGCGCTTTACTGAGGCTATTTGCAGATATCTTAATCTTCTTGCCTCCCTCCTTCTTTATTTGTGATTTAGTATGGTTAAGTCTTGCTTCGACATAGAACTCGGCTAGTTCTCGGTGGAGAAGGACCGACGGTTCGCATAGGACATATTCCAGGACAGATGTAACCAGCAGCCCTATTACTGATCTGATTTTGCCGGAGCAGGCATTGAAGCCTCCTCGCTGAAGTTCACAACCTGAGATCACTTCTTCTTTCTTGGGAGCCATCGATTCGGAGTGAGAGAGAAAGCAGCATGACAAAGGAGGGGAGGGTTTTTCAACGGAGTGGCTTAGGGCAAATGATAGCGTAATTTTTATTTTTGAGCATTCACTCTATTTATAGTGTCGGTAGATGAAGAGGCTCGTACCTTAAAAATCCGATCAGACGGCTCCGATGGACCCATCCAATCCAGATAAAAATAGCTCGATTATATTTTGCCGACGTGGTTATTGTTGTCGAAATGCTCCTTGGATTCTTATCCTCCCAGCTCGAATCTTTGTCATCGTAACGTCTATTGTGTCATCGTAACAACCTCTTGTATTGACGAGTCAATTCTTCCTTACATGTCTGCCTAAGACATTCTTTCGCTCTGCTTGGGAGTCATCCTTTAGCACCAACCCTATCCAGCTTTTAGCCCACTTTTAGTAAGATACCTGCATTAGTTTTGTTGGTAAATAAACTTTGTTGTTCTTACAGTGGGTTAGAATAGCCACCTTGTCCAGGGCTGAGATTTGCTTCTGGTGGGTGATGAGTCCCAAGTATATACACATTTATGGACTCATCTGGTCCGATTTTCTAGTCTTTGCACTTCACTTTAGACATGTTTTCATTCCTATTTAATACTCCATGCTAAGTGCACTTCTAGGCCCATTTTGGTGTTATTTCTTGTTCATCTTCGTTACTAGTTTTCATGCAGTGTTAAGTGCCACCTTCAGTGGCTAGACTGGTGTTGTATGCTGGAACAGGAGTCGTGCAGGTGTTCCCGGTACAATTCTGTACAGGAACACTGCGCACGATCACTAGCTATATCGCGCACGACCACTGGTCGTGCGCACTTAACGCCCATTTTATGAGTTCTGTCTTGCTTATCGCACGACCACTTACGATAGTGTGCACGACCACTGGTCGTGCGCCACTGGTCGTGCGAACTTGTATTCTATAATTTTCTTATCCTTCAGGCTCCTCCAGGCAGGCGCACGATCACAGAATGCTAGTGCGCACGACCACTGGTCGTGCGCCAATGACCGTGCACACTGTTTATTTCAGCGCCTATAAATTGTCCTGCTCGCGATTTAGGTCGGGATCGACGCATTCCTTCCGTCCAGTTCCGCCATTTTCGCCCCTTCCGCAGGTTCTCCACCCCCGTAGGCCTCCTCCATCATCCTTGAGCTCTAAGGAGAGGTTTCTAGCCCAAATATCGCCAACATCGAGCAAGGAGATCGCGTATCGGAGGAGATTGGATCGTGACACGAAGAAGACGAGCCATTGGGAGGAAGTGACAGCCCTCCTCTACCTCGGACGCAGTTGAAGACCGAGATTGGACGCGGATTGACAACCCAGCGATTCCAACCGTGAATCTTCGGCAAGGCTACGGATGTGGTCGACTCCATTACTCTCTTTTTCCTTCCTTATGTTGTTGATTGTATAAACTAGTCTCCTCTATATATTGATGATGTGCGCTATGAACAATATTGCTTAATGTTTATTTCATTTATTTGGAATCATTTAGTTCATATGTGCTTATTGAGGTGCGCCCCCATCTAATTTCCATTCCACCATTGTGTTCGGTGCCGCACTAGAAATTGCTAGTGGCGTGCTTGTCGACGAGGTGCTTGCGACCCTCACTCCGTTAGCCTACTCATCCATCCACCTACCAAAGCATGGCATCGCGGCCCGTACTCCATCCCGCCTAACGAAGCAGCGTACTCAAGGCCTGCATAGTTCGATTCCGATAGCCTACTCGCCCATCCGCCCAACGAAGTAGTGCGTTCAAGGCCTACGTAGTTTTCCATTCTGCCAAGCGAAGCATTGCATAGCGGCATTGCATAGGAGTAGTCGATAGCTTTTATTTTACTTTGCAAAACCAATCCACCCACCTTCGTGAACATCGACCTTAGGACTTCAATCTCAAGTCCTTCCTCGATAATAAACTCCACCTTACTGTGTTACTTTGAGATTCGATACTCGGGGATTACTCCTCGTTTTATATTACTTGAGCGATCGGTACACTGCTGTTTCGTGTCGCGGTCTTGCTACCGCCTATAGCGGTGTGCTAGATTCGCGCGTCAAGTTTTTGGCGCCGTTGCCGGGGAACACAGTCGTGTGAGTTTTCTGGAGAGGGAGAACCTGAGAGAGAAGCCCTTCCATGTGTAAATTGCATTTCTTTGCTTTATTTCTTTTTATTCCATTTTCCTGTTTTAATTAGGTTGCTTTAGTAATTTTTGTTAGGTGTAGTATTTTGCACAATAGCATTTTTATTTTGAATCGTATTATCTTCACACTATGTGGGCACATCTTAATTTCCGTTGTCGTTGGTGTGGAGCTACCTCCCACTCTAGTGATGAATGTCCTACAGAGAATAGTAGGCATAAGTCTTATAGCCCAGCATATGGAGCACCGACTTCGTCTGATACTCCATGTGGTGCGCGTAAGTCTTATGGCTACTCTGCTGAGCCTTTACAGTCTTACTTCTTTTCGGCTTCAGCACCCGCTGTGCCGAAGAAGCCCGCTAGGCAGTGCCGGTTTTGTCGGAGCACTGATCATGTCTTGAAGGACTGTGCCGAGTATCTTCGCCAATTGGACGAGGATGACGAGCCGGATATCCGGATCGTCCCAACTCCTAACTCTGGCCGCACACCTTCAACATCCGGTTTTGTGTCTTTGCCACCTTCACATCTTGAAGGGTATGGCGTTTACACAGTCACCAGATGTGTGGCCGATCTGGGCACCGACATTGCTGAGCCTATTCTCCCAGTGCATCCACCACCCCTAGTGGATTCGATTCTTTGTGAGGAATCGGTGCTCAACTTTTATCCGAGCACTACTCCTCCCCCTGTTGTGCATACTACTTTCGTCTCTGACGACATTGTTGAGGATGTGTCGCGGGATTAGGCTGGCGATTTATGTGTTATGCCTGCTCCTATGGAGGAGGACAACCTTCTAGGTGAAGAGGAGCTCTTCTCAACACCGGTGGAGGAAGTCCAAATCTTGGGCATGGCCACTGTCGATCCCGCTGAGCCTTGCGGCATTGATGACAATGCAAACATTATTTTACTTCCCCAACCTGATGGGAGTGAGACCGGGATCACTCCCCTGATTGATGTTTATTTATGTTCTTCATCTTCTTTATTTCTTGATCCCCTTCCTTCATCTGAGTCTGTGCAGGTTGAATCTTCACAGGTACTTCAGGAGGACTTGGAGCTTTTTGTTCAAGTCAATGATGAGAGCATCCTTTCATGTGAGGAGGATTACTCCCCCTCCGTTGAGGAAGCTCCACTCATTGCCTTCGCCTCCTGCTGTCTCCCTGTTGACGACACCTTGCTAGGCAAGGATGTGTTTGGTGAGTTGAGTGAGGATACCCCCCTCTCTTCTTATCTTCTGTTTCCTCTACCTGCGTTAAGTAGGTATTATCATTTGTGTAGAGGAGTAACTGTTCTGTCGCCGTATCGGTACCCGCTACCGACACGCGTATTAGAACAGTTACCTGTTCATTTTCACTATCATACGCCTATCAGTTAATATACATCTAAAACTCTTAAATAAATCCCGTTGGGGGGACATGCAGCCCAACAGTTATCTAGGATTAATCTTTTTCTTCGAATTTGCATTGTTCTCCTTTCTACCCTATTTTCTTACGTTAAATTAGTTTTTATTTCGACTGCGTTTGGCCCCTCATGCGTGGTGGACCCTGGAACGCTCATAGGGCACGGTGGATTCAGTTTTCATGAAGAAGCTGGACGCCAGAAAATTTCCTTCGCGCACGATCGATGGTCGTGCGCATTATTTATCGCGCACGATCACTGATCGTGCGATTGGCCCAGTTTCTTTATAAAAACCGGTTCGCCCGAGCCCTGTGTGCGCATCCTAGGTCTTCGCTTCCGTCGTCCTCTCGCTTCTGTTCGTGCGCCATTTCCGCTGAGTGCTCGCCAATCGTGCGTCCTCCCTCCCTCCGGTGAGCCAATTTCGGTTCTTCCTCCTTCCCTTGCCCTAACCCCACCATGAGTTCCAGTACTCGCCATTTTGCCAAGTCCTACCAGCGCTCTGGCCGTCCCTCTGCCTCTCCAGCTCAGATCCTTGCTCGAATAGCCAACTTCTCCAAGGATTCGCACACACGGCGATACAACTCACTGAAGGAGAAGCCATTTCTGTCCCAACGTTTATTCGACTGGAACGAGCTTAATTCTATCGGCGACAATGGCGAGTTGGGGGAGGTCGTCCGCCTTCGTTATTCATTTGATCACTGGAGCAGGGTGTTTGAGTGTGATGACCTCGGCTACCGGGAGCTCACATTGGAGTTTCTCGCAACATTCGAGTGGGAGTTGCTGCCCTGCGGCCTACGTCCAGGAAAATGTTTTTTCCGAATGATGGGGAGAGTCTTCACTCTTTCTCTGGTGGAGTTGGCGGTGAGCGCAGATTTTTACACTGAGGAGGAGGCTGCGGCGATTGATTTTTCGAGTACGAGTATCTCCTTCCCTGACGACGTCACCCCGCGTGCCGCGTGGTGTTCTCTCACAGGTCGTGACGAAGAGTATGTTGCCAGGAAAAGCAAATCCACCTGGATTGTCACGCCTGCTCTCCGATACCTGCAGCACGTTCTTAGTCATTCTCTTGTCGCCCGAGCTCTCAGTCAGAACGTCGTGGGGTGGCAAGATTTGACCTGCTTATATAGTATGGAATTCCGGCTGCCCTTGCATATGAGCTACTTGCTCGCTTTCTTCTTCCATCACGAGGCCACCTACGGTCTCACTGGTGCCATTGGTGGTGCATATTATATCACTCGCATTGCAAAGGGATTGGGGGTTTGGAGTCAGCTGCCTCCGATGGTGCAGGTAACTGCGCCCTCCTTCATCACCAGGGCCACCATGGTGAGCTTTCATTTACTGCGGGTTGTGGGGAAGAAGAGTAGCAGGCATTTTGTGGTCGTGATGCCAGGTGATGCGCCTAGGGAGAGGCAAGTTGATGAGGAGCACGGAGAGCCGGCTGAGCCGCCGACCACTCATCGAGAGATAGCCCTCCCACAGCCGCGGCGTCAGTCATCCAATCAGGAGCGGAAACACAAGGAGGAGGGTAGTTCTTCACGAGCACCGGAGGTCCCAAGCTTCAACCAGCACCTCTCCGACTTGGAGGCGAATCAGTATTGGCTGACGGACTTCGTGTATCAGCAAGCCTTGCGGGGAGGACTGAATATACCCCCACCTCCTGGCCGTGCCGCATCTTCTTCCAGACCTCCGCCTTCCGTCGTTGTTTTAGATAGTGACAGCGACGACGAGTGATTTTTCCACCCCGTATGCAGGCCAATCTCAGTCTTATCTTGTTCTTGCTGCTGTTTATTTTTTTTATGTCTCTTCGAGTCGTATGAGCTTACTTTATTTTGTTGTAATAATAACACTTTGATTCTGGATGCTCATCTGGGCATCGTTTTGTGAATTTTGTTTTCATATTTCGTCCCTTCTGTTATGTGCGCATTTGCTTAATCTTTTTCGCAGGAACTGGTTCACCTCCATGGGTGACAACCCAGACTTGCTGTTTTTGTTTCTCTAACTTGTTTCAATTCAGTTTTTATCTATTTTTGTTGTTTTTAGTTTTGTGCTTGCAGGTGTGTTGTGTTCCTTGGTGCGGATGCAGCGGACTGTTCTTTATCTTAATCGCCAATCGTCTGGTATGCTCAATTCTGAGCATTGGGTAACACTACTTCCCCCCTCAGCTTCCAATTTCTGTGATGTAATTTTTAGACTAAGTCTGGGGGAGAGTATGTTGTCATCCACTGTGCACGAGTTGCACTGCATACTAGAAGTTTGCTTATTATTTTTCATTGCCATCATCATTATTCCATGCTTCATGCACCACTTCACCCACATGAGCACGCGCTTTCCTATTTGTGTTGTTTCCAGATAAACTATTTTGGTTAGGAATGTGAAATAGGACGTTAACTTAGGAATTACTATTAGGAGCGCGATGATGACTCGTGTAGTGTTCTAGTCACTTCGCATGCTATGGTAGAATTTGAGTAGAACCAGATTGTCTCTATGCATCTAATTTATGTTTAGTATTTTTGCGTAAATTTAGATTTGTTATACTCAAATGGTGAATGTGAACGAAATTGACGATAACCCGGTGTTGTGTGTTCACGAGCACTAGTTGTGTGTTGCTCGAGTCGGGAGGAAGGTTTACCTTTCTCGTGGGCTAAGAACTTGCCCCAAGCGACTCTTGAAGCATGGGTGTGAGCGATTCTTTGAGTTAAATATGATATAGGCCACCTTTTGGCTAGTTTGAGCCTTGGCTTTCCGTGTCCTATTCGCTCACCTTTGCAAGCCAACATTTGTGCCTACCACTTCCTTGTTACAGCTCCTCCTCCATTCACCAAGGCCTGAAGCTTTGCCCACTTTCGCAACCAAATAGATGTTTATCTGCACTCATGTTCTTGATTTGGTGTGATTTTTGAAATCTTTGTGATGTGATGGAGAAAAACACGTTTTATTTTGCTGAATTTGAACCAACCGGAGAATAAGTGAAAGAAGAAAAGTATGTTGTTAAAAGGAAAAAAATCTGAAAAAGAAATATGTCGTAAAGAAATCCTTCCGAGCTAAATAGAAAATCTGTTGGCAATTGTGAAGTAGACCGTGTGCACACCTAGTTTTCATGATAAGTCTGGGGGTGTGTCACACGAGCATTGTTTTTTGGTTTTGTGTGGTGCAGCGTTCCGTTAGCTCACTTGGGTTGCGTAGCCATCGTGTTTAAATTTGAATATCATACCGCAACCTAAGCCCCAATATTATCCTAAAAGCCCTATTGATTTGACTTGTGAGTTTGCTAACGCCGTGGAGAGAGTGTGACCGGGCGAGCGTATGTTTCACGACGTTGATGGATTTCAGCGGAGTTATTCCTAAACCCCGACCTTGTGCAACACCCGCCTTAGTGTCTTGTTACTTTCACACAGGGCATGATTGTTTGAATTCTTCATAATTCACCAACTGAGTATAACTAAATCTCTACTTACGCTCTAATGCTTTTGTAAATTAGTTAGCATAGTTAGAATCTCTTTTTACTAAATTTCTATTTGCATGCTTTTGCTACTTCGCATTGTACTCCTTTGTGTAATTTTCTTTGTTAACTACCATTTTCACACTCCGCCGAATTCGTTTGCTCGGGACGCGCAAATAGGTAAGTCTGGGGGTGTGATGAGTCCCAAGTATATACACATTTATGGACTCATCTGGGCCGATTTTCTAGTCTTTGCACTTCACTTTAGACATGTTTTCATTCCAATTTAATACTCCATGCTAAGTGCACTTCTAGGCCCGTTTTGGTGTTATTTCTTGTTCATCTTCGTTACTAGTTTTCATGCAGTGTTAAGTGCCACCTTCAGTGGCTAGACTGGTGTTGTATGCAGGAACAGGAGTCGTGCAGGTGTTCCCGGTACAATTCTGTACAGGAACACTGTGCACGATCACTGGCTCTATCGCGCACGACCACTGGTCGTGCGCAACTGATCGTGCGCACTTAACGCCCATTTTATGAGTTCTGTCTTGCTTATCGCACGACCACTTACGATAGTGCGCACGACCACTGGTCGTGCGCCACTGGTCGTGCGAACTTGTATTCTATAATTTTCTTATCGTTCAGGCTCCTCCAGGCAGGCGCACGATCACAGGATGCTAGTGCGCACGACCACTGGTCGTGCGCCAATGACCGTGCGCACTGTTTATTCCAGCGCCTATAAATTGTCCTGCTCGCGATTTAGGTCGGGATCAATGCATTCCTTCCGCCCAGCTCCACCGTTTTCGCCCCTTCTACAGGTTCTCCACCCCCTAGGCCTCCTCCATCATCCTTGAGCTCTAAGGAGAGGTTTCTAGCCCAAAGATCGCCAACATCGAGCAAGGAAATCGCGTATCGGAGGAGATTGGATCGTGACACGAAGAAGACGAGCCATTGGGAGGAAGTGACAGTCCTCCTCTAAATCGGACGCAGTTGAAGACCGAGCTTGGACGCGGATTGACAACCCAACGATTCCTACAGTGAATCTTGGGCAAGGCTTCGGATGTGGTCGACTCCATTACTCTCTTTTTCCTTCCTTATGTTGTTGATTGTATAAAATAGTCTCCTCTATACATTGATGATGTGCGCTATGAACAATATTGCTTAATGTTTATTTCATTTATTTGGAATCATTTAGTTCATATGTGCTTATTGAGGTGCACCCCCATCTAATTTCCATTCCACCATTGTGTTCGGTGCCGCACTAGCAATTGCTAGTGGCGTGCTTGTCGACGAGGTGCTTGCGACCCTCACTCCGTTAGCCTACTCATCCATCCACCAACAGAAGCGTGGCATCGCGGCCCGTACTCCATCCCGCCTAACGAAGCAGCGCACTCAAGGCCTGCATAGTTTGATTCCGCTAGCCTACTCGCCCATCCGCCCAACGAAGTAGTGCGTTCAAGGCCTACGTGGTTTTCCATTCTGCCAAGCGAAGCATTGCATAGCGGCATTGCATAGGAGTAGTCGTTAGCTTTTATTTTACTTTGCAAAACCAATCCACCCACCTTCGTGAACATCGACCTTAGGACTTCAATCTCAAGTCCTTCCTCGATAATAAACTCCACCTTACTGTGTTCCTTTGAGATTCAATACTCGGGGATTACTCCTCGTTTTTTATTACTTGAGCGATCGGTACACTGCCGTTTCGTGTCGCAGTCTTGCTACCGCCTATAGCGGTGTGCTAGATTCGCGCGTCAGTGGGCACTTGGACTACCTGCAAAATATGATTACACGCCCTTAGGAACCCAAGTGAATTTGGGTCCTAGGAAATTGTTAGCTTTGACGGGCATACTGGATATGACTGCCCTAGGGTATGCATAGTGATTATGAAAAAGATTATTTTCCAGTTTATCATTTGTTACCCTTAGAGCAGTTGGATTGTACCAACAATCAATTGCAAAGTGCCCAGTCTTTCCACAACACCAACATTCATACCTGTTATATCTTCTTTTCTATCTGACTGTATGAGCAGTAGTTCTTTGTGTGTGAACAAATGAATGAGGCAGAGAAGGTCAACTGTGCTGATGGTAGATATGATGTTTGCTGTCACCATTCACTATTTTCCATGTGGATTTAGTCTTTTCTGAGAATTTCTTCTCTTCTCTGGGCTTAGCAAGTTTCTGCCTCCTCCTGACTTCTTGAGGTACCTTTGTGGTTTTTGGCATGATATTTGCTCCACTTGTGGAGTTCACAAACTTGAAATAACCAAGATTGGATTGCCCAGAATTCTTGTTGGAGGGTGAGCTTACCTTCCTCAAGTTAGCCTTCTTCCCATAGGGTTTGCCTGATCTGTCTTCCTTAAAGCATACCTGCTCCCTTTTCTGAGTGGAGAAGCAACCATTTACCAGTAGAGGAGAGGTCTCTGGTTTGGAGGAGCTTGACATAGGCTTTACCATAAAGGGGAGTTTACTCTCCACCATTCTGATGTTGTCATTTGTAGATTTCAGAACTTTGGGATGAAATTTGCCCTTCTTCAGAAGAACTACTTCTCTGGTTAGTGAGTAGCGCAACTCTTTGCTTTCAATCAATGCCTTCAGAGTTTTTCCAAATTTGTCTATCAAGTCAAGGTTGGAGCTTGCCTTGAAGTCCTTTTTGAGTTGACAAAACTCTGCATTCTATAGAGTTAGCCTTTCTGCTTTCTCTGAGAGATCAAGATTTCTTGCTCGAAGAGAAGAGATTTTTGCATTCTGCTCCTTGCACAGCATCTTGAGCATCTTGACATCTTCTAAGTGGTCATTGTATGACTTGGGCCAGTCATCATTACCAGATGAGCTCGTCTCCTATTCTGAGTCTGATGTTGATATAGGAGCTCTTGTGCGTACTTGTTCAGGTGAGACTTCATCCTTGACTTCTTCCTCTGACTCAGATAGGACAGTCAGTCCAAACTGATTTTTCTCTTCTGAGTCTGAACAGCTTGAGTCACTGTCATTCAGTGTTCTGATTTTCTTCTTAGCTGCTTTGCTTCTTTCTTCTTCTGATCCTTCCATAAGGATTGATAGGGAGTCCCACATCTCTTTTGCCGTTATGCAGTTAGCCAGTTTCTGAAATGTTGAGATGTCAACTACATCAGCAAGAATATCTTTGGCTTCTTTGTCCAGTCTGGCTAGGAGACTCTCATCTTTTATTATGGAGGGTCCTTCTTGAGTAATTTAAAACATTCTCGGATCCATTGCCTCCATGTAAGTTATTGCTCTAATTTTCCAAAGGGAAAAGTTCTCTCTAGAACAAACAGCTATCCTTGACTCCATAGCTGTGATACTTGGACACCCAATGGCAGATCTGTTTAAGCTGTTAAGCTTTTCTTTGAACAACCTCGCTCTGATACCACTTATTGTTTATGGGGTGTCTACTATATCACCTAGGGGGGGGGGGGGGTGAATAGATTTTTCAAATTATATTATCCCCTTTTAGGTGTTCTTGATTTCTGGTTAGTAGATCTAAAAGTAGAAGAGCATGACACAGATGTACAACCTCGATATTCGCCAGGCGAGGAGGCATGGTTTAAGAAGGCAACAGGATGAAGGAAGTAAAAAGAGATGGAGGCCTTAGAGCCAAAGACCATGCGAGAGAGACCTTGGAGAAGTCCCTCTCGGAGGGCTCGCTGAGAGGCGAGCGAGAAGGGTCGGCGAGATAAACGCTCGCAGGCAATTTGAGGAAGTTGTCTGAGTTCGACGAAAAGAGTACTGCGTTCGACGAACTCTCCCATGTTCGTCGAGCTCACCTGACTTCGTCAAGCCAACCCCTGTTCGGCGAAATCATCAGAAGTCGACGAAGTGTTCTATACTCATTAAAGCCAAAGGGACGGTCTCGTAAGATGAGTAGCGAGATCCAGACCTCGGCAGATATTTTCAAGAGACTGGGCCAAGCGAGGGCTAACAATCCAATACCTCGCAGGCCGCTGGCAGAATAGACCTAAGTTCAGTAAAGAGGTGTTCAGTGAAATGTGTTCAGTGCGCGGTAAACTCAATAGGGGATCTCGCAGGAAGGCTCGCGAGTTTAGAGCCTCAACGTCCAGCGAGCTCAATTCTGCATTCGACGAATGTCGAACGGAGCTCAGCATTCGTCGGACGGCGCCCGACGAACAAAATATATTCTATAGCAGCGCTCGACAAATTACAGCAGGGAAGCATCGGTCGACGAACCGCCCGTCTCAGCGGTCAGCGAATAATTTAACGTTCTGCATTCGTCGAGCTCGTTTGTGATCGGCGAAGTGCCCTGCGTTCGACCAAAGGTGTGTTGAGCTCGACGAAGTCAGGAGGCGGTCTCGCGGGAAGGCTCGCGAGACCTGACCTCGGCAGATACCGCCAGAATGGGCCAGCGAGGTCCTCGCAAGGTGATCGCCTAGGAGAGGCATCGCGAGCAGGGCTCGCGAGATGGCCCTCGAGAGCTTCGGCAGTAAGGTTCTCGCAGTTCCTTGCCCATAGGTTGATAGTGCCAAATTACCCTTTTACCCTTAGTGGTCTGCCTTTAGCCTCTCCAAACAGCAGAGTTTGGCTGTTAGCAGGCCCATTTGGGGTGCGGATAGTAAAATCAAAAGGCGGAATCCTGCTATTTGCAGGCCAGATTAGAAAATCTATAAATAAGACCTAAAGGGCACCTTTGGAGAGTTCACTTCAGCTTCTCTCTCCTCAGGCTCTCCTTGGTTAGCATTTCCAGAGCTCTCCGAGGTGTCCGAGTCTCAGCTTTGGCTTGGGAGGGGAAGCGCTCAACGATCTTCCGGATTAGTGGAGGGACCTCGCTGTGACCAAGGTCTTTGTCATTTTTCTAGTCTTCAGTCTACCTTCTCCGAGCAATCAGTAAGGGCTAGCTGCCCCTCATTTTGGTGAGGGCCCCGATCTCCACAAGAGGCCGAGAAATCAGTTTCAACATTTTGGTGCGGTGAGCGTGGAGCGTGGCTGGTCCAAGAAAGCTCCAAGGAGCAGATATGATAGGAGGCGAGGATCAAGGCGAGGAGTTCAACGAGTCACCACAGGTGGTAACGCCGAGGATGTTCGCGGATTTCAGGAGGGAGGTGCTTGACACCTTTGGGCTCACGGTCGCAGCGCTGCGGAGTGAGTTTGCGACCCCAGCACCTCCGGCGACCCTTCTCCCAGCAGCGGTTGGCGAGAACGCCCTGGGGGAAGGGCCGGAAAGAAAATCGCCGGAGGTTCAGTCCAAGACTTAGAGGGTTGAGTACTATTCGCCAGCCCGGCGAGCTCTGTGTCGGTGAGCTCTGTGTCGACGAGCTCTATGCCGGCGAGCGCGGCGTAGGAAAGCGCGCGCCCTGAGGATGTAGCGACTGTGGGAGTGGTCAAGGCGAACACCATTCTCACGAGCGCAGTCCCCGCGAGCCCGAGTCTGGCGAGAGAGCTCGGGGGGGGGGGGGGGGGGGGGGGGGGGGGCGTGTGGAGCAAGAAAGGATGCCAGAAGGGGGAAGTCCTTTCTGCAAGTTAGTACTCTCTGCACCCATCCCGGCAGGGTTCAGAGAGTAGGACAGGGTGTACTACAACGGCAGGGATGACCCTGTCCAACACCTCCAGTCTTTTGAGGACTCGGTCTCTATCAGGCCGATGTCAGATGCTTTCAAGTGTCAGCTCTTCGCCACCACCCTTAAAGAAAAGGGCAGGGACTGGTTCCATCAGCTCCCTACAGGATCGATCTACGCCTTTGAAGATTTGCGCTGAAGTTTCCTGTTGCGTTTCTCAACTTCAAAGAAGAGGAAGAAGGACGCCGAGTCTCTCTTCAAAGTGAAGCAGGAGCAGAAGGAGTCGTTGTCTCGTTATGCGTACCGGTTCCAGGAAGAAGTGTTGCTCACTCAAGAGATGCCTGGGTTTGCACTCCAGCTCGCCTTCACAGTCGGGCTGAGGGAAAGTTTCTTCAAAATGGCTCTGAAGAGGAAGGCCCCCGTCTCCTACGAGGAGTTAATGGAGAGGGTGGCGGAGGAAATCGAGAGTGAAGAGGCCAACCCGGAACTCACCAAGAGGCTAGCAAAGCTCAGCGAGCCGGAGGTCAGGCAGCAAGAGGTGAGGAGAAAGGAAGAGCCTAGGGCCCCTGGGGGGGGGGGGGAGTGGAGGCATCATGACGGAGCAATGCAAGGCCAGTGAAGGGGTTACGCCCCGGGGAGGGGTAACTTCAATGGGGGTCAAGGAAGACCCCATCAGTTGGGATGGAGGCAGGGTCCGAGGCCGATGCCTCCTCCACCCCCATGGCAATCAGGCGGGGAAGGGGAGGAAGAGGAAGGAGAGAAGAGGCGAGAGAAGAAGCAGGAGCAGGAAGGTAATGAAGGAATAGGATGACGGAGGCCGAGGCGGGGGAGGTGACGCTACCGTACTGTGACTTCCATGATGAGGAAGGTCACGCGACGACCACCTGCCCGGAGTTCCTAGAGACAAAAAGGGCCCGAGTGCCTGCGCCGCGACAGCAGCAACCGGTGATGATTGAGGAGGTCGGGCCTCAGGAGGAGGAGGAAAGGTGCGAGGACCAAGCCAATTTGGGGTACCGAGGGGGGATCAGAGTGATCCATGGGGGGGGGGGGGGGTATGGATTGAGGCAACCCAGAAGGCGAGCCTCCATACTATCTATCATCGTAGCGTGGCTTCGACATCCCTAGCCCCGCCCCCGAAAGAGAAGATTTCCTTCACCCAGAAGGACATGCCAGGTTATGAGGACCCATTCTGCGATGCGTTGGTCATTCAGACAGCGATCAAGAACTTCACCGTTTCCAGAATCTTGGTGGACAACGGGAGTTCGGTCAATGTCATTTTCAAAAAGGCGTTTGATTGGATGGAGGTGGAGGCGTGAAGGGTGTTGGCCTCGGATGGTCCGTTGTTTGGATTCTCCGCAGAGAGAAAAGAAGTAGAAGGGGAAGTAGGGATCCACGTGGTTTTGGGGGGGCAGTCTAGGAACTGCCGCTTTGTCATAGTGGATGTTCCCAGCAGCTATAACGCCATCTTCGGACAGCCGCTCATCAGCGCGTTCCGCTGTGTCCCCTCCACATTCCACCAGTGCCTTAAGTTCAATGACGGAGGAGTCCAATTCCGAATCAGAGGAGATCCGAAGGTAGCAAGGCAGTCAACACCATCTCATGGATGGGAGAGGCGGAGAAATGGGACCAGGAGGTGGGTGAGCCAGCAGGGCTTGGAGGAGAGGGCCAGAAGGAGGAGATGGAGCAGAGGTCAGAGGAGCTGATGGAGGAGGAAGAGGTAGAGGGTCAGGCCCAGGGAGAGGTGGCAGATGAATTGATGATGGTTGGGCAAGAAGGAAAGGAGGGGGAGGTAGAAGCACTCGCTAGCGGTGATGAGAAGGGAGGAGATTGGGGAGAACAGTCCCGGTTGGAGGTCATGGAGGAGGTCGTGGAGGTCGAAGTCATCACCCGAGCCGGGGTGGTGAAGAAAGTCAGGATCAGCGGGGAACTCAACCTGGAGGAGCAGAAGCAGATCCTATCCTGCATTCAGGAGAATGTAGATGTCTTAGCTTGGAGCGCCGCAGAGATGCCCGGATCGATGCGGATGTGGCTTGCCACCGCCTCAATCTCGACCCCGGCACCCGTCCCATCCGTCAAAAGAGGAGGGCCATAGCAGACATGCTGGAAGGACCCATCTGAGAGGAGGTGGGTAAGCTCATTCAGGAAGGGTTTGTATCAGAGATCCAGTATCCAGGCTGGGTCTCTAACATGGTCATGGTGAAGAAAGGGGAGGTAAGTGGAGAATGTGTATCGACTTTTCCTTGCTTAATAAATCATGCCCCAAGGATTGCTACCCCATGCCTAGAATCGACGCTCTGGTTGACTAAGCCGTCGGTTTCCCTATAAGGTCTTTTCTAGATGCTTTTTCAGGCTATCATCAGATTCACATGCATTCCCCGGACATCAAGGATGTCTCCTTCATCACGGGGGATGGGTGTTATTGTTATAAGATGATGCCCTTCGGGCTCAAGAATCCAGGTGCCACATACTAGAGAATGATGGACAGGGTCTTCCGAGAACAAAAGGGGAGAAACCTGGAAGTCTACATCGATGATCTCATGGTAAAGAGCCTGGACCTCGAAGCCCACCTCCGAGACCTGAGACCTTTAAGACTTTGCAGAAGTATAAGATGAAGCTCAACCCCTTGAAGTGTGTCTTTGGGGCTAGCCGAGGGAAATTCCTATGTCACCTGCTCACCCCTGCGGGAGTGGAGCCAAACCCGGACAAGGTCAAAGCAATAATAGAGTTGGGATCGCCCAGAAACTCGAAGGAGGTTCAGAGCCTCACCGGAAAGCTGGCCGGACTCAGTAGGTTCCTCTCCAAGGCGGGAGACAAGTGTTCCCCCCTTTTCAAGGTGTTAAGGGGAAACAAAAAATTCGAATGGACCTCGGAGTGTGAGGGAGCCTTCCAGGCCTTGAAAGAACAACTCACTCAAACTCCTCTACTCCAAGGGCCGAGACCGGAAGAGGACCTGTCCCTATACCTGGGGGTAGGGTCCGAGGCAGTAAGCTTAGTACTGATTCGGGAAGAAGGGAGAAAACAGTTCCCCATCTACTACATCAGCCAAGTGCTGAGGAAGGCGGAGCTCCGGTACCCGATTCTGAAAAAGTTGGCCTTCGCATTGGTGGTTGCGGCCCGGAGGCTCCGACCTTACTTTCAGGAACATTCGATCAAGGTAGTAACCGATCACCCACATCGCAAAGTCATGGAAGGGGTGGAGCACTCGGGAAGATTGGCAAAGTTGTCTGTGGAGCTGAGTGAGTTCAATGTTACGTTCTTGCCCAGGGCGTCGATCAAGGCCCAAGCGGTGGAAGACTTTATGGCTGACTACACAACCGAAGTAGGGGAGCATGAATCTCCCCACTCAGTGGCATGGAAGCTGTTGGTGGATGGTGCGTCAGGAAAGCACTCCTATGGAGGGGGAATCATCTTGTGAGCCCCCAAGGGACCAAGATCGAGCAAGCTTTAAACATCCACTTCCTGATTACCAACAACCAAGCGGAGTACGAGGCGGTGATAGCGAGCCTGCGGTTAGCTCGGGAATTGGGGGTGCAAGATGTGGAGGTCTCGACGGACTCCATGGTGGTAGCATGCCAAGTTAGGGGAGAGTTTGAGGCAAAGGACCCAACCCTCCTGCGGTACTTGGTTAAGGTCAAGGAGGTCATCGGGCACTTCCGCACTTTCTCCGTCAAGCACGTGCCAAGAGAAGAGAGCACCCCCGCAGACCTCTTGGCCAAGTTCGGCCCCCGAGCAGGGGGAACAGTTTTGGAACTCTTCCGACCCACCATCGAGGAAGAAGAATTGATGGACGTGGACAAGCGGGTCTCGTGGATGGATCCCTTCGTCACTTTCCTATCATCAGGGAAGTTCCCTGAAGGAGACATAGACAGGCGACACTTCAGGTATAAGTCAGCTTATTATTCCTTGCTTGCAGGAGGGCTATATAGCAAGACACTCTGGGGACTCCTAGCCCGTTGTGTTTCCGAGGAGGAGGTCCCGAAAGTCTTGGAAGAAATTCACTCTCGGGAGTGTGGCAGTCACTCCGGTAGCCGAACCCTGGAGGTGAGGGTGTTGAGACAAGGCTACTTCTGGCCCACCCTCTGCAATGATGCGGCAGAGTTCGCAAGAAGATGTTCAAAGTGCCAGCTCTATGCTCCACTCCAACTCCTCCCAGCCTAGAGGCTCCAGACCATCACGGCTCCCTGGCCTTTTGCCATATGGGGGTTGGACCTAGTTGGCCCTTTACCTCAAGCTAGTGGCCAAAGAAGGTTCTTACTGGTCATGATCGATTACTTCTCCAAATGGCTAGAAGTGAAGGCGCTCGCCAAGGTAACATCTCAAATTGTGAGGAATTTTGTGTGGGGAGAAATAATTTGCAGGCACGGCCTCCCCCTGGCTATAGTGACGGACAATGGGCCACAATTTGCTAGCGAAGAATTTGTTAGCTTCTCCACCCAGCTTGTCATCGACCTAAGGTTCGCATCTGTTCACCACCCGAGAAGCAACGGCCAGGTGGAGGCGGCAAACAAAGTGATCGTCAACCTACTAAAGAAGAAGGTGGAAAACCTCTGGGGGAACTGGGTAGAGCAGCTACCATCCATTCTCTGGGCCCTAAGGACTACCCCAAACACCGCCACTGGAGAGACCCCGTTCAAACTTTCTCATGGGTCCGAAGCAGTCCTTCCCATAGAGTTCGAAGTAAAGACCCCGAGGGTGATCGCCGCAGGTGAGGGGGACGAAGAGTGGCTAGTGGCTAATGATGAGTAACAAAGGCTATCTTTGGACCTGGTAGAGGAACTCCGGGACCAGGCCACCATCAGGCAGGAAGAAATCAAGCGACGAATGGCCCGATATTTTGACAAGAACATCCGAGTAAAGCACTTTCAGAAAGGAGATCTGGTCTTGAAGAAGGTCGACGTGACCGGAAGAGGGGCCGCGGTAGGTAAGCTCAACCCAAATTGGGAGGGCCCGTACATTGTAAGCGAAGTGCTCAAGTCGGGGGGGGGGGTATCACCTCCGAGATGTGGAAGGGGTACCTCTCGGCCGAGCCAGAAGTGGAGACAATTTGAAGCGATTCTACCCTTGAAAGTTTTATTATGATATTAGTTGAATATTCTACTTCTTCACTTGATAGTTATAACTGTTATGCGAGGGCAAGCAAGGTGATAAGTATTGATGCTGGAATGCCCCATATCGATTCCGCTCCCGGGCTCTCACTAGACGGAGGGTTTCAGGTTGATCTCTGGAGAGGCTGGCAAGGTGACAAGTATTGATGCTGGAATGCCCCAGATCGATTCCGCTCCTGGGCTCTCACTAGACGGGGGTTTCAGGTTGATCTCTGGAGAGGCTAGCAAGGTGACAAGTATTGATGATGGAATGCCCCAGATCGATTCCGCTCCCGGGCTCTCACTAGACGGGGGGTTTCAGGTTGATCTCTGGAGAGGCTGGCAAGGTGACAAGTATTGATGCTGGAATGCCCCAGATCGATTCCACTCCTGGTCTCTCACTAGACAGGGGATTTCAGGTTGATCTATGGAGAGGCTAGAAAGGTGACAAGTATTAATGCTAGAAATGCCCCAGATCGATTCTGCTCCCGGGCTCTCACTAGACGAGGGTTTCAGGTTGATCTCTGGAGAGGCTGGCAAGGTGACAAGTATTGATGCTGGAATATCCCAGATCGATTCCGCTCCCGGGTTCTCACTAGACGGGGGGTTTCAAGTTGATCTCTGGAGAGGCTGGCAAGGTGACAAGTATTGATGTTGGAATGCCCCAGATCGATTCTGCTCCCGGGCTCTCACTAGACGGGGGGTTTCAGGTTGATCTCTGGAGACGCTGGCAAGGTGACAAGTATTGATGCTGGAATGCCCCAGATCGATTCCGCTCCCGGGGTCTCACTAGACAGGGGGTTTCAGGTTGATCTCTGGAGAGCCTGGCACAGAGATGAGTTTTTCATAAGGGCAGGTCGGTGAGCCTCAGATTGGCAAGTCTTCGGTGCAGACCAGAGCCCTCTCGCTCGGCGAGAAGAAAGATTTCGCATGATAGTATAGGGGCGGCGAGAACTATCCCAAACACTCCGGGGTACCTGGTGCTCGACGGAGAGGTCGCCGGCCCAGGGTGGGAGACGAGTTCTCGCCGAGAAGGAAAGTACCTTGCGAAACCTAGAGGAAGATGCATATCTAAGGGTAATAATTCTAAGGCAAATGGCGAAAGGCCGGAGTAGCCAAAAACATCCTATGCCTATCTATTCGATAACATAATGTGCGAGAACGAACATCACGAGAATAACCTTCGCAAAGACGAATATCGAGGCAAGCGAGAACGAGATATCAACATGAGAAACAATATAGCTGAAAGGGAGAGCACAGTACAAGGACAAAAACATGCATCTATGCAATTCACGGTTTGATTTACATGAAGCGGCAATCTCGCCAGCCCAAAACGAAGCAAGAAATAAAACCAAAAATAACAAGTATCAAGGATAACTCGCGAACCCTTCCTCATCATCGCTGCTCTTCACTGGCGGGAGCGGGATGAAGAGCTCTGGGACGATGTCTTCCAGAGTCATGTCGGCCGCATCAGCAGCTAGGAGGCGGCCTCCTTCATCGTCTGGAAGATATAGCGAGCCGACTCGGTGGACTCCTCGCGGATTTCCTCGTCTCGCGCTCGCCGCTCTTCCTTCAGGCGGCGGTGAGAAGGGGGAACGACGGCATGGGCGAGCTCGCAATATAGAGCTTTTAGCCCGGCCACCTCGCCCTCCAGGTTCTGGATGCGAGCGTCGGCTCTTCCGGCGGCTTCGACATCCTGCAAGTAAGATAAATTAGGGGTGCGAAATGGCCGAAGGAGAGGAGGGTGATGAGGTCTAGGTAACTCACCACACTGCCCTCTACGGCGAGCACCTTCTCCTTCAGCTGCGCGTTCTCGGCAAGAATCCCCTGATAGGCCCCCGCGAGCTCCATGTTCTGAAGCTCCAGTTGCAAGCAGCGCCTCCCCGTCATATGGGCGAGCTCGACAGAGCGCAACTGAGACCTCGCGCTCACGAAAGAGGGAGTCCTCGCAGTCTCGCCTTTGTAATCCC
This sequence comes from Dactylorhiza incarnata, assembly GCA_033032865.1. Classification (NCBI taxonomy): domain Eukaryota; kingdom Viridiplantae; phylum Streptophyta; class Magnoliopsida; order Asparagales; family Orchidaceae; genus Dactylorhiza; species Dactylorhiza incarnata. The sequence continues at coordinate 2,196,486 of JAWHQI010000298.1, forward strand.
CCGCATCCTCGCGTCCATAGAGGACGAACGAGAAATCAAAGGCATGACCGTTGATGGTCTCCTTCTCCACCCAGGTAGGGAGGATGGTGGAGATGTCCGCCCGGTTCGTCTCCGGCTTCCTGTTCACCAAGAGCTCGCCGGTCTCATCCCGGCGCCTCTGGCCGAGACCGAAGTTATAGTGGTTGACGGGGATGGGTGGAGCGGAGGTTCTGGAAGCCTCCTGGCTGGGCTCGTCATCCTCACCTCCCGCGGAGAGGCCGGTAAGGTCGAACTCATCGAAAGCGGCCTCGCCAGGCTTCTTCCCCTTTGAGGAGGCGAGCGAGACCCGACTCTTCTTATTCTTTCTCTTCGGCGGGGATTTTGGGGGAAGGCTATGGCGGCTAGAAGCCCCCGATCTCTTGCGAGAGGATGGCTTAGCTAGCGTGATGGCGTCTTGGCAAGCGTCCGCCTTCATGGTCTCGAGAGCAAGGGTAGCGTCGGTCTTCCTATTGCTCGCGTAGGGGGGATGGATGGGGAGATCTCGCTCGCCTGAAAAGTGTTGAAACTTCAATAAATACGGAGTTACATGGAACAACAATAGTTATTGAGCGAGATCTTTACCTTCTACAGCGAGCACTGGAAGTAGCGAGTCGAGGATGCGGCGGAGATGAACAACCTCGATGTTCTTCTTACAGAAGAACTGATAAAGGACGGCGTCATGTCCTCCGAGGGCGGTGGGTCGATAGGTGGTCTCGCCGTGATGGACAGGCGAGATCGGGATGTTGCCAAACTTCCCCTTAACGAGGAGGAACTTCTGGGCCAAGAAGTGGGCCTTGTTGACGATCTCGTCGACTTTACGACCCGAACCCACGAAGTAGGCGGTCCCGTCCTTATAGGCGCGGAAGGAGAACAGCTTCCGAAACACCGGAAGGCTGAACTCGATGCGCTCCTTGCGCAGGTAGCATTCGAAAGCGGTGATCACGACCATGGCATTAGGGGTAAACTGACCCGGATCAACGCCGTAATGCTTGAGCACCTGGAGAGCAACAAGAAAACCAGGATTAGTTTATATAATGAGCGAGACTTGACCTGTAGAGAATAAGAAATGAGCGGAGCGATTATTGCTTGGCGAACTTCCGTCCACAAGGGGAGACGCAAGCCGACCGCGAAATGAGCGGTGGGGATGGCCAGCTCGTCGATAAGTGGCGCGCTGATCATGTCATTCTCTCTAGGACGGCGCGCCGCGAATGGAGGGGTGTCGTAGTCGGCGACCGCGGTGAAGTCTCCCTCATCTGTCAGGTTGCAATGAAAGAAGCTATGCTCGGCGAAAGCCTTAGCAATCTTCCGCCGACCCTCCGACTCGTTAGCATCGCCACCCATTCCGAAAACTTGAAAGAAAGGAAGTACAGCGAGAACGTGAAGGAGCGAGAGTTCTGAAGCAGAGGAGGAAGAAGGTTGACAGTAAATGCGGTGGTTGACTCAGCTATGACAGCCTATTTATAGTAAAAGTAAAAGGGCGGGAAGAAGCCCAAGCTCCGGTGAGCGCGGTTAGCCAAAACATCACATCAGACTGCGGGCGAGAAAGGCCTGCGAGGTTAGTACAAGCAACATCGTTGCGAGAACAGCACAAACAAACAAAATGGCGTAAGGGGTGGGGGTGGGGGGGGGGGGGGGGGGGGGCGCCGCGAGATACATTTAGCGAGAACGGAGGCTCCCCGCGAGCACAACATTGCATGAAAATGAAATGGACATGTTAGCAGCGAGCGAGACCTAACAAAAAGCTAGTAAAAATTATTATCAGACGAAATAAAGCCAATATATAAGTTGCAAGCCATTGCGAGATTGTCCAGAATTGCGGCACTCATCAACAGGAAGTAAGAGTTCGCGACAACATAAAAGTTAGCGAGAATCATGGGGCGACCACTTCCACCTACCCCCACCCCGCGACCCAGACCGCGACAGTACCCTAGAATTATAGTAATCCTCGGCCGCGCGGCCCTCCCGGTCCATGAGGTAGGCGTAATCCCTCATCCTCGCTATATGCACCTCCGGCGTCGTAATGTTCTCATCGTGATCACGTTGACTCGCAGCCCGGAACCTCGCACACTCTTCCATCAAGTCATCATTCCTATCCTCGGCGGTCTCTTTGTCCCGTCTCTCCTGCATGTTGAGGTCCATCAGCATGCGACCATGTTTTCTAAGCAACTCTATGGCCCAATTCAGAATCGGTATGCGGATTTTCAGAATTCTCTGTGAAATATTACTAAAAGTTTAGATAGCATGCTTGAGTTCGCGCAGGGCAGAGGGCCATCAGAACGCTTACCCATAGGGAGGCGAGAAGTCTCAGGGCGGCCCTGGAAGACGTTACCATAGTGGGGGTAGAGAGATTTACCCAGGCCAGGATGGTAGGCTGTGCTGTTGGTCAGAGGGATCTTTGGCGGCACAGAGCCGCCGGTCTTCTCGCTCGTCAGGAGTTGGAACCCTGGCTTATCTATAGTTTTGTCAGGAGGAGGCAGAGACGGAGGCCTCAATGCCTGGCAAGCCGGGGACTTCTGGGGCGAGACTGCAAGAAGCAGGGAATGAAGGTCAGTTGAGAAAAGGAGGGCTGGCATGCGAGATTAAGGGCGTACCTGCGACATTTTTCCCAGCAAGATTTGTATCTGCCGGCGGGCTTTTGCGAGACCCACCAGCAGGTTCGCTAGCGTCCTCGTTCGGCAAGGCATCCTGCGAGTAGGCATGAATGATAGGCAAATTTATTGACTTAAGCTAGAGGGATAACTCATACCTTCTCGTGGGGACAGATATCCGGGGAGGAGTCCAGCAGCACGGATCCATCTCCGGTTCGGCAAGCCGCCTTCGCCTTCTTAGTCTTCGGCGACTGAGCGGGGGACGGCCGATTCATCCAGGAGGGGACCCTGGTCATGGAGGGTAGCCCGGCGGCTCTCACAGTCCTCAGGCGAGCCTCAGCTTCTTCGGAAAGCGGCATCTCCTGACAGCTACATTACGGGGCAAAAAGAAAGAAAAGGATGTGGTGGCGCACGTCACTAAGGACTCAGGATGATATTTATAGCCCTCAGGGTGGGCCCTACCAAAGATTCCTGACAGATCCTCAAGGGGCTAGCGAATACCAGGGGTTGGATGTTTCTTCGCCTGCCTAAATAGCCTCGCAAAGAGCAGGGATTGTGTACAACCCCGATATTCGTCAGGCGAGAAGGCACGGTTTAAGAAGGCAACAGGATGAAGGAAGTAATAAGAGATGGAGGCCTTAGGGCCAACGACCTCGCGAGAGAGACCTTGGAGAAGTCCCTCTCGGAGGGCTCGCTGAGAGGCGAGCGAGAAGTGTCGGCGAGATAAATGCTCGCTGGCAGTTTGAGGAAGTTGTCTGAGTTCGACGAAAAGAGTACTGCGTTCGACGAACTCTCCCGTGTTCGTCGAGCTCACCTGACTTCATCGAGCTCACCCCTATTTGGCGAAATCATCAGAAGTCGACGAAGTGTTCAATACTCATTAAAGCCAAAGGGACGGTCTCGCAAGAGGAGTCGCGAGATCCAGACCTCGGCAGATATCTTCAAGAGACTGGGCCAAGCGAGGGATAACAAACCAATACCTCGCAGGCCGCTGGCAGAAGAGACCTATGTTCAGTAAAGAGGTGTTCAGCGAAATGTGTTCAGTGCGCGGCAAAGTCAATAAGCGATCTCGTAGGAAGGCTCGCGAGTTTAGAGCCTCAGCGTCCAACGAGCTCAATTTTGCGTTCGACGAATGTCGAACGGAGCTCAGCATTCGTCGGACGGCGCCCGACGAACAAAATATATTCTATAGCAGCGCTCAACAAATTACAGCAGGGAAGCAGTGGTCGACGAACCGCCCGTCTCAGCGGTCATTGAATAATTTGACGTTCTGCATTCGTTGAGCTCGTCTGTGATCGGCAAAGTGCCCTGCGTTCGACGAAAGGTGTGTTGAGCTCGACGAAGTCAGGAGGCGGTCTCGCAGGAAGGCTCGCGAAACCGGACTTCGGCAGATACCGCCAGAATGGGCCAGCGAGGTCCTCGCAAGGTGATCCCCTAGGAGAGGCATCGCGAGCAGGGCTCGTGAGAAGGCCCGCGAGAGCTTCGGCAGTAAGGTTCTCGTAGTTCCTTGCCCATAGGTTGATAGGGCCAAATTACCCTTTTACCCTTAGTGGTCTGCCCTTAGCCTCTCCAAGCAGCGGAGTTTGGCTGTTAGCAGGCCCATTTGGGGTGCGGATAGTAAAATCAAAAGGCGGAATCCTACTATTTGGAGGCCAGATCAGAAAATCTATAAATAAGACCTAAAGGGCAACTTTGGAGAGGAGTTCACTTCAGCTTCTCTCTCCTCAGGCTCTCCTTGGTTAGCATTTCCAGAGTTCTCCGAGGTGCCCAAGTCTCAGCTTTGGCTTGGGAGGGGAAGCGCTCAACGATCTTCCGGGTTAGTGGAGGGACCTCCTCGCTTTGACCAAAGTCTTAGTCATTTTTCTAGTCTTCAATCTACCTTCTCTGAGGAATCAGTAAGGGCTAGCTGCCCCTCATTTCGATGAGGGTCCCGAACTCCACAAGAGGCCGAGAAATCGGTTTCAACAACAGAAAACACACAACGATGTATAGAGGTTCCTCAAGACAGGGTGTCTTGAGTAGTCCTCTTTCCCTCTGCACCTACCTAGCAGTGTGCTAGGGTCGGCAAATGCCGCCAAATCTTCAGGCCCTCAAGCCTTACACCTCAGACCCGCAAGTCCAATAGCCAAGGCCCGCAAGCCCCTACTGCCCCCGTGCCCATAAGATCGACACTCAGGCCCTCAAGCCCTACAACACGAACCCGCAAGTCCCAACATCTTAGGCCCGCAAGACCCTACTGTCCCTAAGACCGCATGCTCGACAAATTGCACCAGCAAGTGCATTGCCCTGTCCCTCAAGCCTCACAGCTCTCCAGCCCGCAAGCTAGACGGTGTCGGACCCTCAATTCTACTGCCCTGACCCTCAAGCCTCACATCTCTCCAGCACTCAAGCTAGACAAATAGGCCTGCAAGCCTTTACAAGAGATTACAGTGGAAATAACTGTTACTTCTGCCGGATGAAGATTGGCAACTTTAGCCTGATGAAGATTGGCTTCTTTTGGTTGAAGATGATGCTTCTTGATCTGGAGATCCAGCACTGGATCTTCTTCAGCCTTCACTTCTTTTGCCTGGTGTTGATCGGCAACTTTTCAGTCGATGATGATGATTGATTCTTTAGAGAGCACTTGATGCTTGTTCTCTACTTGATATTCTTCTTCTCCGCCGAGAATACTGTTCTATTGAAGTGTAGCGGCGGGATACGTTTTCGTTCTTTTTCTCTTTTTTTCTTAGTTATTTTCTAGGGCATCAATGTTCCCTTTTATAGGACAGATGAGCTGCATAATGGTAACATGTGATGTCCTTTAATGTCAGACGCCCATTTCCATAAGAGCACGTACTGATTGGACAATCAGGTGGCGGCATTAAATGCTGACAGTTGTAATATCTAGTTGCCAACCAAAATCACCTAGAGGGGGGTGAATAGGTGACAACTGCGTCTTTTGCGGAATTGAAAATCTTGAAAATAAAGAACGCACAGAATGCAAATCACAATCACAGACGACGCAAGAAATTTATAGTGGTTCCCCGTTCTTGGGTACTCCACTTGCCGGCCTCGCCAATCTAGCACCACAGCTAGACTTGACTACTTCACTAAAACTCGGATCAAGAACGATCCTATAATCCTCAGAGTCAAAACTCTTACAACTCGGAGATCAATCTCCTACAAACTCAGAGAGAACCCTCTCTTACAACTCGGAGAATACCTCTCCTACAACTCGGAGAACAATCTCTCCTACAATCAAATGTAAATTTAGATTGAAACAATACTTAACGAATCACGATCAGATCTGAATAATTTGATGATGATCTTCTTCCTTCTTGAGATAGAAATGGCTTCGGCTTGATGGTGAAGAAGAAGAATCAAATCGGCACAAATCAGATCTTCTAAGGTCTTGATCGATCCAATGAAAACAGGACGAGTGAGGCGATGATCGATCGACCTTTTTCTTCCACTTGGAGCTGAAATCAGATAACATACGATCGAACTCCAACAATGGCGATGCACGACACTAGACGACGATCTTGGATCAGATTAGGTTTTTGGAGAAAAGTACGAACTCTGATCTTCTACTTCGAATTATTATTTCTTTCTTAAGGAGCAATCATTATATAGATGAAGACCTAATGATTTAACCTTAAAAAGAGGAAAGACGTCACGTCAATTTGACAGAAAAGACTTGTCGTCAAAATGGAAAAACAAGGTTTATGAGAAAAGCTAGAAACAGACTTTTCGAGAGATCCAAGACTTCTCGAGAGAAACCGGCTAGTTCTCAAAAAAACAGCTTTAGAAGAGAATATCAAAGAATTATGACAAAGCTTCTCGAGAGATGAAAGACTTCTCGAGAGCACAAGAAACTTCTCGTGAACTCCAAAACAATTTTGAGAAAAACCTTTAGAGTGAAAGCTTTTCGAAAGAAACGATGACTTCTCGAAAACAAAAGCACTTCTCGAGAGAGGAAGGATTTCTCGAAAGCTGCCACTGAGACAGACTTCTCGAAAACAACTAAAAAAGATGTTTTCTCGAAAACTAAGGGGACTCTTCGAGATAACATTGATTTCTCGAGAGATGATAATAGCTACTCGAAAATTTCAACCTTTTCGAGAAAGACCTTTGAGACAACCCTTCTCGAAAAATAACAAGGACTTCTCGAGAGCATAGAAGGACTTCTCGAAAAGTACCTTTACATCTCGAAAAATTTACTTAGGAAAAATTTCTTCCTTTTTCTCTAGACCAATGCTGCACTCCAAGCTTTGAATCTTTAATGTCTTGATCATAAAGTGTATCCCAATTGAGAGATCACACATGAGTCAACCCCATACCCCACACAATGAAGAATTACATTGCATGAAACTGTGCTTATTGACCCATTGTGACCTGACATTGGTCTACACTTAGCAATGTGAACCTGCAAGAATAATACTAGAAAAAAATATATCAAATACACAAACAATTCAATCTTGGTTCAAAGTTGACTTTCTACAAATCAAGGTTATTGTGGATACAATACCCAACAATCTCTCCCTATTTGTAGAAGTCAGAATCCTACTTACCAAGAAAAATTGTATCAAATATAAAATATAAAAAAAAGATATACTAGAAAGAACATTAAAAACAATATCTAAATATAAGAACATGATTGTCACATCAAAACCAAAAACTATATTTAGATTTAAGATTGTCTAATGAATTAATGTTCACACAGGCATATAGAAATAAAGTTTTAAAGATCTTCAAAGACTTGGCTTCAGATATTTGCATTTCTCTTTCTCAACATTTCTTGCCTTTCAAAATAAACATATGGCTTTGGATGATACTTGGGAGGAGCTTCTGGAGCTGTTGGATTGTTGTACCCATAATTCTTGAAATGGATTCTTCTCTTGATTTGGCTTGTCTCATACTTTTTCCATTCAGAAGTGCTGTACAGATCAGAAGCTTTCACATTCCCTTCTTCTACAAGCTTGAGAGAGTCAAGAATGATAATCATTGAAACTGGACTCCAATGTTCTGGATAAACCATTGTTTCATCTACCACTGCTTTGCCAGAACCTGCTGAGCTGGAGCCAGGAACAGATCTTCTTGCAGAAGGTCCATCACCATACTTCCTTTTCCTAGAATAATGCATGGAGGAGTGAGTCTCAATTGAAGGATTAGCATCAAACTGATCTGCTGGCCTTGGAGAAAATTGAGGAATTGAAGGAGCATCAGATTGAAATTGATCAAAATGAGGAGGAGGTTGAGCAGGGTCAATACCCAAATCAGGAAAGATTTCATGGTGGAGCCAAACAGCAGTATTAGAGGTGAAATCTTTTAACTCATTGACCTGCTTTTGGACACCTTGGGACAACTGCTCAAACCTATTAATCAAATGTCTATGAAAATAAAAAAGAGTTTGATCCAATAAAACAGTCATCTTCTCAGTTATACTGTCCTCCCCCTTTCTGACTTATACAGATAGGGTTTGGAGAATAGAATCCTTAAACTGTCCAACCTCATCAATAATCTTAATGGTATTTTCCTCTTCCTTTGAAGCCATGTACTCTTGGGTTTTTCTGACTTGAACTACTTCTACAAGAACTGTGGCTACACTTTTGATGGTGTGATCAATGGCCTTTCCTCCCTGAATAACAATTTATTTCATTTGATCTGAACTGGTTTTGAACTCTTTCAACTTCTTGGCCATTTCCTTTTCAATATTAGACAATCTTGCATGGACTTCTTTGAAGGAGTAATCTATTTTGGCACTTTGTCTTTGAAGCATTAATTCAACTTTACCAAGAATTGTACTTTCATCAAAAAGAGATGGAGGAATAGGGGCTGGAAGAACTTCCTCTGGTATATCTTCAATAATAACTGAACTTTGGAGCTTCACAGGAGATATGTTGATTCTCTCATTTTCTTCATCAACAGGTTTTTCCTGATCATCCTTGTTTGTTTCTAAGCAAGGCTCTTGCTCCCCCTCAATATGTACTAGGGGAGGAGATGAACCATGCACTGAAGCATCATCTACTTCTAGATTAAAATCATAGTCAGCCCCTGACCCACCCATGTGGTCACTAGTGCTAAGCACATCATCAACACCCTTTAGAATTTCACTTACCACATCTGCTATGGTGGAATCAACTCTATCTTCATTAATAGCTGGAGGAGGTGAGAAATGATCAACTTATTCTTGTAATAAAGAAGTGTCTCCCATAGGAGTATCTGACAAAACTTGAGTATCTGGGATGGATGGAGTTTTGGAAGGAACTTGATTTGAAGGAACTTGTTTTGATGGATCCTGAGCTGATGGAGGAAGAACTGCGTTTGTTGGAGGAGGAAGACTTGGCTCTGCTGAGGGAATGGTGTCTTGTGGAGCTGGAGATGAAGATGGATCTGGAACTGGACTGTGTTGCTGAGCTGGAGGTGGAGCTGGAGCTTCATACTCTGGAACTGATTGAGCTGAAGAAATGGGTTCCCCCTGGGGACCTGCATCTGCAGTTGGCTTAATAATCCTGATGTTCCACCTCTTCATTGTGACGACATCTACCTTCTTCAAATGATGTATAATAGCTCCTTTGGACATGTCAAACACATCTGGATTAAGCTGATTCAGATAGAGTGACAGGATCCTTGCAAAATTAGGACTCATAATGCTTTCTTTAATCTTATTGAATAGAAAACCTGCCCAACTGAATCTTTTTCCACAAATCACAATTGCTACCAAGCTGAAAACATCTGAAGAGACATGACCCAGGCTGCCAGTATGACATAGTAAGACTTTTGAAATTATGTCCACTAGCAATTTTCCAACATCATTCATCTTTTGTCTACGAATAGTTGATGTTCCTTTATCTAACCCACAGAAGATTAGGGCATGAGCCCAATCCTCATTACTTAGAGTATCCTCAATTTCTATCAAGGGAACTTTCAAATACTTGGAAAGAGATTTTGGATTCATCTTGATTTTGAAATTTCCAACACTTGATTTCATCTTTTTCCCGTTTTTATGCACTTTTATGTTGATAAACAGATCCTCTACCTCTTTACACAGAATTCGACATTGATGTTCTAGTAAGAAAGACATGCCAGCTGCGTCTAGAAGATAATAGAGGTTTTGAAACTCATCTGAAATCGATTGGAGACCTTCTCGCACGAGTTCACTGCCGACACCGATCTTAGGTTTTCCTGAAGGAGCCATCAAATGAGAGGAGTACTTGAAATGTGAGCTAGAACGAGAGAAGATCCGTCTGAAGGTGAACTGTAACGTTGATTTTGCGAAAGAAGAATATGAAACGTCGGCGCTTTTCGAGAGGGGATGGAAGAACCTCGCGTGAACTTTTAATTCATTTCGAGACTCTATATAAAGTTTGGTTTGATGTGACAATTAATTTGGTTTTAATTACTTTCAAGAAAATGAAATATACGCGTACCTGGCTCTTCATATTCTCGAAAATTGAAATTAGAGTTTTCGAAAAGTATAAGACATTTCTCGAGAGGTAGTTAAAATTCTCGAGAAGTCTTAGAACTTTGCCGATCTTCTTCCGAAAGAGCATTTCTCGAGGGATAACCCATTTCTCGAGAAGTATAAACTTATTTTTCGAAAAGTGTCTTCGGTTTTCCGAAAAGTTTTAGCTCTATCCATATTCATAAAAAGCAAGTCATTTCTCGAGATATTAACTACATTTCTCGAGAAGTTTAATGATGACTTGGATTTTTCTTCTTTGATTTTTCTTCTTTGCAAATGATAAACCTGTAATTTATTTTAGAACATAAAATAAGATAAAACTTTAAGAAAATTCACTTATCTTCTTCTCTTCTCCTTTGCTTGACCATTATTCCATGTTGAGCATTCCAAGTTCTGTCTTGAAGAAAGAGAACTTAGTCTCATCCAGAGGCTTCGTGAATATATCTGCAATTTGCTTATCCGTAGGGGCATAGCTTAAGTTGATATCCCCATTCTCCACATGTTCTCGGATGAAATGATATCTTAACTCGATATGCTTTGTCCGACTGTGTGAGACTGGATTATTTGCTATAGCAATTGCACTGGAGGAGTCACAAAACATTGGAATATTCTTTATCTTCAAGTTATACTCTTGAAGCTGATTTCTTATCCAAAGAAGTTGTGCGCAACAACTGCCTGCATAAATATATTCTGATTCGGCTGTTGAAATTGCAACACAATTTTGCTTCTTGCCGCTCCAGGAGATAAGCCTTCTTCCGAGAAATTGACATGTTCCGGAAGTGCTTTTCCTGTCGTCTCTACTACCTGCAAAATCTGCATATGAATAACCAATTAGCTCGCTATCATTACTTCTTGGGTACCATAAGCCAAGATTTGGTGTACCTTTAAGATATCTCAAAATTTGCTTTGCAGCGGTATAGTGAGATTCCTTAGAGTTCACTTGAAATCTGGCACATACACATGTAGAAAACATTATATCAGGCCTACTAGCAGTAAGGTAGAGCAGAGAACCAATTATGCTTCTGTACTTGGTTTCATCAAAAGGTTTCCCTTTCTCATCCTTGTCCAGAGACATAGCTGAGCTCATTGGAGTCCTCATAGAGGTTGCACTCTCCAATCCAAATTTCTTAATCAGCTCCTTGGTGAATTTCGTCTGTGAGATGAAAATTCCATTTTCAGATTGTTTCACTTGAAATCCTAAGAAATATTTTAGCTCTCCCATACTGCTCATTTCAAACTTTCCTTACATAAGTTTTGAAAACTTTTTGCAAAGATTGTCGTCTGTAGAGCCAAAAATAATGTCATCGACATAGATTTGCACTAACAAAATCTTGACTTTTACTTCCCTAAGAAATAATGTTTTATCTATCTTTCCTCTTGTGAACTTGTTCTCAAGAAGAAAATTAGACAGCGTCTCATACCAAGCTCGAGGAGCTTGTTTTAAACCCATACAAAGCTTTTTGTAGTAAGTAAACATAATTACGATGTTCAGAATCTACAAAACCTGGAGGTTGTTCAACATCTTCTTTTATGTTACCATTCAGAAAAGCTGACTTAACGTCCATTTGGTATACGGTCAAACCTTTGAATGCAGCATAGGCTAAGAACATTCTGATCTCTTCAAGTCTAGCTACCGGAGCATAAGTTTGATCGAAGTCGATCCCTTCTTCTTGTCTGTAACCTTTTGCTACAATTCTAGCTTTGTTCTTTATAATTGTTCCATCCTCATCAAACTTGTTCCTGTAAACCCACTTGTTCCAATAATATTTTTATCCTTGGGTTTTGGAACTAGTGTCCACACCTTGCAACGCTTGAATTGATTTAACTCTTCTTCCATTGCAATTATCCAGTGGGGGTCTTCATTTGCTTCTTGAAACTTCTTCGGTTCAACCTGTGAGAGAAAACTTAAATGCATATTTTTGTTAGCAGTACCTCTTCTTGTTCTAATTCCGACTTGAGGATCTCCTATGATTTGATCAATAGGATGGTCTCTCATGTGTCTGAACTCAAGGTTTCTTGCATCAGTTTGAACAATTGGAGCATCATTTGCTACTTGAATGTCTTCTTCCACTTGTACTGGTTCTTCATCAATATGATCTTCTTCTTCATTTGTGATTGGGGAAGAGATCTTGACGAAGGTTTGAGCATCAACTTTGACTGGCTCATCCAAGCTTATATCTTGTGTCTTTAAACCTGTACCTTCAATAGAAGCACTAGAAGAGCTGCTATGTAGCATGCTCGTTTCATCAAATACAACATTGATAGACTCTTCTACAACCAGGGTTTTCTTATTAAATATTCTATAAGCTCTATTATGGCTGCTATAGCCTACAAAAATACCTTCAAAACTCTTTTCGCTAAACTTGTTTTATAATGCTTTCCATTATTAAGTACAAAGCATTTGCAACCAAAAATTCTAAAATAAGAGATGGTTGGTCTCTTCCCTTTTAGTAGTTCATAAGGGGTCTTTACATGGTTTTGTTTATGAGTGCTCTGTTTTGCATGTGGCATGCAGTGTTGACTGCTTCAGCCCAAAGGTATTTGGGTAGTGAAGTGTCACTCAACATTGTTCTGCAAGCCTCAATGAGTGTTCTATTCCTTCTCTCAGCTACCCCATTTTGTTGTGGAGTTCGAGGAGAGGAAAACTCATAAAAGATACCTAGACTTTCACAAAAATCTGTCATGCCCCCAGATTCAAATTATGTTCCATGGTCACTTCTGATTTTGACCACCGAACATTCAAATTCATTCTGGATTTGCTTGACAAACTTGGTGAAAATGTCAAATGTATCTGCTTGTGTTTTAGAAAGAATACCCATGCAAAACGTGAGTAATCATCTACAATAACTAATGTGTAAGACTTACCTCCTAAACTTCTAATTTGCAAAGGACCAAACAAGTCCATATGAAGTAGGTATAAGCACCTAGTTGAATCTTTGCCTATAATGCTCTTAAAGGTAGCTCTTGTTTGCTTGCCTTTTACATAAGCATGACAAGGTCTATCTTGAATGCACTTAATATTCGGCGCATCACGTACTAAGTTTTGAGAAAATAATTTATTTATGGTTTTGAAATTTATATGTGCTAATCTCTTATGCCATTGGTCAGCAAGAGATGCACTATCTTTTGCTAAAAGACACACTGGTGTAGAAGATGATAAACAAAGAAAGATTAAACAGAACATATTTCTACAACGAGTGCCTGATAAAATCGTTTCTAGATTATCAACTGATTTTATCAAACATTTATCTCTATGAAAATCAACTATGTATCCTTTATCACAAAGTTGACTTATGCTTATCAGATTATGTTCTAATCCTTCCACATAAGCTACATCTGAAAAAGATACATTACCGTTAGAAATCATACCATAGCCTTTTGTTATTCCTCTGTCAGATCCGCCAAAAATAACTTTTTGGACCGTTTTCAATTGGAATGTAATTTTGCAAAAGACTTCTTCTTCCGGTCATATGCCGAGAACAACCACTGTCCAAATACCAGATAGGATTATTGTTGGCCTTTGGACATACCTGCGAAAACAAATTATTTTGCCTTAGGAGCCCAAACAACTTTGGGTCCTTGGTCCCTTGTTAGTTGAGCACAACGAGGAACATTAACATTGCGAGCGGTCTTTCTTGCATTGTTAACTTGTGGTCTTTTGGAATAGGTGAGATTGAACCAACAGTCTACGGCAAAGTGACCTATTTTGCCGCAACACCAACAATTAAACCTGTTGTATCTTTTCTTAATATTTTCCTGCTTAATTCTTTGAACATTGATTTTAGCAGGAGCAATCCTTCTTGATGAGGATGCTTCATGAGTATAGCATACACAGGGTAACGCTTTCTCCTTTGGCTTAGGTACAACAGTCTTTACTATTGGTGCTCTAACAGCACTTGGACCATGAACATAAGGACCATAATCTCTCAAATTTACTTCTTCATAAGGTGCTTTGAAAGCACATTGACCGAGGTATTGAGGACGAGCCCACCCCTTATAGTCATTGACAGGCGCAAAATTAATTGGTCGTGTCAAGTGACCATAAGAGCTTTCCATGTCATAAGCATTTGTGGGAAGTAGAACTTTCTTAAATTCCACTTGTTCTAGATGGGCTTTCCCTTTTTCTTCGATAGTAGCTTTCTTAGCATTCTTATTTTTCTTCTTGGCAAGGGAAGAATTACTTGGCCCAGCCACATGACCTAAACCACTGCTATTTGCTTTAGCAGAGAAAGTATCAATGATTGGAAGAATGGTTTTCGGTTGTGAAAACTTTTCAACTAGCTTCTTCTCAGCGGCTAGCTGTTCTTCCAGAACTTTGATAGAGTTCTCTTTCCGTTCAAGGAGCTCATCTGAGCTTTTGATTTTGTCTTTCAAGATTTGGTTTTCCTCATTGAAGGAAGAAAGTTGTTCAACTTCTTTTCTCAAATTAGATTCCACTTCTTTGAGAGACATGATCTCCTTGGCCTGTGTTTTGACTACCTTTCGGCATTTGTCAAAGCTTTTAAGCATTTCAGTATATTGTGTCATGATGTTTGAGTCATCATCTGAAAGATAATCCTTTTGTTCAGCTGAGGCATATTCAGAATCAGATAAGATGGTGTGAGAATTTACCTTCCCGATATATGGAGGTTCTTCTTCTTTGTCAGTCATATCCATCAGCCCGAAGTAGGCTTCTTCTTCACTACTTGATTTCTCTGAGTCACTGTCGCTTAAAGTTTTGTTCTTTTTAGCGACTAGACTCTTTTCAGTCTTCCTTTTCCCTTGGGTGGATTTCCTTTCTTCTTTTCTTCCACCCTCTTTCTTTTTATAGGGGCATTCAGCAATCATGTGCCCTGGCTTATTGCAACAATATCAAACTATATCAGAAGAAATATGTTTACCAGTTTTAGATTTATACCTGTCATGATTGCTAGAGCTCTTTTTGTGATGATCACCATCACGTCGAGAATGTCTATTTTCAGAGGAAAACTTATTCTTCATGTGTCTTCTTTTGTTTAACAGTTTCATAAACTGACGAGAGATTAGAGAAAACTCCCCATCAGACATTTCAGAACTGGAGGAGCCAGCTTCAGATTCTTTTTCATCATCAGATTCTTGTGTTCTAACTTGAGACAAAGCTCTGCTTTTTCAGGAGCTCTCGGCTTTCATAGCCAAGGTCCTTTCCTTGTTAGAAATTCTATTCCCATCTTCTTCTGTTTTGCGAATGTTCATTTGCAGTTCATGGGATAATAATTTCCCAAACAGATTCTGTGGGTCTAGGATTGGTAACTTTCCAAACTCTCTGATTACAACTATCTTACTATCCCAGTCTTTCGTTAGGGATCGCAGGAATTTGTCATTTAGTTCACCATTAGTAAATTCCCGACCATAATTCCTTAGGCCGTTTACTATCTTGAAGAATCTTTCATAAGCATCGACAATGCACTCCTTTTTATTCTGCTTGAAATCCTCATACTCTTGATTCAAAAGAGATCTTCTATCATCTCTTACTTCTTCAGTACCTTCCATAAGGACTATTAAAGACGTCCACATTTCTTTGGCAGAATTACAGTGAATTAAGTTTTGCAACATTGAATCATCCACTGCACTGGCAATTATGTTCTTTGCCTTTTTGTCCAAAGCAACGAGAGCGATCTCATCCTTTGTTAAGTCCATCATTTTCTTTGGTACTTTTAAGGTTGGATCAATAGTAGAAGCGGTCATAGGCACATGAGGTCCTTCTTCCACGACTTGGAAGATTCTTGGGTCTGCGGCTTCCATATAAAATCTGACTCTTTCTATCCACATAGGAAAGTTAGCCTTAGTGCATATTGGCAATTTCAACGAAGACGATTCCTTGCACTTTTCCATGATTTGTTAGCAATTAGAATGGAGAGATCCTATTCAAGGTGGTAACCTTTCAAGAACAGCCTCCTCTGATACCAATTGTAATATCTAGTTGCCAACCAAAATCACCTAGAGGGGGGTGAATAGGTGATAACTGCGTCTTTTGCGGAATTGAAAATCTTGAAAATAAAGAACGCACAGAATGCAAATCACAATCGCAGACGAGGCAAGGAATTTATATTGGTTCCCCATTCTTGGGTACTCCACTTGCCGGCCTCGCCAATCTAGCACCACAGCTAGACTTGACTACTTCAATAAAACTCAGATCAAGAACGATCCTACAATCCTCAGAGTCAAAACTCTTACAACTCGGAGATCAATATCCTACAAACTCAGAGAGAACCCTCTCTTACAACTCGGAGAATACCTCTCCTATAACTCGGAGAACAATCTCTCCTACAATAAAATATAAATTTAGATTGAAACAATACTTAACAAATCATGATCAGATCTGAATAATTTGATGATGATCTTCTTCCTTCTTGAGATAGAAATGGCTTCGGCTTGATGTTGAAGAAGAAGAATCAAATCGGCATAAATCAGATCTTCTAAGGTCTTGATCGATCCAATGAAAACAGGACGAGTGAGGCGATGATCGATCGACCTTTTTCTTCCACTTGGAGACGAAATTAGATAACATACGATCGAACTCCAACATTGGCGATGCACGGCACTAGACGACGATCTTGGATCAGATTAGGTTTTCGGAGAAAAGTACGAACTCTGATCTTCTACTTCGAATCATTATTTCTTTCTTAAGGAGCAATCATTATATATATGAAGACCTAACGATTTAACCTTAAAATGAGGAAAGACGTCACGTCAATTTGACGGAAAAGACTTGTCATCAAAATGGAAAAACAAGGTTTACGAGAAAAGCTAGAACCAGACTTTTCGAGAGATCCAAGACTTCTTGAGAGAAATCGGCTAGTTCTCAAAAAAACAGCTTTAGAAGAGAATATCAAAGAATTATGACAAAGCTTCTCGAGAGATGAAAGACTTCTCGAGAGCACAAGAAACTTCTCGTGAACTCCAAAACAATTTCGAGAAAAACCTTTAGAGTGAAAGCTTTTCGAAAGAAACGATGACTTCTCGAAAACAAAAGCACTTCTCGAGAGAGGAAGGATTTCTCGAAAGCTGCCACTGAGACAGACTTCTCGAAAACAACTGAAAAAGAAGTTTTCTTGAAAACTAAGGGGACTCTTCGAGATAACATTGATTTCTCGAGAGATGATAATAGCCACTCGAAAAATTCAACCTTTTCGAGAAAGACCTTTGAGACAACCCTTCTCGAAAAATAACAAGGACTTCTCGAGAGCATAGAAGGACTTCTCGAAAAGTACCTTTACATCTCAAAAAATTTACTTAGGAAAAATTTCTTCCTTTTTCTCTAGACCAATGCTGCACTCCAAGCTTTGAATCCTTAATGTCTTGATCATAAAGTGTATCCCAATTGAGAGATCACACATGAGTCAACCCCATACCCCACACAATGAAGAATTACATTGCATGAGACTGTGCTTATTGACCCATTGTGACCTGACATTGGTCTACACTTAGCAATGTGAACCTGCAAGAACAATACTAGAAAAAATATATCAAATACACAAACAATTCAATCTTGGTTCAAAGTTGACTTTCTACAAATCAAGGTTATTGTGGATACAATACCCAATAATAGTGCGTCAGCAATGTTTGTATTCTGTCTCGACGATATTTCCAGCTTCAAGCTGATACCGACAGTATCTCGACGATAGGGACAATATCTCGATGACAGGACTTTGTCGAACCCTTACGCCTTAATAGAGCTTCAGATATTCTTGCTTCTGTCGCTCATCTGGACGATACAAGATATTCTTCATATACGACGATATGCTATCTCTGACTGTGTCGTCGTGATCTTCCTTCTTGCAGATTGCCGTCGTATTCATGTTGTTCTCTCAACGACATGAGTGATACTATGTCGATAGATCATACATCATCAATTGCTAGTCTTCAGCTATCCTTCTTCAATCTTCTCGACAACAAGGCCACTTTGATGAAGTCCATGATACTGCATCTTCTCTGTGTTCGATTATTTTGCCCAGTCTCAGCGGTCGACGATCTTCCTTCTGAGTTCGACGATCTTCCTTTTTCGTTCGATGAACACGCCAAGTCTTAGCGGTCGATGATCTTCCTTCTGAGTTCGATGATCTTCCTTCTTCGTTCGACGAGCACGCCAAGTCTCAGCGGTCGACGATCTTCCTTCTGAGTTTGACGATCTCCATTCTGCGTTCGACGAATTCCCTTCTGCGTTCGACGAATCTTGTTCTTCTTGACGATATATATAGTACTTACAGAAATAATTAAAGTACTTGACATTTGTCGATCTCTACAAGCATGAGCTAGATGGAGCATTAAATACAGCTTGCACTTATCATTGAGCTGAGCACTTCTTCAAATCAGGAACATTTCTGGGCACTGTTCCCAACACCATTACAATACACAAGCAAGCATCTTTTAGATTTAAACACACATGTTTATTACCAAAATAAGTGAGTGAAATGTATCATTATCAATCACAAAACATTTACTCATACTTAGAGGCATGCTAAGCTTAGATATACACATATTTTTCAAAACAATTGATGCACTTAACTACATATATCAAAGCATGATAAACTAAACAATGTTCATAGTAATATGAAGAAACAGGTTTTAACATTGTAGATAATTCTAAATAATAGAACATATTCATGCTTGATATTAGCAATAAAGATCATATAGTTTTTTTGTTGTTTTGAAAAATTTTAATGAAAGAAAAAATAGAAAATCACAAAAACATATTTTGTATTTTTGAATTTTGAATTTTGAAGTTTTGTAGTTTATTTTTCATAATATAAATAAAACAAAAATAACAAATGTCAAAATACAAAAACAAAGTAGTACATATAGACTAAAATATTTTTGTTGTTTTTTAGAAATTTTAAAAAATAGGAAAATCACAAACCCACGCGAGCGCCGGCGCTAGTGCTAGCGCCAGAAACAGTATATGATTTTTTGAGAAATTTAAATTTTCAATTTTTGATTTTGATTAAGTGTCCTTAGAGTAGTTCAATGCCGAAATTTCAGAATTTTTGGAGATCTCTAGATGGATCAAATTTGCATGAAACTTTAGCTTTTTCAAATACATGTGTTTTACAAAAACCATTTAAACATAAAAAAGAAAAATTATGCAAATACAAGAGGACATTTTTGAACAACCAAAATTATGCATGATTTAAGTGATAAGTAAACAAAAAGTTCATTCAATGAATAAAAGTATGTCCTAAGATTAAAAACAACCCGGTCTAAATGTCTACACCCTAGCCCCGTACTAAGTGACAGATGGGCATGAGTAGCTGCACACATGTTGTAGGTTGGGGTGTTAATCCCATATGCACACACTATAGAACGCTCAACCTAACACTCTTTCCCCCCAGTGCCTCGCAAGGCCCCACTGGAACCCTCCCCAGTTAAGGACAAGACATGTCTTAGAGGTTATGTCTCTAATGCATACAACCCTACGCCCCCGCTATTGTGAGATATGAAGTCATAGGTGAATAATATTTTGGACAACCTATACTTTTAAACTATGGCTTGATTTATAAACTATGAGTTTTGTTTAATATGAAGAGTTATATATAGCTGCATAGTTTTTCTACTTTTATGAGATGACGATATGAGATAACTAGCGTAATTACTAATATTCAATAAGTGATAATACTTGTATGATGAGTTTTGGGTTTAATGTCATGTCATAAGATTAATATTAATATTACATGTATTCCAAAATAGAGTTTCAAATTATAGATCTAGAATAGAGTGATGATTAAGTTTAATTTATTCTTATTATTACAAAGTTGATTCTAGAGTCTATATATATGTTAGATACATGCAATTAATAGCAAAGCATATCCAAACACCAATTGTAAAGAAAAATATTATTCATATTTTTATCATAAGATTCATAATTCCTTGGTGATAAACATTATTGTTTTGAGATATTTCTTGATAGAACATGAATTATGATTTATGATTATAGAGAATTTTGCATAAAATATATGTTAGATCATCATGATGTATGTGAATTCTAATTCTTCTAGACTTATGACAATATGATTTGGTGATTTACTTTTGAATGAGCATGTGTGATTTGTAAGTCCTGAAAATGATGATCATGCAATCATATCAAAGACAAAGATCACAAATATATAGTTTTGAAATAAAATTGCATTCAATAATTGAATTTATTGATCTTTGGTTTTGCATGATAAAATATGATTCATGATACAATATTCATATATAGTATAGTGATTAATCCATAAACTATGTGTTTGTTGGAATTTTAGTATTTGCTTATTATTTTAAATCACATTGTTATCATAAAATTTGAATAACATTGTAGATGTTATACCTAGAATATAAATTTAAGCATAAACTAAGAAGTGATGCTCGGATGATGAGTTAGAATGCAATGTTATTATATAGCATTAATTGAGGTAATGTTGCATGTAATATGAGAAGATTTCAAATTAATTTTTTTTAGACCAAGAATGAAATGATTAAACTTTTGATTTGAACATAATGATACAAGACAATTCTAAGGTCTAAATACATGCAAACAATGCTGACACACATTACACACAATTATACTAAGGATATCATGTGATGAAGAATCCAAAGACACAGAAATTGCCGAAATAAGAAAACTGAAATAACTTTTTAAACAATGTTGAATTTGGGCAATTTGACAACACCAAACGAACTCAAACAGGCCGGCCTGGTTCGCCGTTGGATGGAGATTTCTGTGCTCTTTTTGAAAACAAATTAAACGCGAAAATCGGACGAGCGGATCAAAAGATATGGTTGTTTTGAAGTTTTGATCGAAAACTCGCATTTTGAAAGAATAAACATGCGTTTTGTGAATTTTTGTTTTCAATTTTTCTAGATAATATTCTTCATTATAAGGGCCATTATATGCATCAAACAAAATTGAAAAGTATAAAAAATGTTGTGCTTTTAATTTTTAGTCTAAGCCCTTTAATAAACCATTTAAATCCATTCATTTAAATAATTTCATTAGTCATGATAATAATTTCAATATTCAATTTATGATGATAATTCAAGACATTTAAGGGTAATGGATTTAAAAAGATAAAGACTAAGAAGATGAGAGATAGGTCACTTTGAAAAACATATGACTTAATGTTCAATTTTAATTCAATTTGATTTGTTAAATATTAGGCATAAAATGTGTAAGTCATATCCCATGAAATATAAAGTGACCAAAAACATTTTGGATCAAAAATACAAAATAAACAAAAGAAAAGGAAATAAAGCACATCATGAACTAGAGTATTGATATATCATTTTAATTATTTCTACTTCATGCAAATGAATGGATATTAATGAATACGAGATTTAGGTATCCAAAGGTGACCATGTGGGATGGTTCCTTTGGGAACCCAAATACATCATGGTGGATTTTGGAAAGATAATGGTGAATGGGCTTTTTCAATTAAAGATGATATGTCATTTTTCTTTATGGGTCTTCATACATTGGTTGTTTATCACTAAAATCCATATAATGATTATGTGACATCTTTATATGATGATAGTTGCTTGAAAAACAATTCATTGGGGATTCATGTTTATTCAAATTATTTTTCAAAATAGCTTGATGTTGATAATCATAATGAATTTTATTATATGGTTTCTTTCAAAGTTCATAAGAGTGGTAGTCTTTCTTTAGAAGTGATTGTTGAAAGAGTGGGTTACAGTATATGTTAAATGATTGGTTTTTATTTTGATTATTTTTCATTTCCACTCTTTCTTATAGACATACTCTTATAATGTGAAGGAAAATATTTTATAGATTGATTTTCAAATAAAGGAGTTTTTAAATTTGAGTCATGTTTGAAAATATATTGAGACTTATAATAGTGACTCTTAAGAATTTTGTGAGGATCATAATTCTTTTTGAAACTACACTCCTTTTGAGTTGATGTGTGAAAATTGTCCTTTTTAGAAATGATTTTGTAAGTTAATTTATCCTTGTTATTCAAAATCTTATGATGAAAGTCATTACTTGACATTTAATTTTTTTAACAAAAGATTTTAATTGTCTTTACTTACAAGATAAAGCATCATTTTCAATTATCAATTTTTCATTATGCTTTTTAGAAACTAAGAGCCCTTTTTCAATATCCTTGAATTTTTCTTTTAATAGATTGCAATCAAAACAAGGAGTATGAATTTTAACTAAAGAGCATGAAAGAGAATTTAACACATCAATATTTGATTCTACTTTATCGTTTGCTTTTAAAGATTTATTTTCTAAACGTAATTTGGAATTAGTAATTTTCAACTTCAAAATTTTACGTTTAGCAATTTTAAGCATACGAGATGTAGAAATAGAATTTGTTATAAAAAGAGAAGTTTTTGATTTACTTACATTGCTATGAGATGAGGCTAGATTTGAACAAAGGGTTCCTTTGACATCTTCGCATTCCTCATCTATAGTTCAATTTCCGTCTTCTCTTTTGCTTGATGTGTTGCCATCATTTGAGTCCAATATTGTGACGCTGAATTCTTCTCTCTTAGATAGATCTCCCTCCAAGTATGAATCCTCATCGGTTTCTTCTCTTGGATCAATATGGAATTGATCTTGTTCATCATCTGTGGAAGGAAGACTATAATAATTCTCAAGAAATTTCCAAACTTCATAAAGTAGTAGGAAGTGTATAAATAAGTTTGAAAATATTTTGATCTAATGCACAATATAGACTATTCATTGATTTGGCATTTAAAACATTTCATTTTTATTAATAATACTTGGGGGCATTTTAATTGTAATATTCCAAACTTCAATGTCCAAAGATTTAAGAAATTTTTCCATAAGAGTTTTCCACCCATTATAATTTTTGCCTTCAAATCAAGGTGGTGCCAAAGATTTTTCATTTATAAGAAAGTTTCCCCCACTAGTAATAACGAGATTATGAGACGCCATTATTCTCGGTTTTTAAACTGATTTGGAATAACCTGGATCTGATACCACTTGTTGGATCGATAGGCGCCCTTAGGGGGGGGGGGGGGGGGGTTGAATAAGGGAATAAAAATTCTTTTTATTATTTTAAAGAAGTTACTAAATTGTTTAGGAATAAATGAGATCAAAATAACAATTTAGCAAAAAGTAATTTGCAATAATAAAATTTACGCCAAATGAAATAAATCAAGTAAACACAAATTGAGACATGATTGTATTATATAAAAAGTGTTTACATAAATTTGATTTCAATATCGCTGGAAATCGGAGGCGTACAAGATTAAATTTCTTTTCCTTTCTATACCGACTTGTATCCCCACAAACCGGTTGGCTTTAGCCTTCCTTCCCTAGATATGGCGTCATGCCGCTCTAGCCAATCCTTCCCTGGATATGGCCTCAAGCACCCCCTAGATCTAATCTCCTAGACCTAGTCGCCAACGCATGCAGCGAATTACCCCTTAAGCCGCACAAGGACCTAATCGACAACACAAGGCAATTTTACTACAAAAATTTATAATAAAGTAAATAACAAGAACTCCCTCTATGAGATTTCTGAAGTTGAGGATGAAGGATCGCTGTAGCATAAGTGAGGTTGAAGCGATAGTTCTTCAGATGCAGCGTGGTGGCTTTCTTCTCAAGAAATATTCTTTGGCTTTGAGTGGGAGATGAACTTTCGGCAGAGTAGCATCTCTGGAATTTTGGCACAAGTAATCTCTCTGGAAGATCTAACCAAAACGAGAGAGAAACCATCAATTTATAGACCTTCTCACTAGCGCATGCGGTAGCTCCTAGCGCCTGTAGTATCAATCGTGTAGGAGCGGTTACGAAATTGTCGCGGCGTGGCGCTGTGCACGAACTCGAGCAAGCGTAAGGCGGTAGCGCTGGCGGTAGCACTAGAGCCTGCGGTAACCCCTAGTGCTGGCGGTAGTTCTTTCGTTCAATTTGTTGGTTCCAAGATGCTTTCTACCTGTGGAGTATTGCACCTATAGTTCCTGCACACTATGAACAAATGACAAGAAAGATCAAATACCATATGGGATTTGTAATTCTCAAACAAAGGGATGTGACACACATGTCCAACAGGAATGAGCTTGAGTCAAGCCCAAACCAAAAAATCTCAAATTGGTCTATTTGGGTCATGTGAGCACAAACTAAAGACCTATGGACTTAGCCCCACCCAAAGAGCCTATTAACAAGCCCTCATGAGATATGAACCTTGGGCCCTCCGAAAATTCAAAATTATGGGGGTTAATTACAAAGGATTTTGAATTATGTTGGGAAAAAAGACAAGGTAGACAAGGAAGAAGGAAATGGGGGATGGGTGACAAATGGCTCCCCACTTCCCTTCCCCAAGCTCTTCTCGAAGCTGGGGAGTAAATTCCCATCAGAATTTGGCAGAGAGAGGGAGGATTGGATTGGCTAAGAGGGGCGGCATGGTTGGTCGAGATCCATAAATGGCTTGATGCCATATACCCCAATCCCCCCCCCCCCCCCCCCCCACCCTTCTCCATTCCATCACCTTCAGTACCTGAAGAGCAGTCGAGCCCCCCTTCCAGAGAAGAATTTCGAGCTCTGTAAGACCAGATCGCCATATCACCGAGAAGGCTAAGGTCGGCAATGGAGAACCAAGCAACCACTGGGAATGCTGCTTAAATTCAGGCAAGATCCTCTCCCTCTCCACCTGTGCTAGAGATCTTCATCTACCATTTTCAAAATATGCTCTGCAATGGTGTTTTCACCATTTTGAATTTTGTGTTCCTATCCGCAAAAATGAAAACAACGAGAGAGCTTTTCCGGCCACCTCCGACAAAACTCTCACCACCATTCGCTAGCCCTACCTATGTCAGAGGTGATGGCTTGGGGGATTCTCCAGCAACGGCCGGAGTTTGTAGGAATCTGGAGGCAAAGTGGCTCCAAGATGGGTTAATCCTGGCCCTTAGCTAGCTGTGGAAGATGAAGTCGAGCCGTCTGATCTGGGGAGAGCGGAGAGCCACACACCAACTATTTTAATTCATGAAAATTATTTAAGTGCTATAGATCCTGTTGAACTTAGAATTAAATATAGAAAAATAATGGCCATGATTCAGAAAAAATGTCCAACATGAAAAGTGAAGATCTGGGTGTCTACTATTTTTAGAAATTGACTCACTAGATTTGGATCTCTGTAGCACCCTGGGAATCCATTTTAGTATAGCATGTATAAATGGTGCTCAAGATTTTTGGAAATATATTTGTGGAGTTCTACAACTCCAAATAGCTTGAATTTTTGGTCACGCATGAGTCATGCCATACTACACCTCTCGTAAAAGTTTGAGAATTTTTAGAATTAATTTTTCTAAAGTTTATTTGAGAATTCAATTACGCTTGCATGTAATAATTATGGGGGCTATTGACTCCTAATCACCTCAAATTTGGGTTGAGGGCTTAGCCTTATCATAATAAGGGCCAGGTAAAATTTTTAGACCAAATGGACATGTGCATGTTTGGGAATTACCATATGCATGTAGGTGTAGTGTATGGAAAATGGTGTGCATATAGCACCCAAGTTGAATATAATGGATTTTTGAGATCTACAACTCCATATAGGATGAAATTTTTGATATGCATGAGTCAAGCCCCAACTCATCCCTTGCCAAAGTTTGGGAATTTTTGGGGCATATTATTCTGAAGTTTTTGTAGAAATTAAATAAATCATGTATGGTGCTTATTTTAGGTTATTTTGACTCAAACCACTCCAAATCTCTTTTGGGAGTTTGGTTATATGTATATTAGTCACATGTAAAATTTTTGGCTCACTTGTATCCTTGCATATGAGTAGATTCATGTTTTAATGAGCCATAGAAAAACCTTCATTTAGGTCACAGTAAAGGTTGTTTTGGCCATAGTGAGATAGAGCTTTTGCACTAAAAAATTGAGGCCCTTTTTAGCCTTAAAAAGAAAAGTATGAAGAGATAACTCTTGTAGGCCTTTGTGTCTACTATTTGTAGGAAGTGAGATCACATGATTTGGTGCCCTACAGCTCTCTGTAGGGTAGATTTAGTAAGGATGGTCCTAGAGAAGGACAAGTCTTAAATTGTAAATAACTTGTATATAGTAGATGATATGAGGTTGAAAATTTAACCATGTGTGTATGCAACCTAGATCTACTATGTGCCCAAAAATCAGAATTTTTGGGGCACATTCTTCCAAAGTTTTAGTAGAAATTTAATAAATCATATATGGTGTATAATATGGGTGATTTGGACTCAAATCACTCCAAATCTCCTTTGGGAGGTTGGTTATGTATATAATAGCCTTTGAATAAAATTTTAGGTCATTTGGACTCTTGAATGTTGGTTTATTCAACAAGCTAATGTAAGGGAAATTTGGTGTGCATATAACATTACCATGTAGCATTAGAATTACATGAGAATTTAAAGGTTTTCCCTTGGTCAACTTTCATGAAATTTAAAACATGTACTTAGGACCATAGGATAATACACTATAGTGAAAATCATCAACCTTTGGGTTAATTTGTTGGGTTTTCTATAAACAGCACATCACATGCGTGCAGCGGAATAAAGAAACAAGAACCACCTAAAATAGTTACAGGACGTTGTGATTTAATGAATCTAGAAATTAAAGAGGTAACATATTGCAATATAACTGAGAGGGATTGAGTTAACACTCAGCCAAGATCATCCAAAATCAGATCCAGAAACTCGTGGCTGAGTTCCAAGCACAAAAAGTAGATCTGCGCCTCTATAGCAGTCCACACGAGCGAAGGAGAACACCAAGCCTCTTGTTGAACAATATCTAGGTCAGAGAAGGAGTGCCCTCAACGTCTGATGCATAAAAATGCATCGCAGTTATAAAAATACTTGACGTGCAAAATTATAACTACAAACGATAACGGCAAGTGTACCGTATCGAGTGAAGTATAGGATCTCGAAAGATCAAGGTCGTATTAGAGTCGGGTCATGTTAAGTACTTCTACTTCGAGTGAATGTTTATTATTTTACCGATAGAAGAATAGGGTTGGGTTTATGTAATTTAATTTTACTAATTAATAAAAACTAGCGCACGACTTTCGAATCACCTTAGACTAAGCAAAAGAAATGTGTAGTAGAAATCGATCTCGTGTTAAAGTGGCCTTGACCGCGGAGGTTCCAAAAGCATGAGTGCTCCTCTCTCGAGGGTTGGCTCAACTAAGCTTAAGTTGCACACGACCGAACTCTCGTTCTATAATCAAGTGGATTAAGACTTGCTTTAAGAGAAGGACCTCACTGGGGTGTTAATCCCGTCTGGAAGAGTTAGTATGTCCTCTCTTGAGGGGTATGTTCGACTCTCTTTACCAATGACCGATCCGTCTTAAGGGCCTCTCGGCCGTCAAAAGACGAAAACCGTTACTGGAACGAGTTGGCCACGGTAAATCGTAAGCGTTTTACACTAAGAAAAAAATTCTAAAACACAAAAAGAGATTACATCATCCTTGAATCATCTAAGTCGAGCACAAAAGTGATTAGTTGCTCATGATCACGGAGGAATCATAAGAAGAGGAGGAAGAAAACATAGCGAAAAGAGCGGGGAAATTAGATACTAGAAATTATGATTTTATTAGTGTCAATTGTAAAAAGAAGAATACATAAAATTGAGATTACAAGAGAAACTACAAGCTTTGAATTTAAATAGCTACCATCATAAAAAATAAAGGAGGAGCATAAGAACTACTAGAAACATGAAAATAGTACAAGAAAATGAAATTCTAATCCTAATAAATCGTGCTTGAAGATCTGGAGAAGCTCCCTTTAAATAGGCGGAAATTTGATGTTACACGCCCTTGGTCAAGCCCGTGACCAAGGGCGTGTAAGGAGCGTGATCGATGCTGGTGCGGAGAGGGTGCGTTCTGGCTTCAATGCAGGTGTTTCGGACGCGTCACGCCCTAGGTCACGCCCGTGACCTGGGGCGTGTAATCTTGAAATAGTGCTGCTGGCGGGAAACTCTGGCGAGAAGAAGTTCGGGGCGAGTCACGCCCGTGACTGGAGGTCACACCCTCGGTCACGTCCGTGACCGAGGGCGTGTAACTTTAAATGACGCGGCGGCTCGATCTGGATGCTGGTGGCGTGGTCCCGGCCGTGACTTGGATGTCACGCCCTTGGTCACGCCCGTGACCTGAGGCGTGTACTTGGCGAATATTCACGGAATGGGCCTGAAGTGGCGGCAGCAGGTCTGGAACACATCTTAGGCCGACACGCCCTTGGTCACGCCGTGACCTTGGCCGTGTACTAGACATTTTTACTCAAAGTGCCCAAAAAACCTGCAAAACATAAAATAAGCTTAAATTAGTTGAAGAAATTAAAAAGGAACAGATTAAATAAGAAAATACATATAATTTATATAAATTCAATTTAAAACTATATTAAAATAATACTAAAAGATGAGTACAAAAAGTACTCATCAAACACCCCCATACTTGAGATTTTGCTATTCCAGAGCAAAAGAGTGAGGAAAGAATTACAAGACATCGATATTATTTCTAATTAACTAAAATTTTATTAAACCATGAATAAGTCAAAGGAAAATTTTAGGAATTCAAGAATTAAGTCATAAGTTATGTTGATACTTTAAAAAGAGAAATTTGTTTAGCTAACTACTTCTCAAGATAACTATTTAGCAATCAAAATTATAGAAATTTTCAAACAAAATTATTTTGAAATTATAGACACTCTAACATAAAAGAAGCTTAAGGAAAAGACACCTACTAAAATACTGCTCTCTTAATAATTTAGTTTAGGACTAGAAACAATGAAATTGGCTAGGGATGGGTTTTGAACGAAATGGCAAATGAAGAGTTCTTGAATAGAGGTGATGAATTTCATCCTCTCACCTCATTTGAATACGAAATTGTATATGTTTAGGAAAATAATGAATTTTATCCTCTTATTTTCCATGCCATATTCTCTTCAATCAAAAACCCAAAATGTATATGTTTTAGATGTAATGAATTTTATCCTCTTACATCATGACATATAATCTTTTAAATGATTTTGGGTGCATATGTTTTAGGAAATAATGAATTTTATCCTCTTATTTCCATGACATATGATCTTTTTCTACATTTTTTTTATTTGCCAACAAAGGGTGAGGGGGAAGAAATACTTCTAGTTTATAAATTAAACTATTTTGAGAGCAACTTTTTAGTGGAATGAGATTTCCTAAGATCTTAAAGTTAAAAGTGAATATAACAAAAAAAATCTAAAGATGTTTAGCCAATTTACCACAAAGTGAAGCTATTTAAAATTAAACGGAGAAGTAGTGCTAATTTAACTCTCTAATCGAATTAAAAACATAAAGTGTTTCTTAAAACTAAATTACTTCAAATTTAGATTTAACAAATTCTGATCAAATAAAATAATTAGCTAAATTAAAAATGTAGGAATTCTTATAATCGTACCTCAAACTAAATTTCTAGAACATTAAAAACAACAAGGCTAGGCGTATTTATTATTATTTTATTATTTCTTGGACTTCCCAAGGGCTACCCGGTGAAGAGTTCGCAAGGTACTAGGAGCTGTGATAAGAATTCAAGCCCAAAGCACCCTTTCCATGAAATTAGATTTTTATAAGTTGTATATATATATATATATATATTTCAAATAAAAATACAAGAAAAGCTAAACTACACCCCCATACTTAAAATTAAATATTGTCCCCAATGTTTAAAACTAAGTATGAAGAACACTTGAAAATAAATTTTTGTAAAACTGAAATTAAAGATAAGCAAGGGGTACCTCCAGAGAGCGCTTTCTTTTTCCCGTCTTTAAGCTTGGCGGTTAGTGTTAGCTAAAAGGAAAATAGAATTTAAGGTGCACGGGCAACTCCCTGAATATGCGTTGCGGGAATTTGGATGTGATCCGTTGCCCGACGACTCCTCCACTTGCTATTTGATTCTCCTTGTTGCTTTTAGGTTGAGAGTGTAAATTCGAATCACCTATCCATACCTGAGGTGATTTGAATTTTTGTAGATGAGCGGCAAATGGGTCCACGATGACGTTTAGTTGCGACGGCTCATCCTCTACATGAAAATCATTAGGAATTGAAGAATCAAAAGCAAAGGGGTCAGAAACAATTTCACGAGGAGTCACTTGTGAAAGAAAAAGATTAAAATCCGATTGTTCGTTTAAAATAAAGGTTTTCTCCCCTAAAATAATCGTTATGTCAAAATGCGTAGAATCGTCATTTTCATTTATTTCATTTTCAAAAATAGGTGGCGTTAGCGAATTATCATGAAAATACGACAAATTTTGACTTAACGAATTTTCTAAAATCTGGGAGGGAGGAGAAATTAGGGAATCAAAATTTTTAGGAGATGAAATTTCTTCATCGCCGCGAAGACTATCCAGGTGGCCTGCCCACCATGAATAATCCACATCGGTGAGTGAAAAAGAATCACCAGCGTTATCTGGATTATAAAAAGTATTTTTCTTATAATAATTATTTTCCTCATGAAAATTATTAAAATAAAAATCATGAAAATTATTTTCATAAGATTCATGAGAATTACCTTTATTAAAATTAAAAATATTTTCATAAGAAAAATTTTGAGAATTTAAATTATAGCTAGAATTCTCATAAGAGTTAGAAAATTTTTTTTCATAAGAATCATAGAAATTATTTTGAGAAAAATTATTTCCATAATTAAAATAAAAATTATTTTCACTATTAAAATTTTGAGAATTTTGAAAATTAGAATTATTAGCGTTAGGAAAATTATTCTCGTAGAAATTTGAAAAATTGTTTTCACAAAAATTACATTCATAGGAAAAATTATTTTGATAATTGTTATGAAAACTATTTTCGTTATTAAAATTTTGAGAATTTTGCGAAGAATGTTCCCTAATAACATTATTTATCCTAACCGCGGCTTCTAAATCATTGATTTTATCTTGAAGCGCGTTAATAGAAGCAAAAAGTTCTAAGACATTATTAGCATTCTCAAGCGTGCCGGATAGCCAAAACATTTTTTTTTTGAAAAACAAACGGATTTTAAATGAATGGAATTGAAATAAAAATAAGAAAATATTTTTTTTTCTTTTCTTTTAAAAGCGGATTAATATTAGTCTTGGACTTTCCGAGGATTACCCGGTAAAGGGATCGCAGCGGTACTAGGAGATGTGATGGGATGAAAGCCCAAATCTCCCTTTCCAAGAATTTAGGTTGCGCTTTTAATTGAATTTTTTTTTTATACTTAAAATAAAAAAAATGATAAAATTAATAAAATTCACTCTTTTCAAAATATCAACAAATTTCCCCGGCAACGGCGCCAAAAACTTGATGCATAAAAATGCGTCGCAGTTATAAAAATACTTGACGTGCAAAATTATAACTACAAACGATAACGGCAAGTGTACCGTATCGAGTGGAGTATAGGATCTCGCAAGATCAAGGTCGTATTAGACTCGGGTCATGTTAAGTACTTCTACTTCGAGTGAATGTTTATTATTTTACCGATAGAAGAATAGGGTTGGGTTTATGTAATTTGATTTTACTAATTAATAAAAACTAGCGCACGACTTTCGAATCACCTTAGACTAAGCAAAAGAAATGTGTAGTAGAAATCGATCTCGTGTTAAAGTGGCCTTGACCGCGGAGGTTCCAAAAGCATGAGTGCTCCTCTCTCGAGGGTTGGCTCAACTAAGCTTAAGTTGCACACGACCGAACTCTCGTTCTATAATCAAGTGGCTTAAGACTTGCTTTAAGAGAAGGACCTCACTGGGCTGTTAATCCCGTCCGGAAGAGTTACATATGTCCTCTCTCGAAGGGTACGTTCGACTCTCTTTACCAATTACCGATCCGTCTTAAGGGCCTCTCGGCCGTCAAAAGATGAAAACCGTTACTAGAACGAGTTGACGGTAAATCGTAAGCGTTTTAACACTAAGAACAAAATTCTAAAACACAAAAAGAGATTGCATCATCCTTGGATCATCTATGCCGAGCACAAAAGTGTTTAGTTGCTCATGATCACAGAGGAATCATAAGAAGAGGAGGAAGAAAACATAGTGAAAAGAGCGGGGAAATTAGATACTAGAAATTACGATTTTATTAGTGTCAATTGTAAAAAGAAGAATACATAAAATTGAGATTACAAGAGAAACTACAAGCTTTGAATTGAAATAGCTACCATCATAAGAAATAAAGGAGGAGCATAAGAACTACTAGAAACATGAAAATAGTACAAGAAAATGAAATTCTAATCCTAATAAATCGTGCTTGAAGATCGGGAGAAGCTCCCTTTAAATAGGCGGAAATTTGATGTTACACGCCCTTGGTCACGCCCGTGACTAAGGGCGTGTAAGGAGGGTGATCGATGCTGGTGCGTAGAGGGCGCGTTCTGGCTTCAATGCAGGCGTTTCGGACGCGTCACGCCCGAGGTCACGCCCGTGACCTGGGGCGTGTAATCTTGAAATAGTGCTGCTGGCGGGAAACTCTGGCGGGAAGAAGTTCGGGGCGAGTCACGCCGTGACCGGAGGTCACGCCCTCGGTCACGCCCGTGACCGAGGGCGTGTAACTTTAAATGATGCGGCGGCTTGATCTGGATGCTGGTGGCGTGGTCCCAGCCGTGACTTGGATGTCACGCCCTTGGTCACGCCCGTGACCTGGGGCGTGTACTTGGCGAATCTTCACGGAATGGGCCCAAAGTGGCGGCAGCAGGTCTAGAACACATCTTAGGATGACACGCCCTTGGTCATGCCGTGACCTTAGCCGTGTACTTGACATTTTTACTCAAAGTGCCCAGAAAACCTGCAAAACATAAAATAAGCTTAAATTAGTTGAAGAAATTAAAAAGGAACAGATTAAATAAGAAAATACATATAATTTATATAAATTCAATTTAAAACTATATGAAAATAATACTAAAAGATGATTACAAAAAGTACTCATCAACATCTCCCACAGATTGCTAGATCCACGCAAGGGAGAGGCCGCAATCACGAGAATAGATGGACGAGGCTCGCGGAGATTTTGCGGAACGCTTCCTTACGAATCTCCCAAAAGGATAATCTCACCGGGAAAACCTAATCGCTTCCCAATTTATTCCCAGGGAATCAAAATTGGATATCTGCAGACCCCCAGTAAGTAATAGACATATTTTATGTGTATCGTCGTGATCATTGAATATCATTGAGATGATCTTTATGATATCGTCATGATGACCTGTATCAACTCGATAGTCAAGACGATACACTCTTTATGATCTATATCATTGAGACAATCTCGACGATATCGTCACGATGACCTATATCGTCTTAATAGTCAAGACGATATAGTCTTGATAACCTATATCGTCGAGACGATCACGACAATATCGTCTTGATACCTAAAATATTGTCTTACTAGTCAAGACGATATTCCTTAGCACTGGACGATACATCATAGGTGATAGTCGGTCATATCATCGTGATCATTTGACGATATTCACAATATTAGTTTGATGATCTCGACAACATAAGCAATGTCGTCTTAAACACCTGCCAACATGCTACATGCAATATTCATAATATCTGTGGAACATTTAGTCGACTCGACCTAACTCCAATGAGTCATAGGATTGGTCCGTCACTCATATCCAATATGAGTAAGGCCAACTCAATCCTTCCTCCAACTTCTCCAAACACTCTTATGTGCGACCCTATAGGCTCATATTGCATTGATAGTGAGACTAACTACTTGATTGCTTTGAGATCACCTTGGAAAAACTAATAATCTCCTACTTGATCACAAAGTTTCAACAGAAGTCTAACAAATAAAGAGTGATATCTAGCAATACATCATTGCTACCAAAGAAATAAGAGTTCACAACTCAATAAGTCTGTCCTGACCAATGTACTAGTGTTGTCATGTCCCTTTGTCCCTTACATTCAGATAAAACTAGAGGCATGGACCGTGTCACCCTCGATATTATTCGATCCTAGTTTCTTGATCCAGAATAGACTGTCTGAAATTAATGAGCTCAATATCATATATTGACTCACTCAAGCATGGCCATGCATTTATCAGCCTAATTCCATCAAGGAGCACATGGATGTAACTCCTGTCATATAGGAGGACAAATCCCATATCTATCCACACATAAACACCCAAATGAATCGTAGCATGCCCAAAACCACCGCTATCATCAACCTTCTTCAAGGAAGACTTTTGATGGTATCAAAGTACGCTCTTCCTCACTTGATGAATGTAGTGACTTCAGGTTAAAGAACCAAAAACATCATTGCCAGTTGGGATCAACTTGTGATACGTTCATATAACAATCCACAAAGTAGCCTCAAGGTGGGTCTGTCCATTACAACTTGTTCACTAACAAGTACCCATGCGATGACTTTATATCACAATATCATGACCTGTGAGAACCTATCATCAGTCAATGCAAATGCTAGTCTTAATGTACAATCATTGCCCTTAACTTCTAAGATGATACATTGACTAGGGACCAGTTAAGAATGAAGCTTCTTATAAGCATAGGCCCTCACATTCAAGTCACGTACTTGAATTCCTATGGAAGCAAACATTCTATGGGCATTTATTATGCTAATTAATCTATCAAATAAAAATAATTGACATAATAATAAGAACTTAGCATAAATGTAAAATAAAATATAAAAGTACTCTATTCATCACATGAATAACAACCGACACAAAAAAAATCCACAAGACTTCCACTAGAGACGATCATTCAGGTATCTAATACCCATCGATCTAGTATGAAAATCATGCTTTCTCTGTGCAAGCGGCTTTGTTAGTGGATCTGCAATATTCTCTTCACTCGGTACTCTGCATATGCTCACATCTCCTCGATCGACAATCTCTCGAATAAGATTGAACTATCGAAGTATGTGCTTGGATGCTGATGAGATCTAAGTTCCTTTGCTTGGGCAATTGCACCATTGTTGTCACAGTAGAGAACTACATGATCAACAATGCTAGGAACTATATCTAGCTCGCCGATGAATTTTCTAATCCATACAGCCTCATTTGCTGCATTTGTTGCAGCAATATACTCGGCTTCTATCATAGAATCGGCAACTGTCTCTTGCTTGGAAATCTTTCAGCTTACAGCTCATCCATTCAGGCAAAATACAAAACCTGATTGAGACTTTGAGTTGTCCATATCAGTCTGGAAAATAACATCTATATAACCCTTTACAACAAGCTCTTCCTCTCCACCAAACACCAAGAATACATCATTTGTCCTTCTCAAGTACTTTAGGATGTTCTTGACGGCCGTCCAGTAACTATCACCGGGATCAGACTGATACCTGCTCGTCATGCTTAAAGCATAGGAGACATCGGGTAGAGTACATAACATTGCATACATGATTGATCCAATTGCCGAAGCATATGGAATCAACTTTATGCAGTCCTTATCTTCTAAAGATTTTGGACATTCGTCCTTCGAGAGACTCGCACCATGTCACATGGGTAAGAATCCCTTCTTGGACTCAAGCATGCTGAACCGTTTCAACACCTTCTCAATGTATGTATTTTGAGTCAAACCCAACAACTTCTTAAATCTATAGGTCTTAATAACAAGTATATAAGTCTCTTCGCCCAAGTCTTTCATGGAAAAGCAGTTCCCTAGGTTGTTCATAACAACTTGCAGGGTTGGAATTTTGTTCCCGATCAGTAATATGTCATCCACATACAATATCAGGAAAATGACAATGCTCTCACTAATCCTCTTGCAAACACAAGGCTCATCCACATTCTTGATGAAACCAAACTCTTTTATCTTCTCAACGCAGATTCCAACTTCGAGAAGCTTGTTTCAATCCCAAAATGGATCGATTCAACCTGCAAATTTTAATGGCTTCACTTGGAGATACAAAACCCTCGGGTTGTGATATATACACTTACTCAAGGAGGTTTCCATTATGGAAATTCATTTTGACATCCATTTGCCAGATCTCGTAGTCATAATACGCAGCAATAGCGACTAGAATTCTGATGGACTTTACCATATCAACAGGTGAAAAGGTCTCATCATAGTCAACACCATGAAATTGCCTGAAACCTTTAGCCACCAGCCAACCTTTGAATGTCTGTACATTCCCATGCATGTCGGTCTTCTTCTTGAAGACCCACTTGCACCTTATGGGTCGAACCCCTTCAGGTGGTTCCACCAAGGTCCAAACTTGGTTTGCATACATGGAGTCCATTTCAGATTTCATGGTGTCAAGCCACTTCTCGGAGTCTGGTCCATTCATAGCCTCTTGGTAGGTTGCAGGCTCATCATCATGATCCATAAGCAACACATTACCTATTTTAGACATGAGAAATCCATATCTATTAGGCTCAAATCTTGGTCTACCAGATCCTTGAGCAGGTTCTCCAGCTACAACTATTTGTAGTCCTTGCTCAGGTTCCAACTTAGGTTCTTTTTCAGTTTGTGGTTCTTGAATTTCTTCAAGTTCTACCTTTGCAATCTTTCTGGATAAGAACTCTTCCTCCAAAAAGATGCCAGTCCTTAAAACTAACACTTTGCCCTCAGACGGTTGGTAGAAATAGTATCCTTTGGTCTCTCTAAGATACCCCACTAGATTTTTATCTGATTTGGGTTCCAGCTTGTCTGGCATTTGACGTCGTACGTATGCCTCACAGCCCCAAATTTTAATAAAATACATACTAGGATGCTTCCTAGTCCATATCTCATATGGTGTCTTTAGAACAGTTTTTGTTGGAGCACAATTTAAAGTGAAATCAGCAGTCTCTAGAGCAAATCCCCAAAGGAAATGGGCAGATCTGCATGACTCGTCATCGATTGCACCATGTCTAACAAAGTAGGATTCCTTCTCTCAGAAACACTATTATGTTGTGGCATTCTTGGTGGAGTGAGTTATGATACAATACCACACTCTCTCAGATGATCATGAAACTCATGACTTAGGTATTCGCCAACTCGATCAGATCAGAATGCCTTAATCCTTTTTCCCAGTTGGTTCTCTACTTCTTTCTTAAACTCTTTAAACTTTTCAAAGGTTTTAGATTTACACTTCATATCTACTGAAATCATCAGTAAATGTAACAAAGTAGTAGTACCCACCTCTAGCCTCTCATGGGTCTGCATACATCACTATGTATTATACCCAAGAGATCATCAACCCTCTCACTACAACTAGTGAAAGGGACTTTCATCATCTTGCCTAATAAATAAGACTCACATCTCTCAAATGATTCATAATCAAATGAGTCCAATACTCTATCTGTATGGAGCTTGGATATGGGTTTCTCATTTATATGGCCCAAACGACAATGCCAGAGATATGTAGGGTTAAAGTCATTAGTTTTTAATTGTTTGGTATTTTCTACATTATAGATTAGATGATTTATGTTCAAAACATATAAACCATTAAACATTTGAGCAACACCATAACAAACATCATTCTTATAAATAGAACAATAATTGTTCTTAAAAATAAAAGAAAAACCATTCATGTTCAAACATGAAATAGAAATGATGTTTCTAGTTATAGTAGGAACAAAATAACATTTTTCAAGTTCTATAATAAGCCTAGTGGGCAAGGAAAGACGATATACACCAATGGAAATGACAACAACTCTTGCTCCATTTCCAATGCGCAGGTCTACCTCTCCTTTACCCAACATTCTTCTCCTTCTCAGTTCCTGCACATTTGTACAAATGTGAGAACCGCATCCGGTATCCAATACCCAAGATGAAGGAGCAGAAAGGTTTATTTCTATAACATAAATACCTGAAGTGGAAGTCACACTTACCTTCTTCCTTTGTAGATCCTCAATATAGAGGGGATAGTTCCTCCTCCAATGTTCTACATTACCGCAGTGGTGGCACTTTCCTTCCTTCGCCATACCATTCTTTTTCAGTGCAGAAGATTTGGTATCGAGATAAGACTTGATCCAATCTTTGTCTTCTTCGATCCCTTGGCGTTTCCCTTGCCTTTATGCACCATCAGTATGGGTAAAGCAGGCTTGACCTTCTTCATGTTGTTCTTGGAAGTTCTCAACATGTCTAGGAGCTCGTGCAGTGTCTTTTCTATTTTATTCATGTTATAGTTCAAGACGAACTACTCATAACTGTCCGGCAATGATTGCAGGATCTGATCAGTGACCAACTCTTGACCTAAGGGAAAACCCAGTCTTTCAAGGTTCTCTATATACTCAATCATTTTGAGTACGTGAATCCCTACTGAGTCTCGAGCTCCCATTTTGCACTGAAAATAATGCCTTGGATATGTCAAACCTCTCTTGCCGAGCTTGCCCTTGAACATTTTCTTGAGGTGCTCGATTATCTCATAACCACACATGCTCTCGTGTTGCTACTGAAACTCAGAGGACAAGGTAACAAGCATGAGGCATTCCATATGCAGGGTATCGTCTTGATACTTCTTGTAAGCATCTCTATCTGCTCGAGGAGCATTTCCAGTCGGCTCTGTAGGGGCTTCCCCTTCCAAGACATAGAACTTGCACTCTTGCCTGAGAACGATTCTCAGGTTTCTGTACCAGTTTAGGAAGTTAGTCCCGTTGAGGTTATCCATCTCAAGGATGGCTCTTAGGGACAAGGTGGAGTGAGATCCACATGCCATGGAAATTCTACAAGAATTATGCAAAATAGATTTTTGTACTATATTTCAACATACATTTTATTTAAAAAGGACTTTTATTAAATACTCCCACTATTTTACTCAAATTGATAACCCTTGTTAGAACCTAGTCTTAATTTGGATTAGGATCCCAACTCAAATAGGGGGAGATTGTTGGAACCTTAGTTTTGATTTGAGTTAGGATCCACCTTTAGTGTCTAAGTTCATATCATAACATATTGTATAACTTAGATTAAATATCATTAAGAAAGCTGAAAATAGACATATATTTAATAAGCAGAAAATAAGAGAAGAATTAAATTTACATATATTCTCTGCGTTCGACGAACGTCCATATGCGTTCGATGAACGGCGCCCTACAGTCGACAAATGGCGTGCATTCTGCGCTCGACGAAATCCAGCTATCTCAGCGGTCGACGAAGATCTCTTATCTCAGCGCTCGACGATCCCATCAAAGTGGCTCAGCGCTCGACGCTTTTATTCAAGCTCAGCGCTCGACGCTTTCATCCACGCTCAGCGGTCGACGAAATCCTGCGTTCGACAACTCATGTCTGCGTTCGACGAACAGCTCAATATTCAGCGGTCGACGATCCAGCCCATCTCAGTGGTCGACGAATCCTTCCGTTCGATGAACCCAAGTCTGCGTTCGACGAATCTTCAACAGAAGTTCAGAACAGTAAATTTAATGATCAGGTCGACGAATCAAATGATGAGCTCGACGAACTTAAACCTCATCTCGACGAATTTCTTCAGTGTTATTTTATATCATTAAATATTATATATATGCTGACAGAGTCATTTATAAAGCAATATTTTATTTATTCTATTTTATATATTGCTATATATATATTGTTGATCTGACATTACAGCCGAGCAAGAATTAAATGTTATAGCCGTTGACAGCAAAGCATTAAATACTGTAGCCGTTGCAGCAAGCCAAAGACAGCAAGATTTGTATGCTCGAGGAATCAGAATTAAAGAAATATTATTTCTTTCCTCTTCCATCAGCAAGGATTCAAATCAGCCACGAGATCTCCAGAATATATTTATACAGAATATATTATATATTGCTGTACTGATTTTAGATAGACAGATTACATATATATCATATATTGCTGTACTGATTTTACATAAATAGAACATATATATATCATATTGCTGTACTGGAAAAAGAGAAGAAGAAGAAGAAGAGAAAAAGAAGAACATGAGCAAAAACAGAGAACAACTCTATTACTCTATCTTGTTCTGTTTTTGCTAACTCTTCTCTTGCAGATCATCTACAAACTGAGACACCAAATCAAATATCATTTGCTCAGGGATCTAAAACTGCAAGAAGAAGAACAGAGGATTTGCAACCAAGAGAAGGAGCCTCCACAAGCTGTCATCAAACTTAATCAGACAGGGGGAGCTCTCTTCAACAACATCTTCATCAAGATCCAAACACAACATCTCATCAGGATCATCAAGAGTCTTCTCAGCAAAAAGAGAAGAACAATATATCTTTTCCCTTTCTCCTTCCCATCTTGTAAAGGGTTAAAACTCTCTTCAAAAGTTTACTCCCGGTTACAGGCCACCTTAGCAAAAACCTAGTTGATTCCTACCAAGGGTGGTAGAAGAGTAGACGTACCCAAATTTATTGGGGAACTACTATAGCTCCTTGTGTCTTCTGTGTTTGATTTCTTTCTGTGTTGTGCTGTGTGATATTTTCTTTATTCATTTTATTTTGCTTTTATTAATCACTCTGCTTACACATATATATAACACTATTTTTAATTCCGCAAATTAAACTAAGGGAAAAAGTTTTAAACTCCCCCCTCTAGAGATAATTTAAGATCTAACCTCCACTTTCAATTGGTATCAGAGGAGGTTGATTTTTCACACA
This sequence comes from Dactylorhiza incarnata, assembly GCA_033032865.1. NCBI lineage: Eukaryota > Viridiplantae > Streptophyta > Magnoliopsida > Asparagales > Orchidaceae > Dactylorhiza > Dactylorhiza incarnata. Next base: position 2,236,987 of record JAWHQI010000298.1, read on the forward strand.
GCCTAACACCTGAAATCACAAAGATCACTTAGTTCTTATTTTGTTTTTAAAAGGGTTTTTCCAAATGGCACTTGCAGATTTTTCATTTTCAGATCCACCTTTATGTAAATTGGATAGATTTGATTTATGGCAAGTTAGAATTAAGTTATATATGAATGCCATAGATGAAAATATTTATAAATCTATTTTGACAGGAATTCCATCTTCAATCTCTTCATCTGATGATCAAGAAAAGTTGATCAGTGCTGATGCAAAGGCCATGGAGATATTAACTCAATCAATGTCAAATGACATTTATTAAAGAGTTAATGACTGCACTTCAGCAAGGAGCATCTGGAACTCCCTCTCAAGGATGATAAATGAACCATTTTCTTTCTCTTCCACTAACATCATTTTTGATTCAGAACCATCAGCTACTCTACCTAAGGAAGAAGAAGAGGAAGAACAAAATGCCAAAGCTTTCTGCATGTTGGCAATTTATGGCTCATATTTCATATCAGATGCTGAATCTGAAAAAGAAAAGGTAGTAGAGGTAACTTCACATTTTATTTCTACCTCTGATTTCAGATCTGTTTTCAACTCAGCATCTACAGATTTAATAAATTCTGAATCAGAATCAGAAAAAGTAATTTCAACTCCCAACTCCACCTCTAAAAACCACATATCAGATTTTAAGTTAATATATACAGATATGATAAAATCTGACAAAGAAATAAAAGAGTTAAAAATAATTTTTGAACACACAAGACTTAAAATAGATTTGAAAACATCAGATAAGAAAATTTTTTCTTTGAAAAATAAATTTGAACAACCTGTTAAGAAGAAAAGTATTTATGTTCAACAAAATCAGAATAAATTTTCAAATTTGTATTTCAATGAAATAAAAAGACCAACATATCTAATTCTAAAGTATTTGTTTTTACATATTTTACAACATTTATAATTAAACAACAATTATAATGATTTTTGGGAATTTTCTATCTCAAAAACAAAGTCAGATAGACTTCACATTCTTCCAGATTTTCTCCAAAAATTAGTTTGAGCATTCTACTCAGATTGCATAGAACAGAAATGATCAAAGCACTAAGTGTGAGTCTCTTCTGATTAAGGGGATTCTATAGAAAGAAGCTATCAGGCTATATCTTTTTATTTTAAAATTCTTAGAATATAATAACAGCTAGCAATTCATTTTATTAAATTCCTATTTAAATAAAATCTAGGAAATCAGAAATTGCTTAGTTTAAAAAAACAAAATTTAAAAATAATCTCTAACACTTAAGCTTCAAAAACTTTTTATGCTTAGGAATCCTAAACCAAATAGGGGGAGATTGTTAGAACCTAGTCTTAATTTGAATTAGGATCCCAACTCAAATAGGGGGATATTGTTGGAACCTAAGTTTTGATTTGAGTTAGGATCCACCTTTAGTGTCTAAGTTCATATCATAACATATTGTCTAACTTAGCTTAAATATCATTAAGAAAGAAAGCTGAAAATAGACATATATTTAATAGGAAGAAAATAAGAGAAGAATTAAATTTACATATATTCTCTGCGTTCGGCGAACGTCCATCTACGTTCGACAAACGGCACCCTGCGGTCGACGAATGGCGTGCATTCTGCGCTCGATGAAATCCAGCTATCTCAGCGGTCGACGAAGATCTCTTATCTCAGCGCTCGACAATCCCGTCTCAGCGGCTCAGCGCTCGACGCTTTTATTCATGCTCAACGCTCGACGCTTTCATCCAGGCTCAGCGGTCGACAAAATCCTGTGTTCGACGAACTCAAGTCTGCGTTCGACGAACAGCTTAATATTCAGCGGTCGACGATCCAGCCCATCTCAGCGGTCGACGAATCCTTCCGTTCGACGAACCCAAGTCTGCGTTTGACGAATCTTCAGTAGAAGTTCAGAACAGTAAATTTAATGATCAGGTCGACGAATCGAATGATTAGCTCGACGAACTTGAACCTCAGCTCGACGAATTTCTTCAGTATTATTTTATATCATTAAATATTATATATATGCTGACAGAGTTATTTATAAAGCAATATTTTATTTATTCTATTTTATATATTGCTATATATATTGCTGATCTCACATTACAGCCGAGCAAACATTAAATGTTATAGTTGTTGGCAGCAAAGCATTAAATACTGTAGCCGTTGCAGCAAGCCAAAGAAAGCAAGATTTGTCTGCTTGAGGAATCAGAATTAAAGAAATATTATTTCTTTCCCCTTCCATCAGCAAGGATTCAAATCAGCCACAAGATCTCTAGAATGTATATATACATAATATATTATATATTGCTGTACTGAGTTTAGATAGACAGATTACATATATATCATATATTCCTGTACTGATTTTACATAGACAGAACATATACATATCATATTGCTGTACAGGAAAAAGAGAAGAAGAAGAAGAAGAAGAAGAAGATAAAAAGAAGAATAGGAGCAAAAACAGAGAACAACTCTATTACTCTATCTTGTTCTGTTTTTGCTAACTCTTCTCTTGTAGATCATCTACAACCTGAGACACCAAATCAAATATCATTTGCTCAGGGATCTAAAACTGCAAGAAGAAGAACAGAGGATTTGCAACCAAGTGAAGGAGCCTCCACAAGCTGTCATCAAACTTAATCAGATAGGGGGAGCTCTCTTCAACAACATCTTCATCAAGATCCAAACACAACATCTCATCAGGATCATCAAGAGTCTTCTCAGCAAAAAGAGAAGAACAATATATCTTTTTCCTTTTTCCTTCCCATCTTGTAAAGGGTTAAAACTCCCTTCAAAAGTTTACTCCCGGTGACAGGCCACCTTAGCAAAAACCTGCATCTTGGTTTATAAGCACCTGATCAAAAGCTTATAGGTGAATTGGGCACCTGATCCAACCTCCATTGGTGTGTGGACACCTTATCAAAAACACCTTGGTGTGAGGGCACCTTATCAACAACCTCTAGTGGATTCCTACCAGTGGGTAGAAGAGTAGATGTACCCAATTGAGGGGAACTACTATATTTCCTTGTGTCATCTGGATTGTTTGTTTTGTTTTATTTCTTATTTGTGCTGTGTGTTTTAAATGCACTCTCACTATTTGTATTTATTATTCATACAACAATCAGCAAACTCACTTATATATATATCATTTATTTTGAAAGTAAAACCTTAAACAAGATCTTTAATAACATATAATAAGAACTAATCTCCTTTCAACCCTTAATATCAATTCAGAGAGTTTATGCGAGCTACTCTCTTAGTGGACAAGATCAATATTTCACCAACACAATGAGTCCTCTTTGGCGTTCCTCTCATAATGTGGTTATTTAGGTAGACAACACTTGCCAATTGCATCATTATGTAACTCTTGTATGGTTGGTGAATAACTTTTTATTCGCATCCATTATATGGTGCATGCCAACACTATCCTTCTAGCACTCAACCTTTGAGGTCACATAGTTAAGTTGGTCCCAATGTCGACAGTGGGATATCACAATTATCCGCTCACACCCTTACCAAGATAGATTAATGCACCTTGCTTTGGAAAGCCCACACTTCATCGATCGAGCCAGGAAGAGTGTCATCCATCGGAAGGCATTCAAATACTTAATATTGGATAAGGGATTTTATGATTCAATCGATGAACATTTCATCCTGATTAACACTTAATCATTGTGCACTAAATAAAGTACAACATTCACCATCCAAATACATCCCAGATGTGCACAAAATGAAATTGTCAACACTTTGATAAAAATGGGCTAAATCTGAACATTTAGAACACTTCAAAATTTCTAGATTTACTTACATTGGACACGGGCAAAACCAAATCCACTTATGTAGTAGACAAGCTTGCTTCTCAAAGTTAGATTCAAAATCTAAGACATTTGGTTTCACAAACCATTTAGAGGGACGATTACTGCAAAGGAGAAAAAATTTCTGAAACAATGAAATCGCAATGCAATCACATGCATTCCTGGCGGGGTTCTAAGGGGCCACGCCCCTAGAGGGGTCTTAGGGGCAGAGCCAATAATGGGGTCCAAGGAGCAGTGCGCAAGAGATCCAAGGGGTTACTCCAGGAAGAAATCTAGGCATTTAGAACACTTTTAAATTTCTAGATTTACACGCATGGGATTGCAACCTGACTTTGATACCACTACTGGGTTTTCTATAAACAACACATCACATGCACGCAGCGGAATAAAGAAACAAGAACAACCTGAAACAGTTACAAGACCTTGCAATTTCATGGATCTAGAAATAAAAGAGGTAACATGTTGCAATATACCTGAGAGGGATTAATTCAACAATCAGCCAAGATGCTCCAAAATCAGATCCAGAAACTGGTGGCTGAGTTCCAAGCACAGAAAGTAGATCTGCTCCTCTATAGAAGTCCACATGAGCGAAGGAGAACCCCAATCCTCTTGTCGAAAGAGATCTGGGTTGGAGAAGGAGTGACCTCAACGTCTCCCACAGATTACTAGATCCGCGCAAGGGAGAGGCATCGATGACGGGAATAGACAGACGCGTCTCTGGGAGATTTTGCGGAATGCTTCCTTATGAATCTTCCAAAAGGATAATCTCACTGGGAAAACCTAATCGCTTCCCTATTTATACCCATGGCATAAAATTGGATATCCGTAGACCCCAGTCTGTAATAGGAGTATTCGATGAGTATCGTCGTGATCACTGAATATCATCGAGATGATCTTGATGATATCATCGTGATGACCTGTATCATCTTCACAGTCAAGAAGACACAGTCTTGATGATCTATATCATTGAGACGATCTCGACGATATCGTCATGATGACCTATATCATCTTGACAGTCAAGACGATATAGTCTTGATGACCTATATCGTCGAGATGATCTTGGTGATATCATCATGATACCTAAGATATCGTCTTGACAGTCAAGACAATATTCCTTAGCAGTCGATGATACATCATAGGTGATTGTCGGTCATATCATCGTGATCATTCGACGATATTCATAATATCATTTTGATGATCTCGACGACATATGCAATGTCGTCTTAAACACCTGCCAACATGCTCCACGCAATATTCATAATATATGTGGAACATTTAGTCGACTCGACCTAACTCCAATGAGTCATAGGATTGGTCCTTCACTCATATCCAATATGAGTAAGGCCAACTCTATCATTCCTCCAACTTTTCCAAACACTCTTATGTGTGACCCTATAGGCTCACATTACGTTGGCAGTGAGACTAACTACTTGATTGCTTTGAGATCACCATGGAAATACCAATATAATTTTCAAAGGAAAGTTGATTTCAAATGAATTGGTCACATAGACCCCAAGTTAGTAATTATAGGGTCAAAGCTTACTGAAATGCTATGAAATTTTGTACAATGTCCTTTTATAACAGTATGAAGCCATGGAAATTTTATTAGAATTAATCTCTGAGTAAACTTCATACTTCCTTCACAAAGTAGTATTTGGACCTATAACTTGCGAAATTAATTCCCTGAATCACTGATACTGAAATGTTATGAAATTTTGTATATGGTCCTCTTATATAAGTATGAAGCTATGGAAATTTTATTTGAATTAATATCTAAGTAAAATTCATACTTCCTTCACAAAGTAGTATTTGGACCTATAACTTGAGAAATTAATTCCCTGAATTAATGATACTGAAATGTTATGGAATTTTGTATATGGTCCTTTTATGTTAGTATGAAGCTCTGGGAATTTTGTTAGTATTAATCATTAAGCAAACAATATACTCCCTTCACAATGTAGAAATTGAGCTGATAACTTGAAAAATTAATTACATGAATTTTGGTTGCTGGATTGTTATAGAATTTTGAATATAGATCTTCTATATCAGTAGGAAGCTCTGATAATTTTGTTAGAATTAATCATTGAGCAAACAACATACTTCCTTCACAAAGTAGAAATTGAGCTTATAACTTGAAAAATTAATACCATGAATTATGGTTGGTGGATTGTTATAGAATTTTATATATAGATATTTTATATAGGTAGGAAGTTCTAGGAATTTTGATAGATTTAATTATTGAGTAAACGACATACTTCCTTCACAAAATAGAATTTGAGCTTATAGCTTGATAAATTAATACCATGAATTATTATTGCTGGAATATCATAGAAAGTTGTACATAGACCCTTGACATTAATATGAATTTCTAGAACTAAAATGGTCGCATACTTAGTTAGTAATCATATAGTCAACTTGGTAGGACATGTGGTTTCAGTTAAAGGCAAACCAATCTGCGAAAAGTAAAAACTAAAACTTTGATTTAGACCCCTCTGTTATTGTCCCCACCCCTAGAGTTATTAACTATCAGAGATTTGCACATGCATAGTCGGGTTGGAAGGTTCATCGCCAAGGGCAGTCATCGGAAGTAAATTTTGGGGTGCGTTTAGTAAAAATTCTAGTTCAGGAATTCACAACGACCTATTGGGAGAGGTGAGGAGTGACCCAACAGGAGGTACAAGTTGTGATTGAGAGATAACACAAAGAAATAATCTGTCACTAGGTAAGGCAGGGTTCAGTGCTCAATTGAACACCGACAATTGTCTACCCGTGTCAATTGGTAATCCTTCTTAGGATTTTAGAGCAATTAGAGAGCAAGTGGGCATATAAGGATGGGTAGCCACCAATAAGCGTAAATACCCTTGAAAGGGGGATTTGGGCTTCAGCCACCATCGCATCCCCTAGTACCACTGTGAGCCCTTCACCAGGTAACCCTCGGGAAGTCCGGGATTCACCATAAACATCTAAGTATAACTAAATGGTAGACAAGAGTAGTTTTAATAGGTGAACTTGATAGAACAATCCCATCCCAAATTTGGGACAGATTATTATTGCTCATGTAAGGAAGGGGTAAGTCCTGCAAATGATAGGCTCGGTATATTAGAAGGATGGGTTAAGTCCTACGAGCGGTAGGTTCGGTATAGTAGAAGGACGGGTTAAGTCCTGCGAGTGGTAGGCTCGGTATATTAGAAGGATGGGTTAAGTCCTGAGAGCGGTAGGCTCAGTGTATTAGAAGGACGAGTTAAGTCCTTCGAGAGGTAAGCTCGACGTTATATAAGAAGGAATAGTTAGTCCCGCGAGCGGTAGACTCAGTTGTATAAGAAATGACTCGTCAAATCCTCCGAGCCAAGGGCTTGGTGTTTCGCTTAGAGGCATTATTGTAACAGGTAGTAAGCGGATACCCTGTGTGTTCATAGGGGCGTACGTAAGGTCTAAGCTGGGAGCTGTCATACTGGCCTAGGAGTGGAGGACCCGATCCACTGCCCATGTTTGCCTCAATGGGGTCTACCTGAGTAGAGACTCGAAAAGTGGGATAGAGGTAGTACTTAAAAGATAGTATGCGGGTACCCTATGTGTTCTTAGGGGGCTACGTAAGGTCTGTTGAAATTATTGAAGTGGAGTGGAAGGTGGCCGGCGGTCTGTATATTGGTGACCGCAGAGACAGCGCGGTCTCTGTGCTGGTGCTCTGCCGGTCTGGCTCTGGCGGTCTGCTGTATTGGTCGGTTTGTTCTAGTGATGTTTCGGCCTCTTTCCGGTCTGGTCTGCTTGATATATCTTTTTTGTAAGAAGACCAGGCGGTCTGTTCTTATGTAACTGTTGTGACCGGGCGGCTTATGCAGGTTGATCTGTCCACTTGTCTGAAGTCGGCCAGATGTTCTTGGTTTGCTCTTGGCAGTCTAAGGAAGGAGTTATCTGTGTCCGCGCTGCTTGTGCGTGGTTTGCTGCTGATTTGCGGTCTTGGACATGATGTTGTCCAAGTGGTGTGATCGTGTGGTCTGCTCTATGAGATCGCTCGCGATCTGATGGGTAGTGACGGTACTCTCTTGCGGCGGTGATGACATCCATATTCTCGCCTATAAATAGGGGTGCAGGGCCCGTCATTCATAATGAGAACTGTAAGAACTAGAGCCTGGGTTGTTTTGTGCGGTCTCAACTTTCAGGTCGGGCGGTCTCGGAAGCGAGTTGAGTGTTTGTTGTGTTCGCAGGTTTACAGTCAGCAGGTTGCGGTCTACTTCCTTGGTGATTTCCCAGTGGCTTGAATAAACAGTTCGGTAGCGGCTTGTCAGTGAACTGGTTTATGTTGTTCTTGTGCTGTTTGCAGTGAGCTCGGCGATCAGGCAACCTTATGTGGTTAGGCGATCTGAGTTGCGTTTTGGCGACAGCTTCTGTTCTTTGTTCAATTCAATAAAGCTCCAGTTCGTGCGGTCTGAGGTGGAGGTCTTGCAGTACAGGTCATCTTGCCTGTATTCTGTTCGTGCGATCTCAGGACAAGCCGGGCAGTTTCTGGAGTGCAGCGGTCTATGCGGTCTCTGCTTGTCAGGTCGCCAGATTTGTGTTTTTGGTGTGTTTTGTTCTTCTCTCCTTTGTGATTCTTATGAATCATGTATCGCCATGTATGTCTCGAAATGTAATGAAGTTTTGTGATTCAATAAAGACTATTGTGTTATTGTTTGGCTTTGTGGTTGTTTGGCTATAACTCAGTTGATGGAACTCCTGCTTACTCCTAAACGATTCAAATCAAAAATTTTAACATGGTATTAGAGCCAGGTTTTCTTGGAGTGGATAAGCAGTGATCAACTTGAGTTGCCATCATCTTTGTGAAGAAGAAACCACTTAGTTTGCCATGAAAGCTGGATACGCAAGAGGGCTTGGTATTGAACTCCTCACATCGACTAACTTCAAAAAGTGGAAGTCGTGTATGGAGAGTTACTTGCTTGGCGAGGATCTATGGGATATAGTTGGAGGAGAAGACACACAAGAAGTTTATCTAGCAGGAGATAATATGGCAGAGATGAGACTTTGGAGGAGGACTAATGCAAAGGCGTAGTTCACACTCAAGAGGGCTATCTCACCTGAGCTATTCGATCACATCATTGGATGTAATTCTGCTTCTGAGATTTGGACGTCTTTGGACGAGCTGTTCAATAGGAAGAATGTATCTCAGCTACAGTTTCTTGAAAAAGAGTTGGCGAAGGCCTCTCAAGGTGATCTATCCATCTCTACTTTCTTTCTCAAGATGAAGAACCTCACAGCAGAGATTTCTGCATTGGACCCTGATGAGCCCATCTCGGAGGCAAAACTGAAGAGGCATATCATCCGCGGGGTGCGGAAGGAGTATCTTGCCTTTGTGATGTCAGTTCAATGTTGGGCAAATCAGCCATCTCTGTTGGAGCTGGAAAACTTACTTGCTTCGCAGGAAAGTTTGACAAGACAGATGGCGGGGACTTCTATCTCTGGGGGAGATAGCGATGTGTTGTTCTCTGGGAAGAAAAAGAAGAAGTGGGAGAAGAAGAAGCCAGGCTATGATGGACCCTCTACTTCAGGTCAACAGGATAGGGGTTATGCTCCTAAGTCTGATGGGAAGAAGAAGGGAGACGGACCAAGGTGCTTCAGGTGCAATAAGACCGACCACTTCAAGAAGGATTGCCCGGTTAATCTTTAGCCGAGACATGCAGCGGAGAAGGAGAACCCAAAGTACGATGAAGCTGGATAGGGAGGAGACTTTGCGGCCAATATGACGGCGATGCCTGATGCGCAAAACTATATCCGCAAACGATTATGGCAAGTGTACCGTATCGAATGTAGTATAGGTTATAAAAAACCAAGGTCGTATTAGACTCGGGGCGGTTGAGTAATCTTACTTCGGAAAATCTCTTTTATTTTATCAAATAAAATTTGAGGTTGGTTGGTTGCGAGAAAGAGAAATAGCTTATTTAAACTGATGAGTTAAAGGTTAGTACTCAACCTTCTATCACCTTGGGAAAATACAATATAAAAAGACCAACTTCTAAATCTCTTAAGAAAATGCTTAACCGTGGAGGTTCCCAATTTATGAACACACCTCTCTCGAGGATATGCTCAACTGAGTTTAGTTGATCAACGAACTTTCGTTCTAGAGTCAAAATCTAAAACTCGCCTTATCGTAGTGAACCCCTCTATTGGACTTGACTCTAATCCGGGAGAATTATGTCATCCTCGCTTGAGGAGTGCATTCAACTCTCTTTATTCTTGAAATGATCTATTCGAAATCAAAACCTCTCGGTTATTAGATTGCGAAAACAAAGATGAGAATTATATATCGACAATACAATCTCAGTCCAATAAAAGTTCAAGAATAAATCTAAAGTTTTATAAGGAAGAGAAAGAGAAGCTAGAATTTAGATCAAGAATTATATTTCCCTTGGATCATCTCGGCCGAGTACTAATAGAATTTAGCTACTCATAGAGATGGAGGAAACGATGAATTGAAAGAAGTGCATAATGAAAATAAGTGGAAAAGTAAGAGAAAAAGAACTATTTTATTACTTAGCAAAAGAAATTACAACTAGAAAATTTAGAGTTACAAGCTTTGGAAATAAAAGTGCAAGAAGAAAAGGACATACAAGATTAAAACTAGTGCAAGAAAATAGGCTAGAACTCCAAAACTTCATCCCTCAACATCTGGAGAAGGTCCCCTTAAATAGCTGAAATTTTGGTGTTACACGCCCTTGGTCATGCCCGTGACCAAGGGGCGTGTAAGGGGCGTGATCGGTGCTGGTGGAGAGGGCGTCATCTGGCTTCAATACAGCCGTTACAGACGTGTCACGCCCTAGGTCATGCCCGTGACCTGGGGCGTGTAACCTTTAAAAATCGCTGCTGGGGGGAAGCTTCGGCGGGAAATTGGCACGAGAAGAATCACGCCTGTGTACTGGATGTCACGCCTCAAATGTCACGCCCGTGACTTGATGTCATTCCAGTGACCGGGGGGGGGCATGTAATTTTAATTGTCGTGGCAGCTGGCTCTGGGTGCTTGTGGCCGTGACTTGGATGTCACGCCCCCTGGTCATGCCCGTGACCTGGGGCGTGCAAGGTTTGATCTCAGCAGTCTCAGCGGTTCTGCTTCGTCTCACTGGGTCGCGGCCATGAAATAGGGTCACGCCCGTGACCTGGGGCGTGTAATTTAACTTTTTGCTCGAAACAGCCCAGAAAACCTGAAAACAAAAAATAAACTAAAGTTAGCTTATGAAATAAACAATGGAAGGATTTAAATGATAAAATTCCTATAAATAACCTAATTTTATATTAAAAACATAATAAACCTAAACTAAAAGATGAGTAAATAAATTACTCATCAATGCCCGTTAAGGCCTTGGCTGCTATCAACATCGAAGAGGATTGGATCGTGGATTCAGGGTGTGGGCACCACAACACTGGGGATGAATCAAAGTTCTCTTCTTTGGCAGCTTACTCAGGTAACGATGCAATCATTACGGCTGATAATTTTGTTCATTCAGAAGAACAAGAAGGTGTTGTCTCTCTGAGCAGTGATAAGGGTCCACTCACATTGAGGAGTGTTTATCACGTGCCGGGTATAAGGAAGAATCTCTTCTCTTTGACCAATGCAGTCGATGCCGGTTATCATGTTCTGTTTGGCCCAACATAAGTGAAGTTTCTTAAAACTCAACCGGAGATAAAGGGAGATGTAATTCATGTTGGAAAGCGGGTAAAAGACTTGTTTGTTCTATCGACAAGTACCTATGTTGACAAGATGAAGACCAATGATAGCGCGGCTATCTGGCATGAATGGTTGGGGCATGTAGGCATGGACAAATTGAAGGCTAATGCGGTAAGGGACCTTATCAAGGGCTTGCCTAGCTTGTCCTCCTATGGAGATGGTCATGTTTGTGCGGGATGTCAGTTTGGTAAGTCTCATCGACTTCCATTTGATAAATCACAAACAAGATGCAATGCGCCGTTGGAGTGCATTCACGGTGATTTTATGGGACCGACTGCCACCCCAAACATTGGAGGCAACTGATATATGTTGGTGTTGATCGACGATTACACTAGATATGTCTAGGTTTATTTTCTGAAAGAGAAGTCGGAAGATTTTGCAAAGTTCGTGGAGTTCAAGGAGCTGGTGGAAGGTCGGTTAGGCCTGCGGGTGAAAAAATTGAGAACTGACAATGGTGAGGAGTTCACCTCTGGTGAGTTCTCAAGTTTTTGCAGGAAGCACGACATCCGGAGAGAGCTCAATTGTGCCCATACTCCACAGGAAAATGGCATTGCAGAGAGGAAGATCTGTCATCTGATGGAAACCTGCAAATGCTGGCTTCATGTTAAGAGTATTCCAAAGTCCTTTTGGGCGGAGGGAATGTCTTGTGCGCCATACGTCATCAACAGGATGCCTCTAAGTCCAATCAACATGAAGACCCCTCACGAACTGATGTTCAAGGAGAAGCCAAGTGTTTAACATCTTTGGGTGTTCGGGTCAACCTATTTTGTGCATATCCATGATGATCTTTGGACAAAGCTAGATGCAAAAGCAAGGAAGCTAGTCTTCGTTGGATATGAGGAGCGGAAGAAGTGATGGAGATGCATGGATCCTGAGACACGGAGATCAGTGGTATCTCGGGATGTGTTGTTCAATGAGGTGACTTCCTACAAGGGGAGTTCAGGAGTTGAACTACCGGAGAGCAGGGTTGATGAAAAGGGAAGGCTGCAGAAAATCTTCAAGTGGAGTTGCCTGTTTCACCAGGAGCTCCAGCTGTGTCAAGCTCAGAGATGGAGGCTTCAGGATCTGGAAGCAGGGGGAGCGATGCTCCAAGTTCGCCTGGAAGAGGAGATAGCATAGAAGAAGCAGCTGAGGAGGTGGTTAGTCAGGTGCAACCTCTTAGGAGGTCGAAGAGGACTATCAAGCCACCAGATCGATACACAGGAGGAAACATGGTGAGCTTTGTCTCATGTTTCTTTGCTGGTCCCTTGGATGAGCGGGAGCCGTCGAGCTTTGAGAAGTCCAAAGGCGTGAAGCAGTGGGACATTGCTATGCAGGAGGAGATGGATGCTCTCAAGAAAAATGAGACTTGGTCTCTAGTGCCAAGGCCCAAGGGCCTTACACCTGTGACATACAAGTGGGTCTATAAGCTCAAGAAGAAAGCTGACGGCACGATCGAGCGATACAAGGCTCGCCTTGTGGCTCGCGGGTTCTCACAGCAGTACAGAGAGGATTATGATGAGACATTCAGTCCAGTGGTAAAGATGACTTCAGTTTGATTTGTTATTGCTTTGGCGGCATCGTGTGATTGGGAGATTTGGCAGCTCGACGTGAAGAATGCCTTCTTATATGGCGAGATTGACAATCATATCTTCATGATCCAACCGCCGGGTTTCATCTCGGAGGATTGTTCGGACTATGTCTGCAAGCTGAAGAAAGCCCTGTATAGGTTGAAGCAAGCGCTTCGGGCGTAGTATGGGAAGATCGCGGAGTATCTTCTATTCTGTGGATTCTTTGCTTCAGACTCTGACTCCAACTTGTTCGTCAAGAAGGAGTGGGTGCTTCGGTTGATTGTTCTGCTGTATGTGGATGACATGATCGTCACTGGGAACTCGAAGGAGTGGAAGGTGGCCGGCGGTCTGCATATTGGTTTCCACTTCCCACTTCAAGGGGGAGTGTTGAAATTATTGAAGTGGAGTGGAAGGTGGCCGGCGGTCTATATATTGATGACCGCGGAGACTGGGCGGTCTCTGTGCTGGTGCTCTGCCGGTCTGGCTCTGGCGCTCTGCTGTGTTGGCCATTTTGTTCTAGCGATGTTCCGGTCTCTTTCCGGTATGGTCTGCTTGGTTGGTCTATCTTCTTTGTAAGAATACCGGGCGGTCTGTTCTTATGTAACAGCTGTGACCGGGCGGCTTATGCAGTTGATCTGGTGAATTGTCTGAAGTCAGCCAGATGTTCTTAGTTTGCTCTTGGCAGTCTAAGGAAGGAGTGATCTGTGTTCACGCTGCTTGTGCGCGGTCTGCTGCTGATTTGCGGTCTTAGACAGGATGTTGTCCAAGTGGTGTGATCGCGCGGTCTGCTCTGTGAGATCGCTCGCGATCTGATGGGTGGTGACTATACCTCTCTTGCGGAGGTGACGACATCCATCTTCTCACCTATAAATAGGGGTGTAGGGCCCATCATTCATAACGAGAACTGTAAGAATTAGAGCCTAGGTTGTTTTGCGCGGTCTCAACTTTGAGGTCGGGCGGTCTCGGAAGCGAGTTGACTGTTTGTTGCGTTCGCAGGTTTGCGGTCAGCGGGTTGCGGTCTCCTTCCTTGGTGATTTCCCAGTGGCTTGAATAAACAGTTCGGCAACGGCTTGTTTGCGAACTGGTTTATGTTGTTCTTGTGTTGTTTGCAGTGAGCTCGGCGATCAGGCGACCCTCTATGGTTAGGCGATCTGAGTTGCGGTCTGGCGACAGCTTCTGTTCTCTGTTCAATTCAATAAAGCTCCAGTTCATGTAGTCTGAGGTGGCGGTCTTGTAGTATAGGTCATCTTGCATGTATTCTGTTCGTGCGGTCTCCGGACAAACCGGGCGGTCTTTGGAGTGCAGCGGTCTGTGCGGTCTCTGCTTGTCAGGTCGCCAGATTTGTGTTTTTGGTGTGTTTTGTTCTTCTCTCCTTCGTGATTCTTATGAATCATGTCTCGCCATGTATGTCTCGAAATGTAATGAAGTTATGTGATTCAATAAAGACTATTGTGTTGCTATTTGGCATTGTTGTTGTTTGGCTATAACTCAGTTGATGTAACTCCTGCTTACTCCTAAACGATTCAAATCAAAAATTTTAACATGGTATCAGAGCCAGGTTCTTGGAGTGGATAAGCAGTGATCAACTTGAGTTGTCATCGTCTTTGTGAAGAAGAAACCACTTAGTTTGCCATGGAAGCTGGATATGCAAGAGGGCTTGGTATTGAACTCCTCACATTGACTAACTTCAAAAAGTGGAAGTCGTTTATGGAGAGTTACTTGCTTGGCGAGGATCTATGGGATATAGTTGGAGGAGAAGACACACAAGAAGTTTATCTAGCAGGAGATAATATGGCAGAGGTGACACTTTGGAGGAGGACTAATGCAGATGCAGAGTTCACACTCAAGAGGGCTATCTCACTAGAGCTATTCGATCACATCATTGGATGTAATTCTGCTGCTAAGATTTGGACGTGTTTGGACGGGCTATTCAATAGGAAGAATGTAGCTCGGCTACAGTTTCTTGAAAATGAGTTGGCAAAGGCCTCTCAAGGTGATCTTTCCATCTCTACATTCTTTCTCAATATGAAGAACCTCGCAGCAGAGATTTCTATATTGGACCCTGATGAGTCCATCTCGGAGGCAAAACTGAAGAGGCATATCATCCGCGGGTTGCGGAAGGAGTATCTTGCCTTTGTAACGTCAGTTCAGGGTTGGGCAAACCAGCCAACTCTGTTGGAGCTGGAAAACTTACTTGCTTTGCAAGAAAGTTTGGCAAGACATATGGCGGGGACTTCTATCTCTGGGGGAGATAGCGATGTGTTGTTCTCTGGGAAGAAAAAGAAGAAGTGGGAGAAGAAGAAGCCAGGCTATGATGGACCCTCTACTTTAGGTCAGCAGGATAGGGGTTATGCTCCTAAGTCTGATGAGAAGAAGAAGGGAGAGGGACCAAGGTGCTTCAGGTGCAATAAGACCGGCCACTTCAAGATGGATTGTCAGGTTAATCTTCAGCCGGGACATGCAGTGGAGAAAGAGAAGCCAAAGTCTGATGAAGCTGGATGGGGAGGAGCCTTTGCGGCCAATATGACGGCGATGTCCATTAAGGCCTTGGCTGCCATCAACTTCGAAGAGGATTGGATCGTGGTTTCAGGGTGTGGGCACCACCTCACCGGGGATGAATCAAAGTTCTCTTCTTTGGCACCTTACTCAGGAAATGATGCAATCATTACGGCTGATAATTCTGTTCATTTAGTAGAACAAGAAGGTTTTGTCTCTCTGAGTAGTGATAAGGGTCCACTCAAATTGAGGAGTGTTTATCACGTGCCGGGTATGAGGAAGAATCTCTTCTCTGTGACCAATGCGGTCGATGCCGGTTATCATGTTCTGTTTGGCCCAACAGAAGTGAAGTTTCTTAAAACTCAACTGGAGATAAAGAGAGATGTAATTCATGTTGGAAAGAGGGTAAAGGACTTGTTTGTTCTATCGACAAGTACCTATGTTGACAAGATGAAGACCAATGATAGCGCAGCTATCTGGCATGAAAGGTTGGGGCATGTAGGCACGGAAAAATTGAAGGCTATGGCGGTAAGGGGCCTTGTCAAGTGCTTTCCTAGCTTGTCCTCCTATGGAGACAGTCATATTTGTGTGGGATGTCAGTTTGGTAAGTCTCATCGACTTCCATTTGATAAATCGCAAACAAGATGCAAAGCACCGTTGGAGTGCATTCACAGTGATTTGATGGGACCGACTGCCACCCCAAGCCTTGGAGGCAACAGATATATGTTGGTGTTGATCGACGATTACACCAGATATGTCTGGGTGTATTTTCTGAAAGAGAATTCAGAAGCTTTTGCGAAGTTCGTGGAGTTCAAGGAGCTAGTGGAAGGCCGGTTAGCCCCGCGGCTGAAAAAATTGAGAACTGACAATGGTGGGGAGTTCACCTCTAGTGAGTTCTCAAGTTTTTGCAGTAAGCACGGCGTCTGGAGAGAGATCACTTGTGCCCATACTCCACAGCAAAACAACATTGCAGAGAGGAAGATCCATCATCTGATGGAAACCTGCAAATGCTGGCTTCATGCCAAGAGAACTCCAAAGTCCTTTTGGGCGGAGGGAATGTCTTGTGCGGCATACATCATCAACAGGATGCCTCTAAGTCCTATCAACATGAAGACCCCTCACGAACTGATGTTCAAGGAGAAGCCAAGTGTTTCACACCTTCGGGTGTTCGGGTCAACCTATTTTGTGCATATCCCTGATGAAAGTGGAGGTTAGATCTTAAGTTACTCTAGAGGGGGGGGGGGGGGGGTGAATAGAGTATTAAAAACTTTTCCTTAGTTTTATAGTGTAATTAAAATAGTGTTATATATATGTGTAAGTAGAGTGAGAAATATATATAAACAGAATGACTGAATAAATAAAAGCACACAACACATCACAAAGAAATAAACACAACCAGAAGACACAAGGAATTTATAGTGGTTCCCCAATAAATCTGGGTAGTCCACTCTTCTACCACCCTTTGGTAGGAGTCCACTAGGAGGGTTGATCAGGTGCCCTAACACCAAGGTGATTTTGATCAGGTGTCCACACACCAGAGAGCTTTTGATCAGGTGCTCAAAACCAACAGGATTTTTTGATCTGGTGTCTTACCACCAAGGAACTACACTTTTGAAGGCAGTATTAACCCTGTACAAGAGAGGTGAGAAAAGGGTTATAGTGTTCTTCTCTGTCAAGATGCTGTGAGAAGACTCTAGTGGACTTGTTGTAAAGCTCCCCCTGTCTGATTGACGCATTTGACAGATGTTGGAGAAGCTTTCTCTTGAAGACTCAAATCTTCTATAGCAAATAGATCAGGAAGAACAGGTTCTTCAGATTCCTTGTTGCTCTTGTAGAGGACTTGAACTTGCAGCAGAATATTTGAGAGATGAATCTTGAAGATGATGTTCTCAGAAATAATATGAGTGTTGCTTGAGGAAGAAGAAGAAGACTTGAGAATGATAGACTGAATGTTCTTCTTCTGTTTCTCTATCCTAGTTGTTATTTTGTATTCTGCAAGAAAGTTAAATTGAAATCTGCCGAGTCAGATAAGACAAGAATGTCTGTCTTGATATATTCTATTTTTGGAATAGAATAATCTGTCTTTAAATCTTTCTTGGAATAACAACAAAGACAAAACGATTTTGTCAGGTCCTTTAATTCCTTAGCCGTGAAAAACTTCTTAGCATTAAATGTCAACGAATATTCTTATCTTGGAACAAAGGAAATAAGGAATATATTTGAATAATTTAATATCCTTACTTGCCCGCCTTGAATACGTCCAAATGTATTGAATATATCCGTTGGAGTCATCGGAGTTCAGAGTATTGACAAACAACTGATATAAATAATCAGGACTTGAATTTGTCAAACTGAGCGTTACTATAGAATTTGTCGAGCTCTGGCTGGAATTTGTCGAACGCGGCTTGCCATTTGTCGAACGCTGCTCAGAGAATGTCGATCGCTGGAACTGGCCATAATACTTCAGTCTACTGAGACAAATTCGTCGAACGAAGCTAGACATTTGTCGACGCCACTCGACAATTGTCGAACACTGGGAACTTAAATTTTCCTTAAGTTCTAACAACTCTAACAGTCTAAAAACTTGACCCTTAAACTATACAATGGGGTCAACTTGATCCTTAGTTAAAACATAATGATCCTAGCCCAAATCAGTAATAGGGTTGTTCCAACAGTCTCCCCCTATTTGGGTTAGGATACTATTTGACAATCAATCAAATAAATACAATAGAAAAATAAACAGCAGAGCATAAAAATATAAATCTGACAGAATGAAAATCAACAGATAGAATAAAAATAGTGCTCTGAGTTCATTACAGCCAAAATATTTAAACAAGAATGGAATAAATAAGTCTGAACCTTTTTTCACTTCTTAGCTTGTTTGAAGATGATTATCCTGTTTGGATCTTCAGACTTGTTCTTGCTTATGTAGAGATCTTGAGCACCAAGAACAGTCTGAGATTTAGCTTGAACAACATCTGCTTAAGGGTACTGCATCAGGAATTCTTAAGCATTGAAAAAGTTCTTTGACTTATACTTTTCAAACTCTTTTCTTCTGTACTCTGACATGGTCGAGAATTGAGAATGATCCTTTTCTTCAACTTTTGCCTTATTAATCTGAGCTGAGGCAATTGTCTCTTTGAATCTAGCCTTTTGTGTTATTTCATCAATTTCTGTATTCACTGGGGACAAAGGCCTATCATCAGAATCAATTGCCTGCAATGAAGGTTTTTCAAAAGGAATGTTTAATTTCCTGTGCAAGGATCCATCAGATATTGTATAGTGTGGAAACATTCTTGGAAGGGGTTGAAGAAAATCCTGAAGACTAGGAACTCTGATAACCACCTGTGTTAGCTGGTTTAATTGATTGCTGATTAGAGAACTTTTGAGAAGTAGAAGAAGGTGTTGCTGAGCCTGCTGCTAGAGGAGGAGATGGAGGGGGATTGAACTTAACTGGCTTATCAGAATAATTTCCAGTTTTCTTGAATTTCTTTCTCCTCTTGGTTTCATTTCTGGAGAACTTTATCCAGTGAGGGGTATCCTTGTCAAGAGTGATATTATGAAGGATGTAGTAAGGAATATCACTATCTGGGTTAGGAGGCTTGGGGACAGCCAAAGAGTTAGCCTTTCTTTTATTTCTCTTCCTTGATAAAGTTGTTGGAGCTTATGTTCTTCATCTCTTAGTTTGAGAATAACAAATACCATGTTGTATTTGATCTAGTCTTTTGTGTGTTTATAGTGTCCAGGTTGTACAGGTTCAATGAGGAGACAAGTCCTCGTTCATGGGCATGATCCAAGAGTGTGTACACATTAGAAAAAGCAAAAGGATGAGTTTTGTGTGCTGATCTTAAAATGACCATAACTTTCAATCCAGGAAGAGCTACAGAATGTGCCACCCAATTTCGGAGATGAGGACGACTCAATCTAGAGTCTGGAGAAGTTTCGGACAGCAAAAATGAAGAGGAGCTGTCAGAATTCTGACACTCAATGTCGCCCAGGCGACAGTGCAGAAGTTACAGCAACTGCCCGCACGACATCACGACGAACGACAGATTGGCTCTGTCGGAATTCCGACACTCGATGTCGCCCAGGCAACAGCGCAGAAGTTACAGCAACTGCCCGCACGACAGCACGACGAACAGCAGTTTGGGGCTGTCGGAATTCCGACAGTGATGTCGCCTAGGCGACAGAGAAAATCTATAAATGGGTTCGTTTTGTTCGTGCATTTGAAGTTTGGAGAATTCAAAGTTCCTTCTTGAGGGCATACGAACCAGAGAGCTCCAGAACTTCATGAACTCCTATTTGTGCTGAGAAGGTTTGAAATTGAAGACGAGATCGGACGCGCTTCTACCTCAACGATCATCTCGAGGCTTCAACCTTCCTTTCAGAGATCTGAATTTCTAGGGAGTTCATCATTTCATTTTATATTTTCATTTATATACATTTTGTATTGGTAGGGAAATCGTCTCCTTGTGCGTGACGTCTAAGTCCTTGCGTGGCTTAGGGGAAAATCGCTTCCTTGTGCGGAGCATCCAAGTCCTTGCGTGGCTTGGTAGGAAATCGTGGCCTTGTGTGCTACGTCTAGATCTTGGGAAGATCTAGAGGATAGGCTTGGGCTTGGTCTAGGGAGAGACAAGTGATAGCCTTAATTCCGATCCTTGGGAGAAGGATTGGTAAACACAAATTGTTAAAAGTTTATTTTTATTATAGCCTTGATTTTAAGCTTTATTAAGATCGACAATCCTTTGTATTCATCACTTGTGGAAATTAATTTGATTTCCAATTTCTTATGATTTTCTAAGTGTTTATTTGGTTGTCTAAAAATCTACTTGTTTATCCGTTAAAATTATCATAATATATTAGAAAAATTTCAAAGTAAATTTTAGCCCTTATTCACCCCCCCCTCTAAGGGCGCCGCAAGATCCAACAAAAGTATCATCAGAATCACTATCATTGTCTTCTTCATCAGAATCAGAAGAAGGAATTGGATTATCATATAAATCATTAACCAATTTAAGAGCTTTGATCTTCTGCTCTTCAGCTTCAAAAGCTTCATCTTCTGCTCTCCAAATTTCATCAAAATCTGGAATAGGTGATTCATTAAAGACAAAGGTTGGGATATCAAAACTATTTACAATTTCTTCTGAAATCTCAACTGGTTCATTTGCATGACTTTGAGCTGGAACTGAAACAAGAACTGGATCTGCTCTTTGAACTGCAAAACTGCTGATAATCTTTTTCAGCAAAACTTTATCAATGGGAGCAGTATAAGGAACAATTGCTCTAGAATAATCTTGATGTTTTGGCAGATTAGAGTAAATAGAACTGAACTTAGACAGCAAATGAGTAATATCTAAGGAAGGATGAATATAGATATTATTTAACTTTTCTATGACTGGAAATTCAGATATTTCAACCAAATCAAACATATCTAAATCAAAACTTTGAACTGTTTCTTCAACAAAAACTGTATCCTCTGAAACTGTAGCTGAATCTTCAACAAAAGCTGTATTTGTATCTTCAACAAAAACTATATCCTCTGAGATTGGAGCTTCTGGAACTTCTTAATTAGGCATCTCCCCCTGCCTAGCTTCAGGGAGACCTGAATCTAGGCCCCTAGAAGAAGGGACAGAGATAGAGGAAGGAATTGAAGATATAGTAGAATAAAGTTCAGAGATTGCTTGAAGAATTGGAGCAATTTTTGCATCCAATGTGGATTCAAGAGTTGAAAGAATGTTATGGACTGGAGCAAGTTTTGCATCCAGGATTTTATCTAACTTGGGAACAATGTAGTCAAGAATTTGATCTACAATAGTTTGGAAATGTAGAAATAGCATTTCAGGTGGATGAGATGAAGATGGTTGAGAGGTGGATGGAATGGAGGTTGGAATAAAAATGTTTGCAACATTTGCATGTTGTTGAGAAATGTCAGAATGAATAGGGCAAGAGTGATGGATGGGTGAATGATGGTCATCATGCATGGGAGATGGAGGTGGAGAAGTATGAGGGGTAAGAAGGGTAGATGAGGATGGAATGTCATTAATGAGTGTGGGAGAATTTGGAGGTGGAGATTGTGCAGGGGAATTGTTCTGAGGTGGAGATGGGAGAGGAGGAGGAGAAAGAGCTTCTAGAAGGGGTGAGGGAGTGACTGGATCAGTCCTTGTGCCTTCAGAAGTTTTCTTCTGTGTAGCTGCTCCTGTGTTCTTCTTGGTAAACACCCTGTCCCATTTAGCAAAGAGAGCTGAGGTCAGCTTCTTGCTAGCATTAATGGTCACCTTGGGAGAGACTAGAAGGTCTTGGTGTCTTTCCTGCAATACAATTCCTAAAATTCTTCCAAAGCAGGCATTTTCCTTTGAAATCTTCTTCTTAATCAATCCAAAGAGGATGGATCCCCAGATTACTTTCTTCTTTTCCATTAAGACCACCATCAACATAAATTGGTGCCTATTGATATAATCATGACCTGTTGTTTTTCCTAACAACACTTTGCCAACAATATCAGACAGAAACTTATATTCCAAAGATAAGTTTTTCTTAAGCAGGTGATTAGGGTTTCTAGTAGAATAACCCATCTTAATCAATGCTTCACCATTTTCAACAGAGCTGATCTCTAACTCATCATCACCATTAACAAAACCAAAAACCTCAGTTAAAATGGGGGTAAGAGAGACCTGATGTCCTGAGATGGTTCCTGTCAGACTTTCATCTTCCTACTTAGCCGTAAAACACCATTCTTTAATCTCTGCTGTGTGCAGCTTTATCCTTATGTTTATTAGATTCTTTAACTATTACTCTTCAAAGAGTTGAAGTATATCTTTGAAGACTTGGTCAGATTGAGCAAAATATTCCATGTCGATGTCAAACCCGGCATCGAACTTCATCGAGTAGAGCGCGGCTTGAGAAATCGCCATTTGTACCTGCAAGAGAGAAAGATCAAGTGCAGAGGGGAACTGGAGGGAAACAATTTCTGTAGGCACGATCTATTAAGAAATAAAATAGAGATTATATAGACCGGAGAAGGGGGCGCATTTGAGGATCGGCGTTCGGCAAGAACCTAATAAAAACAGAAGTCGAAAAGACTTTAGGTCTCCGTCTGACGCCGTTCGACAAAAATATCTTTTCCATCGACCACCGTTTGACAGGTGAAATTTTCTTTATCGATTCTGAAGATAAAAGGTTTCGTCGACCACCGTTCAACAAATGATACAAATTTGTCGTCCTCCGTTCGACGAATTTTGGGGATATATAGAAATGTTATTTTTTTAATAGATTGAATCTCCATCTATCATTCTTATTTGATTTATAAAGAAGATATGCTTCTTTTCATCCAATGGCTTGGTGAAAATGTCAGCTCTTTGTAAATCATTAGAAATAAATTGTAGGCAAATTTTATTTTTATCCACATTATCCATAAGGAAGTTGTTCCTAATTTCTATGTGTTTAGTCCTACTACGGAGAACTGGATTTTGTGCTATAGATATTGCACTTGTATTGTCACAAAATATAGTTGAATTATTTAAGTTGACACCATAGTCTAGAAGTTGATTTTGTATTCACAACATCTGTGAACAGCAACTGCCAACAACCATGTATTCAGCTTCAGCTGTTGATCTAGACACAGATGTCTGCTTGTTACAAAATAAGGACACAAGCCTATCACCAAGAAACTGACAAGTTCCTGATGTGCTTTTCCTGTCTACTCTGCATCCAGCATAATCTGAATCTGAGAATCCAGTTAATTCAAATTCAGATGTTGTTGGATACCAAAGTCCTAGATTAGGGCAACCCTTTATATATCTCAAAATCCTTTTTAATAAAATTAAGTGAGATTCTTTGGGGTTAACTTGAAACCTAGCACAAATACAGGTAACAAACATTATGTCAGGCCGACTAGCTGTTAAATAAAGTAGTGAGCTAACAATTGCTCTATATACTTTTGAATCAATAGGTTTCCCTGATTCATCATTATCAACAATAACATTTGAGGGCATGGGTGTTTTCATGGTGGAAGAATCAGACATACCAAATCTTTTCACTAATTCCTTAGCATACTTAGATTGGGATATGAAGATTCCATTTGGAGTTTGCTTCACTTGAAAACCAAGGAAGTATGATAACTCACCCATACTACTCATTTCAAATTTAGATTGCATTAGATTAGAAAATCTTTTGCACAAATTTGAATCAGTAGAGCCAACAATAATGTCATCTACATATATTTGAACTAGCAAAGTTTGATTTTTATGTATCCTGAAAAATAGGGTTTTATCTACTATGCCCCTACAGAAATTGTTTTCCAAAAGAAAAGTAGTTAAAGTCTCATACCATGCTCTAGGAGCTTGTTTGAGACCATAAAGAGTTTTCTTAAGCTTAAATACAAAAGAGGGTTGAGTTGCAGTGATGAAACCTGGTGGTTGTTCCACATAGACTTCTTCTTTAATTTCTCCATTTAAGAATACACTCTTCACATCCATTTGAAATACTTTGAACTTTTTATATGTAGCAAAAGCAAGAATGATTCTGATTGCTTCAAGTCTTGCAATAGGAGCAAAGGTTTGATCATAATCAATGCCTTCTTCCTATGAATATCCTTGAGCTACCAGTCTTGCTTTGTTTCTCACAATGTTGCCTTGTTCATCTAGCTTGTTCCTAAAGACCCATTTAGTGCCAATAACTGGATGGCCCTTTGGTCTTGGAACCAAATGCCAAACCTTGTTTCTTTCAAACTGATTGAGCTCCTCTTGCATTGCAAGAATCCAATTTGGATCTTGTTCTGCATCTGTTATAGTTTGAGGTTCAACTTGTGATAGGAAACAAGTATGCATCTGATTTTGATGTAGTTGATGCCTTGTTTGAACACCTGCTGAAATATCTCCAATTACTTGTGATATTGGATGATCTCTAACTGTGATGTGGTCAACAGTTGGAGTTGGTTCAGCAATGATATCTTCTTGGGGAATTTGATCAGCTGTCACTTGAATTGACTTGTCAGCAAGATCTTCTGGATGATCTTCTTCTTCACTGTCTTCAAGTGTTTGAGTTGTTGTAGGTGAAGAATCTCTTTTCTCTAGATTTAGCTTACTTAGCTCTCCACACAAATCTGATACCTGCAAGGTATTTATGGTAGAGGTGGTATTCCTCTCCTCATTCAATAGGTTAGTTTCATCAAAAGAAACATACATGAACTCTTCTATTTTAAGAGTAGAATTGTTGTACACTCTATATGCCTTACTAGATAGAGAGTATCCAAGGAATATGCCTTCAGCATATTTAGCTTCAAACTTCCTTAGATATTTCTTATCATTGTTATGCACATAGCATTTACAACAAAAAATCATAAAATAGCTAACCTTAGGCTTTTTATTCTTGAGTAGTTCATAGGGAGTCTTACCCTTAAGTTTATGTATCAGGCTTCTATTCAACACATAATTTGCTGTGTTCACTGCCTCTGCCCAAAAGGAGAGTGGCAAATGAGCATCAGCAAGCAATGTAGTTGCTGATTCAATTAATGTTCTATTTTTCCTTTCAGCTACCCCATTTTGTTGAGGTCTTCTAGGAGCAGAGAAACACTTCCTGATCCCTTATTTTCCACAGAATTCTCTCATCAGAAGAGACTCAAACTCAGTACCATGATCACTTCTAATCAATGCAACTAGAGTAGAGTACTCAGTCTTGATGGACCTGAGAAATTCTGTTAGAACTTTGAAAGTGTCAGACTTGTTCCTAAGAAAGAACACCCAAGTGAATCTTGAGAAGTCATCTACAATAACTAGAGAATAATGCTTCCCTCCTAAGCTCTGTATAGCAGTAGGTCCAAAAAGATCTAAATGCAATAAGTACAGAATCCTAGGTGAATCATTCTTGGATAAAGATTTGAAACTACTTCTAGTTTGCTTTCCTAACTGACAAGCCCTGCAAAGTCCTTCCTTCTTGTATGAACTAGAAGGCAGTCCTCTGACAAGATTGTCCTTAGAAATCTTAGAGATAGTCCTAAGGTTAATGGGTCCTAGCCTTTTATGCCATAATTCATTTGTCTTACTTATTGTATTAAATAGACAGATGTCAGTATTGGCAGAGTCAAAATTGACTAGACAAATATTTCCTTGTCTAATACCAGATAATACATTTTTATTTTTATTATTGGTAATAAGACATTGGGAAGGGTTAAAGGTTACCTGATAACCTTCATCACATAACTGGCTTATGCTGATGAGGTTATGCTTGAGACCTTTGACATATGATACTTCTTTGAATGTGACTGCTCCAACTTTGACTTGTCCATACCCTTTTGTCTGTCCACAGTTGGAGTCTCCAAAGACAACTTTGGGTCCAAGCTTTGCCTTATAATTGCTTAGGTTGGCCTTGTTTCCTGTCATATGTTTTGATCATCCACTATCCAAGTACCAATATTCTTTTGTCCTTGGATAGCTGTGTACCTGCAAAGACAGAAAAAAACTAGTTGTTTATGACCCAGAATACCTTGGGTCCATTTGTTTGTCCACAATATTCCGAAATAAAGGACAATTCAGGCTGATCCTTGTAGCCTTGTGGATGATATCTCCTTGGAGGTATAATCCATTCAGTAAAAGGATTTTTAGTGTGTTGGGAATTAGAATTACTGAAATTCTGTGTATAGTATTTGTTCGACAAATCTGGGTAAATTCATCGATCGCCGTTCGACGAATGTGCATGATTTTGTCGAGCGCCGTTCATATGATAACTATACTGAAAATCTATTTTCAGTTTTCGTCGATCTCCGTTCGACAAATTTGAATCTTTTCGTCGAGCTTCGTTCGACGAATTCTTCTGAATTCTCTTATTCTTAACAGACTTGCTTGAAATGACTTTATTTGCTTCTACAGCCTCTTTGCTTTTAGCAGATATGAATTTTATGGGTGTAGATAATATATTCTTCTTAACTAAATGTGGCTCACTTGATGAGGCACCCAAGCCCAGTTTGCTATTAAGTCTAGCATTGACTGTGCTTGTTATGTCCATCAGTTTGATACTTCTGCCATTTAGGGATTCTTCAAACTTGTTGGCTTCAGACAACTTGCTCTCAATGAGAACAATATGTTCCCTGGAGGCAGCCAAATCATTTTTAAGTTTTATATTCTCTTCGCTTATAATTTTCATGTCCGCTAACTTATTTCTGAGTGAGATTATTTCTTTCTCAGATTTCAGTAAGTCTAAGCAAAGAACTTTGAATTCAGCCTTGAATTCAACTGAAGTAAAATCAAAATGAGATAATACCTGATCTACATCATCTTCTGCTTCAGAGTCTGATTTTTCCTTTTCAGAATTATATCTTGAGGCATTGATAGCCATCATGCAGAATGTTCTCTCTTCTTCATCATCACTGGAGTTGGATGAGGAAGCATATTCTGACTCACTGCCTGAGTCATATATTGCAATCAGACATTTGTCACTTTCATTTGATTTTTTTTCATCATCACCAGATGAGCTGGATGATGATTCAGATTCAGTTTCACTCCAGGATTCTGCAATGAATCCTCTTCCCTTCTTTTTGTGCTTGTGTGAGGAAGATTTGCTGGAGCTTCTATTCTCTTCTTTCTCCTTTTTCTTTTCTTTCTTTTTCTCTTCTGGACATTCTGCCAGGTAGTGTCCAGGTTTCCTGCAACCATAACAAATAACTTCTTTAGGAGTTGATTTGCCATACCTTTGCTTTTCTCTTGATCTGGACTCCTTCTTTCTGAAGTCCTTCTTAGCCATTTTGTAGAATCTCTTGGCTATGAGACTCATAAACTCCTCATCTTGTGGAGTCTTTTCTTCTTCTGCATCAGCTGCTTTGAAAGCTATGCTCTTTTCTTTCTTTGTTGCTGGAGATGTAGTGGATGATTCTGCTTTCCTGGACTTGATGAGCTGCTCATAAGATTTGAGTTTGCCCAACAAAGCTTCAGTGGTAATCTCATTCAGACTTCTGGTTTCCTTGATTGGCCAAATTCAAGAATCACATGTGCTGGGGAAGCACATTAGAATCTTATCATTTATTTCAGTGATAGAAATCACTTTGTCCAGAGATTTCAGCTCATTAATTATGAGACTGAGTCTGTTGTACATGTCAGCCACTGTCTCTGTGTCTCCTTTCTTGAAGTTTTCATACAGAGAGATCAAGTGTGATCTTCTGTCTTTTCTTTCATCTGCAGAACCTACAACCATGTTATTTAGTGAAATCCAAATTTCTCTAGCTGATGTACATTCAACCACTTTTTGAATTATGTCATCAGACATAGTTTGAGCCAATATGTTCATGGCTTTAGCATCTGCACTTCTTTGCTTCTTTTGAGTTTCTGTCCACTTAGGAGGTGGGACAGCATGACTGTCTCCTGTAGCTTCAGTGCTGGTTGATGTTGTAGGTGTTGGAGGCCCTGTCAGAATAACATTGAAAATTTCTTTATCAATAGAGTTCATATAAAGCCTAATCCTTGCTTTCCAGAGTGCAAATTTGCTAAGATTGCACATTGGAGGTCTTGTGCTTGAATACTCCTTGTTCTGTGCCATGAGTTTTTAACAGAAAGTAGATAAAGAAAAAAAACTCTAAATTAATTTAAGATCTAATTGATCTTTGTGATCCAGGTGTTAGCCTATAAATAAGATCAACCTATCTCTGATAGCGATTGAAAGTGGAGGTTAGATCTTAAGTTACTCTAGGGGGGAGGGGGGTGAATAGAGTATTAAAAACTCTTCCTTAGTTTTATAGTGTAATTACAATAGTGTTATATATATATATGTGTAAGCAGAGTGAGAGATATATATAAATAGAATAACTGAATAAATAAAAGCACACAAGACAGCACAAAGAAATAAACACAACCAGAAGACACAAGGAATTTATAGTGGTTCCCCAATAAATTTGGGTAGTTCACTCTTCTACCACCCTTTGGTAGGAGTCCACTAGGAGGGTTGATCAGGTGCCCTAACACCAAGGTGATTTTGATCAGGTGTCCACACACCAGAGAGCTTTTGATCAGGTGCTCAAAACCAACAGGATTTTTTGATCAGGTGTCTTGCCACCAAGGAACTACACTTTTGAAGGGAGTATTAACCCTGTACAAGAGAGGTGAGAAAAGGGTTATAGTGTTCTTCCCTGTCAAGATGCTGAGAGAAAACTATAGTGGACTTGTTGTAAAGATCCCCCTGTCTGATTGAAGTATTTGACAGATGTTGGAGAAGCTTTATCTTGAAGACTCAAATCTTCTGTAGCAGATAGATCTGGAAGAACAGGTTCTTCAGATTCCTTGTTGCTCTTGTAGAGGACTTGAACTTGCAGCAGAATATCTGAGAGATGGATCTTGAAGATGATGTTCTCAGAAATAAGATGAGTGCTGCTTGAGGAAGAAGAAGAAGACTTGAGAATGATAGACTGAATGTTCTTCTTCTCTTTCTCTATCCTAGTTGTTATTCTGTATTCTGCAAGAAAGCTAATTTGAATTCTGCCAAGTCAAATAAGACAAGAATGTCTGTCTTGATATATTCTATTATCGGAATAAAATAATCTGTCTTTAAATCTTTCTTGGAATAACAACAAAGACAAAACGATTTTGTCAGGTCCTTTAATTCCTTAGCCGTGAAAAACGCCTTAGCATTAAATGTCAACGGCTATTCTTGTCTTGGAACAAAGGAAATAAGGAATATATTTGAATAATATAATATCCTTACTTGCCCGCCTTGAATACGTCCAAATGTATTGAATATATCCGTTGGAGTCGTCGATCTGAGTTCAGAGTATTGACAAACAACTGATATAATTAATCTGGACTTGAATTTGTCGAACTGAGCCTTAGTATAGAATTTGTCGAGCTCTGGCTAGAATTCGTCGAACGCTGCTCGCCATTTGTCGAACGCTGCTCAGAGAATGTCGAGCGCTGGAACTGGCTATAATACTTCAGTCTGCTGAGACAAATTCGTCGAACGAAGCTAGACATTCATCGAACGCCACTCGACATTTGTCGAACACTGGGAACTTAAATTTTCCTTAAGTTCTAACAACTCTAACAGTCTAAAAACTTGACCCTTAAACTATACAGTGGGGTCAACTTGATCCTTAGTTAAAACATAGTGATCCTAGCCCAAATCAGTAATAGGGTTGTTCCAACAGGTGATGCTCTTCGGACAAAGCTAGATGCAAAAGCAAGGAAGCTAGTCTTCGTTGGATATGATGAGCGGAAGAATGGATGGAGATGCATGGATCCAGAGACACGGAGATCAGTGGTATCTCGGGATGTGGTGTTCGATGAGGTGACTTCCTACAAGGGGATTTCAGGAGTTGAACTACCAGAGAACAGGGTTGATGAAAAAGGGAAGGCTGCGGAAAATCTTCAAGTGGAGTTGCCTGTTTCACCAGGAGCTCAAGCTGTATCAAGCTCATAGATGGAGGCTTCAAGATCTGGAAGCAGGGGGAGCGATGCTCCAAGTTTGCCTGGAAGAGGATTTAGCACAAAAGATGCAGCTGAGGAGGTGGTTAGTCAGGTGCAACCTCTTAGGAGGTCGAAGAGGACTACCAAGCCACCAGATTTATACACAGGAGGAAACATGGTGAGCTTTGTCTCATGTTTCTTTGCTGGTCCCTTGGATGAGCGGGAGCCGTCGAGCTTTGAGAAGGCCAAAGGCGTGAAGCAGTGGGACATTTCTATGCAAGAGGAGATGGATGCTCTCAAGAAAAATGAGACTTGGTCTCTAGTGCCCAGGCCCAAGGGCATTACCCCTGTGACATGCAAGTGGGTCTATAAGCTCAAGAAGAAAGCTGACGGCACGATCGAGTGATAAAAGGCTCTCCTTGTGGCTCGCGGGTTCTCACAGCAGTTTGAAGAGGATTATGATGAGATGTTCAGTCCAGTGGCAAAGATGACTTCGGTTCGATTTGTTATTGCTTTGGCGGCATCGTGTGATTGGGAGATTTGGCAGCTCGACGTGAAGAATGCCTTCTTATACGGTGAGATTGACAAGTATATCTTCATGATCCAACTGCCGGGTTTCATCTTGGAAGATTGTTCGGACTATGTCTGCAAGATGAAGAAAGCCCTGTATGGGTTGAAGCAAGTGCCTCGGGCGTGGTATGGGAAGATCATGGAGTATCTTCTATTCTGTGGATTCTTTGCTTCAGACTCTGACTCCAGCTTGTTCGTCAAGAAGGAGGGGTTCTTCGGTTGATTGTTCTGCTGTATGTGGATGACATGATCGTCACTGGGAACTCGAAGGAGTGGAAGGTGGCCTGCCGTCTGTATATTGGTTTCCACTTCCCACTTCAAGGGGGAGAGTTGAAATTATTGAAGTGGAGTGGAAGGTGGTCGGCGGTCTGTATATTGGTGACCGCAGAGACCGCGCGGTCTCTATGCTGGTGCTCTGCTGGTCTGGCTCTGGCGGTCTGCTGTGTTGGCCAGTTTGTTCTAGTGATGTTCCGGTCTCTTTCCGGTCTGGTCTGCTTGGTTGGTCTATCTTCTTTGTAAGAAGACCGGGCAGTCTGTTCTTATGTAATCGATGTGACCGGGCGGCTTATGCAGGTTGATCTTGCGACTTGTCTGAAGTTGGCCAGATGTTCTTGGTTTGCTCTTGGCGGTCTAAGGAAGGAATGATCTGTGTCCTCGCTGCTTGTGCGCGGTCTGCTGCTGATTTGCAGTCTTGGACAGGATGTTGTCCAAGTGGTGTGATCGCGCGGTCTGCTCTGTGAGACCGCTCGCGATTTGATGGGTGGTGACTGTACCTCTCTTGCGGAGGTGACGACATCCGTCTTCTCGCCTATAAATAGGGGTGCATGGCCCATCATTCATAACAAGAACTGTAAGAACTAGAGCCTGGGTTGTTTTGTGCGGTCTCAACTTTGAGGTCGGGCGGTCTCGGAAGAGAGTTGACTGTTTGTTGTGTTCGCAGGTTTGCGGTCAGCAGGTTGCGGTCTCCTTCCTTGATGATGTCCCAGTGGCTTGAATAAACAGTTCGGCAGCGGCTTGTCTGCAAATTGGTTTATGTTGTTCTTGTGCTATTTGCAGCGAGCTCGGCGATCAGGCGACCTTCTGTGGTTAGGCGATCTGAGTTGCAGTCTGGCGACGGCTTCTATTCTCTGTTCAATTCAATAAAGCTCCAGTTCGTGCAGTCTGAGGTGGCGGTCTTGCAGTACAGGTCATCTTGCCTATAATCTGTTCGTGCGGTCTCTGGACAAGCTGTGCGGTCTCTGGAGTGCAGTGGTCTGTGCGGTCTCTGCTTGTCAGGTTGCCAGATTTGTGTTTTTGGTGTGTTTTTGTTGGGTTTTCTATACCCCTTCATAAGTGATGACATATCAAATATGCGCAGCGGAAATGAACAAGAGCAACCCAAAAGAGATCAATGGATCTTTAGGTTTTCATGATTCAAGAGAATATGCAAATCGAAATACAATATACCTTCGCGGAATTGAGTCAATACTCAACCATGGTGCTCCAACAGAAATCCGAAATCTGCTTTGAGTTCTTCAAGGATCGAAATAGATCGATCCCTCAACAGAAGTCCACACAAGCGATGAAGAACCCTAACTTCTTGTCGTACAAAAACTAGGTCAGAGAAGGAAGCTCTCAACGTCCTCACGGACTACTAGGTCCGATCCAGAGGAGGCGGCGACTGGCGGCGAAGACTAGCGGCGGCGGAACGTCGATCGGCGGACGGAACGAGAACAGCCGGAACACTTCCGTCATTTCTCTTCCGCGAAAAGGCTCGATCTAAAAAAAAGCGTCTTAATCGAAGCCCTAATCACGTCCTTTTATACGCAAGGCATAAAATCGACTATCCGCAGACCAGAGGGAAAAACAGAAAATCTGTCCAGATTTACATTCGCCGAATTCGGCTAATCACATTAACCGAATTCGGCTATTCACTATAACCGAATCCGGCGAAACCATTTCGACGAATTCGACTATATAAATTCGGCTGTATAAATTCGGCGAAACCCTTTCGTCGAATTTACCATTAGCCGAATTGGTCTAAACCCTTTAGCCGAATTCGGTTAATCCCATTAGCCGAATTCGTCTAAACCATTTAGTCGAATTCGGTTAATGCCTTTAGCCGAATTACCTAGTGTAAATCCGTTCGTTTAAACACTTTAAACGATTTCCCTTTTTGAGACATTCTCAACTTGATTCCAAGCAGTCACAGGATTGTTTCTCCACTCATATCCAATACGAGTAAGGCCAACACAATCCTTTCTCCAATTTCTCCAAACGCTTTTATGTGCGACCCTATAGGCTCATATTGCGTTGGCAGCAAGACTAACTGTTGATTGCTTTGAGATCATCTCAGAAACTCCAACAGTCTCCCACTTGATCACAAAGTATCAACAAAAGTCTCACAGACAATGAGCGGCATCTAGCAATACATCATTGCTACCCAAGCAATAAGAGTTCATAACTCATATAAGCCTGTCATGACCAATGTATCAGTGTTGTCATGTCCCTTTGTCGTTTACATCCGGATAGAACTAGAGGCATGGACCGTGTCACCATCATAATCGTTCAATCCTAGTTTCTTGATCCAGAATAGACTGTCTAAAAATTGGTGAGCTCAATATCACAGATTGACTCTACCAAGCATGACCATGCATTTCTCAGTCTCATTCCATCAAGGGGCCCATGGATGTAACTCCTGTCATACAGGAGGACAAATCCTATTTCTGCTCACACACAAACATCCAAATGATTCGTAACATACCCAACAACCACCCTTATTGTCAAACTTTCTCAAGAGAAGACTTTAGATGGCATCAAAGTACGCTCTTCCTCACTCGATGAATGCTGTGACTTCAGGTCAAAGAACCACAAACACCATTGTCACTTGAGACCTACTTGTGACACGTTCATATAACAATCCACAAAGTAGTCTCATGGGGGGTCTGTCCAGTACAACTTGTTCTTAACAAGTACCCATGTGATGACTTGATATCACAATATCATGACCTATGAGAACTGGTCATCAGTCAACGCACATGCTAGCCTCAATGTATCATCATCGCCCTAAAAATTCTAGGATGAAACCTCGACCAGGGACCATTTAAGAATGAAGCTCCTTATAAACATAGGCTCTCACATTCAAGTCACGTACTTGAATTCCTATGGAAGCAAACACTCTAAGGGCATTTATTATGCTAATTAATCTTATCAGATAGATATAAATGACATAATAAAAGAACTTGCCATAAATATAAAATGAAATACATAGTACATTTTACAATTCATCCAATGAACAAACAACCAACAAATATGCAATCCACAAGCCTCCCACTAAAGATAATCATTCAGGTATCTAATACCCATTGATCTAACATGGCCATCATGCTTCTTTTGCACAAGAGGCTTTGTTAGTGGATCCGCTATATTTTCTTCAGTCGGTACTCTGCATATGCTCACATCTCCTCGATCGACAATCTCTCGAATAAGATGGAAGCGCCAAAGTATGTGCTTGGAGCGCTGATGAGATCTAGGTTCCTTAGCTTGTGCAATTGCACCGTTGTTGTCACAGTAGAGAACTACGGGATCAACAATGCTAGGAACTACATCAAGCCCGCTGATGAATTTCCTAATCCATACAGCCTCCTTCGCCGCATTCGCTGCAGCGATATACTCAGCCTCAGTCATAGAATCGGCAACTGTCTCCTGCTTGGAACTCTTCCAGCTTACAGCTCCTCCATTAAGGCAAAACACAAAACCTGACTGTGACTTTGAGTCATCTCTGTCAGTCTGGAAGCTTGCATCCGTGTAACCCTTTACAACGAGCTCTTCCTCTCCACCAAACACTAGGAATGTATCCTTAGTCCTTCTCAAGTACTTTAGGATATTCTTGACTTCGATCTAGTGACCTTCACCCGGATCAGACTGATACCTGCTAGTCATGCTTAAAGCATATGAGACATCGGGTCGAGTACATAACATTGCATACATGATTGATCCAATTGCCGAAGCATATGGAATCATCTTCATGCGGTCCTTATCTTCCAAAGATTTTGGACACTGGTCCTTAGAGAGACTATTTGACATGGGTAAGAATCCTCTCTTGGACTCAAGCATGTTGAACCGTTTCAACACCTTGTCAATGTATGTGCTCTGGGTCAAACCCAGCAACTTCTTCGATCTATCTCTATAGATCTTAATACCAAGTATGTAAGTCGCTTCGCCCAAGTCTTTCATAGAAAAGCACTTCCCTAGGTTTTTCTTAACAACTTGCATGGTCGGAATGTCATTCCCGATCAACAGTATGTCATCTACATACAATATCAGGAAGACAACAATGCTCCCACTAATCTTCTTGTAAACACAAGGCTCATCTTCGTTCTTGATGAAACCAAACTCTTTGATTTTCTAATCAAAACGTAGATTCCAACTTCGAGAAGCTTGTTTCAATCCATAAATGGATCGATTCAACTTGCATATTTTAGTGGCTTCACTTGGAAATACAAAACCCTAGGGTTGTGTCATATACACTTCCTCAAGGACGTTTCCATTAAGGAAAGCCGTTTTGACGTCCATTTGCCAGATCTCATAGTCATAATACGCAGCAATAGCAAGTAGAATTCTGATGGACTTGACCATAGCTACAGGGGAAAAGGTTTCATCATAGTCAACACCATGAATTTGCCTGAAACCTTTAGCCACTAGCCGGCCTTTGAATGTCTATACATTCCCATCCATGTCGGTCTTCTTCTTGAAGACCCACTTGCACCCTATGGGTGGTACCCCTTCAGGTGGTTCCACCAAGGTCCAAACTTGGTTTCTGTACATGGATTCCATTTCAGATTTCATGGCCTCAAGCCACTTCTCGGAGTCGGGTCCATTCATAGCCTCTTGGTAGGTTGCAGGCTTATCATCATGATCCATAAGCAACACATTACCTATTTGAGTCTTTTGAAATCCATATCTCTCAGGCTCAAATCTTGGTCTACCAGATCTACGTAGGACTTGTGTTTCTTGAGCAGGCTCTCCAGCTACAACTTCTTGTAGTCCTTGCTCAGGTTCCAATTCTGGTTCGTTCATTGTTTGTGGCTCTTGAACTTCTTCAAGTTCTACCTTTGCAGTCTTTCTGGATAAGAACTCTTTCTCCAAAAAGACACCAGTCCTTGCGACAAACACTTTGCCCTCAAATGGTAAGTAGAAGTAGTATCCTTAGGTTTCCCTAGGATACCCCACTAGATAACATTTATCCGATTTGGGTTCCAGCTTGTCAGGCATTTGACATTGCACGTATGCCTCACAGCCCCAAATCTTGATGAACGACATACTAGGACGCTTCCTAGTCCATATCTCATATGGTGTCTTTAGAACCGTTTTCGTTGGAACTCGATTTAGTGTGAAAGCAGCAGTCTCTAAAGAAAATCCCCAAAAGGAAACGGGCAAATCTGCATGACTCATCATCGATCGCACCATGTCTAACAAGGTACGATTCCTCCTCTCAGAAACACCATTATGTTGAGGTGTTCCGGGTGGAGTGAGCTGTGATACATGATGAGTCCCAATTATATACACATTTATGGACTCATCTGGGCCGATTTTCTAGTCTTTGCACTTCACTTTAGACATGTTTTCATTCCTATTTAATACTCCATGCTAAGTGCACTTCTAGGCCCGTTTTGGTGTTATTTCTTGTTCATCTTCGTTACTAGTTTTCATGCAGTGTTAAGTGCCACCTCCAGTGACTAGACTGGTGTTGTATGCTGGAACAGGATTCGTGCAGGTGTTCCCGGTACAATTCTGTACAGGAACACTGCGCACGATCACTGGCTCTATCGCGCACGACCACTGGTCGTGCGCCACTGATCGTGCGCACTTAACGCCCATTTTATGAGTTCTGTTTGGCTTATCGCACGACCATTTACGATAGTGCGCACGACCACTGGTCGTGCGCTACTGGTTGTGCGAACATGTATTTGATAATTTTCTTTCATTTCAGGCTCCGCCCAGGCAGCGCGCACGATCGCAGAATTCCAGTGCGCACGACCACTGGCCGTGCGCCAATGACCATGCGCAGTATTCAGTCCATCGCCTATATATATGCTTATTCCGATTTTAGGGCGGGATCGAGCCGCCGAGAGCGCCATTGGCAGTCCGTATGCGGGTGATTTCCATCCCTGGGCACCTCCACTTCATCTCCTACGCAAGGGGAAGTCCTCTCCAACCATTCCAAGCATTTGTCCATTGTCCGGGAGCATTCTCCACCATCCGCAAGCCCTCAAGCAGCTGTTTTTCCACTCCAGTCCGGTAAGAAGAAGAGGAATCCTGAGGTAGAAGACGATGGAACCACGTGGAGAGATCGTGACAGTTTCTCCACACCGGAAGCACAGTCCGCCCGAGCCCGGAGGTAGCTTGATAAAATACCATTCCGGCCGTGAACGGCCACTAGTCTTCATCCATTGGTTATCTCTTTCCTCTGTCCTTCGTTGTAATCTTTGAATCTTTTAAACTTGAATATCATGATGTTTGGTTTAAATGAAATGAATGTTTCTTCTCTTTTCATCATTACTTGCTTGTGAATCGCTTCGCCTCCACTCATCCACTCACTCACTCACGCACTCAAGGTGTTCGATCCGCGTTAGCAAGAGTTAATGGCGTTTGTGAAGAGGTGTTTGCAACCCTCGCCTTCCCGCACTAGAGCACGCTCCATCCGCCTCACGAAGCACGGCATCGCGGTCGTTGCATCCATCTCGCCTTGTGAAGCGGTGCTTTCGACCCGCATTTCCTTCATTGTTGTTAAGAGTAGGAAAACCCAACCAAAACCCCCCTTTTTTGTGTGTTTGTTTACGCTTGTGTAACAATAGTCACACAACACG
The DNA here is from genome assembly GCA_033032865.1 of Dactylorhiza incarnata. NCBI lineage: Eukaryota > Viridiplantae > Streptophyta > Magnoliopsida > Asparagales > Orchidaceae > Dactylorhiza > Dactylorhiza incarnata. The sequence goes on from JAWHQI010000298.1 coordinate 2,274,356, forward strand.
ATTCGTTTACTCAACCTGCATTCCTCAAGAGACCGACACTTGGGGATCCTATTCCCAAACATTATTACTTGCGCGACCGGTGCACTTGCCGAAATATCGCATCAAGTTTTTGGCGCCGTTGCCGGGGAATGTTCAGGCGTGTAACGTCTTGAGTTGTGAGCTTTTGTTACAAGAGCAGTTGTTTTTGATTTCCTTTGTTTTGTTTTCTTTTTGTTGTGACTGTGCATGCAGAGACAAGCCGTGGGGGAACTTGTACCCTTTGATCCAGAAATCGAACGGACCGCTCGCGCAAGAAGGCGCGCAGCAGCCGTACAGGCGGCAATGGGTGACCACATAGACCCAGACAATGTTGAACAAAGAGTGCCCGCCGTGGGGCAGCACCAACCTGGAGATGAGCAAGAGGTAGTGAGACCTCGACCCAGAACGATGAGAGATTATACCACTCCGACAGCTGGGAGTGTTTATCCTCGGTTCGGTCCCAATATTATGAATAACCAGTTCGAGATCAAACCTGCGATCTTGAACATCATCCGGAATAATGCTCAGTTCTTTGGGATGGCCAGTGAAGATCCGCACCTGCACCTGGCTGAGTTTTCTGATATCTGCGGAACTTTCCGCTACGCTGGGATTCCTGATGACACAGTCAAGCTGCGACTGTTCCCATTCTCGCTTCGCGACAAGGCCAAGGTGTGGCTTCATTCTATTCCTCCGGGGACCGCTGCGACTTGGGATGTGCTCGCATCCAAGTTCTTAGCCAAATTTCACCCTGTCGATAAAATTGTAAGTTTGCGGCGGGAGATCGCCACCTTTCGCCAAGTCGATCAAGAGACCCTTGCCGAGGCGTGGGAGCGTCTTAACGATCTTCTCCGCCGTTTCCCGAACCACGAGCTCCAACCGTGGAATGTGGTAGAGACATTTTACTTTGCGATCGAGCCCAACTACAGGGCAATGATCGATGCTGCTGCGGGTGGTACTCTAATGAACCACACTCCAGAGGAGGCCCTTCGGATTCTGCGCGACACCGCCTCCCACAGTACATTCTGGACTGCCAAGAGAAATGCATCAAGGAACGCCCGCGGTCTCTTTGTGGTCGACTCACTTCCCCCTACACCCGCGCCTGCTGCTGTCATTACGTGCGAAGGATGTGGAGGCGGCGGCCACCACGCGTACGAATGTTCAGGGAACAACGTATCAGGTGACTTCGCGCACTTATCCTTGAATGAATCTGTTAATTTTGTAGGAAATCCGTCTAAGGGGGTGCCATTTAATAATGCTTATCATCCGGGAGTGAGAAGTCACCCGAACTTCTCATGGAACCCAAACACGCATGGCCAACGATGGGCACCGGGGAAGCATCAAAACGATGTTTACGCCTCCGGGAGCCAACCGCGGCCACCACAGCCGGATTATAACCAAGGCCCCCCAACCCAAAAAAGAGTAATCTGGAGGAGATGATGGAAAAATTTATGCAAGCGGCTACCTCAAATATGGTGAACCAAACCGCATCCATGCGGAACTTGGAAACGCAGCTGGGCCAATTGGCCCAAGTGCTAACCGAGCGGTCGCATGGGACCCTTCCTAGCAACACTGAAAAGAACCCAATAGATCAAGGGAAGAGTCTCAGCGATGTGGTAGAGGCTGATCCAAGTGAGTTAGTGATTTCTTATTCCATCAATAATATTGAAACGAAAGCTTTGTGCGACTCCGGCTCCTCCCGCAACGTCATTGCGTTGCAAGACGTTGCTAAATTGCAACTTGAGATGAGCACGGAGGATCGGAAATCCCTTATGCTTGCTAATGGGACCGTTGTACAATCTGAGGGGGAAGTGAAAAATGTAGAAGTGATAGTTGAGGGGACAATTGTGGTTGCTAATTTTCAGGTGTTGGGACCCAAGGAAAATCACTCTATCCCTATCTTGGGCGTGCCGTTCTTGAAAGAGAGCGGTGCCACCCTTGATTTCGCTACGGGGTGTGTCTTCCTACCCAATATGGTGCCGCAGCCCACTTGCCCCAAAGCTATAACTGAAACATCCACTCCTCCCCCTCTCTTTATTTTTGATGAATCTCTGAGTTGTGCAGGAAATGAAGAAGATAAATAACCAATTGAAGGAGAAAAGGAGGAGCACCAGTCCAGTGAGGAAGAAGTAGATCTTCGGAGAGAATTTGACTCCGAGACGGAGGAAGATTGCAGTTCGAAAAATATTGACTTGAATTTAGTTCGGGACACTGTCCCATTATCTTCATGTTTTGATTTTTGTAATAAATAATTTATGCGCTCCATCTCTTGGGCTGATCCGGTAGTCACCGCGACGCCGGAAGTGACGCCACCCTCCACCAAGGTGGAAAAATCTGAAAACTTTCAACGTTGGCAGTCCCCGACTGTCACTAAACTTAAACAGGAGAAACTTCTGCACGACGCTCGTGCTGCCGCTCTCCATGGCAAGAGGGCGGAGGTTAGGGGAACACTGGGTGACACCAGTGTTGGCCCTAAAGCCTTCACCTCTCGCCTACGAGCTACAGGAGACGCACACCATAAGAGCGCCTATAGCTGATTTGTGTTGTCTGAATTTGTGAAACTGCTTCTGTGAACTTCTCCTTTAATTTCTGCACTCTTTAAACAATCATAATACAGGTATTTGGTCCAGCTTAAGGACATAAAACAAAAGCGCTGCTGGGAGACAACCCAGATTTCCCGATTTCATTTTTATCTAACATGTTTAGTCCAGCTTTTATATTTGTTTTTGCTGTTTTTAGTTTTGTGCTTGCAGGTGTGTTGTGTTCTTTGTTGCGGATGCTGTGGACTGCTCTTTATCTTAATCGCCAATCGTCTTGTATGCTCAATTCTGAGCATTGGGTAACAATTCTTCCCCCCTTAGCTTCCAATTTATGTGATGTAATGTTTAGACTAAGTCTGGGGGAGAATATGTTGTCATCCACTGTGCACGAGTTGCACTGCATACTAGAAGTTTGTTTATTATTTATCTTTATCATCATCATTGTTTTCATGCTTCTTGCACCACTTCACCCACATGAGTGCGTGCTTACCTATTTGTTTTGTTTCCGAATGAACTATTTTGGTTGGAATGTGAAATAGGACGTTAGCTTAGGAATTACTATTTGTAGTGCGATGTTGACTCGAGCAGTGTTCTAGTCGCACCCGCATGCTGTAGTAGAATTTGAGTAGAACTAGATTGTCTCTATGCATCTAATTTATGTTTAGTATTTTTGCGTAAATTTAGATTTGTTATACTCAAATGGTGAATGTGAACGAAATTGATGATAACCCGGTGTTGTGTGTGTACGAGCACTAGTCGTGTGTTGCTCGAGTCTGGAGCAAGGTTTACCTTTCTCGTGGGCTAAGAACTTGCTCCAAGCGACTCTCGAAGCATGGGCGAGAGTGACTCTTTGAGTTAAATATGATATAGGCCACCTTTTGGCTAGTTTGAGCCTTAGCTTTCCGTGTCCTATTCGCTCACCTTTGCAAGCCAACATTTGTGCCTACCACTTCCCTGTTACAGCTCCTCCTCCATTCACCAAGGCCTGAAGCTTTGCCCACTTTCGCAACCAAATTGATGTTTATCTGCACTCATGTTCTTGATTTGGTGTGATTTTTGGAATCTTTGTGATGTGATGAAGAAAAACACGTTTTATTTTGCTGAATTTGAACCAACCGGAGGATAAGTAAAAGAAGAAAAGTATGTTGTAAGAAGAAAAAAAATCTTAAAAAGAAATATGACGTAAAGAAATCCTTCTGAGCTAAATAGAAAATCTGTTGGTAATTGTGAAGTAGGCCGTGTGCACACCTGGTTTTCATGATAAGTCTGGGGGTGTGTCACAGGAGCATTGTTTTTGGTTTTGTGTGGTGCAGCGTTCTGTTAGCTCACATGGGTTGCGTAGCCATCGTGTTTAAATTTGAATATCATACCGCAACCTAAGCCCCAATATAATCCTAAAAGCCCTATTGATTTGACTTGTGAGTTTGCTAACGTCGTGGAGAGAGTGTGACCGGGCGAGCGTATGGTTCACGACGTTGATGGATTTCAGCGGAGTTATTCCTAAACCCCGACCTTGTGCAACACCCGCCTTAGTGTCTTGTTACTTTCACACCGGGCATGATCGTTCAAATTCATCATAATTCACCAACTGAGTATAACTGAATCTCTACTTACGCTCTAATACTTTCGTAAATTAGTTGGCATAGTTAGAATCTCTTTTTACTAAATTTTTATTTGCCTGCTTTTGTTACTTCGCATTGTACTCTTTTGTGTAATTTTCTTTGTTAACTACCATTTTCACACTCCGCCGAATTCGTTTGCTTGGGACGCGCAAACAGGTAAGTCTGGGGGTGTGATGAGTCCCAATTATATACACATTTATGGACTCATCTGGGCCAATTTTCTAGTCTTTGCACTTCACTTTAGACATGTTTTCATTCCTATTTAATACTCCATGCTAAGTGCACTTCTAGGCCCGTTTTGGTGTTATTTCTTGTTCATCTTTGTTACTAGTTTTCATGCAGTGTTAAGTGCCACCTCCAGTGGCTAGACTGGTGTTGTATGCTGGAACAGGAGTCGTGCAGGTGTTACCGGTACAATTCTGTACAGGAACACTGTGCACGATCACTGGCTCTATCTCGCACGACCACTGGTCGTGCGCCACTGATCGTGCGCACATAACTCCCATTTTATGAGTTCTGTTTGGCTTATCGCACGACCATTTACGATAGTGCGCACGACCAATGGTCGTGCGCTACTGGTCTTGCGAACATGTATTTTATAAATTTCTTTCATTTCAGGCTCCGCCCAGGCAGTGCGCACGATCGCAGAGTTCCAGTGCGCACGACCACTGGTCGTGCGCCAATGACCGTGCGCAGTATTCAGTCCAGCACCTATATATATGCTAATTCCGATTTTAGGGCGGGATCGAGCCGTCGGGAGCGCGATTGGCAGTCCGTATGCGGGTGATTTCCATCCCTGGGCACCTCCACTTCATCTCCTACGCAAGGGGAAGTCCTCTCCAACCATTCCAAGCATTTCTCCATTGTCCGGGAGCATTCTCCACCATCCGCAAGCCCTCAAGCAGCTGTTTTTCCACTCCAGTCCGGTAAGAAGAAGAGGAATCCTGAGGTAGAAGACGACGGAACCACGTGGAGAGATCGTGACAGTTTCTCCACACCGGAATCACAGTCCGCCCGAGCCCGGAGGTAGCTTGACAAACTACCATTCCGGCCGTGAACGGTCGCTAGTCTTCATCCATTGGTTATCTCTTTCCTCTCTCCTTCGTTGTAATCTTTGAATCTTTTAAACTTGAATATCATGATGTTTGGTTTAAATGAAATGAATGTTTCTTCTCTTTTCATCATTACTTGCTTGTGAATCGCTTCGCCTCCACTCATCCACTCACTCACTCACGCACTCAAGGTGTTCGATCCGTGTTAGCAAGAGCTAATGACGTTTGTGAAGAGGTGTTTGCAACCCTCGCCATCCCGCACTAGAGCACGCTCCATCCGCCTCACGAAGCACGGCATCGCGGCCGTTGCATCCATCTCGCCTTGTGAAGCGGTGCTTTCGACCCGCATTTCCTTCATTGTTGTTAAGAGTAGGAAAACCCAACCAAAACCCCCCTTTTTTGTGTGTTTGTTTACGCTTGTGTAACAATAGTCACACAACACGATTCGTTTACCCAACCTGCATTCCTCAAGAGACCGACACTCGGGGATCCTATTCCCAAACTTTATTACTTGCGCGACCGCTGCACTTACCGAAATATCGCATCAATACAATACCACACTCTTTCAGATGATCACGAAACTCATGACTTAGATATTCGCCACCTCGATCAGATCGGAGTGCTTTTATCCTTTTTCCCAGTTGATTTTCCACTTCATTCTTAAACACTTTGAACTTTTCAAAGGTCTCGGATTTGTTCTTCATAAGAAACACGTATTCGTATCTACTGAAATCATCAGTAAATGTAACAAAGTATTAGAACCCACCTCTAGCCATAGAACTCATGGGTCCACATACATCACTATGTATTATCCCCAAGAGATCACCAGCCCTCTCATTACAACTAGTGAAAGGAGCTTTCGTCATCTTGCCTAATAAACATGACTCGCATCTCTCAAATGAGTCCAGTAGTCCATCTTTATGGAGCTTGGATATGCGTTTCTCGTTTATATGGCCTAAACGACAATGCCAAAGGTACGCAGGATTCAAGTCATTTGTTTTTAGTCTTTTAGTATTTTCTATGTTATAGATCGGATGGCTTAAGTTCAAAACATATAAACCATTAAACATTTGGGCTACGCCATAACAAACATCATTCTTATAAATAGAACAACAATTGTTCTTAATTACGAAAGAAAAACCAATCATGTCCAAACAAGAAATAGAAATAATGTTCTTAATTATCGCGGGAACATAATAACAATTATCTAGTTCTATTACAAGCCTTGTGGGCAAAGAAAGACAGTAAACACCAACGGCGACGGCAACAACTCTTGCTCCATTCCCAACGCGCAGGTCTACCTCACCTTTACCCAGCATTCTTCTCCTTCTCAGTTCCTGCACATTTATACAAATGTGAGAACCACATCCGGTATCCAATACCCAGGATGAAGGAGCAGAAAGGTTTATTTCTATAACGAAAATACCTGAAGTGGAAGTCATACTTCCCTTCTTGTTCTGCAGATCTTCTAGATACTGAGGACAGTTCCTCCTCCAGTGCCCTGCCTTACCACAATGGTGGCACTTCCCTTCCGTGGCCAATCCTTTCCTTTTCAGTGTTGAAGACTTGGGATCAAGATGTGACTTAGGTACTACCTTAGTCTTCTTGGTTCCCTTGACCTTGCCCTTGCCTTTATGCACAATCTGTATGGGGCTAGCAGGCTTGGTCTTCTTCATGTTGATCTCGGCAGTTCTTAACATGCCTAGGAGCTCGGGCAGTGTCTTATCAATTTCATTCATATTGTAATTAAAGACAAACTGCTCGTAACTGTCCGGCAACGATTGCAGGATCAGATCAGTTGCCAACTCTTGGCTCAAAGGAAATCCCAGTCTTTCAAGGCTCTCTATATACCCAATCATCTTGAGTACGTGAGTTCCTACTGGGTCTCGAGCTCCCATCTTACACTGAAATAACGCCCTGGATATATGGAACCTCTCTTGGCGAGCTTGCCCTTGAAACATTTTCTTCAAGTGCTCAACCATCTCATAACAACTCATGTTCTCATGTTGCTTCTGAAGCTCAGAGTTCATAGTCGCGAGCATAAGGAATTCAACATCCAAGGAGTCATCTCCATACTTCTTATAAGTATCTTTATCTGCACGTGGTGCATTAGAGGCTGGCTCTTCAGGGGGATCTTCTTCCAAGACATAGAGCTTGCGCTCTTGCCTGAGAACAATTCTCAGGTTTCTATACCAGTCAAGGAAATTTGTCCCATTTAGCTTATCCTTCTCAAGGATCGCTCTCAGGGACAAGGCGGAGTGAGATCCACTTGCCATAGATATTCTACAAGAAATTTTGCAAAGTAAAATTTTAGTACTATATTTCAAAATACATTTTATATATATTAGGACTTTTATCAAAGAGCTCCCACTATTTTAATCGAATCGACAACCCTTGATATCGATTCGGAGAGTTTATGCGAGCTACTCTCTTAGTGGACAAGATCCGTATTTCACCAACACCACGAGTCCGCTTTGGCTTTCCTCTCATAATGCAGTTATTTAGGTAGACAACATTTGTCAATTGCATCACTATGCAACTCTTTTATGGTTGGTGAATAACTCTTTATTCGCATCCATCATATGGAGCATGCCAACCTTATGCCTCTAGGCACTAAACCATTGAGGTCACCTAGTTAAGTCAGACCCGATGTCGACAGTGGGATATCACAATTATCCGCTCGCACCCTTACCAAGATAGATTAATGCACCTTGCTTTGGCAAGCCCACACTTCATCGATCGAGGCAGGAAGAGTGTCATCCATCGGAAGGCATCCGAATACTTAATATTGGATAAGGGATTTTATTTTTCAATAGATGAACGTTTCCTCATGATTAACATTTTAATCATGATTAACATTTAATCACAGTGCACAATCAGAAAATAAAATACAACATTCACATTCCAGATACATCCCAGATGTGCACAAAAACAGTCTATAAACACTTTGACAAAACAGAGCTAAATCTGAGCATTTAGAACACTTCTAAATCTCCAGATTTACATGCATTGGACATATGAACAACAACTCCACAAGTGCAGTAGACAAGCTCGTCTCTCATGTCAGATTCAATAATCTAAACATTTGGTTTCACAAACCATTTTGAGGGACGGTTACTGCAGAGGAGAAACAACCTCTGAAACATGAAAATCGCAACGCAATCACATGCGTTCCTGGCGGGGTTCCAAGGGGCCGCGCCCCTGGCGGTGGTCTCGCTGACTGATCAGCGAGCAGGGTCAAAGGGCAGAGCCCTTGCGGGGTGCGGGGCAGAGCCCCGACCAAAATTTTGAAATCCCACCACCAGAATCCTCACCAAATCACATCAAATGTGATATTCCAAGAGGAAATTAGGGCATTTAGAATGCTTCCAAATGTCCCAATTTACACGAACTTGACCGCAACCTGGATCTGATACCACTGTTGGGTTTTCTATACCCTTCATAAGGGATGACATATCAAATATGCGCAGCGGAAATGAACAAGAACAACCCAAAAGAGATCAATGGATCTTGCGGTTTTCATGATTCAAGAGAATATGCAAATCGAAATACAATATACCTTCGCGGAATTGAGTCAATACTCAACCAAGGTGCTCCAACAGAAATCCGAAATCTGCTTTGAGTTCTTCATGGATCGAAATAGATCGATCCCTCTACAAAAGTCCACACAAGGGATGAAGAACCCTAGCTTCTTGTCATACAAGAACTAGGTCGGAGAAGGAAGCTCTCAACATCCTCACGGAATGCTAGGTCCGATCCAGAGGAGGCGGCGACCGGCGACGGCGACTAGCGGCGGCGGAACGTCGATCGGCGGACAGAACGAGAACAGTCGGAACACTTCCGTCGTTTCTCTTCTGCGAAAAGGCTCGATCTAAAAAAAAACGTCGTAATCGAAGCCCTAATCACGTCCTTTTATACGCAAGGCATAAAATCGACTATCCGCAGACCAGAGGGAAAAACAGAAAATCTGTCCAGATTTACATTCGCCGAATTCGGCTAATCACATTAACCGAATTCGGCTATTCACTATAACCGAATCCGGCGAAACCATTTCGACGAATTCGACTATATAAATTCGGTTGTATAAATTCGGCGAAACCCTTTCGTCGAATTTGCCATTAGCCGAATTCGTCTAAACCCTTTAGCCGAATTCGGTTAATCCCATTAGCCGAATTCGTCTAAACCATTTAGTCGAATTCGGTTAATGCCTTTAGCCGAATTACCTAGTGTAAATCCGTTCGTTTAAACACTTTAAACGATTTCCCTTTTTGAGACATTCTCAACTTGATTCCAAGCAGTCACAGGATTGGTCCTCCACTCATATCCAATACGAGTAAGGCCAACACAATCCTTTCTCCAATTTCTCCAAACGCTTTTATGTGCGACCCTATAGGCTCATATTGCGTTGGCAGCAAGACTATCTGTTGATTGCTTTGAGATCATATCAGAAACTCCAACAATTTTGTTCTTCTCTCCTTCGTGATTCTTATGAATATTTTCTCGCCATGTATGCCTCGAAATGTAATGAAGTTTTGTGATTCAATAAAGACTATTGTGTTGCTGTTTGGCATTGTGGTTGTTTGGCTATAACTCAGTTGATGCAACTCCTGCTTGCTCATAAACGATTCAAATCAAAAATTTTAACAAGGTCTAGGCTGGGAGAGGTGTGACATAAGCCTAGAAGTGGACAAGCCCGATCCACTGCCCTATTTGCTTCCATCGGGTATTTGAGTTGACAAACTCAAACAGAGGGAACTAACAAAAGGTCTGTATATACAGAGTCGGGTGGGTGAGTTGCATCATTGCATTACACAACATAACATAGCATCCTTGCATAAATTAAAGTCCTCATCGTATAAATTAGTATGGGCTCTTTTATACGATGAGTTTACCTAAGTGCCAGACCCCTTAGCATATGTGCTGTGTGTGTACGCATATAAGTTACGGTTACTTTTATTGCTGCCCCTTTAACATGATGTTGCTTCCTTTTTATATACTCTAGATATGTTGCCATGCTTTATGCTTCTTATACTGTATTTGGAATCGTGTGAACTATTTAGAATACTCACGTCATACTATTGTACTTATAGTTTATTTCTCAATATGTTTAGAGAAAAGGTGCTTGATGTATATATATTTACTTTATAGTTAGACCCATGTCACCTGCTTATTTTTTTGGTTACCCTTGTTGTCTTCCGCTTCTCCTCCCACACGGTGCCTAGGATTCACGGGTGGAGGCGGTGAGGAGCATGCTTAGTCTTATAGACTGATGGTCAGTGGACCACATCATTACAGGAGCACCAAGGAGAGCAGATCCTCAACAGGAGGGAGGCACAGGACACGGTCGCTAGACCTAGACTTGTTCTCTCGGCAGCTGCGCGGAGAGCACCTGTGAGCGACCCTCTTTCGACACCCTTCTACACATCTACCCTGGTCAGAGGAGGGAGTTATACATTCCTGAGGGCATCACCAATTGTCAATGTCTGCTGTGTTTTATCTTTGCCATGAGAGAGGCAAAGAAAAATATTATGTATCGGGCTTAAGCCCATGTTATTTTCTATTTGCCAGCACTCTGATTTCTATCTTCTACGTCATATTTCATCTCATTTTGGACAAGTTTCAATTATATGGTGATTTGTTGTGGACATGTGCTTCATAAATATTTTAATTCTGTGATATGTGTGGTTGGCCTAGATATGTTGATTAGCTGGCAAAATCGGTGTATTATGGCGATGACCATTTGGAGAAATGGTGCCACCTCAAGATGACGGTTCTGGGCTATAAGACCCGGGAGCTTGCAAAAAAAAGGTGGTCAAACAAAACCGGTATCAGATCAGCCAACTTTGATCCAAAGTAAGGAGTCCAGAACCCTAGGCAACCCCGCTCGAGCTTAGTTTGAGGATAAACTAGCAGCGGAAGAAATGGTGTGCCCATAGGAAAAATCACGTTAATTGTCCATAAAAATTAGATGTTTAGGCCAACCCTTTTAATCAAACCCTTATTCTTATGTAGGCTCTAATGAACGTCCCCAACCAGGCGACGATTCCCCCCGTGCAGAATGCATCTCCTCCAGTGCAGGATGCAGTCCCTCTCTCACCGGCTCCCACCCCATTCCAACAAACGGGGCTAGGACAAACATTGGCCACTATCCTGCAGGCCTTCTCCCAACAGCAGGCCCCGATCCTGGATCCTAACCCAAGGGAAAACTTGTTGAGTATCTTTTGAGGCCTCTCCCCACCATTCTATGTGGGGACCGAGTCGGTGGTACAGACAGAGGAATGGTTAGACACAATTCAGGAGGTGTTGGCCGAGATTTGTTGTCTGGTTGATGTGGCGGTGTCATTGGCCGCCTCCGCTTTGAAATCTCATGTTAAGCTCTGGTGGAAGTCGGCCCTAGACACCACCTTTGCCAGCCTAGATTATGCCGACAATACGTGGCAAGAATTCAAGGAGGCATTACTGGAGCATTTCATGCCGCAAATACCTTGAGATGATTTGGAGGAATGGTTCCTGCACTTGAAGTACAGAAACCTTTCAGCACTAGAATATTAGTGTGTGTTCTCGCACCTAGCACGCTTCGCCATAACCCATCAATTATATGACTCCGGGTACGTGATGGCGCAAATCTTGCACACCGCTATAGGCGGTAGCTCGACTGCGACACGAAACGGCAGTGTACCGATCGTTCAAGTAATATAAAACGAGGAGTAATCCCCGAGTATCGAATCTCTCAAGGAACACAGTAAGGTGGAGTTTATTATCGAGGAAGGACTTGAGATTGAAGTCCTTTCGAGCGGATGGATGCGGAAATGGGGGATTTGGTTTGCGAATAATAAAATAAAATATTACAACTACTCCTATGCAATGCCGCTATGCAATGCTTCGCTTGGCGGAATGGAGACTAGGCAGGCCTTGAACGCGCTGCGTCGCAAGGGCGGATGGACGAGTAGGCTAACGGATCGAACTATGCAGTCCTTGAGCGCGCTGCTTCGTTAGGCGGGATGGAATACATGGGCCGCTATGCCATGCTTCGGTAGGCGGATGGGCGAGTAGGCTAACGGAATGAGGGTCGCCGGCACCTCTTCAACAAGCACGCCACTAGCAATTGCTAGTGCGGCACCGGACATGGTGGTGGAGTGGAAAATGGATGGCGGCGCACCTCATTCACACATATGAATAATATGATTCCATAAACATGAAATAAACATTAATAAACAAGATTCATAGTGTCATCATCTAAATATAGAGATTACAAACAAATACAACCACACAAGTAGAAGAAAGAGGCATGAGATACAACCGAATCCGGAGTCTCGTTGTAGATTCACGGTAGGAATCGCGGGGTTGTTAATCCACGTCCTAGCTCGGTCCCAAGTGCGTCCGGGGTAGAGGAGGGCTGTCACACCTCCCAATGGACCCGTCTTCTCTAGCGTTTTACAATCCGGCCACGTCCGATGCGAGGAACTCCTTCCTTGGCGATGAAGATGAGTGTAAAATCTCTTCCTTGAAGCCCTTGGATGATGGAGGAGGCCTAGGGGGCGAAAACCTGCGGAAATGGGCGGAACGGCGGAGCTGGGCGGAAAAACGGCGAGGATCCTGACCTAAATCGCGAGCAGGGCACTTTATAGGCGCTGGAATAAACAGTGCGCACGATCGTTGGCGCACGACCAGTGGTCGTGCGCACAATCATCCTGTGATCGTGAGCCTGCCTGGACGGAGCCTGCAGGGGAAGAAAATTATAAAATACAATGTTCGCACGACCAGTGGCGCACGACCAGTGGTCGTGCGCGTTATCGTAGGTGGTCGTGCGATAAGGGGAGACAGAACTCAGTTTTCAGGGGTTAAGTGCACACGATCAATGGCGCACGACCAGTGGTCGTGCGCAATAGAGCCAGTGATCGTGCGCTGTGTTCCTGTACAGAATTGTACCAAAAACACCTGCACGACACCTGATCCAGCATACAACACTAATCAAACAACTGAAAGTGACACTTAACCATGCATGAAAACTAAAAATGAAGATAAACAAGAAATAACACCAAAACGGGCCTAGAAGTGCACATAGCATGGAATAACAAATATGAGCGAAAACATGCTTAAAGTGTAGTGCATAGACTAGAAAATCGGCCCAGATGAGTCCATAAATGTGTATATATTTGGGACTCATCACACCCCCAGACTTACCTGTTTGCGCGTCCCGAGCAAACAAATTCTACGCGAACGAGGAAAGAAAAGTAAATGGCTTAAAATTACAATATAGAGTACCATGCGAAGTCGCATGCTCACGTGCATAAGAAAAATAGTAGAGAAGATTTCTCATTATACACAAACAGTTTATATATTTCTAAAAGAGTAAAAGCAAATTACAACCACTCAAAATGGTGAACTACGGTGAATCATCCGGTCATGCATACGGAGAAAGTAAACTAAGCGCTGAGATGAGCATTGCTCAAGATTGGGGTGCCGGACAAACTCCACCGAAATCCATCGGTGTCGGCGACCATAGGCTCACCCGGCCACATTCTCTCGACGACACTAGATTGGTTCATAGCGTGAGTCGGTAGGACTTTAGGCTAGAGATGGGGCTTGGGTTACGGTGAGGTAAACAAAGATAAACATGGAGGCTAAGCACACCTAACCCAACATGAGCATAAGATAGAGCTACCCGCACGACGATAATAAACACATGCACCACACCCCCAGACTTGGACTTTTGCAACATAGGTGTGTGCACCGCCCGCTCCCAATACCAAAATTTCAAAATTTTTATCTCAATTTTTTTCATAACAATCCCCCCTTTTTTTTCTTTTTTTTTCTTTTCTTTCTCTACTTCATTCTTCTTTTTCTTTCTTTTCTTTTTTCAGCAAAAATATCAATGAATACACCCACAATTTCCACTATAAAAATTACCACATCAACACCCCCCAAAATGTAAACATAACTATAATTTAAAGCTCAGACTTGGGTGTGCGACTAGGTTAGGCTTTTAAGCTTTTGGTGCGAAAAAAGTGGGGCTGAATCAAGAGGAAGGGGTAGGCACAAAGGGGCTAGCAAGGGTAGATGATAGGCATGAAATAAAAAGCTCAACCGGGCCAAAATAATGGCCTACGTCATTCTCATGCACTAGAACTATCCTATGCCAATGCTTCAAGAATCGCTTGGGGCAAGTTCTAGCCACCGAGAAAGATTTTCCTTTCTCCCGACTCAAGCAATACGAGTCTAGCGATCGTTTACACACATCCCTACGCTACCGTTTGATTCCACCGGATTCACCATTTGAGTAGAGTAAACAGCATTTACACTAATAGAGAAAAATATAAAACCATAAGTATAAAGAGAAATCTAATCTACACAAATTTCTATGCAACCGAGCACTCGACTAGGAGCACTACTTGAGTCAACATTTTACTCTGCTACATAGTCCTAAGCCATCACCTAGACTTTCCCACATAAGAAGAAGAATTAAATTCACAACAGAGCTGGCAAACAGATGAGTACGCGCTCAAGTGGGTGCTGTGGTGTGCAATGAAGATGAACAATACTAAATAAATGAAATAGAAATACTTCTAGCATACAATGCAATAGTGCACGTGCGTGGGCACACAGAACTACTCTCCCCCAGACATAAACTAAACAACCCACATAATATATGACATGAAAATCAAAATAGGGCTAGGGAAAGAGACTACCCAATGCTCAGAAATGAGCATACCAGAAGATTGGCGTGTAAGCTAAAATGAACCGCGGCATCCGCCATGCAGAAGAAGGATACCTGCAGGGGTCAGCTCCGCAAAAACAAAAGAAAAAAGAAAACTGAAATAAAGTGCAATTAACTAAATAAAATTAGAAAAGAAATGAAAATGCAGGAAAAATTAAGATAACTACTGGGGTTATTGTCATCCCAGCACGACTTATTCAAAACTTTATAATATCTAGCTAATGGGAGTATGGAAGGAGAAGTGGACAGGTAACTGGCCCAATATCCGTGTCGGTAGCGGGTACCTATACGGAGAAAGAACAGTCACGCCTCTACCCGAATATAAATAAAACCTGCCCATCACAGGTAGAGGGAAAAGAAAGTAAGAAGAGGAGGAGGCCTGGTCCTCACTCATCTCACCAAAACTATCCTTGCCCAGCAAGGTATCGTCCACAGGGAGGCAGCAGGAGGCGAAGTCAATGAGTGGAGCTTCCTCTACGGAGGGGGAATAAACCTCCTCACATGAGAGGATGCTCTCATCATTGACTTGAGCAAAAAGCTCCAAGTCCTCCTGAAGTACCTGTGAAGATTCAACCTGCACAGACTCAGATGAAGGAAGGGGATCAAGAAATAAAGAAGACGAAGAACATAAATAAACATCAATCGGGGGAGTGATCCCGGTCTCACTCCCATCAAGTTGGGGAAGTAAAATAATGTTTGCATTGTCATCAATGCTACAAGATTTGGTGGGATCGACAGTGGCCATGCCCAAGATTTGGACTTCCTCCACCGGTGTTGAGGAAAACTCCTCTTCACCTAGAAGGTTGTCCTCCTTCATAGGAATATGCACAACACATAGATCGCCAACCTCATCCCGCAACACATCCTCAACAATGTCGTCGGAGACGAGTATAGTATGCACAACAGGGGGAGGAGTAGTGCTCGGATAAAAGTCGAGCACCGATTCCTCACAAAGAATCGAATCCACTAGGGGTGGTGGATGCACATGGAGAATAGGCTCAGCAATGTTGGTGCATAGATCAGCCGCACATCCGGTGACCATATCCATGCCATTCCCTTCAAGATGTGAAGGTGACAAAGACACATAACCTGATGTTGAAGGTGTGCCGCCAGAGTTAGGAGTTGGGACGATCCGGATATCCGGCTCGTCATCCTTGTCCAATTGGCGAAGATACTCGGCACAGTCCTTCAAGACATGATCAGTGCTCCGACAAAACCGGCACTGCCTAGCGGGCTTCTTTGGCACAGCGGGTGCTTAAGCCGAAAAGAAGTAAGACGGTAAAGGCTCAGCAGAGTAGCCATAAGACTTACGCGCACCATATGGAGTATCAGACGAAGTCGGTGCTCCATATGCTGGGCTATAAGAATTATGCCTACTATTCTCCGTAGGGCATTCATCACTAGAGTGGGAGGTAGCTCCACACCAACGGCAACGGAAATTAAGATGTGCCCACATAGTGTGAAGATAAAACGATTCAAAATAAAAATGTTATTGTGCAGAATACTACACCTAACAAAAATTACTAAAGCAACCTAATTAAAACAGGAAAATGGAATAAAAAGAAATAAGACAAAGAAATGCAATGTACAAATGGAAGAGCTTCTCTCTCAGGTTCTCCCTCTCTAGAAAACTCACACGACTGTGTTCCCCTGTAACGGCGCCAAAAACTTGATGGCGCAAATCTCGCACACCGCTATAGGCGGTAGCTCGACTGCGACACGAAACGGCAGTGTACCGATCGTTCAAGTAATATAAAATGAGGTGTAATCCCCGAGTATCGAATCTCTCAAGGAACACAGTAAGGTGGAGTTTATTATCGAGGAAGGACTTGAGATTGAAGTCCTTTCGAGCGGATGGATGCGGAAATGGGGGATTTGGTTTGCGAATAATAAAATAAAATATTACAACTACTCCTATGCAATGCCGCTATGCAATGCTTCGCATGGCGGAATGGAGACTAGGCAGGCCTTGAATGCGTTGCGTCGCAAGGGCGGATGGATGAGTAGGCTAACGGATCGAACTATGCAGGCCTTGAGCGCGCTGCTTCGTTAGGCGGGATGGAATACACGGGCTGCTATGCCACGCTTCGGTAGGCGGATGGGCGAGTAGGCTAACGGAATAAGGGTCGCCGACACCTCTTCAACAAGCACGCCATTAGCAATTGCTAGTGCGGCACAGGACACGGTGGTGGAGTGGAAAATGGATGGCGGCGCACCTCATTCACACATATGAATAATATGATTCCATAAACATGAAATACACATTAATAAACAAGATTCATAGTGTCATCATCTAAATATAGAGATTACAAACAAATACAACCACACAAGTAGAAGAAAGAGGCAAGAGATACAACCGAATCCGGAGTCTCGTTGTAGATTCACGGTAGGAATCGTCGGGTTGTCAATCCACGTCCTAGCTCGGTCCCAACTGCGTCCGGGGTAGAGGGGGGCTGTCACACCTCCCAATGGACCCGTCTTCTCCAGCATTTTACAATTCGTACACGTCCGATGCGAGGAACTCCTTCCTTGGCGATGAAGATGAGTGTAAAATCTCTTCCTTGAAGCCCTTGGATGATGGAGGAGGCCTAGGGGGCGAAAACCTGCGGAAATGGGCGGAACGGCGGAGCTGGGCGGAAAAACGGTGAGGATCCTGACCTAAATCGCGAGCAGGGCACTTTATAGGCGCTGGAATAAACAGTGCGCACGACCAGTGGTCGTGTGCAATATCATCCTGTGATCGTGCGCCTGCCTGGACGGAGCCTGCAGGGGAAGAAAATTATAAAATACAATGTTCGCACGACCAGTGGCGCACGACCAGTGGTCGTGCGCGTTATCGTAGGTGGTCGTGCGATAAGGGGAGACAGAACTCAGTTTTCAGGGGTTAAGTGCACACGATCAATGGCGCACGACCAGTGGTCGTGCGCAACAGAGCCAGTGATCGTGCGCTGTGTTCTTGTATAGAATTGTACCGGAAACACCTGCACGACACCTGCTCCAGCATACAACACTAATCAAACCACTGAAAGTGACACTTAACCATGCATGAAAACTAAAAATGAAGATAAACAAGAAATAACACCAAAACGGGCCTAGAAGTGCACATAGCATGGAATAACAAATATAAGTGAAAACATGCTTAAAGTGTAGTGCATAGACTAGAAAATCGGCCCAGATGAGTCCATAAATGTGTATATATTTGGGACTCATCAGTACGCCAAGATATTTTTCAAGGGCATCCGAGATGACCTCAGGCAGGCCCTGTAGTATGTGGCATATTTTGGATTAGCCCGGATCATTGAAGTAGCAGGGATGCTGGAAGCAGATCAGATGATGGTGATGGGTAGAGGAAAAAGGGCAGCTGAAGAAGCAGGGGACAAATGAGAGGCAGATTTGTGCAGCACAGGAGGGGTGGGGGATGGCCCCGCTCTGACTTTAGGCAGGAGCAGAGGCCTCCGGCACTACTAGATCCCCAGCCGCTACAGATCAGAGAGACACCTAGATAAGGTGGAGGAGTACCTCCTACACAAGTATGCTACCAATGTTACCAACCAGGCCACATCTGCATCAACTATCCCTAAATGGTTCCACCTCCACCCCCAGCAATCCCTCCAGCACAGCAGGGCCGAGGTCGAGGCCGAGGTCGGGGCCGACAACCTCATGGTAGAGGCCGACAACCAGAGCATGTGTATGCACTAGACCTTGCGAAACCCCGAAACCTAGGGAAGTAATCACAGGTACTTTAGTGTTTTCCTATATGAATTCTTAATACCTTGCAAGACCTTAGTTTTACTTTAATTATGAACCAAACAACAAAAATCACACAAATATAGTACTAGTTTGCGGCAAGCCCGCATATACCCTATTTGATATGGGTGCCTCACACTCATTCGTCTCAATGGGATTTGTAGGCGACGTGGATCAAGTGCTGTACTTTGAAGGCATCCAAAGGAAGGTACAACTTCCTTACGAATTGGAGATAGTAACGTGCTCCAAGTGCAACATCAAAATAGAGATTGGAGGGAAGTTGTTTGAAGCACCGACGACACTTTTGAAGATGAAAGGTTACGATCTGATCTTGGGCATGAAATGGCTACATTGGAACCACACCAAGATTGACTGTCCAGCGAAGAAAATTCTATTAAGACACGATGACTCCGAAGTTGTTATCGAAGGTATTAGACCTAACTCCCGTCAATTAATTTTATCAACTCAGGTCGTCAAGGCCCATTAATAGGGATACAAAGTCCACATGGTTTGCTTCGAGATGAAAGAGGTAAAGGTTTCCCTAACCAATATCCCCGTAGTTCAAAACTTTCCTACCGTATTTCCAGAAAAACTAAGTCTCTTTTTGTTTTTTTTCTTCATCCTTAGTTTTGAACATTGCGTACAATGTTGAATTTTAAGTATGAGGGTGTTTTCCTTTTATTAAAATTAGAAAATTCCCGCAAAAAAATTATAAGCTTTTAGAAAATTTCCACACAAAAATTTAAAATCCCAAAACCTTCCCAAAAAATATTTTCTTTTCTTTTTATAGCAACTTTAATTTCTTTGTATAGTCTTTAAAAAACATTTCAAAAAATCTTAAAAACCCCAAAGCTAAATAAATTAGAAAATAAAAAAAAATCTTGGAAAGGGAGGTTTGGGATGTCATCTAATCATATCTCCTAGTACCTGTGAGAGCCCTTCAACGGGTATACCTTGGGATGTCTAAGAGTTAAAAAAATTAGGATTAAACTTAATTTCTTTTATCTTTGTAGTATTATTATTTGTTAAAAAATCCACAAAAAAGATAATATCTAAAATTCCAAAAAAATATGAAAAACTTAGGTAAAAAACCAAATTATAATAAGACCCTTACTTGTTTATTTTGATATTTCCTAGAAATCTATTTTGAGAATGCTTACAAGCATTTTTTATGTTTTGAAATTGACTATTATTTCATTTTATCATAGTTTGTTAGATTTAAATTTTAAGTAATTTAATTTTAAGAATTATTTTATGTTTTTAATTTGATTAGAGAATCTATTTAGAATGACTTCTCTTTTTAGTTTTAAATGGCTTCATTTTGTAGTAAATTTTCTAAACACTCTTAGATTTCTATTAAATTTTCTTCTAACTTTTAGATCTTAGGAAATTTCAATATACTAGAATTTGCCCACAAAATAGTTTAGTTTATACGCTAGAAATATTTCTCTACTCTACCCTTTGTTGGCATATTTAAAAAAAAAGTAGTAAAAGATCATATGTCATGAAAATAACAGGATATAATTCATTATTCCCTAAACACATGCACCCAAAATCCTTTCAAAGATTATATATCATGGAGTAGGAGGATAAAATTCATTACTCCTAAACATATACATTTTGGGTATTTATAGAAGAGACTTTTAAAAGATAATATGGCATGGAAAATGAGATGATAAAATTCACCATTTTCCTAAACATATACAAATATATAAAAAATGAGTGAGGTGAGAGCATAAAATTCGTCACCTCCAACCTTGGATCAATTCTTATGCCAAATTTTGTGACACCTTAGACAATTTCATTTATTCTAAACTTAAATTCAATTATTGAGAGAGTAATATTTAGTAGGTTTTCTTTTCATTAATATTCTTCTAAGTTAGAGATTTTATAATTTCAATCTAATTTAATTTGATAAATTCTATAAAACAAATTCTCAGTTAGTTACCTTGAGAAGTCTTTAGCTAAACATATTCCTCTCTTTAAATTAATATCCTAATTTAGGACTTAATCCTTGAATTTCTAGAATTTGTTTTTAACATACTTTTGATTTAAATTGAGTTTTAGTTTAATTAAAAAATTATATTAATGACTTATTAATATTTCACATACTTTTGCTCTGGAATAACAAGAGCTCAAGTATGTGGGTATTTGATAAGAAATATTTTGATCATAATTTTAGTATTAATTTAGTATAATATTTATATTAATTAGTATTATTTTGCTTGTTTTCCTTTATAAATCATATCTTTAATTTGTAGGATTAGTGTTGCTGCCGCGTCAGAAAATGATGTATTATATGAAGTTACCATGTGAGCCAAGTACTCATTCAACATGCATCCGTGTCGAGCAATCCATGCAATCATTCCCATGCATTTTGTTAAGCACGCCTCTCTCCACCTCTTCATTTCAACCCAAATAAATTCACATACATATTCCTATGCATGTAACCCATCACCTATGTGAACACCCCCATGCAAAATGACACCTCCAAACCATGCAACCCGCCAACATTTCATGCATGGACGAAATTTCCAATCCACTATTCCCATGCATGGACCCTTCACCTTCACACCAATTCATCTCCACATGCTTGGCCGAAATTTCCCCTCCAACCCTTCATATTCATCTCATTTATTTAAGACAAAACCCTTCTCCTCTCCCATTCATTCATGCCAACTCATGTGGCTGCCCATTCCCTTCCCTCTTCCCCTTCCACCTCTTTATTTCACACAAATTCATCTCCTCGTGCATGTCTCTTTACATTCTCGTCTTCATGTTACCACCAAAATTTATTCCTCATCAATCCCCTAGCATTAATTCCCTTAGATAATTCTAGAAATACTTTTGCATCTATTAAAGGGCATGGATCCAAGGATGAAAGGACTCTCTCTTCCTCTGCCCATATGGGCAGAGCATGTATTCTATTTCTTGTGTTTTCCTTCTTCTAGTGTTAGCCTTTATTTACACTTTTATTTATGCAATGTTTTGTTTATGTAATGTATTATTTTTATGTCATCTACATTCATTTTTATGCAATGAATATTTTATTTTAGCAATCTCCTTTCTTGTTTATGCAATGTCATTTTCTTTCATACACTTAATATTTAGTTTGCAAATGTAGTTCTTGTTTGTTATGAAATAAATATTTTCTCTTTATAATCGTTTCTTTTCCACCTTCAATTTATTTCTGATTTATCATGCATCGAGTTCATATGCCGGTTATGAATTTTGATATATGTTTTCGTATTTTAATAGCCGAAAGGATCGTGTGTATGAATCGATCGCTCAGGAATAAAAAGAGTTGAATGCAATCCTTGAAAGAGGAAGATGTCAATCTTCTGGATAGTAGTCACATCCTATAGTAGGATTCACCTCGTTAAAGAAATTTTAGGGGTTTCGATTATTGAATGAGGGTTGGGTCTTTCAACCTAATCTCATGTGGGGGTAGCCTTGAAAGAGGTGAGTTTATAATTTGGGAATCTCCATGGTCAAGGCTTGGATTAGATGTTACAAATCTATCTTTTATATTTCATTTCAAAGGGAGTTGTGATCACGTTTAGTTTTTCTTATTTGGTATTTTAGTTTAAATTATAATTTCTCTTAAATTTTATTCCGATAAAATAATAATTATTTTCTCTAAGTAGTAGTACTCAACATACTCGAGTTTTAATCCAACCTTGATATTCTTCAATATCCTATGTTATACTCGATAGGTAAGCTTGCCTTAATTGATTGTAGATTGGAGAACATGATTTTCTCCATCACTTACTTAGGGGGAGTCTATAAATAAAGAATGAAAATATTCCTTGTATCATCACTACTTTATAAACACAATTTATAATATATAATTTCTCATCAGTGGTTTTGTTATTATCAAAAGGGGGAGATTGTTGGAATAATTTCTCATCAGTGTTTCCCAAATTATATTTTATCACACTTGTTTTCTGTTTAAAGCCCACGGGAACTCATAAGTTTCATACTACGATGCTACAAGTTGGATGGGGAACTGATCAAGGACAATGATACAAACTGACCACTAACGCGTGGCGTTAGCACTATTGTTATCATTAGTGTCTGGTTAATATTGTCCCAGGTCAGATATTGGTTAAGTCAACATGGAATCTGCCTTACAATATGCATCTCGATGATAATTCCACTAACATTGGGCATTATTCCTAATGCTAAGTGTTAGCCCTGGAATTTGCAAATGCTTCAAATTGAATTTCAAGGGAAGATCGATGCACATATGGAAGGATACTACCACTAGGCAGTATAGTTAACGTTGGGCATTAGTATTTCCTCTAAATAAATGTTTCCTAAAGCACATAATCTCCTTCCCTGATTGAATATTTTAGTGCTCAAAATATTACCGTAAGTGTTACCACCAGGTATTATCAATACCGCTAAAGGTAATGGTCATAGTCTATACAAAGCCATTTTTCAATGCCCTCATTGATGATTGAGGAACCCTAACTCTACCACATCGAGCACTCTGTGAGGGACCTCATTTTAGATGGTTGAGAGCACTTTCATATACAACTTCAAGATCAAAGGGAGTATTTATGATGGAGGATTCATCACGCTTATTCCACGTGAAGAATGAACACATCGACAATGTTGATCTCTTGCGTTCCTTTGTCTTTTCATTTAGAAATCTCTATAGGGAGTTTTTACTTTTTTGTATTTTTTTTCACTTTATTGTTTTTGTGTGAGTTGAAGAATTCATCGCGATTATTGGCAATTAGGTCCTTGTGTGGCTTAGGAGGAATTCACCGCAGGTATTGGCGACTAGGTGTAGGGTTTAAATCTATGGGCTGCTCGAGGCTTTATCTGGGGAGAGATAGGCTAGATCCAATCATTCCTTAGGAGAAGTGTCGGTATAGAAAGTGAAAAAGGATTTATCATTGTCTCCATTATTTCTAGCGACATAGAAATCAAACCTATTGTAATCTAAGTTTTATGAAATAAAATCATGTCTCTCTTTGTTATTCAAAAACTGGATTTTATTTCGTATTCCATAATATTTTAAATAGCATTTTCTATTAAAGTTTAAACTCAAAATATAATGATTGGTTCATTAGTATTCAATAACTCAAGGAATTCAATCTCGGTGAGCTAGTGCATGGCGGTAGCACTTACCGTCGGTGGTATCAAAGAAAGTTTGAATTACTTCTTTTCTAAAAAGTAACGTTCGATACAATATTTTCTGCAAAGTAAAATAAGGTTTTTTTGTTAAATATCCCGAAACTATTTTGTTTGTCAATAATATTCTTATTCAGTTTTAAAATCCTAAAAACTCTTATTCACCTCCTCCCTAAGGGCGCTAGTAGATCCAATAACACGAACCCTTAATGATACATATATTCCATCAATCTTACGTTGACTTCCTATGTTCCACAAGTTGCACGTGTATAACTTGGCATTAAAAATCTACATTGTTCAAGACAAACTAATCATCCTATGATCACAAGTTTCTGGTGTTAAAAAATTGTGAGGATTTAATTGAGGAAAAGCTCATTGCAATATAGATAGGTGAAATAAGTTGCGATGTTTTTTAATTTCTAGGGCAATCCCAGTCAATACATAATTGGCCCAATAAACGAAGAAATAGGATAAGCCCTCATACATCCAAGGCTGAGTTTCTTGTACACCAATATATGAACATATTCTCAAGAGTCACTATATGAACAGTCTGGGAAAACAGTTTCTCTCAAGGTAGAAATATTTATTTGTCAGCTGATATCTTATTGTGGCGATAACTCTTATAGTAATTAAAGTGAGATGTATCAACTTATAGGCACAAAACCGACTTTATAAGTCTCTTACTAATCCGATAGTAGATTACAGGAACAAAGTCTCCTTGAGATGGTCCTATTAGCCTAGGTAACAGGGGAGGTAATATCACTAGATAAGAGAAGTGGAACTATCAGAGGGTCACCCTTACACAATTACAATCATACTAAACTCGATCACTTAGTCAATTTGGGTATCCTAATACTTCAGCCAATCTATACCTAAGGTCAATATTAGACTAAGGTACCCCATAAAATTTCTTGCTAAGTCAAATCACGATGATGTCGTAGTGAGGTTGGCACTATTCGTACCAATTATTGGAACATACTAATATGAATCCACACATAAGCACACCAGTGCTTCCACTGCATTAGTTTGACCTCGAACTAATGTTTAAGCGGGGTGAGCT
Organism: Dactylorhiza incarnata; assembly: GCA_033032865.1. NCBI lineage: Eukaryota > Viridiplantae > Streptophyta > Magnoliopsida > Asparagales > Orchidaceae > Dactylorhiza > Dactylorhiza incarnata. The sequence continues at coordinate 2,299,255 of JAWHQI010000298.1, forward strand.
AGTGGGTTGTTGGACTTTTATTTCATGCTTGTGTGTGGATGATACCTTTTGTCTGGATCGTTTAGGCTCGGATACCATTTATATGATCCCAACCCCCAAAAATTGTACACGGTCGAGGGGAGTCTTATTCACAGAATAGCCTCCTTACGGTAGTACCAACTCATGGGTTAGCATCCACTACAAACGCATATCCTGCCTAAAATCTTCTAATATAAACAAGCCATCTACACAGTGCATAAGAATAATAAGCATGAAATCCAACATTACATAATAATAAAGAGTAGTCCACACTGATAATAATAATCATACAAATATTACATGTCCAAATATAAACAATATAATGCAAATGCGGAAGCTCTCAATAATCTCACATAAACTGCAAGAGAAGTCAGAATGTGATGCGTCGTCATATGAAGCCCTGTCCATCTAGCCTAGCGGTCCTCCTAAAATGATATGGTAAATGATCAGTAGTCAAAAAGACTAAGAGGTTTTGAAATCCATTCCCCCAGTGACTCCTAGGCACTAAGCGGGAGGATGGAAACAAAGGCTACAATATAAGCAGTAATATATATATATATATATATATAGAGAGAGAGAGAGAGAGGTGACAAGGCAGAGTATCCTTTCATGCTAGCAATTGTTATTCTATGAGCAAAATCATAATCAATTATAAAGAATGCAACAATGTATGATGAATGCTGACACAACCGTGATTTACTCCAACATAACTCAATGTTGACAAAGACCTTTAGTTCCCTCTTTTTGAGGGTACCTTGTTGAAGTTGGGGAACACTTCTGGTCAGGGTTCGTCAAACGGCATTCGACGAACTGAGAAGAGTTCGTCGATCTCCGCCTGCGCCTGACGAACGGAGAAGGGTTCATCGAACGACGTTCGACGAACGGAGATGGGTTCGTCGAACGGGCGAGGCCTGTGTTCGACGCTCGACGCCTGCGCTTGATGCATGTGCTCGATGCTTGAGCTTGACTCCTGCACTCGACGCTTGTGCTCGACGCCTGCGCTCGACACCTGCACTCGATGCCTGCGCTCGACGCCTGCGTTCAACGTTCGACGCCTCGTGTACTTGCTGTCTCAGCAGGTTCTGTCTCAGCGGATGTTATTAGACCATCTCAGCGGATGTTTAGTCTGAGCCTAGTCTGGCGCCCTATTTAAAGGGTGCATAACCCTGGTTTAGGGTTAGAAGAAGGTCATAAAGTCCAAGAGAGTGCAATAGTGTTTTTGCGCGGTGTTCCTTGGCGGCAGTTACTCTGTTCTTGTCGGAGAGGGTTGTGTGAGGTAAGATCGGTTTTGATCCTTATAACCTTGTAAGTTGTAATCCGTCTTGGTGATTAGAACAAGAGAAGAGGAAGGTGAGAGGGGACGTAGCCCAGCTTGGGTGAACCTCTATATATCTATGTGTCTTCTGTGATTTTTTCTGTGTTTTGTTGTTTCGATTTCTTTCGACTTTCTTGTCTCGGCACACCATGTTTTCTTTACATTTGGTATCAGAGCTAGGTTCTTGATCCTGGAGATGGGTTCTGGCGGCGTGCGGATTGAGATCGAGAAGTTTGACAGAAGTTGGTTCGATCTATGGAAGATGAAGATGGAAGATATGTTGATTGATCGAGATCTATGGTCTGCGATCGAGGATGATCCTACCGTTCCTAAGGTTGCAGAGAAGGATACGAGCGCATCGAAGGGAAAAACTATAGAGGCGACTGCAGATGGTGCAGTGGAGGCGGCGGCCTGGACAAAAAATGATCGGAAGGCTAAGGGCCTCATTCGGTTATTCCTAGCAGATTCAATCTTGACTAACGTCATAGAGGAGACTTCAGCATGAAGTCTGTGGCGTAAGTTGGAATCCCTCTACCAGAGCAAGTCCCTGGTAAATAAATTGCTATTGAGGAAGAAGTGGTATAAACTTCGGATGTATGAGGGAGATTCGTTTTCAGAACACTTGACTCAATTCAACACCATAGTGAGTCAGTTAATCTCTATTGGTGAGAAGATCTCGGATAAGGATAGAGCCATCACCTTGTTGTGCTCACTGCCAGATTCATGGGACAATTTGATTGTCGTGATTGGGGGGAGTGGAGACATGGAACTGTCATATGATACTATATGTGCAGCTCTTTTATCTGAGGAGACCAGGAGAGGAGGCTCTGAGGCGACGAGCAAAGGTGCTTTGAGTGTATCAAGATCCCGTCCTCAACGAAGGGAGAGCAAGCATGGTGGATATCGAGATAAGTCTTGAGGTAGATCCAAGAGCCATGAGAGGGAGAAGAGTAAGAAGCCCGTTCAGTGCTGGAAGTGCAATGAGACGGGTCAGTTGAAGTCTCAATGTCCGAACAAGGCCGTTCAGAACAAGGAGACACCGACAACTTTTGGTACGAAGAAGGAGGGCGACAGCGGTGACATATACATCGCTGCTGCGTCCGTTGCTTAGAGAGATTCTGATTTGTAGTATGTGGACACAGGAGCATCATACCACATGACCCCTCATAGGCACTGGTTCTGTGAATATGAGAGGTTTGATGGTGGAGATGTCATGTTGGGTGATGATTCTGCTGTGCAGATCATTGGGCGTGGCAAGGTGATGTTGAAGTTGTCAAATGGGACCACAAGGTCTCTTCCAAATGTGATGCACATTCCTGGGATGAGCAGGAATTTAATCTCGGTGGGTTCCATGGCGGAAGCAAGAGTGCACTTCAGCTGTGACAAGCAAACTTGCAAGATGTCAAGAGGGGCAATGGTGATTGCCAGCGGAGTGAGACATGAAACACTGTATACTCTGCTTACTGATACAGTGGTTCCAAGTGGGGCTCTTATCTCTGAGAGTCAGGAGGTTAACCAGGAGGAGGTGTCCAGGTTGTGGCATCATCAGCTTGGGTATATCAGTGAGAAGGGGATGTCGACCATGGCATTTAGTCAGTTGGTGGAAGGGGTGCCTGAGTGCTCCACAAGCTTTGGGTTCTATGAGCATTGCCTGCTTGGCAAATAGACCAGAGTAAGCTTTCGCGTGACGGGCACGAGGCGAACTGAAGTGCTGGAGTTGATACACAGTGATGTGTTTGGGCCTACTCCAGCTCCATCTCTAGGCATCGCAAGGTATTATGTGTCCTTTACTGATGACTTATCACGGTATTCTTGGATCTATTTTCTCAGGTCCAAGTCAGAATTTCTGGACATGTTTAAGGAATTTAAGAACCTGGTGGAGAACCAATTAGAGAGAAAGGTGAAGGTCCTCCATTCTGATAATGCAGGGGAGTACTGCTCTGATGCCTTTGAGCGATACTGTACTGATCAAGGGATTGCACGACAGAAGACCACACCGTATACTCCAGAGCAGAATGGAGTGTCGGAGAGGCTGAACAGGACCTTGATTGAGAAGGCCAGGTGTATGCTCAGTTGGGCAGGTTTGGGGATGTAGTTCTGGGCTGAAGTAGTGGTGACTGCAAATTACCTGAAGAATAGGTCCCCTACATCTGTTATGGAGGGATGTACTCCCTTTGAAGTCATCTTCAATGGAAAGCCAAATTTGGCCTATGATCGTGTGTTTGGGTGTGATGCATATGTTCACATTCCAAAGGAGAAGAGGGGGAAGCTTGATGTCATGTCTGAGAAGTGCATCTTTATGGGTTACAAAGATGGCATAAAAGGCTACAAGCTTTGGAACCCTGTGACCAGGACTGTGACATTCAGCAAGGATGTGGTGTTTCATGAAACCAGTCCTCAGGCAGTCACACAAGCTGAGAAGGCCAAAGAAGTTGAGAAAGAGACAGTGGTGGTGAAAGGAAGCTTTGAGAAAGGAGCTACTACTGTTGGGGCTGAATCTGATTCTGAATCAGATGATTTGGAGGTGGTGAGAAGTGATGATGAATCATAAGAAGAAGCTGAGCAAATACCACTTTTGAGGAGATCGACAAGGGAAAGAAAAGCACCAGTGAGATATCCCCAATGTGCAGTGGCTGCACAATGTTGACTGATAATGCTTGGTGAAGATCCAATCTCTGCCAGAGATGTTAGATCAAGGGATGATTCAAATCAGTGGGAGCTAGCCATGGTGGATGAAATGGAGTCTCTGAGGAAGAATCAGACTTGGAGTCTGTGTAAGCTTCCAAAGGGGAGGAAGGCCATTGGAAGTAAATGGGTCTTCAAGCTGAAGGTGAAGGGTGATGGCACTGTGGAGAAATATAAGGCAAGGCTGGTTGCAAAGGGATTCTCCCAGGTCGAAGGTGTTGATTATGATGAGATCTTCTCACCTATTGCCAAGATGACATCGATCAGACTGGTACTCTCTATTGCGGCAGCGCATGATCTAGAGATCGAGCAGATGGATGTGAAGATGTCATTTCTTCATGGTGATCTGGAGGAGGAGATATACATGAAGCAGCCGGAAGGATTCGAAGCCAAGGGCAAGGAGGATCAGGTCTGCAGGATGAAGAAGTCCCTGTATGGACTAAAGCAACATCCGAGGATGTGGTACCAGAAATTTGACACCTACATGCTGGAGTTAGGTTTTGAAAGGTCGAATTCGGACCACTGTGTGTACATACAGAGAAAGGGAGAGCAGTTCATCTTCCTGACACTCTATGTAGATGATATGCTACTAGTGGGCAATAGTGTCAGGATGATCCAACAAGTGAAGAAGCTGCTCTCAGCCAAATTCGAGATGAAGGATTTGGGGCCAGCAAGTGTCATTTGGGAATGTAGATTTCCAGGGATCGAAGCAAGAAGAAGCTTTGGTTGGGGCAGCAGAGGTACGTCGGGGAGATGTTGAAGAAGTTCAATATGACGGACTGCAAGCCAGTGGGAGCACCAATGCTAGTTGGGTGCAAGTTATTTGCAGAGTTGAACCCGAAGACACAAGATGAGGTTGAGGACATGTTGAAGGTTCCTTATGCTAGTGCTATGGGAAGCTTGATGTACGCTATGGCCTGCACTCGCCCTGACATTGCTCAAGCAGTGGGAGTGTTTAGCCGATATATGGCTACACCAGGAAAGGAACACTGGAATGCTTTGAAGCGTGTGTTCAGGTATCTTCTAGGCACTTCGAATTACTCCCTATGTTTTGAAGGAGCTGGTGAAGGAGGAGTCCTGGACGTGGTTGGGCACGTGGACTCAGATTGGGGAGGTGATCTGGATAGCAGGAGATCCACCATTGGGTACGTGTTCACACTATTTGGAGGAGCTATCAGTTGGATGAGTCGGATGCAATGCGTGGTGGCACTCTCATCAACGGAGGCAGAGTACATGGCTCTTACTCATGCGAGCAAGGAGGCCATATGGCTGCGGAGGCTATGTTTGGAGCTCGGGTTTGAGCAGGGGCCAGTGAAGCTGTGGTGTGACAGTCCAGGGGCTCTTCAGCTAGCCAAGAATCCAGCCTTCCACGCACGAACCAAACACATTGAGATCCAGTACAATTTCATCCGGGAGAGGGTGGATAAGAAGGTAGTTCAACTGGAGAAGGTGGACACGATGGAGAACAGCTCTGATTTTCTTACCAAGGCGGTTCCTGTTGCCAAATTTCAGTGGTGTGCAACGGCTGCAGGGTTGAAGAGGAAGGTTGGAGGAGCAACTCTCATCGGAGGAAGATGTTCACCAAGTGGGAGAATGTTGGAGTTGGGGAACACTTCTGGTCAGGGTTCAGCGAACGACATTCGACGAACGGAGAAGAGTTCGTCGATCTCCGGCTGCGCCTGACGAACGGACAAGGGTTCGTCGAACGACGTTCGATGAACGGAGATGGGTTCGTCGAACGGGCGAGGCCTGCGTTCGATGCTTGACGCCCGCGCTCTATGCTTGTGCTCGACGTCTGCGCTCGACGCCTGCGCTCGATGCTTGTGCTCGATGCCTGCGCTCGATGCCTGCGCTCGACACCTGCGCTCGACGCCTACGTTCAACGCTCGACGCCTCGTGTACTTGTTGTCTTAGTAGGTTCCATCTCAGCGGATGTTATTGGAATGTCTCAACGGATGTTTGGTCTGAACCCGGTCTGGCGCCCTATTTAAAGAGTGCATAACCCTGGTTTAGGGTTAGAAGAAGGTCATAAAGTCCAAGATAGTGCAATAGTGTTTTTGCGCGGTATTCCTTGGCGGCGGTTATTCTGTTCTTGTCGGAGAGGGTTGTGTGAGGTTGGATCGGTTTTGATCCTTGTAACCTTGTAAGCTGTAATCCGTCTTGGTGATTAGAACACGAGAAGAGGAAGGGGATAGGGGACGTAGCCCGGCTTGGGTGAACCTATGCATATCTATGTGTCTTCTGTGATTTTTTCTGTGTTTTGTTATTTTGATTTCTTTCGACTTTCTCGTCTCGGCACACCGTGTTTTCTTTACATGACTAACCTCTCAGGAACCTCCCATCATGGCCATATGGTGGCAGTGGAATGGGCTTCTCCACAACTAGGTAAATCCAGTGGAGAAACCGCGTACTTTTGCTCGGCTAAAACCAGCAAAGTCTTAAAAGCACAAGGAAAAGGCCATCAGGAAAACGTCACCAAGACACCAGCTAAGCTGGCCCACTAGACCACAACCCTGCTGGCTTATATTCTATCTGTCAGCTTCCATTAGTGTGACAACCGATAAGCTCATAGACTCGCCATTAGTAATCCTCCAACTAGGAACACTATGCACAGTGTATACCAAATCTCATGAATCCATGTGTAGCAATGTGCTTCCAGCACCCAAGGACTATCAACTAGTCCTTATCATTATAATAACAGGATATACGCAAATCTAGTTTAAGCCCGTGCTTACTAGGACCTAAGGACTACCAACTGAGTCCATACAATAACACACTATCCTATAAACTATACTAGACAGTCGCTACTAATAGTATCGAGTCGTCATTATTGGAACATGCTTTCGACAGCTCTAGGTTTCAGAATAACAAATCTCTTTATATTTGATCATACTTGTCATGTGTTTATAGTGTTCAGGAATTTCATCTATCAAGCCCCCATAAGTATGAAAAAGAAAGACGATGATTCACTTTCACTACGATGCTCTGCTGCTAAAGCGGTGCGATAACACTACTGCTGGCGGTACCGTCTGCATAATTGGAAACTGCATCGAGAAGGAAATATCGTCAAGAAAGCAATGTCGATGGGACTCAAATATAACAAGTATTACCGCATCGTGTTAAGACTAACGCCCATCGGTAACTTATGGCAATCCCTCCATTACACTGCTTATTGAGGAGCGAAAGAGAAAGGGGATCTGACGGCTAGGAATGAAATATCACTAACTCGACGCGGTAGTAATATCGCAGTGCAGTAGGAAGGGATGCCTATTTTATAGCAAGAATGTTGCCTAAGATGACTCAATCTATGTGTCAGCCTATTTCCTAAAAAGGCTTCCACCTGAAGGTAGCACAACCGCCGGCGGCAAGATCCGTGTCTATTTAAAGAGTGGTACACCTCCTTTTAGCTGTGTCGATACATGAAGAAATAAAAGCTACAACTCCTGAAATTTTCTGTGTGCCTCCACCTTGCAGCCAAGAGAATTCCATCAACACTCGTGAATGCTAAGAACGTGAAGACGGATATATCACGCCTACAACATCTTCAAGTTCAATATTTGAGGGATTTTTTGATGTTTTAGTTTTTCTTAATATTGATTGTAACTCTTATTTTAATTCATAGATAAATTTGCCCGTGTTGGTGACTAGGGCCTTGCGAGGACTACGGAGAATTTGTTGTGTGGGTGTGGCAACTAGGTCTTAGGGTTAGATCTATGGGCTCCTCGAGGCCTCATCTAGGGAGAGATGGGTAAAGCCAACCGGTCCTTGGGAGAATGGTCGGTATAGAAAATTAAAAGGGTTTTTTACGTGCGCCCCAATTTCAAGCGTCATTGGAATAAAATTTTGGAATCATTCTTAAAACATTAATATTAAAGTTTTTTTTTCTTCAGTATTGATTCATTCTCCTTTATCCTTAAAATCTAAATGAAAAGGGTGTTCTCTACCACTAACATCGAGCGGCAACTCTTCAGCTGGCGGTAGCAATAGAGTCTCCATCTCTCTTGCTTTGAGCGCTATTGTCATGTAAAAGTACAAACCATTGTCTTAAGGGAAATAATACTTAAAAAATACTCAACATATATCTGAAATTGCACTTAAGCACTACAAGTTTTACAACCCTCATTCCCTTCCCCCCCCCCCCCCCCCCCCCCGCACCCTCTAAGGGCGCCTACAAATCCAACAAGTGGTATCATAGCGAGGCTTTTACAAAACGGTCTAATAATCCAAAAAAAATGGCGCTCCATGATCTCTTTTTCGGGAGGGGCAAGGCATAAGTATACCTCCACTTTTCACTGGAAATGATTACAATTACTGGAGAACGTGTATGCATTATTTTCTAATGAATTTAGATTCAGATGTCTAGACATGATAGAACAACGTTATACTCCTCCTACATATGTTCTTGGAGATGTAATCATGGAAAAGCCTAGAGATAAATGGGATGTTGGGGATAAAAGTAGATGCAAAAAAATTGATAAGGCAATGAATGCCCTATTTTGCACTTTAGATAGAACCGAATTCAATCGAGTTAGTGCTGATAAACTGCTTACGCTATCTGGAATTTATTAGAAATCACTCACGAAGGTACTTCGCAGGTTAAAGACTCAAAGCTATTCCTATTGGAGTCAAAGTTTGAAAGGTTCAGAATTGATCCAGACGAGGGCGTAGACTCGAAGTACACTCGCTTCACCAAGATCGTTAATGCCTCAAAGATAATCAGGAAAACCTTCTCGAATGGTGACTTGGTGAGGAAAATCATTCAGTCCCTCCCTCTGAAGTTCAATCCGAAGGTGACGGCTATCTCTGATTCACATAATCTAAGACAGCTCCAGATTGAGAGCCTCATAGGGGAATCTCAAAACCATGAAGTGGAACTCAAAATCTAAGATGAAGAATACAACAAAGAGCTGAAGAAGAAAGCCTAGGCACTAAAGTCAAGAAAAGAGGATGACTCTGGCGAGGAGGATGAAGAGAGCCTTTATGTGAAAAATTTCACAAAGTTCATGAAGAACCTGAAGAGGAGGAACACTTTTCGTAAGTATTTCTAAAAAGGCTCATCATCCAAAAAGGAGAAAAAGGAGAAAGCAAGCGACGACGATGGTGAGAGACCTCCACCGGAGTGCTTCCAATGTAGGAAGACTGGACATATACAAAGCCAGTGCCCATAGTTTTTGAAAGAACAAAAAGAAAAGTGGCTCAAAGGAAAATAAAAGAAGAAAGTTCTGAAGGCGCCAACATGGGATGACTCTTCATCCTAAAGATCAAATGGCTCTACTTCAAGTGACGACAAAGAGGCAAATCTATGCCTCATGGGAAGAAGACAAGAATCATCGGAAGACGATTGCAGTCCAAAATGACACTGAGGTACTTATTTCAACTTATGAAGATCTCTATATTGATTATTTGAAAGCCTGCAAATTTTTGAATAAAAGTTTCAAAGATCTTGATCTATTCAAAACTGAAAATAAAATATTTTAAAACTAAATCAAAAGTTAACTATGAAAGTCAAATCTTTGGGAAAAGAGAAGGGTTCTTGCCAAGAGAAGGATCACTTCTTGGCAAGGATTAAAGAACTATAAAACAATCTTTCTAAATCTACCTCAAATATTGAATCTCTTACAAAACAAAAGGGAGACTTAGAAAGAAGCTTACTGTGAGACCCCATTTTTTTCTTTTGAAAACCCGGGTCTTATTCCCAGAACCGCCGCTTTGCGGTGACACCTTCACTCGGGAAGGTCGCCACTACAAAACGCTGATCCTGCCGGCCATATCAGAAACACCCCAAGTTTCGCTGAGCGCGGAGGCTGGAATACCTAAAGCTAGTACAGGTTTCCTGTGTGTGGGAGCTAGCGCAGGCATTAGCTGCCCATCGGGTAAAGCACCCTTTTGTAATGATATTCGTAGAAGGGAGTTCGTTGAATGGAGTTTCGTCAAAGGGAGTTCGACGAAAGGAGTTCGTAGAACAAAGTTCGACGAATAGAGTTCAGAACCGTTGGGCCGCTGAGATGGCTTCGTTCATTGAAGGAAGTTCCATCGAAGGGAGATCGACGAACGGTGTTTGTCGAACAGAGTTTGATGCCAGATTTCGACGAAGGGAGTTCGTCGAATGGAGTTCGGCGAAGGGAGTTCATCGAATGGAGTTCGCCGAAGGGAGTTCGTCGAACGGAGTTTGACGAAGGGAGTTCGTCGAATAGAGTTCGACGCCAGAGTTCGACGAAGGGAGTTCGTCGAACGAAGTTCGACAAAGAGTTCGACGAAGGGAGTTCGTCAAACGGAGTTCGACGAAGAGTTCAACGAAGAGAGTTCGACGAAGAGTTCGACAAAGGGAGTTTGTCGAATGGAGTTCGACGAAGAGCTAATGCCGGAGTTCGACGAAGGGAGTTCATTGAAGGGAGTTCGTCGAACGCGGGCATTAACTGGCGGAACCTGTTCCGTAAGTAGCATTTCCTGGACGCCCGATCGGTTTGGATCTTGATCCTACGGTCTAGATAAGTGCGTCCTAAGGTTTTATTTAGGGAAGAGAAATTCTATTCACTTTTCGTGAAGTCCTTTGTGCTTTTGGAGGCATAGAAGAGAGGAAGGGTTTGGAGGAAGAAGAAGGCTAGAGCAGCCATTGTTGGAGAACCGGAGCTCCATTCGCCGATCCAAGACCAGATCCGTGGAGAGGACTAGAAGGCTCTTCTTTCTATCTGTGCCTTTCAATCGATCCATGGCGAGGAAGAGAACTCTTAGTGTAACAACATCTCTCCTCTCGGTTTTAGGTTGCATGCATGGCATCTATACTTTTACCTTTCCTTTTCTGAATTTTGATGGCACCGGATCTCTTAAATGAGAGGGGTTTGGGTCGCCTTGGTTCTAGAAGAACCATCGGGTTGATTGAGTCTGTCCCCAACATAATTTTGCACTAGAGATCCGCTCCGTTAGTGGATTAGGCATTTTGGGTGATACCGAAATCGTGACCGGAGGTCCGATTCGGTGATGTTGCTTAACATGCATTTTAGGTATTTTGCTAGAAATCCAATGACGGCAAAAACATCATATGTGTTGCCCTTATGTTGGTGTGAGAATGAATGTTGGTTTGGAAATGGTAAATGTTATGTGTATGTGAAGGCGTGGTTTGTCTTTGTGGTCAGCTGGCTAGCCCGTGAATGCTTGGATTCATGTAGGGAGAGTGTCCCGGCAAGACAAGTCCCCTTCTGGGCTAACTAACAAGAACAAGTATGTTGGTGCGCCCGTTGGCAATATGAGCCATGTAATGGGTGAGGTCCCAGTGGAGTTCTTGTCTTTTGGTTTAGTGATTGTGGCGAGAACAAGTATGCTGATGCGCCCGATGGCAAGATGAGCCATGTAAGGGGTGAGGTCTCAGTGGAGTTCTTGTCCTTGGGCTTGTACGCCCGTGGGAGAATGATAAGTACCCTCGGTTTGTTATGAAATGTTGATGTGTGTTGTTATGTTAGAAGCATACACGCCATAGGGCATGCACTTTTCATGCTTTCTTGTTTGATTTGATGTCTTTACCTGTTCCGGCTTGCATGCCGAGGTAGCTTAGGATTGTGATGATCTGTTGGACATTTATATGCCATGTGTTGACTTGAGTATGAGTTTTGTAAGGCCTTAGGGCCGTATTACTCCTATGTAGATGTGGACAACTTCTGTGGTTTATGTAATGTTTCCGCTGTGTTGGTTCTGAGTTTTGAGATGGTTAGATCTATATCACTTTTTAATACTAAAGCTGTGGCGATTATATGTTGTGGGGTCTCGGCCGGACCTATATTTTATAATCATTGTAGGGGAGGTGTTACAATTTGGTATCAGAATAGGATTTCCCAGCCAGCCAATTCCACAAACCACCTCCGTTGAGGTGGCGGCCGACGATAGGGGGTGGTTGACCGGGCGGAGGTGGTCGGAATCAGGATTTAGAGGAGGGGAATGAGAGCTCGAACCGAGCCCTTTCGGAAGCACGATCCGAGCCCAATTGAGCTCGGATCAAGCCCCAAAATATGAAAAGATCTAGCACTAAGGGAGAGGAGGTGGATCATACCTGTGTAGTGGCTTGGTGGCGCGTATTCCGGCGAGTTGCCATGGCCCGAGGTGGAGCTTTCGACGCCATGTTGATCCTAGCTTCTGGTGCTTGATTTTGTTCGGGGAAGAGGGGGTTTCACTCCTTTCCAACCTCTGAAGATGTTAAAGGGGTCAATTGAGGCTAAGGGGGAGGAGTTACTCGGATTGCCATTAATGGCCATTAGTAAATATCAAGAGATAAGTGCGTCCTAAGGGAGTACGACGCAGAAATTCAGTATACGCCAGGCAAGGTCAATGTGGTGGCTAACGCCTTGAGTAGGAAGTACTCTGGGCAAGGGAATTGGATAGAAGTGCATGACGAGAGGTTGGAGCGAGAGTTTGACTCTCTTGGCATTGTGTGTGTGGCTAAGGGTGAGTCCAGCGCAGCTCGGCTGAACTGGATCGAGATGTAGTGTGATCTAGTAGATCGAATTTGAGTGGCAACCAGTGCAGACGAAGAGTGTCAACGATTGGCATTGGAAGCTCCGCAAAGAGAATGCAGTGCATTGGAGATGGTTAGTGGACTTTTAAAGAGAAATGGAAGGGTGTTTGTCCCTCATTTTGGCAAGCTTCATGAGGAGTTGATGTTTGAGGCTCACTTCACGAACTACTCCATTCATCCAGGATGTACGAAGATGTACTTAGATTTGAAGTAATCCTTTTGGTGCCCTGGGATGAAGTGGGATGTAGCTTTGTATGTAAGACGGTGTCAGACGTGCGCCTTAGTGAAGGCGGAATGCCAAAGGCCAGGTGGATTCTTGAAACCTCTTCCTATCCCCGAGTGGAAATTCGACAACATCTCCATGGATTTTGTGCATGGTTTACCTCGATCGCGACAAGGTAACGATGCGATTTGGGCAATTTTGGATCGCCTTAGCAAGGTAGCCCACTTCATTCCAAATCGAAAGGACGATAGCGTGGAGAAGCTCATGCAGCTTTAGGTTCGAAACATTGTGCGGTTGCACGGAATTCCAAAGAGCATCATTAGTGATCGCGATGGACGATTCACGTCCAAGGACTGGAGTTTGTGCACGACATTTGGGCACAAAATTGAAGTTTAGTACCGCGTTCCATCCGCAGACCAATGGACAAATGGAGAGAACAAATCGTACGATGGAGGACATATTAAGAATATGTGCTCTCGATTTTGATAAAAGTTGGGAAGACCACCTCTTCATGGTGGAGTTTGCCTAAAACCATTGTTTCCAGGCGAGTATCAAAATGGCGCCATAAGAGGCTTTGTATGGAAGGCGGTGTCGAACGCCGATGTCTTGGATAGAGGCGGGAGACACCCAGTTATTAGGAAAAGAAGTGGTGGCAGTCACTTGTGTGTTGGTGCGAACGATCCAGGAGCGCATGAAGGTTGCTCAGGATCGGCAGGCAAAGTATTTTAATGCGCGCCACAGAAATGTGGAGTTTGCGGTGGGCGACATGGTCTACTTGAAGATCAAGCCGTTCAAAGGCATTTCGCGAATTAGACGACACAAGAAATTGAGTCCAAGATATTTGGGTCCATTTAAGGTTACTGAGCGCATATGCAAAGCAGCCTATCGGTTTGCGTTGTCCGTAGAGCTAAGCAGATTACATGATGTATTTCATGTTTCGGTGCTGAGGAAAGCATTGGTGGAGCCGGAGGATGTGGTTTAGTCTTCGACAGTTCCTGTAACCGAAGATCTGAGGACGATGGTTCGTCCAGTTTGCGTGGAGGATTCTGAAGTCCAGCGGTTGCGGAATAAAGAGGTCAAGCTGGTGAAAGTGCGTTGGGATAATTGTGGACGAGATGAGTTCTCGTGGGAGCAAGAGCAAACAACGCGAGATAACTTTCCGGAACTATTCGTTTCAGGTTTGTGTGTTAGTTGTGCTTTTGTTAAAGTTTTAAATTTCGAGGATGAAATTCTTTTAAGGGGGGTGGATTTGTAATACCCCAAGTTTCGCTGAGCGCGGAGGCTTGAATGCCTAAAGCTAGTACAAGTTTCTTGTGTCTGGGAGGTAGCGCCAGCGTTAGGTGTTAACGCTGGCGTTAGCTGCCCCATCGGGTAAAGCACCCTTTTGCGATGGTATTCGTCGAAGGGAGTTTGACAAAGGGAGTTCGTCGAATGGAGTTTCGTCGAAGGGAGTTCGACGAAGGGAGTTCGTCAAACGGAGTTCGACGAAGAGAGTTCAGAACCGTTGGGCCGCTGAGATGGCTTCGTTCATCGAAGGAAGTTCCGTCGAAGGGAGATCGACGAATAGAGTTCGTCGAATGGAGTTCAACGCCAGAGTTTGACCAAGGGAGTTCGTCAAACGGAATTCGACGAAGAGTTCGACGAAGGGAGTTCGTCGAACGGAGTTCGATGCCAAAGTTCAACGAAGGGAGTTCGTCGAATGAAGTTAGACGAATAGTTTGACGAAGGGAGTTTGTCGAATGGAGTTCGACAAAGAGTTCGACGAAGGGAGTTCGTCGAACGGAGTTCGACGAAGAGTTCGATGAAGGGAGTTCGTTGAACGGAGTTCGACGAAGAGCTAACGCCGGAGTTCGACAAAGGGAGTACGTCAAAGGGAGTTTGACGAACGCGGGTGTTAACTGGCGGAACCTGCTCCGTAAGTAGTATTTCCTGGACGCCCGATCAGTTTGGATCTTCATCCTACACTCTAAATAAGTGCGTCCTAAGGTTTTATTTAGGGCAGAGAAATTCTATTCTCTTTTCGTGAAGTCCTTTGTGCTTTTGGAGGCGTAGAAGAGAGGAAGGGTTTAGAGGAAGAAGAAGGCTAGAGCAGCCATTGTTGGAGCCCTAGAGCTCCGTTCGCCGATCCGAGACTAGATCCGTGGAGAGGACAAGAAGGTACTTCTTTCTATTTGTGCCTTTCAACCGATCCATTGCGAGGACGAGAACTCTTAGGGTAACGACATCTCTCCTCCTGGTTTTAGGATGCGTGCATGGCATCTATGCTTTTACCTTTCCTTTTTTGAATTTTGATGGCAGCAGATCTCTCAAATGAGAGGGGTTTGGGTCGCCTTGGTTCAAGAAGAACCATCGGGTTGATTGAGCCATCCTCGACATTATTTTGCACTAGAGATCCGCTCCGTTAGTGGATTAGGCATTTTGGGTGAAGCCGAAATCGTGACCGGAGGTCCGATTCGGTGATGTTACTTAACGTGCATTTTAGGGATTTTGCTTGAAATCCGATGATGGCGAAAACGTCGTATGTGTTTCCCTTATGTTTGTGTGAGAATGAATGTTGGCTTGGAAAGGGTAAATGTTATGTGTATTTGAAGGCGTGGTTTGTCTTTGTGGTCGGCTGGCTAGCCCGTGAATGCTTGGATTCATGTGGGGAGAGTGTCCCGGCAAGAGAAGTCCCCTTCTGGGCTAACTGACAAGAACAAGTATGCTGGTGCGCCCGTTGGCAATATGTGCCATGTAAGGAGTGAGGTCCCAGTGGAGTTGTTGGCTTTTGGTTTAGTGATTGTGGCGAGAACAAGTATGCTGATGCGCCCGTTGGCAAGATGAGCCATGTAAGGGGTGAGGTCTCAGTGGAGTTCTTGGCCTTGGGCTTGTATGCCCGTGGGGGAATGATAATTACCCTTGGTTTGTTATGAAATGTTGATGTGCGTAGTTATGTTAGAAGCATACACGCCATAGGGTGCCTTGGGTGAAACCCAGGTTTGCATACATGCTGCATTGCTAGATCCCCTTACTTTTATTGCTCAACATAGAAACGTGGATGATGATTTTGACACTCATGCCTGTCGTGTTTATGTTAATACTGTTTATTATATTTGCATACAAAGTGCTGACTTGTAGGGTGATGTATTTCCCTGGGGTCCGCTAGGACGGCCGGGAGGAGGGGTGTTGTTGCACCGTTGTTGGTCAGCCAAAGTTGACCCTCGTTATACCGCTCTTTGTGATTTGGAAGCAGGGCAAGGATTGCAGGTTGGACCTAGCTCGCTGATGAGTCCAGTTTATATAGTGATTTCCAGACTCATCTAGGTTGTTTTTCTTGCCAACGCACTTCACTTATTGCTCATTTATGCTTCTATTGATCACATTTCATATTTCCACTCTTACTGCACATTTATGCCCATTTTGGTGTGATTCCTTGTATTCCAGTGGTCCTGGATGTTTTCATGCAGGTTCAAGGGCCGTGCGATGCTCGGAGTTTGATTGGGGGCAATTTCTGCCTAAAAAGCCACTGATCGTGCATTTTCCTTCGCGCACGATCAGGCGCACGACCACTGGTCGTGCTCTAATTGCCCTTACCAAATAGAGAAGTTCGCATGTTCATTGTCCTTCTTCTCACACGACCACTGGTCGTGCGCTATTTTTTTCATTCTGGATTTTGCTTCAGGTTGTTCCCGCACGCTCACAGGCATTTCTTCGCGCACGACCACTGGTCTTGCGCCACTGACCGTGCGCGTTCAAAATTTTGCTTTCTATAAATACGCGTTTTCACAAATCCTTCCGCCCTAATCCGTATTTTAGGTCATTTCCAGCGCCGTTTTCTCGCTCTAGAGCGCCATTTTCACCGCTCCATCACCACCCACCTTCGGGAGGAGCTCCGACCGCCATTCTCTTGCAAATCTCAAGCCGGAGCATCCTCTAGGCCTCCTCCATTGATCATGCACCTCCAAAGCTCCATTTTGAGGGATTTCCTGCTGCATATATGAAGTTCTCCGGTGAGATCGTGGCAAAAGAAGATTGATGGAGAAGACGGGTACAATAGAAGTAGGTGACAGCTCTTCCAGACCCCGGATGGCAGTTGGAGCCCGAGCCCGGACGAGGATTGACAACCCTAGATTCCGGCCGTGAACCTCCGATGAGTCTCTGTGCTTTGGTTGTAATCTCAACCCCCTTTATACTGTAGTATTGTTTTCATTTATCATTTGGGTGTATGAATAATGTTTGTTAAACCATGTTATAATATTTAGTATTTCATGTCTATGTGAAAATGATATGTGTGGTTTCTGCAAGTGAGGAGAGCCCCATTCCATCCTCCATCCCACCGTCACGTTCATGTGCCGCACTAGCAATAGCTAGTGGCGTGCTTGTCGACGAGGTGCTTGCGACCCTTATTCCGTAAGACTACTCGTCCATCTGCCAAGCTAAGCGGTGCTAACGGCCCGTGTAATCCACCTCGACTCCGCCGGTGCGAACCATTCCATCCGCTTGCCTTCTCGTCCATCCGCCTAGTGAAGCGTGACATAGCGGACCATGTAATCCATTCGCCTAACGAAGCAGTGCACTCAAGGCCTACACAGTTCGATTCCGCACTTATCCACCTCATCCGCTTGCCTACTCCTCCATCCGCCTAGCGAAGTAGTGCATTCAAGGCCTACGTAGTTTTCCATCCCGCCTGGTGAAGCATTGCATAGCGACATTGCATAGGAGTAGTTGTAGCTCTTTTACTTTATTTTCCACAAACCAAATCACCCTCTTTCGCATCCATCCGACATAAAGGACTTCAATCTCAAGTCCTTCCTCGAAAGTTAAATCCACCTTACTGTGTTCCTTCGAGATCGATACTTGGGGATTCACTCCCATATTTTATATTACTTGAACGATCGGTACACTGCCGTTTCGTGCCGCAATCTCTCTCCCGCCTATAATGGTGTTAGATTTGCGCATCAAGTTTTTGGCGCCGTTGCCGGGGAGCACAGTCGTGTGAGTTTTCTGGAGAGGGAGACGAGAATTAGAAGTTCTTCTATTGTGTATAGTCCTCTTATTATTTTGTTTGCTTTTTATTTAATATTTGTTTTTCTTATTTTTATTATTTCATCCTTTCCTGTTTAAATTTTTTTAGGCAAGTTGTTCCGAAGTAGTTTTAATTGATTGTGTAGATTTTCTTGCAAAGAATTTCAATTTTTGTTATATCAGCTTCCTTCAAAAACATGTATTCTTGGACTGAACCTAGCATTTATGACAAGATGAGCGCTTATATCGATCAAATGAGGGAATTAAATTCTACGTATCGTAAGGGCTTTGTTTGTTTAATTTGTAAAAGTGAAAATCATGTTTTGAAGCACTGCCCCAGTCTTTTACCTATTACAATTCCCGACTGCAGTCCATCGCATCCTGATTACAAAGTCCCTATCACTCAGTCTTTACCCGTGGAGGGAATCGAGCCCTCAACCCCTGAGCTTATTTCTTGCATAGACTCTTCGCTCCCTGTATATGGCTTTACTACTACTGATGACGATGATTCATTTGATGTCCAACAAGGTGAGATTTGGGAGCTCCATGATGAACCAGAGTGGGATGAGGAGAGTGTTCTCTCTAGTGGGGAGGTGCTTGCAGATCTTTTTGCGGAGGAACCTGATATTTTACATTCTGATTATGATGTTCCTCCAGTTTCTTTGCATGCTTTTTCTACACCTATTTTTGATCCTGTCGAAGATTATTTGCAGGGTGATGTTTTGGACCTCCAAGCTGAACCGAAGTGGGATGACGAGGACGACCATTCCGATGAGGAGTTATGCACCTCTTCATTGGTGAAGGAGAACTGCCGCACCACTGATTCCTTCGAGTTCTCAGATGCACCTTGTTTTGATTCTTATGACACTGACAGTGATCAAGCTTGGGAACCAGCCAGGAGTGATACTGGGACCACTCCTCCTTTGTTTGATTCTTTTAGTTCTTCATCTATTTTATTTCCTAATCCTCTTTCTTTTAATGAAAATATTGATTTGTTCATCCTTCCTGCTTCCCCTCCTGTTAATGCTGCTAATATTTTATTTACTCCTCTGCAGGTGCATGAATATCTAGACCCATTTTTGGGCGATTCTGTGTGGCAGTCTTGGAAGGAAAAGCAAATGGCAATGATGAAATCCATCACCTATTCCACCTCATCATCATTGCCTGCGTTTTCTTTGAAAGACTGGGTGCAGGGTGGAAAGCGCTACTTCATCCATGACCGCAGATTGGAGGAGAGGAAGAGGATGAAGAAAGATGAAATATGGAGATGGAAAGCTCCTGATCCTCTTAACTGCTGCTGTTGGGTCTTCGGGCCTATATCTTTTATTCTCAGTTACCACTTTAAATCAACGTGCAGTTGATCTTTTTGGCATTCTTGTAATAATTAAGATATTTAGTTTTCTCTTTTATGTTTAGACAATATTATTAAAACTACTTAATATAGGTATTAAGTCCAGCTTAAGGATGGTAAACAAAAGCGCTGATGGGAGACAACCCATGTCTTTTTTTTATTTCTCTAATACGCTAATAGTTTAGTTATATATATATATTTTTGCGTGGAGTCTTTTGCCTGCAGGTGTGCGGCAATTTCTTTGGTAGCAGACTCTTGGAGTGAAGTTTTCAGAATTTAACGCCAAATCATCAGTTATGCTCATTTCTGAGCATGGGGTAACCTCTCCTCTCTTCATTCTCTAACACTCCTGTTGATATGTCAACTTACCTTATTGCATAGATTAAGTCTGGGGGAGAGCAGTTTGTTACCCACTGTGCACGCACATGTTGCATTGCACACTAGAAGTAATTTTATTTTATCTTTGTAGTACATTTATTCATATCACTACACCGACTTGAGAGCGCACTCACGTGTGTGTATGTTTCCGCTCATGCTTATTGTGGTTGGAATGTGAAATAGGATGTTAGCTTAGGAATTGCAAATCAGAGTGCGATGTTGACTCTTGTAGTGCTCTAGTCGCATCCGCTTACTCCAGAAGAAATTTGAGTAAAATTAGATTATTTCTATGCATTTAATTTACGATTAGTGTTTTTGCGTAGTTTTAGATTTATTATACTCAATTGGTGAAGGTGAATGAAATTTTCGGTGGCACGGTGTTGTGTATAAGCGAGCCCTAGTTGTGTGTTGCTCGAGTCAGAAGGAAGGTTTACCTTTCTCGTGGGCTAAGAACTTGCCCCAAGCGACTCTTGAAGCATGGGAGAGAGCAACTCATTTTGTTAAACGTGATGTAGTCCATTTTTCGGCTAGTTTGAGCTTTGTTTTCCATGACCTATGTGTTTACCTTTGCAAGCCAAGTTTGTGCCTACCCCTCCTTTGTTTCAGCTCTTCTTTCAATCACCAAAGCCTGAAGCTTATCCTATTATTGCAACCAAAAAATGAGTTAACTGAAATTACATTTCATATTTGGATGTGATGTATGGAATTTTTGTGATGTGAAGAAAAAGTGTATTTTGTGCTGAACACATTGTTGTAAACCAACCGGGGGATAAAAGAAAAAGAAAAAAAATGAAGTTAAAAGAAAAAACCTGAAAAGAATTGGAATGAAAAGAAATCCCCTTGGGCGTAATAGAAAAAAATTCAGTTGGTATTTGTTTGGAGTACGCTGGGTGCACACCCAGTTTTCAATCTAAGTCTGGGGGTGTGTCACACTAGCATCGTTCTTGGTTTTGTTTTGGCACAACATTATCTTTTGACTCAATTGGTTTGCGTAGCCGTCTCGTTTATCATTGAATATCATACCATATCCTAAGCCCCATTATAACCTGAAAGTCCTATTGATTTAAACTTTGAGTTTGCTAGCGTCGTGGAGAGAGTGTAACCGAGCAAGCTTATGGTTCTCGTCGTTGATGGATTTCAGCGGAGTTATTCCCGAATTCTGGTCTTTAGCAACACCATCTTGAGTGGCTTGTTTACTTTCACACCGGGCACGACCACACAAATTCTTCATGATTCACCATCTCAGTACAAATAAATCTCTATTTACGCATTTATACTATTGTAAATTAGTTAGTATAGTTAGAATCTTCTTTTACTGAATTTCTATTTGCATGGGTATGATACTTCGCATCTTACTGTTTCTTTGCAATTCTCTACGCTAACTACCATTTTCTCATCCCGCCGGATTTGTTTGCTCGGGACGCGCAAACAGGTAAGTCTGGGGGTGTGATAAGTCCAGTTTATATAGTGATTTCCGGACTCATCTGGGTTGTTTTTCTTGCCAGCGCACTTCACTTATTGCTCATTTATGCTTCTATTGATCACATTTCATATTTCCACTCTTAGTGCACATTTATGCCCATTTTGGTGTGATTCCTTGTATTCCAGTGGTCCTGGATATTTTCATGCAGGTTCAAGGGTCGTGCGATGCTTGGAGTTTGGTTGGGGGCAATTTCTGCCTAAAAAGCCACTGATCGTGACTTTTCCTTCGCGCACGATCAGGCGCACGGCCACTGGTTGTGCGTTAATTGCCCTTACCAAACAGGGAAGTTCGCACGTTCATTGGCCTTCTTCTCGCACGACCACTGGTCGTGCTCCACTGATCGTGCGCTATTTTTGTCATTCTGGATTTTGCTACAGGTTGTTCCCGCGCGCTCACAGACATTTCTTCGCGCACGACCACTGGTCATGCGCCACTTGTACAACCCCGATGTTCGCCTGGAAGGGTCCCTGGTTCGCATACCCAGGGGAGCGAGCCAGGGATGGGCGAGCCAGGCAGGGCGAGCCCAAGAAGAGCGAGAGGCCCTAGAGGCGGGCGAGCCAGCCGGTCGAGGGAGTTCGCTAGGAAGGCCCGGGACCTTGGGGGTACAAATAGCCGTTTTTGGGGTACAGTTAGCCATTTTGGCTAGCTCGACTCGCTAAAGAGCGGTTCGGCAGGCGAGTCCTAGAAGCAGGCGAGCCACTCAGTCGAAGGAGTTTGCTAGGCAGGCGAGTCGGCCAGACATTTTGGCGAGCCCCGTGTTCGCTGGAACGGGTCAAGGGTCTCTGGTTCGCCAGTACCTGGGGTGGTCTTAAAAGCTCCTGGTGGTCTGCGGCTAGCCCCTCAAAACAGCGGAGTTTGGCTGTTAGCAGACCAATTCGGGGTGCGGATAGTAAGAATGGACAGCGAGAGTTGGCTATTGACAGACCACAAAACCAAAATCTATAAATAGACCTTAAAGGGCACCTTGGAAGAGGACCAGGTTTCAGAATCTTTGAGCCTTCTTCTCTCCATAGGTCGCTTTGGTTTGGGCTCTCTAGCTCTCCAAGGTGCCCGAGTCTTAGCTTTGGCTTGGGAGGGGAAGCGCTCAATGATCTTCCGGGTTAGTGGAGGGACCTCCTTGCTGAGACTAGGGTCTTTGTTCTTCGTCCGAGTTATCTGCTTATCTCTTCCGAGGGACCGGTAAGGGCTAGTCGCCCCTCAATTCGTTGAGGGCCCCGAGCTCCACAGGAGACTGAGAAATCGGTTTCAACATTTTGGTGCGGTGAGCATGGAGTGTGGCTGGTTCAAGAAAGTTCCGGAGAAGGCACATGACGGGAGATGAGGAGCAAGGCGAGGAGTTCGGCGAGACTCCTCAGGAGGCGATGGCCAGGATGCTCGCGGATTTCAGAAAGGAGGTGCTCGACATCTTGGGGTTCACGGTCACAGCTCTGCGAAGTGAGTTTGCGACCCTAGCACCTCAGGCGACCCCTCCCCCAACAGTAGTCGGCGAGAAAGCACCAGGGGGAAGGGCTGGAAAGGAAGTTGCCGTTGGCTTAGGTCAGAGCCAGGAAGGGCGAGTGTTGTTCGCCAGTCCGACGAGCTCCGTGCCTGCAAGCTTAGTACTGGCGAGCTCCGTCCCAGCGAGCGCGACGCAGGCGAGTGCGCGCCAAGAGGAAGCAGCGACGGTCGGAGTGGTTCAGGCGAGCACCGCCCTCGCGAGCACAGTCCCGGCGAGCTCAAGTGTGGCGAGTGAGCTCGGGGGGCGAGTGGAGCCAGGGAAAGCGACAGGAGGGGGAAGCCCCTTTTGCGAGCTGGTGCTTTCCGCACCCGTCCCTGGGGGATTTGGAGAATGGGACCGGGTGTACTACAATGGTAGAGATGACCCTGTCCAGCCCCTGCAGAGTTTCGAAGACTCGGTCTCCATCAGGCCGATGTCAGATGCCTTCAAGTGTCGGCTCTTTGCCGTCACCCTCAAGGAGAAGGCCAGGGACTGGTTCCACCATTTCCCTGCAGGATCAATCTACTTGTTCGAGGATTTGCGCCGAAGTTTTTTGCTAAGGTTCTCGACCTCAAAAAAGAGGAAGAAGGACGCTGATTCCCTCTTCGCAGTGAAGCAGGGACCCCGGGAGTCGCTGGCTCAGTATGCCGATCGGTTCTAGTAGGAAGTGCAGCTCACTCAGGAGATTCCTGGGTTTGCACTCCAACTCGCCTTCACGGTCGGGTTGAAAGAGAGTTTCTTCAAGATGGCGTTGAAGAGAAAAGCCCCCGTCTCCTATGAATAGCTGATGGAGAGGGTGTCGGAGGAAGTCACGAGTGAGGAAGCCTATCCAGAGCTCACCAAGAAGCTAGCAAAGCTCAGTGAGCCGGAGGTGAGGCAGCAGGAGGTCAGGAGAAGAAAAGAGCTCCGGGCCCCGGAGGGGGAATGGAGGCCTCAAGGTGGAGGAATGCAAGGGTAGGGAAGGAGTTACGGCCCAGGAAGCGGTAACCATGTCGGAGGTCAATGGAGGCCCCCCCAGTTAGGATGGAGGCAAGGTCCAATGCAAATGCCTCCCCCTCCCCAACAGGCCATGGCAATTGGACGGGGAAGAGGTAGAGGAAGAGGAAGGGGAGGAGAGGTGGAAACGGCAGCCGCTAGGAGGAGAAGGAATAGGGTGGCAGAGGCCGAGGCAAGGGAAGTGGCGTTGCCATATTGTATCTTCCATGATGTGGAAGGTCACTCGACGGACACCTGTCCAGAGTTCCTGGAAGTAAAGAGGCGCAGAGCGCCCGCGCCACCACAGCAGCAGCCAGTAAGGATCGTGGAGGTCTAACCTCGAGAGGAGGATGAGGAAAGGTGTGAGGATAGAATCGATATGGGAAGTAGAGGAGGGATCAGGGTGATCCATGGGGGGGGTAGGGGTGGAGGAGACCCGCAAGGCTAGCCTCCATACCATCTACCGCCGGAGCGTGGCTTCGACATCCACCGCTCCACCCCCGGCCGAAAAAATCATTTTCACCCAGAAAGACATACCGGGCTATGAGGACCCGTTCTGTGACGCGCTGGTTATTCAGACGACGATCGAGAACTTCACCGTCTCCCGGATCCTAGTGGACAACGGAAGTTCGGTCAACGTCATCTTCAAGAAGGCGTTCGACAAGATGGAGGTGGAGCCCATGAGGGTGTTGGCCTCAGATGGCCCTCTGTTCGGATTCTCGGGGGAGAGGAAAGAAGTAGAAGGGGGAGTAGGGCTTCATGTGACCCTGGGTGGGCAGTCCCGGAACTGTCGTTTTGTCATAGTGGACGCCCCAAGCAGTTACAGCGCCATCTTCGGACGACCACTCATCAGCACGTTCCGCTGTGTCCCTTCCACCTTTCACCAATGCCCTAAGTTCAACGACGGAGGGGTTCAGGTGCGGATCAGGGGGGATCCCGAGGTGGCAAGACAGTGCTACGTAACGGCTATCAACACCATCTCCTGGATAGGAGAAGCCGAGGAATGGGATAGGATGATGGAGGAGGCAGCCGAAGCCGGAGGTATGGAGGTAGCTGAGGAAAAGATGGAGGGATATGAAGTCCATGCCCAGGAAGTGGTAGTTGAGGGACCCCGGGCGGAGGGAGAGGAGAAAGAAGAGAAGGCCGAGGAGGGAAGGGCGGAAGAGCAGATGGTGGTAGAAAAGGAGGTTGAGGAGGGAACCCAGGCTCCCACTTGTGCCGAGGAGGAGAGGGCTTGGGGAGAGCAATCCAGGCTGGAGGCCGTGGATGAGGTCGTGGAACTTGAAGTCACCACTCGGCTCGGGGTGGTGGAAAAGGTCCGAATCAGCGGATAGCTCAACCCGAAGGAGCGGGCCGAGATCCTGGCCTGCGTGCAGAAAAATGTAGACGTCATCGCATGGAGCGCCGCGGAAATGCCCAGGATCGACGCGGATGTGGCTTTCCATCACCTCAACCTCGACCCCGGCACCCGCCCCATCCGCCAGAAGAGGAGGGCTATCGCCGACAAGCTGGAAGGACCCATCCGAGAAGAGGTGGGTAAACTCCTGCAGGCAGGTTTTTTATCAGAGATCCAGTACCCAGGCTGGGTCTCCAACGTAGTTATGGTAAAAAAGGGAGGAGGTAAGTGGCGTATGTGTATCGACTTTTCGCTTCTTAATAAATCATGCCCGAAAGATTGCTACCCCCTGCCCAGAATCGACGCGCTGGTTGACTCAGCCGTTGGTTTTTCTGTAATGTCTTTCTCAGATGCTTTTTCAGGTTACCATCAAATCCGCATGCACCCCCCGGACATCAAGGATGTTTCCTTCATCACGGGGGATGGATGTTATTGCTATAAGATGATGCCCTTCGGGCTCAAGAACGCAGGGGCTACGTACTAAAGGATGATGGATAAGGTCTTCCGCGACCAGAAAGGAAGAAATTTAGAAGTCTATGTTGACGACCTCATGGTGAAGAGCCGAGACCTTGGGTCTCACCTCCAAGACCTTGAGGAGATGTTCGGGACCCTGCGACGGTACAAGATGAAACTCAATCCCTTGAAGTGTGTCTTCGGGGCAAGCCGAGGAAAGTTCCTAGGCCACTTACTCACCCCCGCGGGGGTGGAGCCCAACCCGGACAAGGTTAAGGCGGTAATGGAGTTGGGGTCACCAAAGAATCCAAAGGAGGTTCAGAGCCTTACAGGGAAGTTGGCTGGGCTCAGCAGGTTCCTCTCCATGGCGGGAGAAAAGTGTGCACCTTTTTTCAAGGTGCTGCGGGGCAACAAGAAGTTTGAATGGACCCGGGAGTGCGAGGAAGCCTTCCAGGCTCTGAAAGAACAGCTCACCCAATCCCCTCTGCTCCAGGGACCGAGGCCAGGAGAAGACCTATCCCTGTACTTGGGGGTAGGGTCTGAAGCAGTAAGTTCCGTGTTGATCCGGGAGGAGGGGAAGAAACAGTTTCCTATCTACTACGTCAGCCGAGTGCTGAAGAAGGTAGAGCTCCGGTACCAGATCTTGGAAAAGTTGGCCTTCGCATTGTTGGTGTCAGCCTGGAGGCTCCGGCCTTACTTTCAAGCCCATTCAATCAAGGTGGTGACGGACCACCCGCTCCGTAAAATCATGGAAGGAGTGGAGCACTGAGGGAGGTTGGCAAAGTGGTCCGTGGAGCTAAGTGAATTCAATATCACGTTCGTGCCCAGGACGTCCATCAGGGCTCAGGCGGTGGCAGACTTCAGGGCCGACTATGCAGCCGAAGTGAGGGAGCACGAGCCACCTCCCCCATAGGCATGGAAGATGTTGGTGGACAGAGCGTCGGGAAAATACTCCTATGGAGGGGGAATGGTCCTGGTAAGTCCTCAGGGGACTCGGATTGAGCAAGCCTTAAACATCCATTTCCCAATTACCAACAACCAGGCTGAGTACGAAGCAGTTATAGCGGGCCTTCGGCTAGCCCGGGAACTGGGTGTATAGGATGTGGAGGTCTCCACGGACTCCATGGTGGAAGCATGCCAGATCAAGGGAGAATTTGAAGCAAAGGACCCGACCCTCCTACTATACCTGGAGAAGGTTAAGGGGGTCATCGGGCAGTTCCGCACCTTCTCCATCAAGCACGTGTCGAGGGAGGAGAGCACCCAGGCAGACCTCTTAGCCAAGTTAGGTCCCTGAGCAGGAGGGACGACTGCGGAGCTCTTCCGGCCCTCCATCGAGGAAGGAGAGTTGATGGAGCTGGATCAACGGGCATCGTGGATGGATCCGTTCATCACCTGCCTATCCTCCGGGCAGTTCCCTGGAGAGGACGTGGACAAGAGGCACTTCAGGTATAAGTCCGCTTATTACTCCTTGCATGCAGGAGGGCTATATAGGAAAACTCTCTCGGGACTCCTGGCCCGTTGTGTTTCCGAGGAGGAGGTTTCGAGAGTCCTGGAAGAAATCCACTCCGGGGAGTGCGGCAGCCACTCTGGGAGTCGGACCCTGGAAGGGAGGGTGTTGCGCAAGGCTACTTCTTGCCCACTCTCAGCAAGGATGCGACAGAGTTTGCAAGAAAGTGTCCGAAGTGCCAGCTCTATGCTGCGCTCCAACTCCTCCCAGCTTAAAGGCTCCGAACCATCACGGCTCCCTAGCCCTTCGCCATATGGGGGCTGGACGTGGTCGGTCCCTTTCCCCAAGCCAGCGGCCAGAGGAAGTTCCTGCTGGTCATGATTGACTACTTCTCCAAGTGGGTAGAAGTGAAAGCACTCGCTAAGGTAACCTCTCAGGTTGTAAGGAATTTTGTATGGGGAGAGATAATTTGTAGGCACGGGTTACCTCTAGCAATAGTGACGGACAATGGGCCGCAGTTTGCTAGTGAAGAGTTTGTTGGCTTCTAAACTCAGCTCGGCATCGACCTCAGGTTCGCGTCGGTCCACCACCCGAGGAGCAATGGGCAGGTGGAGGCCGCGAACAAAATAATCATTAATCTATTAAAAAAGAAAGTAGAAAACCTCCGAGGAAACTGGGTAGAACAGCTACCCTCCATCCTCTGGGCCATGAGGACCACCCTGAATACCGCCACCGGGGAGACCCCGTTCAAGCTCTCTCACAGATCCGAGGCCGTTCTCCCCATAGAGTTCGTTGTAAAGACCCCCCGGGTGATCGCTGCGAGCGAGGGGGATGAAGAGTGGCTGGAAGATAACAATGCAGAGCAGAGGCTATCTTTGGACCTGGTGGAAGAACTCCGGGACTTGGCCACCATCAGGCAGGAAGAGGTCAAGCGGCGGATGGCTCGATATTTTTACAAACATATCCGGATAAAGCACTTTCAGAAAGGGGACCTGGTCCTAAAGAAGGTCGATGCGGCCGGCAGAGGGGCCGCGGTGGGTAAGCTTAACCCCAACTGGGAGGGTCCATATATTGTAAGCAGGGTGCTCAAGTCGGGGGGATATCACCTCCAGGATGTGGAGGGGGTGCCCCTCGACCGAGCCAGGAGTGGGGATGATTTGAAATGATTTTACCCTTAAAAGCTTTATTATATTGTTTACTGAATGTCTTACTCCTTTTTTATAATGCTTATGACTACTACCATGCCGACATGACACAGTCTGGATATATTGGTGCTGGAATGCCCCAGATCGATTCCGCTCCCGGGCTCTCACCTAGACGGGGGGTTCAGGTTGATCTCTGGAGAGGCTGGCAAAGTTGGATATGTTGGTGCTGGAATGCCCCAGATCGATTCCGCTCCCGGGCTCTCACCTAGATGGGGGGTTCAGGTTGATCTCTGGAGAGGCTGGCAAGGTTGGATATGTTGGTGCTGGAATGCCCAGATCGATTACGCTCCCGGGCTCTCACCTAGACGGGGGGTTCAGGTTAATCTCTGGAGAGGCTGGCAAAGTTGGATATGTTGGTGCTGGAATGCCCCAGATCGATTCCGCTCCCGGGCTCTCACCTAGACGGGGGGTTCAGGTTGATCTCTGGAGAGGCTGGCAAGGTTGGATATGTTGGTGCTGGAATGCCCCAGATCGATTCCGCTCCCGGGCTCTCACCTAGACGGGGGGTTCAGGTTGATCTCTGGAGAGGCTGGCAAGGTTGGATATGTTGGTGCTGGAATGCCCAGATCAATTCCGCTCCCGGGCTCTCACCTAGACGGGGGGTTCAGGTTGATCTCTGGAGAGGCTGGAAAGGTTGGATAAGTTGGTGCTGGAATGTCCCAGATCGATTCCGCTCCCGGGCTCTCACCTAGACGGCGGGTTCAGGTTGATCTCTGGAGAGGCTGACAAAGTTGGATATGTTGGTGCTGGAATGCCCCAGATCGATTCCGCTCTCGGGCTCTCACCTAGACGGGGGGTTCAGGTTGATCTCTAGAGAGGCTGGCAAGGTTGGATATGTTGGTGCTGGAATGCCCGAGATCGATTCCTCTCCCGGGCTCTCACCTAGACGGGGGGTTCAGGTTGATCTCTGGAGAGGCTGGCAAGGTTGGATATGTTGGTGCTGGAATGCCCCAGATCGATTCCGCTCCCGGGCTATCACCTAGACGGGGGGTTCAGGTTGATCTCTGGAGAGGCTGGCAAGGTCGAAAATGTTGGTGCTAGAATGCCCCAGATCGATTCCGCCCCCGGGCTCTCACCCAGACGAGGGTTCAGGTTGATCTCTGGAGAGGCTGGCAATAGAAATCAGGACCTAAGATAGCAGGTTGAGGTGTTAGAGCCAGAAGGGCTTGGTTCACAAAATCGAAAGGGTTGAGGCTGGAAGGGCCTGAGGTGGCAGGTTGCGATGCTAAAGTCAGGGAGTTTTGATTCGCAGGATGCCGAGGCTCAAGCTCGCCAAGGTCGGGTTCGCCGGGCAGTATCCGCGGGCGGCGATAGCCCGGGTTCGCGAGATCCACAAGAGGAGAACCCTGGCGAGGCGAGCCCAGACACACGCATTCGCGATCCCCCCCCCCCCCCCCCCCCCGAAGCACTGCCGCATAACCAGTCATGAGAGTTCAGAAGAAAGAGATCAAATGCGGGAGAAAAAAGAAAATGCGAGCGCGCGCATAAATACTAACGAAAAAATTATAACTATCATTCGCCAAGATTTTTCTATGTTCGGCGGCGATCTCGCCAGCCCAAAAAGAATAATATACATTCAAAATAATGAAAGAGAAGAGAGGCTAAGGGGGTTCATTCTGGGGGCCCTCGCCATTCTTGCGAGCCCCAACCATGGCGCCAAGTCGAAGAGGTCCGGGCAGACGTCTTCGGCTGTAAACTCCATCGCGTATTCTGCTAGCACACTCGCGTTCTTGAGGGTCGTGAAGACGAGGTTGGCGACATCCTGTGCATCTCGCCGTCTCTGTTCCTCACTTTCGGCGACCCTCTGTTGAGACCTGGCTCGCCTAAGAGAAGGAGGCAGCACGCTGCGAACCAGCTCGTCCACCCGAGCCTTCAACATGGTATTCTCCAACTCCAGCTCGTCGTTGCAAGCGAGAAGCTTGGTTGCTACATCGGCATCCTGAGTCCGCATCAAACGAGTTAAGACAAAGATCAGAAGTAGCGAACAGCGAAGAAAAGAGGCCCAAGGGCCGCTTACCATCTTGCCCTGCATCCCGGCGAGGAGGCTTTCTGACGCTTCCTCTCTCTCCTTAAGGCCCCTGATCTCCTCGCGACGCCTCTTAAGCTCCTCCCTGTACGCGCGGATATCCCTATCCGCCTGCAGATAACGGCGCCCTGCCATATGTGCGAGCTCCGTCGAGCGGAACTGGCTCGCATTTCTTCATAGACCAGTTGCCTTGGCCCCATCTCTTTATAGGCGGCGGCGTCCTCGCGGCCATATAAGCCGAAGGAGATAGAGAACGCCTCCTCCCCGGCCTTACCAAGCTCCACTCAGGAGGGGTGAAGGGTAGAGCAAGAAATCCGGTTGGCATCAGGATCCCAAGCGAGCAGGGGCTCGCCAAGGATATCAGAAACCTTCTCACCCAGACCAAAGTTCTTGTGGCCCTTGGGTTGGGGGGTTGTGGAAGAGCTCTGATATTTAATTTGGTAGGTTTTGAAATTTAGTGAAGGGTTAAGATTTTCTCCAAAACTATATCCGATAAAGGCAAGTGTACCTTATCGTCTATAGTATAGGATATTTAGGAATATCAAGGTCGTATTCCACGAGGCGCGTTGATTACTTCTACTTCGAGGAGAATCACTATTATTTTATCGTTGAAAATTTGAGGTGGTTTGTTTTCGCTTAACTAAAATTTAAAACTAAATTCAAACTAAATGAAAAGCTTGAACATTGCATGAAAAGAAAGAGAAATTGACATTGCATAAAAAAGAGAACATTACTAAGGAGAGAAAAATTTAACCTTGCATGAAAAGGAAGA
Source organism: Dactylorhiza incarnata (assembly GCA_033032865.1). NCBI lineage: Eukaryota > Viridiplantae > Streptophyta > Magnoliopsida > Asparagales > Orchidaceae > Dactylorhiza > Dactylorhiza incarnata. Next base: position 2,329,966 of record JAWHQI010000298.1, read on the forward strand.
AATTACTTAAGGAGAAAAAGAACATGAAAGAGAAAACTAATTTTATTGAAAATCAAAGAACTATTACAAGCCTTAAATTAAGAGTGCAAGGCTAAGGAAAATGAAAGTTGCAAGCTTAAGAAAACTAGTACACGAAAGTTACACTACAACATTGCATGAAAAAGGGAAGGAGGAGAACATGAAAGCCTTAAGAAACATGAACATTAACTTAAAAAACTCACTCTCAGCTCTAACAGCACCTCCCCATCTCCAAATTTCTGAACCCTGGACTCAAGGAGAGCCTCTGAATTTATAGGCAAAATTTTCAAGTTACACGCCCTCGGTCACGGGCGTGTCCAAGGGCGTGTAATCACTGTAACATTGGATCCGGCAGCGGCGTGGGCTTGGCGTGACGGTTGGAGAAAATCGGACATGTCAAGGGCGTGACATATGGGTCACGGGCGTGACTCAGGACGGCTTCATTTAATGCGGCATGGGCTAGGCAGACCGCGCGGCGGCGTGCTTGGATCATGCGGGAAGGTCACGGGCGTGACTTTGGGTCACGGGCGTGACTTTGGGTCACGGGCGTGACTTTGGGTCACGGGCGTGACTTTGGGTCACGGGCGTGACTTTGGTTGACTTCTCAACGGCAACTTCTCGTCTCGACGGCAGCTCCACGTGGCAGATTCTAATATTACACGCCCATGGTCACGGGCGTGACTTTGGGTCACAGGCGTGACCTGGGGCGTGACTGGGTGTGGACTAGCTCAACAGCACGGCATCGACCTGGACTGGTCTACAAGTTACACGCCCTTGGTCACGGGCGTGACCGAGGGCGTGTAATGCAATATTTTCCCAATTTGTCCAAAAATCTGCAAATATTAAAATTAGGCTAAGTTAGAATCAAAATTACAAAAAGAACTACTTATAACCTAAATTTGACATAAAATAGAGAATTCATATTAAATATTTACAAGATTTTCTATTAAAAAGTTATAAAAATACTACTTATCAAATACCCCCATACTTGAGGTTTTGCTATTCCAGAGCAAAAGTGTGAGACATTATTTATAAGACATCCTTAAAAAAATTTTAATTTAAAACTAAAATTTCATTTAACCAAAAGTTAAGTTAAGAGTAAATTCAAGGGGGAGTTAAGTCCTAAATTATGATGATGATTTGAAAAGAGGGAAAAATGTTTAGGCAATAACTTCTCAAGAAAATTAAGTAGTTTGACAAAATTGTAGAAATTATAAAACTAAATTAAATTAAAATTATAAGAACTCTATCTTAAAAGAATCTTAAGGAAAAGTAAATTACTAAATATTGCTCTCTCCATAATTTTCAACTAAAACTAGAACAATGATAATTGGCTAAGGGGGATTTCATAAAATTTGGCATAAGAAGAGAAATTTTTGAATGGAGGAAATGGAATTTATCATGAAATTTCCTTTTCTTTTTTTTTTTTACTCTTTTTTTTTTCTCTTCTAATAAAAACCCAAAATGTATATGGTTTAGGCGTAATGAATTTCATCCTCTTACTCCATGCCATATAATCTTTTCAAATATTTTGGGTGCATATGTTTTAGGGAATAATGAATTTTATCCTCTTATTCCCATGACATATGATCTTTTAATACATTTTTTTTATGCCATCAAAGGGGGTATGGTAGGGGAAAATAAATCTAGCTAGCTTTAAATCATATTGAGAGCAAATTCTAGTAAAATTAAAATTCCTAAGATCTAAGAAGTTAGAAGAAAATATAATTGAAATCTAAAGAGGTTTAGGAAATTTACTACAAAATGAAGCCATTTAAAAATAAAAAGAGAAGTCATGCTAACAAAATTCTCTAATCAATTTAAAATCATATGATGATTCTTAAATCAAGATTGCCTCAAATTTAAAATTAACAAACTATGATAAGCAAAATTTTAGCCAATTAAAAACTTAAACATGCTTATAAACATTCTCAACTAGATTTCTAAGAAATCACAAAAACAACAAGAAGGAGGGATATAAGAAGAAAATTTTTTTTTTTTGAATTTTTGATATTATCTTTTTTTGAATTTTTGATATTATCTTTTTTTGAATTTTTGACATTAAAAACTATTTACAAAGAAAGGAAACTAGCTTTAAAACTTAACAATTTTTGCAAGTCTTGGACTTCCCAAGGGCTACCCGGTGAAGGGTTCGCAAGGTACTAGGAGGTGTGATGGGATAAAATCCCAAACGTCCTTTTCCAAGATTTAAATTTTTCTGTTTTCTATTTTTTTTTAGTTTTTGGGTTTTACAAGTGCTAAAATAGAAGAAAACATAAGAAAAAAAATATATATTTTTTTTGTTTTGAAAATTTTCTGATTTAACAACTATTTAAAAAAAACTATTTACACCCCCATACTTAAAGTTAAACATTGTCCCCAATGTTTAAAACTAAGTATGAAGTAAAGGAAAAAAAAAGTGCAAAACAAAATAAAAAGGAAATGCATGATAAAAGAGAAGGAAGAAAGAGAAGGGGCTTCCCTGATTTTTGAAGTTTGCGCGGGGAAGCGACGATTACCTAAAAAATATATTAAAGAACAAGAGAAGACAATAAAAAGATAACTTGGGGTGCCTCCCAAAAGCGCTTTGTTTAAGGTCGCGTAGCTTGACCCACTTGCCGGTCATATTAAAGGTTGAAAAACAATTGAATCACTCTTTTCATTTGGTAACTCTCCCGGAAGATATAATTTAAGGCGGTGCCCGTTAACTTTGAAGGTACCTTTTTCCGGGTGGGAAATTAAAATTGTCCCATAGGACCAAACCTCTTTAACAATAAAGGGTCTGGTCCATCGGGATTTTAGTTTTCTCGGAAAAAGGCGAAGGCGGGAATTATAAAGGAGGACGAGATCGCCCGGCGAAAAAGTTTTTGGAAATTTTATATGCTTATCATGATAAAACTTTGTTCGCTCCTTATATAATTTGTTACTCTCATACGCATTCGCTCTCCACTCATCTAATTCGTTCATTTGAAATTTTCTTTGTTCTCCCGCTAGAGTGGAATCGAGGTTTAAAAATTTAAGCGCCCAAAATGCGCAATGTTCTAATTTGACCGGAAGGTGGCAAGCCTTGCCATAAACCATTCGATACGGTGTACAACCGATAGCGGTCTTGTACGCCGTTCGATAGGCCCATAGCGCGTCATCGAGCTTTATTGCCCAATCCTTCCGATTAATAGAAACCATTTTTTCTAAGATCCGTTTTAATTCTCGATTAACAACTTCAACTTGGCCGCTCGTTTGTGGGTGATATGCAGTGGATAATTTGTGCGTGACACCATATTTTGCTAAGATTTTTGTGAATTGAGCATTGCAAAAATGGGTGCCCCGATCACTCACAATAGCGCGCGGAGTGCCAAATCGAGAGAATAATTTTTTTAAAAAGTTAACGATGACTCGCGCATCGTTGGTGGGGAGAGCTTGCGCTTCCGCCCACCTCGACACGTAGTCGACTGCTACTAGAATATACTTATTTGAAAACGAAGGAGGGAGAGGACCAACGAAATCAATGCCCCAAAGATCGAAAATTTCGCATTCTAAGAAAATATTTTGGGGCATCTCATCCCGGCGAGAGATGTTGCCCGACCGCTGGCAGCTGTCGCAAGTACTCACAAGGGTGTGAGCATCTTTGAAGAGCGAGGGCCAATAAAAGCCCGCCTCCAGCGCCTTCCTCGCGGTTCGGTTTGAATGATAATGGCCACCGGATGGTCCCTCGTGACAATGTCGTAAAATTTTAAGACCCTCCTCACTCGAGACGCATCGTCTCACCACTTGGTCTGCGCATACACAGAATAAAAAGGGGTCCTCCCAAAAGTAATTCTTTAAATCAGAAAAGAATTTCTTCTTTTGCTGACTCGAGAATTCTTTCGGCAGGACCCGGGCTACTAAATAGTTAGCCAGATCTGCAAACCAGGGGGTAGACGATGAATTAATATTTTCGAGAGCGAGGAGGCGCTCTTCGGGAAATTTATCATCGATGTCAGATTCTATCAATACTTCCGAGGAGGGATTTTCTAAACGAGAAAGGTGATCGGCCGCCAAGTTTTCGGCTCCTCTTTTGTCCCGGATCTCTAAGTCAAACTCCTGCAAGAGGAGGATCCATCGCAAAAGACGAGGCTTGGCGTCCGATTTGCTTAAAAGATACCTAAGTGCGGAGTGATCCGTGAAGACGATAACTTTCGAGAGGGTGATATATGACCTAAACTTATCGAAGGCAAAAACGATCGCTAGAAGCTCTTTTTCGGTAGTGGTGTAATTCGCTTGTGCCGACGTGAGTGTTTTGCTCGCATAATAAATAGGGTGGAAATATTTACTCACCCGTTGGCCTAAAACGGCACCAACCGCAATGTCACTCGCGTCGCACATAATTTCAAAAGGGAGCGACCAATCCGGCGCGACTAGAATCGGGGAGTTTATAAGTTTTTCTTTAATAAGTTTAAAAGCCGAATGACATTCATTGCTAAAAATAAATGAGGATTCCTTTTCAATAAGATGGGTTAACGGCTTTGTGATTTTGGAAAAATTTTGTATAAAGCGCCGATAGAACCCCGCGTGGCCTAGGAAACTCCTAATAGCTTTTACGTTTATGGGAGGGGGGAGTTTTTCAATTACTTCAATCTTGGCCCTGTCGACCTCGATCCCCTTGCCCGAAATTTTATGGCCAAGGACTAGTCCTTCCTTGACCATAAAATGGCATTTTTCCCAATTAAGCGCTAAATTTGTTTCCTCACATCGCTGCAACACGCGCTCGAGATTTTTTAAACAATTTTCAAAAGAACTCCCGTATACGGAAAAATCGTCCATAAATACTTCCATCACCTCCTCCACTAACTCGTCAAAAATTGCCAGCATACATCTTTGGAATGTAGCTGGCGCATTACAAAGACCGAATGGCATCCTTCGATAAGCGAAGGTGCCAAAGGGACAAGTGAAAGTGGTTTTCTCTTGGTCGTCGGGCGAAATCGGAATTTGGAAGTATCCCGACAAACCATCGAGAAAACAGTAGTAGGAGTGACCCGAAAGGCGTTCTAAAATTTGGTCGATAAATGGTAGAGGGAAATGATCCTTACGGGTGGCATCATTTAATTTCCGATAGTCGATGCACATCCGCCAACCCGTAACAGTACGGGTTGGGATCAATTCGTTATTTTCGTTCGCAACTACCGTAACACCACCTTTCTTTGGCACGACTTGTACTGGGCTAACCCAAGTACTGTCCGATATCGGGTAGATGATTCCCGCGTCCAGAAGTTTTATAACTTCGGCCTTAACGACTTCTTTCATGTTAGGGTTTAGCCGTCGTTGAGGCTGGACTGAATTTCGGGAATTATCTTCGAGAAATATTTTATGAGTGCAGAAAGATGGGTTTATACCCTTAATGTCCGATAATTGCCATGCAATTGCGTGGCGGTGCTTTCTTAAGACTATAGTCAACTCAGAAATTTCTGAGTTGCTAAGATCGGATGAAATGATGACGGGTAGCTTAGACTCTTTTTCCAAAAACAAGTATTTAAGGTGAGGGGGGAGTTGTTTCAACTCTAATTTGGGTGGTTCTTCATAAGAAGTCTTGATTTTTAATTTTTCTAAAAATAATGGTTCGGGTGGTGTGGGGTGAGAGACTTCTTCTTCATCGCAAAAGAGCTCTACGGGCTCGGAATCACTATTCGCCGATGAAACTAACTCGAGGGATGAATCGAACTCACAACACTCTTCTAAGTAAAAACATGAATCGTCATTTTCTAGCGTGTTCCGCATCGAGGAATTTATGCCGAAAGTAACTTCATCGTCTCCAACCCGTAGGAGCAGCTTTCCGTTACTTACGTCGATAATAGCGCGGGAGGTGGCAAGGAAGGGGCGGCCGAGTATGAGGGGTACTTCGGCATCCTCTTCGATGTCAAGAATGACAAAATCCACCGGGAAGATGAATTTGTCAACCTTGACGAGCACGTCCTCCACTATTCCTATCGGATATTTTAAAGAACGATCCGCTAATTGGATACTCATTCGAGTGGGCCTTGGATTTCCTAGACCTAACTTTTTGAACAAAGAAAACGGCATAAGGTTGATGCTTGCTCCAAGATCCGCTAAGGCGTGTTTTACTAACGAATTGCCAAAAAGACATGGGATGGAAAACCGTCCCGGGTCATTTGCTTTTTTCGGCAATTTGTTGAGTACAACCGCGGAGCATTCTGCGTTTAAAGAAATATGCGAAATATCTTCTAACTTTTTTTTATTAGAGAGCAACTCCTTAAGATATTTCGCATATTTAGGCATTTGTGAGATAGCCTCGCAGAAAGGAACATTAATATGGATTTGTTTTAAAACATCTAAAAACTTTTTATAATTTTTTTCGGCGCTTTCATTTTTAAATTTCGATGGATACGGAATATTAGAAGTAGGAGCGCGCGGATTTAAAATAGAAGAGTGCGGAGCTATCGTAGCGGGCAAATTCGAAGATGAATTAAAAGTAGGAGGAGGAGGAGAGGAAATTACCTTGGGTTCGTCCTGTTTTTGAACCACCTCCTTCCCGCTTCGGAGTGTAATCGCATGCGCGCTCTCCTTTGGATTTTGCTCGGTGTTCCCCGGTAGTGCTCCTTGTTGACGCTCAGAAATCATCTTTGCGAGTTGGCCCACTTGATTCTCTAAATTTTTGATTGATCCGGTAAGGTTCCGGATGGTCGTTTCATTTGTAGCAACATATTTTGCAAAAACCTCTTCAATCGGAGAGAGTTTTTGCTGTTGCGGTGGAAAACCGGGTGGATTATAATTTTGAGAAATCAAATTTTGAGGCGGAGTTAAGTTAAGAAGTTGATTAGGGGGAGGTTGATTTAAATTCATAGGACGCTGAGCATTTCCTTGGTTGCTCCATGAGAAATTCGGATGATTCCTTTAGCCCGCATTGTAGGTGTTATTATATGGAGCGGTGTTCGGGTTATAGGAAGGCCGAGGTGGATTTCCCATGTAGTCAACATGTTCTTCAATTAAAATGTTATTGGCCCAAGGAGGAGTGGAGGAGGAAGCAGACATCTCCGCCACTTGCTTTGTTAAGCGCTCAACTTGTAAAGCCAAATTTGCGTATGCGTCTATTTCAAAAATTCCGGCCGGCTTATTAGGCATCGCTCGGGGCATGTTCCATTGATACGCATTTGTGGCCATCTATTCGAAAAGCTCTTGAGCGGCGATTGGGGTTTTATTATTTAATGTCCCCCCGGCGGCCGCATCAATCATTTGCCTCGTTTGGAGATTTAAGCCATTATAAAAAACTTGCACTTGTTGCCAAGTGGCAAGTGCATGGTGAGGGCATCGACGCAAAAGCTCCTTGAAGCGCTCCCATGTGTCATAGAGAGTCTCCGAGTCGATTTGCATGAACGATGCAATATCCGTGCGCAATTTAGCGGTCTTTGAAGGCGGGAAATATTTATTAAGAAATTTTTCCGCCATTTCGGCCCATGTAGTGATGGATCCCCTAGGTAGGGAGCCCAGCCACTGCTTGGCCTTAGACCGCAAAGAAAAAGGAAAAAGACGTAATCGAATGGCGTCATCGGTGACGCCATTGATCTTAAAAGTGTCGCAAATTTCAAGAAAGTAAGAGATATGTGAATTTGAATCCTCGTCCGGTTGACCATCAAAGGTCACCGATTGTTGCACCATTTGTATGATGCTGGACTTGATCTCAAAATTATTGTTCGCCACCGTGGGGCGAACAATACTCGATTGTGTGCCTTCCAAATTCGGCCGCGCATAATAGGACATGGTCCGTTGCGCGTCCTCATTAGGATTTGGCTCGTTAAGATTAGGAGGATTAAGATTATGATCCATATTTGCTGCGTTAGTGTCCCCGATCGACTCTTCGGATTCTATTTGATTTCCCTGATCACGAGAACGGCGGTGCCTCAAAAGGGTTCGCTCGATCTCCGGATCAAAAGGAAGAATCGAAGTGCTACCTCGGGTCATACACTAGAAAGAGAAGAAAGGAAGAAGAAAAACTAAAAATATTTTTTTTTTCTTTTTGAAAGTTAGAAAAAGCAAATTAAAATAGAAAGAAGCATGATAAAATTAATAGCTATCCTCTTTTCAAAATATCTACGCAAAGTCCCCGGCAACGGCGCCAAAACCTTGATATTTAATTTGGTAGGTTTTGAAATTTAGTGAAGGGTTAAGATTTTCTCCAAAACTATATCCGATAAAGGCAAGTGTACCTTATCGTCTATAGTATAGGATATTTAGGAATATCAAGGTCGTATTCCACGAGGCGCGTTGATTACTTCTACTTCGAGGAGAATCACTATTATTTTATCGATGAAAATTTGAGGTGGTTTGTTTTCGCTTAACTAAAATTTAAAACTAAATTCAAACTAAATGAAAAGCTTGAACATTGCATGAAAAGAAAGAGAAATTGACATTGCATAAAAAAGAGAACATTACTAAGGAGAGAAAAATTTAACCTTGCATGAAAAGGAAGAAATTACTTAAGGAGAAAAAGAACATGAAAGAGAAAACTAATTTTATTGAAAATCAAAGAACTATTACAAGCCTTAAATTAAGAGTGCAAGGCTAAGGAAAATGAAAGTTGCAAGCTTAAGAAAACTAGTACACGAAAGTTACACTACAACATTGCATGAAAAAGGGAAGGAGGAGAACATGAAAGCCTTAAGAAACATGAACATTAACTTGAAAAACTCACTCTCAGCTCTAACAGCACCTCCCCATCTCCAAATTTCTGAACCCTGGACTCAAGGAGAGCCTCTGAATTTATAGGCAAAATTTTCAAGTTACACGCCCTCGGTCACGGGCGTGTCCAAGGGCGTGTAATCACTGTAACATTGGATCCGGCAGCGGCGTGGGCTTGGCGTGACGGTGGGAGAAAATCGGACATGTCACGGGCGTGACATATGGATCACGGGCGTGACTCAGGACGGCTTCATTTAATGCGGCATGGGCTAGGCAGACCGCGCGGCGGCGTGCTTGGATCACGCGGGAAGGTCACGGGCGTGACTTTGGGTCACGGGCGTGACTTTGGTTGACTTCTCAACGGCAACTTCTCGTCTCGACGGCAGCTCCACGTGGCAGATTCTAATATTACACGCCCATGGTCACGGGCGTGACTTTGGGTCACGGGCGTGACCTGGGGCGTGACTGGGTGTGGACTAGCTCAACAGCACGGCATCGACCTGGACTGGTCTACAAGTTACACGCCCTTGGTCACGGGCGTGACCGAGGGCGTGTAATGCAATATTTTCCCAATTTGTCCAAAAATCTGCAAATATTAAAATTAGGCTAAGTTAGAATCAAAATTACAAAAAGAACTACTTATAACCTAAATTTGACATAAAATAGAGAATTCATATTAAATATTTACAAGATTTTCTATTAAAAAGTTATAAAAATACTACTTATCAAGCTCCCGGCGCCCTGGCTCGCCAACGGGTCCGGCTGTTTCGCAGGAGAAGGGGGCGAGCCGTCGGTCTCGCTCAGATCGACGACCGCTCTCTTGTCTTTGACGGCGAGGATTTTCCCCTTCGACTTCTTAGAGGAGGGTTGCGAACCAGGATGGCTCGCAGACGGAGGCCGCTTCTTGCCGGACCCGGTGATAGGAAGATCGCGGCAAGCCTCTGCCGCCGCGGTCGCGAGAGTGTCCGCCTTGAGAGCAGTGCCTTGCGCGTGCGTAGGATTAACGGGGATCTCGCGCTCGCCAGAAGAGTTAAAGCATTACACAGCGAAGAAAAAGGAAAGGAGAGTGGGGCGAAAGCGAGCCATACCTTCCCCTTGAGGAACTACGAGTAGCGAGTCGACGTTGCGCCGCAGATGGGCGACTTCAAAGTTTTTTCCGGAGTGGTATTGGGGGAGTTTGGCGTCGGCACCGCCCAGCGAGCTCGGAGGGCGGCAGGTGGCGTCATCCCGTTGAAGAGGGGTGAAGTGGAGGTTACCGAAGGGTCCCTTCACCAGGATGAACTTCTGAGTCTAGTAGTGACTCTTGTTCACCGTCTCGCAGACGGTGACGTGCTGACTCGCGAAGTAGGTGGTCCCATCCCGGAAGGCGCGAAAGGAAAACACTTTGCGGAAGACGAGGAGGCTGAACTCGATCCTCTCCTCCCGCATGTAACTGGCGAACGCGACAATGTCTGCGATCGCATTCGGGGTCAGCTGGCTCGGCAGCACCCCATAATACCGTAGCACCTGCAAAGAACGGTGAAAAAGTGGCGATGGCGAACAGGGAACGGCGAGAATGCTAAGCTAAGTACCTGACGGATTTCAGGCCATAAAGGGAGTTGCAACCCATTCTCGAAGTGAGCAATGGGAATCGCGAGTTCGTCAGCCTCGGTCTCGTTCAATGTAGATCTCTCGCTTGGACAGCGAGACGAATAACCCTCCGGAAGATAACGATCCACGGCATGTTTGTACTCCTCTGCCGTGATGTTCGCGCAATAGAATTCATGGGCTTGAAACGCGGAGGAGCATCTTGACCGCCCCTCACTCTCACCATCCGCTCCCACTGACTGATTTGTTCGCATCGAGTTAGGAAGAGGGAGCCTACAAGCGGCAAACGCGAACACGAGCTTGCGAGAGCGGAAACGATCATAGACGCGAGAGGATTTGAGAAATAAATGCGACGGATGGAAAAGTGAATCCGAACTATTTATAGAAAACTAAGAGGGGCACGGGAATCGAAGCGTCGGGGGTGCGGATAGCGAAAATAAAGTAGATTTCTACTCGATTAAACTACAGTCTTGCGAGCCCGGGCTCGCCACCCGCGCGGTAATTAAGCCCCGCCTGAGGCCGGCCCGTGAGAGAAGGAAAGTTTGGGCACAACGTCGCCCAGAAGCTCGCGGGCGCTCCACGAGGGCAATCGTATCAAACACGGCGAGCGAACGGAATAAGCCACAGACGCACCACAAAAATAAAGGGCAGAGCAAAAAATGATTAAAGGCGAGTCACGATGGACTCGCAAGCATTACCACACCACAGAGATTGTTCAAACAGAATCGTCATGAAAGAAATAAAAGCAAGGGGATAGTAAAAATAAACCCGCGGTAGGCTCAGGGGTAAGGAAGCCACTTCCAGCGACCCCGGCCTCGCTTCCCCGCATGCGGCGGCACTCTCGGATAGTGGTATTCGCGAAGTGCTTTGAACTCGCGCAGGATTAAGTGTGCTTGATCCTCGCCCCGCGAGATGTGCACGCCCGGCGAGGTAACGTCTGCGCGATTTACCGGCCCCGCCTCGGCGAGCAAGCGCTCATTCGCGTCCTCCATCACGACAAATCTCTCGTTGAAGGAAGCACGGTCCGCGCCATATCGCTCCTCCAGCTCGCGCAGCATCATACCATGCTTCTGAAGCACCTCTGACACCCGTCTCTTCATTCACTCGGGGTCGCCTGGGTCGCCCAAGAAGTCTTCCATCTGGCTCGGCGAGGGCGGCGTTGACATCTCCACCCTCCCATGCTCTGACTCAGGCATGGCTTCCGAAATGTCTGCGAAGGAAGAACTAGTAGGATCAGGGGGCGAGCGAAAAGGCGAGCCCGGACAAATATACTAACCTTGGGAGAAGGGGGACTCGCGACGTGGCTTACGAGAGGACTCCGGTCTACCCTGGAAGTTTTCGCGGAACCCTGGGACGTGGGGTTTCCCCAGACTAGGGGGATACACCATCCTCTCCGCGACCTGGGCACCGTCGAGAAGCGAGCCGCCTGGACTTTGCCTGCCTAACATATCGAAGCCCGGAGTCGCCACGTTAATCTTAGGCGGAATCGGCGAGTGCGCCGGTGTGGAACCTGTCTTCTTGGGGCTCGGCGGTGGGGTATCTGCACGGGTCATAAGCGCATGGATATCGCACAAAGACTTAAGCAGAGATAAAGGAAGGTACTTATGACGTACGGGGTTGCGAGAGAGGCGCCTATAGGGTTGAGGTCCCGGTACCAGCATCTAGCGATCCCAACTTCGCTGGGGACGGAGCGTGAGAAGAGGTCAGCGTGAGGCCCGCCAGGCGTTCCTCAGGTGGAGGATTCTGCGAGAAGGGAAGGGGTGAATAGGGAGTCCGAATAAAAAGTCTAGACAAAGAATACCTATTGCGCGAGCCCGGTATCCAGCAGCGTAGGCGAGGAAGGAGGTGACGACACGTCCTCCCCCTGCGACCTCCAAACCGTCTTGGCCTTCTTAGTCTGGGGGGAAGGAGATGTGGCGGGGTTGAACATCCAGGCATTGCGTCCGGCGGCCTGGGCCTTTGCCATCTCCCTGGAAGCCTTCAGCCGATCCAACGCGCTCGGCTTAGAAGACATTCGAGAGAGGTTGTTTCCTGCGAGGAAGAAGGGGAAGAAAAAGCTCGTTCACTAGCCGCAGCGGACGGTATTTATAGTTTTGGACGTGGGACCCACCGAAAGATTCCCGCCATGTCAGCCGAATCGGCGAACACCAGGGGTTGGACATTTATTCGCGAGCTCAAGACAACCTCGCGAAGAGCGGGGATTGTGTACAACCCCGATGTTCGCCTGGAAGGGTCCCTGGTTCGCATACCCAGGGGAGCGAGCCAGGGATGGGCGAGCCAGGCAGGGTGAGCCCAAGTAGAGCGAGTGGCCCTAGAGGCGGGCGAGCCAGCCGGTCGAGGGAGTTCGCTAGGAAGGCCCGGGACCTTGGGGTACAAATAGCAGTTTTTGGGGTACAGTTAGCCATTTTGGCGAGCTCGACTCGCTAAAGAGCGGTTCGGCAGGCGAGTCCTAGAAGCAGGAGAGCCAGTCAGTCGAAGGAGTTCGCTAGGCAGGCGAGTCGGCCAGACATTTTGGCGAGCCCCATGTTCGCTGGAACGGGTCAAGGGTCTCTGGTTCGCCAGTACCTGGGGTGGTCTTAAAAGCTCCTGGTGGTCTGCGGCTAGCCCCTCAAAACAGCGGAGTTTGGCTGTTAGCAGACCAATTCGGGGTGCGGATTGTAAGAATGGACAGCGGGAGTTGGCTATTGACAGACCACAAAACCAAAATCTATAAATAGACCTTAAAGGGCACCTTGGAAGAGAACCGGTTTCAGAATCTTTGAGCCTTCTTCTCTCCATAGGTCGCTTTGGTTTGGGCTCTCTAGCTCTCCAAGGTGCCCGAGTCTTAGCTTTGGCTTGGGAGGGGAAGCGCTCAACGATCTTCCGGATTAGTGGAGGGACCTCCTTGCTGAGACCAGGGTCTTTGTTCTTCGTCCGAGTTATCTGCCTATCTCTTCCGAGGGACCGGTAAGGGCTAGTCGCCCCTCAATTCGTACGTTGAGGGCCCCGAGCTCCACAGGAGACCGAGAAATTGGTTTCAACACCACTGACCGTGCGCGTTCAAAATTTTGCTTTCTATAAATATGTGTTTTCACGAATCCTTCCGCCCTAATCCGTATTTTAGGTCATTTCCAGCGCCATTTTCACGCTCCAGAGCGCCATTTTCGCCGCTCCATCACCGTCCGCCTTTGGGAGGAGCTCCGACCGCCATTCTCTTGCAAATCTCAAGCCGGAGAATCCTCTAGGCCTCCTCCATTGATCGTGCACCTCCAATGCTCCATTTTGAGGGATTTCCTGCTGCATATATGAAGTTCTTCGGTGAGATCGTGGCTAAAGAAGATTGACGGAGAAGATGGGTACAATAGAAGAAGGTGACAGCTCTTCCGGATCCCAGACGGCAGTTGGAGCCCGAGCCAGGACGAGGATTGACAACCCTAGATTCCGGCCGTGAACATCCGATGAGTCTCCATGCTTTGGTTGTAATCTCAACCCCCTTTATACTGTAGTATTGTTTTCCTTTATCATTTGGGTATATGAATAATGTTTGCTAAACCTTGTTATGATATTTAGTATTTCATCTCTATGTGAAATTGATATGTGTGGTTTCTGTAAGTGAGGAGCGCCCCATTCCATCCTCCATCCCGCCGTCACATTCGTGTGCCGCACTAGCAATAACTAGTGGCGTGCTTATCGACTAGGTGCTTGAGACCCTCATTCCGTAAGACTACTCGTCCATCCGCCAAGCTAAGCGGTTCTAACGGCCCATGTAATCCACCTCGGCTCCGTCGGTGCGAACCATTCCATCCGCTTGCCTTCTCATCCATCTGCCTAATGAAGCGTGGCATAGCGGCCCGTGTAATCCATTCGCCTAACGAAGCAGTGCGCTCAAGGCCTACATAGTTCGATTCCGCACTTATCCACCTCATCCACTTGCCTACTCGTCCATCCGCCTAGCGAAGTAGTGCGTTCAAGGCCTACGTAGTTTTCCATCCCGCCTGGTGAAGCATTGCATAGCGGCATTGCATAGGAGTAGTTGTAGCTCTTTTACTTTATTTTCCACAAACCAAATCACCCCCTTTCGCATCGATCCGACATAAAGGACTTCAATCTTAAGTCCTTCCTCGAAAGTTAACTCCACCTTACTGTGTTCCCTCGAGATCGATACTTGGGGATTCACTCCCACATTTTATATTACTTGAACGATCGGTACACTGCCATTTCGTACCGCAATCTCACTCCGGCCTATAGCGGTGTGTTAGATTTGTGCATCACTCGCCGGCCAGAAAGGCCTAAGCTTCATGAAGTGCACTTTTCATGCATTATTGTTTGATTTGATGTCTTTACCTGTTCGGCTTGCATGCCGAGGTAGATTAGGATTGTGATGATCTGTTGGACATTTATATGCCCTGTGTTGACTTGAGTATGAGTTTTGTAAGGCCTTAGGGCCGTAGTACTCCTATGTAGATGTGCGCAACTTCTGTGGTTTATGTAATGTTTTCGCTGTGTTGGTTTTGAGTTTTGAGATGGTTAGATCTATATCACTTTTTAAGACTAAAGCTTTGGCGATTATATGTTGTGGGGTCCCGACCAGACCTATATTATATAATCAGTGCAGGGAAGGTGTTACAATATCAATCACAGAAGAAGAAAAGTATAAACGAACAAAAAGAGGTTCAAGTCCGCAATCACATGCTATATATAATAAATGTCCATATGGTATAACTGAAATAACAAAGTTACAATAATAAAGGGCTCATGCCCTGTACATCCTATCCTCACTATAAGATCACTTGCGGAAGCTAACTACTAATCACTCACTGATCCTGAATCTTGTGCTCCTGTACTAGACTGACCCGCCTCCGTCTACACTGGCCTCTGGTGTTGCTGCATCTCCCCGATCCCCTACAAAGATATGGTCCACCGACCGCTAGTCAAAAAGAATAAGCCTTATGTTCCCCACCCCACCCCCAATGGCTCCTAGGCACCGTGTGGGAGTATGAAGCGGAGGACAGCAAGGGGTATAAAACAAAGCAGATGACGATGAATTTTGTCTACAAAAAATGTCTACAACTACACATGTATATATAGATAATTGAAGCAGTAATATAAAGCATAGTAAAGAGCAAGTAAAGAACAATAGGTAAAGATAAGTACACGATAGAAATGTAACCATTGATTTATAGGAACGCCCATACAAACCTATAGACCCAAGGGTGATTTAGCAGGGCCTATCGTATCAAAAGTCTCATAACCAATTTATACGATAGGGGTAGGGGTTGAAATGCAATGCTTATGCCATGACATGCAGAGTTATGCAATTTAATGATATGTTCATGCAAGTGCAACTCACACACTTCGACTCAATGTGCACAAACCTTTAGTTCCCCCTTTTTGGAGCTAGCAAGACTCCCATGATACTCCCGTAGTGGCAAACAGAAGTGGTGGGTTGGCTCTCTCCCACCTCTAGTTTGGTATTCACACTACCTAATCTAGACCTATCGTACGCGTCAATGCAAAACCGCGTAGCATCTGTGTACTCTTACTGGCTGGACCACCATACTTTCATGGCTAAGTGCAAATTCCACATTTGTCGAGTCAACGTATTGGCGTCGGTGTGAATGACCGTCCAATATCGGAGACCCACCACCTTTATGCACATGCAAACATGGTTACCATCTATCTCCGAGCCATAAGCTACCCGGGCTAAACCGCCCTTCACCATAACCTTCCGAGCCACCGGCTCGTCGGACCAACCCGTCCGCACCAACAAGCATTACTGAGTTACAAGCTCACCAGACTAATTAGTCTGCTGCTATAACCACCAAGCCTACCGCTCGTATAACCAAACAAAGCTAACCTCCCGTGGTCACGGGGTGTGGGTGTGTGTTTTATTAAGTTAATCTTACACCGCCATTTATTCCTACACTTCTGGGTTAACCCTGGACTTCCCGAGGACTACCCTATAAGGGGCTCGCTACGGTACTAGGAGCTACAATGGGATGACACCCCAAAACTCCCTTTCCAAGACACTTAATGTTATTGGTAACTACCCATAAGAACACCCTCCTTGTTATTACACTTGGATTACCTTAAGTATTTTATGACCCTCTAAGGGGAATGACGATCTTTCGTCGGTCCCGAACACAACATTACCCTTAACCCACCAAGTACACTCTCATCAAATAAGCTTCTTTTGGTGACCTCACATCTTCTCAACCAGTCTAGGTACAACCTCTACCTTCCATTCCCACCTAATGATCCATAAAGTTCTTAGGTTTTACAGTTTTACTATACGTAGACCAAATAAGTTATATGAGTTACATAAGGGGAGGTACTCCAAATATTCATCCAACTGACTCAAGATATTTACTGGAGGTCTATCATGATGTTTCAAAACTAAATCCAGAGAATCATATTTTTCCTTAATTATTTTCATTTATTATAATTTCTCCAACATTGGCCATGCATGAAATTGAACATGAAGTATAAAATCTTCTTATGATATGGCCACTATAAAATTATGGAAAATCTATGATGTCAAAATAACAGTAAATACATAATATCAAAATTTTGCAACAAGGGGTTGGCCTCTAATTTTAATATTGAATTAATACCCCAAATTAGAAATTAAGGAAGGAACCACCAAAAATACTTCTCCAAGAATTATTGGAAAATTACTAGACCTTTATATTAATCAGAAAAGTGTACTGGGCAAATGTCAGAATTTATCAAGACTAATTAATCACATAAATAAATATTCCAAGTAAACTCATACTAGGGAAAATTGTGAAGGAACCTACTGATAAATAGTTTCAAAAATTATACAAAAATTCAGAGAGCTTTCTTTAGTCCAACAATGTCCTACCACCAAGTTTCATAATTTTCCAGAGGCTATTTGGCCCTTAATTATTTACTACATTCTTAAGACCAAATACATAACTTGTGAATGAAGTGCTAAGTAAATTAATACAATAATTACCCATGAATTACCAGAGATCTATTAAATGATTATGAGGGTGCCCTCAAATTTTAATCACCATTCAAGATTATTTGAGCATGTAAATTTCTCTTATAAGGAGGTTCCCAAAAATGGTTGTAACTTAAATAAGAGGGGATAATTGCTCCTAAAATTCTCATAAAATTTCCTAGGGCATATTTACACCCTATGAACTTATCTACTAAGTTACATGACCATTCAAGGACATATGCCCATATGTCCTTCAAAAGGCTCAAAGTGCAACCCTAAGGTTAAAACTGGGATCCTGGTGATCCTAAGCCAGTGGTCAAGGTTTCACATCATGTTGATGAGATTTGACTACAATACCCCAAAATGAGCACCATACCCTATTTTGACCTAGTTTGACCAAACTTGGGTTAACAAATTACCCAACTAAATCAGTCCCAATTTGGCTGAAATTTTTACCAGGGTCATATAATAATTCTATAGAGCACCCACCAAAATTTGGAGGGGGTTGTAGGTCATTAGACCTTATAAAAAATAATATATGAATTATTAAATTATTACAAAAACATTAAAGAAACGTTCTTCTAAAATTCCAATCTTTGGATATGTTAAGGGCGTAGGTACAAATAGCCTAGGTTTCAATTTTCAAGTAAATATCATTTCCCAATCGAATGTTGATGAGTACTTTTTGTACTCATCCTTTAGTATAAGTTTAATATATTTTTAATATGAAATTATATAGTTTTTATGATTTCTTACTTAATTTATTTTCTTTTCAATTTAATAAACTAACTTGAGTTTTTTCTGTGTATTTCAGGTTTTTTGGACACATTGGACCAAAACTTCAAGTACACGGCCAAGGTCACAGGCGTGACCATGGGCGTGTAACCTGCGCGGTGTTCCAGACCTGTTTCTGCCACCACGGGGGCGTTCTGTGAAGAGTTTGCCAAGTATACGCCCCAGGTCACGCCCGTGACCAAGGGCCACCACTAGAAAATTGACTTTTAGCCACGCTCGTATTGCCCACGGTCATTTTCCGTGGCAAACAGTCAAATTATCGCGGCTAAAAGTCTAAAATCGTGGCTAAAAGTCATAGAAAAAGGGTATTTGCCACAGAAAGAGCATGGCAAATACTTTTTTGCCACGCTCGTATTGGCCACGCCCATTTGCCACGGCAGTTCATGGCTAAAAGTCTTTTGCCACGATTTTGGACTTTTAGCCACGGTAATTTGCCCTGGCTAAAAGTAAATTTTCTAGTAGTGGGCGTGACCCAATGTCACGGCCGCGAACTGCTGAGTTCGACGAATTGGTTGCTGCGTTCGACGAATTAGCTGCTGCGTTCGACAAATTAGCTGATGCGTTCGATGAATTGGCTGCTGCGTTCGACGAAAATTTAGGAGATCGACGAACAAGCGAGAGTTCGACGAATTTTCAAAATTGTCAAGTACACGCCCCAGGTCACGGGCGTGACCAAGGGCATGACATCCACATCACGGTCGGGACTTCACCACCAGCTGCCAGCATGCCTGCCACGTCATTTAAAGTTACACGCCCTAGGTCACGGGCGTGACCAGGGGGCGTGCCATCCAGTCACGGGCGTGACTCGCCTCGCGCTCTTTCCCGCTGATGTTTCCTGCCAAAAGCCCGATTTTAAGATTACACGCCCTCGGTCACGCCCGTGACCAAGGGCGTGAAGCACCCGAATCGCCTGCTTTAATGACAACCGGCATCCTTTCATCACCCCAAAGGTCGCGCGCCTTACACGCCCTTGGTCACGGGCGTGACCGAGGGCATGTAACATCAATTTTGCAGCTATAAAAAGCCAGCTTCAGCAGATGTTCAGAGAGGAAGTTTGGAGATGAATTTTTAGGCTTAGAACTTTCATTTCTTGTATTATTTTCATGTTTTTAGTAGTTCTTGTAATCCTCTTTCTTTATGCAATTCGTATTTTCAATTAAATAGTTTGTAGCTTCCTTTTCATAGTTTGTAATTTCTTTTATCAATAAAATAGTTTTTCTTATTCTCTTATTTCTCATTCTCCTCCTTCTTCATTGTTTTATTTTCTTTTTGCAACCCAACTCTAAGTTTTAATTGATAGAATAATAGAGATTTTCTTGAAGTAAGAGTACTCAACCGCCCGAGTCTAATACGACCTTGGTTTTTATAACTTATACTACATTCGACAAGGTACACTTGCCGTTGTCGTTTGCGGATATAGTTTTGCGCATCATGTTTTTGGCGCCGTTGCCGGGGACACGGTTGATATTTCGAAAAAAGAAATATTTATTAATTTTATCATTCTCTTTCTTCTCCCCCTTCTCTTTAAAATTTTAAAAATATCTTAAAAAGCATAATCTAAATTCTCGGAAAGGACGCTTTTGGCTTGAATTCCCATCATTGCCTCTAGTACCTTGCGAGCCCTTCGCCGGGTTGACCTTGGGAAGTCCGGGACTAATTTAACCCGCTTTTTGAAAAAAAAATTATAATAAAAATATTTTAAAAAAAAATCCATTCATTTGAGTAAAGGTTGTTTCGTTTTTTTTTTTTGATTAAATGGAGTCACTTGAATTGGCCGTAAAAGTTGCCTAGCTTCAAAGCCAAATATATCTTTTCGAAGCGGCACAAAAACGACAAAATAGTTGTTTTTATTGTAATGCGTCTCATCAAAGTGAGGAATGTTATTTACATTCATATGCTCAAAATAATTATTATGAAAATAATTATCGTCAATATTATGCAAATAATTTTGATAATAATTATGATCATAATTTTTCATCATTTAATGAAAATAATTTTTCAAACTTTGATGAAAATAATTTTTCTAATTATAATGAGAACAAATTTTTGGCATTTAATAATTGTTCTTCTAGCTCCGAAGTTGATTATTCTTAGTGGCAAGCTCACCAGGATAATTCTCGGAGCGACGAAGATAAATCTTTAGACACAAATTTTTGTTTTTCTTCTTATACACCTCAGTTTTCGTTCTCTAATTTGTGCGAAATGTCGCAGATCCAAATAGATACTTCCCCCCAAAATTTAGAGGAAAATATTACTTCGTCTAATATTTTTTCTAATTTTCATGTGAATAATTTTTGGGCTTCTAATCATTTTTCTTCTAGCCCCGAAGTAGATTATTCTTGGTGGCAAGGTCACCCGGATAGCTCTCGGAGAGATGAAGATAAATCTTTCGATCCGAATTCTTATTCATCTTCTTTTGCGCAGCAATTTTCATACTCTAATTTTGGGGAATGTCCGCTTTTTCAATTTGATACTCCACCCTAGAATTTAGATGAAAATTTCATTTCGCCTAATGCTTTTTCCTTGTCTTTGGAAAATTTAGTTATGGAGGAACATGATTGTTTATGTAATCCCATAATCTCTTTTTCAAAATATGAAGAAAAATTCTCTTACCAAGAAATTCTTAATGTTTTGGGAACCCCGAATGAACTAGAAGATGAACAAGTTTCTTCCCCTACTTCACCCGGATCTTCTTTTCTTTATCATGAATTTTCGCAAATCTCTTATATTTTAATTCAACCGGAAAGTCATGAAATTTTAGTGTCCGAAAATCTTATTCCGCTTGGTAGTGCACTAGATTTTTCTAAAGAAAATTTAAAAAATAAACAACCGGAGCTTAATTTTATATTTTCGCAAGCGCCTCCTCCTTGCAAAAAATTTTCTGAAACGTTTATTTGTGATTCTTTAAATACTAATAGTTTTTAGGTTGAATACGAGCCGTTGCTACCCCAATTAATTGAAGATCCATATGCCCCTCATCTTAGCAAATTTAAATCACCTCAGGTATGTATAGGTGATTTGGATTTGCATATTCAAATCCAACGAAAAACAGAGAATCACTTGTTAAGCAGATGAGTAGCCATGCGACTGACGCCGACATATTCACCTCAGCACGAATTAAGGGAGTTGCCTGTCCACCTCTCTTTTAAATTTCCTTTTTCCTAACACTAACCGTCTAGCTTAAAGACGGGAAAAAGAAAGCGCTCTTGGGAGGCACCCCTTGCTTATCTTTATTTTTATGTTTTTTTTTCTTTTAAAGTTATTTTCTTTCAAGTATTCTTCATACTTAGTTTTAAACATTGGGGACAATGTTTAATTTTAAGTATGGGGGTGTAGCATTGCTTTCTTTATATTTCTATTTATTTGAAAAAATAAAAAAATTACATAAATATATTTTTTTAATCTAATAAAAATAAAATTTCTTGGAAAGGATGCTTTGGGTTTGAATTCCCATCACAGCCTCTAGTACCTTGCGAGCCCTTCACCGGGTTGACCTTGGGAAGTCCAAGAAGAAAAAAATTAAAATTTTTGCTGAATTTTTACACTTACTCATATGCAAAATCTTTAGTAGATTTGCTTTTGTATAGTACCGTAGGGAATTTTTATACTTCATTAGATTTTGAATTTTGGAATAAAATTGTTGACTCATGCAGTGTTCCTAGTTAAGCGCACATGTTTGTAGAATTCTATGTCAAATTAACTATTCAGCATAAAATTAGATTTATGTTTTTGTAACTGCGAAAAAACAATCTTTGTTTTACTCTTACCTTGAATCCGGTAGAATCTGTGAATAATTCAAGTGAGTATGTAGAAGCTTACTAGAGAAATATTATACATTTTGAACGAAAGGGTATTCTTTCTCGACGGCTAGAACTTGCCTCTAGCGATTCTCGAAGCATTTTCATAGGTTTGTCATAGGTTTTAGAAGTGATTTAGGCCATCTTTTGATCGTTTGTGCCTGTTTGCCCACCTTTAAAAAAATTCATTGTTTAAACACTTTGGGCCTTTCCTTATTTCCTTTGTTACCTCCACCTTTCATTTTCACCAAAGCCAAAACATCCACCCCATGATCACACTAAATATTTGAGATTTATTAAAATTTTACAATGGGGTTCTATAGTGAAAATAAGGAAGTTGCAACTTCTTATTTGGAGCTATAAAAAAAAGAGAAAAAAATGTGTGAAAAATTATTTTGTTGGCCAATTGTGAAAAATAAAGAAAAATTATTCATGGCCTTATATTTGAAAAATAAGAGAGTTTTTATATGTTTTGCTTCATGACAACTCTTATGCGAGACTTAAATTTTGATAATTTTACTCTCACCTTGGGTTAGTGTGATCCTTAGCCGTCATATTTTATCTCTTTGATTTCCAATTCCAAATCATATACCTAAGCCAAGTTTCACTCCTAATGAAAGCCCTTTTGATCTTTAAGCTATGACGTTATACTTGTGTAGTGGAGAGAGTGCGACCGGGCAAGCCTATGGCCATCATCATTGATGGATTTCTTTGGAGGCTATCCCGAAACTCGATTTTGGGTAATATTGATCTTAGAAAACACGCTACCCGCTCCCTGAATAGCATTCGAGAATTTAGCGAACTTTCAACTTAAAAGTAAAAGAAATATGTTAAATCGCATTTTTGAAAATTATACGGTAATCTCTATGCTGAATAGGTCTTTCAACTAGGATCTCTACACGTAGGCGTAAGACTTCGCATTTTATTCCTTGAGTTCAAATTTCTTTTTCTAGTATTTAAAGTTTTCTACTCCTATGAAAAGTTGTTTGCTCGGAACTAGCAAACGAGTAAGTATGGGGGTGTTTGATGAGTACTTTTTGTACTCATCCTTTAGTATAAGTTTAATATATTTTTAATATGAAATTATATTGTTTTTATGCTTTTTTTATTTAATTTATTTTCTTTTCAATTTTATAAACTAACTTGAGTTTTTCTGTGTATTTCAGGTTTTTTGGACACATTGGACCAAAACTTCAAGTACACGCCCAAGGTCACGGGCGTGACCATGGGCGTGTAACCTGCGCGGTGTTCCAGACCTATTTCTGCCACCACGGGCGTGACCAAGGGCGTTGTTGGATCTTGTGACGCCCTTAGAGGGGGGGGGGGTGAATAAGGGCCTTTTTAAATTATGATTTTTTACCTAAGAATTTTTAAAACAAATTTTGCTTTTCAAAAAATCACTTATAAAAATTTTCAAACTATGAAAATTTTAAATTAATTCAAACACAAATTTCTAAGTTAAATATTAAGCAACCAAATTTGCATTTAAAGAAAAAGACATAATAATTTTTTAATCATGAAATTCACATGCAATGAAAATGATCTTAACAATGCTTAAGATCAAGGCACAAATATGATAATAAACTTTTAATAATTTGTGTTTACCAATCCTTCTCCCAAGGATCGGAAGGCTATCACTTGTCTCTCCCTAGACCAAGCCCAAGCCTATCCTCTAGATCTTCCCAAGATCTAGACGTAGCACACAAGGCCACGATTTCCTACAAAGCCACACAAGGACTTGGACGCTTCGCACAAGGAAGCGATTTTCCCCTAAGCCACGCAAGGACTTAGACGTCACGCACAAGGAGACGATTTTCCTACCAATACAAAGTGAAATGTATATAAATGAAAATACAAAATGAAATGAAGAACTCCCTAGAAATTCAGATCTCTGAAAGGAAGGTTGAAGCCTCGAGATGATCGTTGATGTAGAAGCGCGTCCGATCTCGTCTTCAATCTCAAACCTTCTAAGCACAAATGGGAGTTGATGAGGCTCTGGAGCTCTCTGGTTCGTATGCACTCAGGAAGGGACTTAGAATTCTCAATGCTTTAATGCACGAACAAAACGAACCAATTTATATTTTTTCACTGTCGCCGGGGCGACATCGCTGTCGGAATTCCGACAGTGCAAAACTGTCGTTCGTCGTGCTGTCGTGTGAGCTGTTGCTGTAACTTCTGGCCTGTCGCCTGTGCGACATCATTATCGGAATTCCAACAGCGCCAAACTGTTGTTCGTCGTGCTGTCGTGCGGGCAGTTGCTGTAACTTCTGTCCTGTCGCCTGGGCGACAGTAGATGTCGGAAAATTCCGACATTGAAATTCTTCATACAGTCAAATTGAGCTCCAATCTGAATTGTGAACATCTCATACCTGTTACCTGCACACCATCAATAAAAGTAGAATCAAATATAAATGGGATTTTGTTATTATCAAACCGGAAGAGTGCGAAACGCATGCTCCAACAATCTCCCCCTTTTGATAATAACAAATCTGTATAAAAAGAAATCATGTCTATTTAGGTTGTTGTTTTTAACATATGGTGTGTGCACAAAAATAACATGATATATTCCTCTTAAATTTAAGATCCCCCTAGATGAATGCTCCCCCTAAATGAATGCTCCCCCTAAATGTTATAGTAAATTGAAATGATGTATTGTTTAGGTGGAAGATTTAGGTGGAATTGTTCTTTGATTTCTTGAATATACTTATAATTCTCCCCCTTTTGGTATTATCAAAAGTCTATTTGAAAGGAATGAGTAGTTCTTAAGGGAAGAGATAGGATGTAGAAAATAAGAGTAGGCGGAAGCACTTGTTTTGAAAAGGATTGAAAGTCTTGAAACAATAGTAATATGTCATAGTATTGAATAAACTCATGAAGAGATGGTATAGCCATATGAAGTGGTAGAATAAAAAAAAACTTAAACATGATTAATGTCATTTTAAAGTATCATAGAAAGACACAATTATGTATAGAAATTTGGAATCTTTTCGGTCCAATTCTCATGAGATGGAAGGTTTATATCACATAATGATGTGTACAAGTGTTGCTTTCATCAAACATATGAAATTATTTAATTTACATGATCATTGGAATAGAAAACATAATATAAGCATATAAAAACAACTTTGACCTTGAAGATATAGCACAATAATAATAGAATACCATTTTTTTCTTTTGCACAAGACACTTTACAATTCTTTCCAAGGTGCTTAACCTCACAATGATTATTAAGACTTATCAGGAGGGTAACTAGTGCTTGGTGGAGTATCCTTGTCCTCAATTTAAACTTTTTGTTGATCACATATTTTGTGATATCTTAGCTCTGTAGTTTGTATAGATATTTATTTTTAATTGAACAAGGATCTCCGAATTCACTTGAACCGCAAAAGATGGTGTATATTTTGTTGTGCTAATAAATCAAGCTTGAAAGTAGTATTTATGAAATGTTATTGTATTATGTTAAAGCAAACATGATTCATGTATATATTAAATAGAAAGACATATGTATGAATCAAAAGAAGTGAACGTGATAGCTCATTATTATATATAAACAAATTCTCATACTTAGAGGCATGCGAAAACAATTTCCAATTGTCTAAACCACTTAGTAGTAGTGTCAATACTATGATAGAGTGGAAATGAAATCATATAATCATGTAAATATCCATTTTTAAAAAATAAAAAGCACATGGTTTGGCATCAATTCATGAGTTGTGGCATTATTAAGGACATATAACTAGTGTAGAGTATCAGAGAGACCAAAATTGAAGATTAATCATTTTGGGAGCTGTCGGAATTTTCTGACACTCACTGTCGCCTAGGCGACAACTAAAATTATAAAACGGCAAAAAAAAACCGAGTCAAACCTGATTGTACTTCATTTGCTGGACTGGAAGGCGACAGGAAGCTGTCGGAGTGCGGCGAGAACCCTAGATCTAAGGTATGTTTGGTTGATTTTTAGGTTTTTGACTCAAATTTTTTTGAGATTTGAGATTTGTTTTTAAAGTAGAGATGAAAAAAATGTGTTTTTCATTTTACTTTGGATGAATGGTTTAGACCTTTGAAGTTTTGTGTATAAAATGTGTAGATCTAGTGTAAATCAAGTGGATCTTGTTGGATCTTGTTGTAATGTGTTTGGATCTTGTGATTTTTTGGGTTTAAGATTTATATTTTTACATTGATTAATTTCAAAAACTGAAGATGTTCTTTTTAAAGATGGTTGAAGAAGATGAATAGTAAATGATATATGAGAAGATTTAGTTTTGTTCAAAAAAAAATTAACAGAAATATAGCTTGATTTTGAGTAGATCTGGGAGTCTATGTTGAAAACAAAAACATATATAAAAAAAAGCTCACTGGATCACTGTCGGAATTTTTCGACAGTCAATGTCGCTTGGGCGACATCTTCCCAGTGAACAGAACAGTGATTAATTGTAGTTTAGTTTTATTATGTTTGCAGAATGGCTTCCAGTTCTAAGGCTCATAAAAGTATATTTGAAGATGCGCATAGTTCATATCAAGTATATCCGGGGATTGAGAAAGCAATAATTGGAGTTGCAAAATATGTTGAATTTGACTCTCCTAGGCACGACCATATTTATACTCGTCTTGCTAATGCAGGTATATTATCAGTAATTTCAGTAGATATATTCTCATTTGTCTTGATCCGAGAGTTTTACAATCATTTGGAAGACCCTAAATACACTGAATTGGATGGGGGAGTGCGATCTAGAATCCAAGGTCAATAAGTGGAAATAACACATGTTGATCTTAAAGATGAATTTGGTCTTCTTATGAGTGATCATATGCCAGACATAGTAGAAAGCTAAAGAAAGGACAGAGATTGGACTCTTGTAAACATGAGTTTACATGGAAGTCAAAATAGGACCCTAATCACGGAAGTCTCTTCACTCACTCCTGATGCCTATTTAGTCCAAGACATATTGAGAAATACAGTCATGCTAAAAAGTGGTGATACAAGGAGTATCACAGCACAGTTGACGTTGTTTACATATTTAATTATAGAGGAGGAACCCTTTGATGTAGCAGACCTCATCCTTGCCCAGATTCGTTATTCTTTTAGATTAAAACAACCAAAATGGGTGAAGATTCATACTTTGCCAATGGGGGCAATAATTCAACGTATTCTATATAAGAAGTATGAATGGATAGGTCAAGATTCGTACTTAGATGATTGTGTTCCTGAAATATACTATACAGGTACAATGAAAGTTAAGAAGTCTCATAAAAAGCCTCATCCTGGAATAGAGATCAGAGAGCCTACAAATCCTAGAGGAGGATCACTACGAGAGTCTATAGATGATCTTCGTGATTCATTTGAAGAACACAAGAAAGAAGTGAAGAAAGATCGCAGTAGACTGCAGAAATTTATGAAATTTCTGGTGAAGGGACTGAAGTTAAAGCCTACTCCTGAAGAAGCGGCCGAATGGGAAATCCCAGATGAAGAACCGCCACGCCAATCGGTTAGGCGGACTCGACGTGGAAAGGCTGTAAGACGTGGATCTTCAGAAGATTGTCCAGAAAGTAGCGGGGCTGGATATGATGATTCTGAGTAGTTTCCAGCAGGTTGCTGCTTCTGACTGATTTCAGAATTTTCTGACACTCACTGTCGCCTGGGCGACAGTGAACTTTCCTAGATTTCATTTTCTGTGTACTGAACTTAATCTTGTGTTTATTTCTAATGTATTTCTGGAACAATTTGTATGAATGATTAATGATGTGAGAATTTTTGTTAAGTCATTCAAATTCTATGTTTTGATTTAAAAATGTTGTTTTTCCATTGTTCTTTATCTTGTTAAACTTGATTTGTCATATTGGATATGCTTAGTTTGAAATATCTAGGATTCCTAATTCAAGCCTTAGCATTGAAAACCGGGAATCCGACAATGGTTTTGTGAATATATCGGCTAATTGATTATCCGTTCCTATGAAGGAAATTTTAATCTGATTATTTTTAATGTGGTCTCTTATAAAATGATGCCTAACGTCAATATGTTTAGACCTAGAGTGATGAACCGGGTTGTAAGTTAAATCAATTGCACTTTTGTTATCGCACCATAGCTCTATAGTTTGTTGTTTAATGTTAAAGTCTTCTAAAGTTTGTTTCATCCAAAGAGCTTGTGCACAACAACTACCAAGTGCAATGTATTCGGCCTCGGTGGTTAAGAGGGCAACAAAATTATATTTCCTACTCGACCATGAAATGAGTGAAGGGCCTAAAAAGAGACATGTGCCACTAGTGCTTTTCCTATCTAGTGAACAACCGGCATAATCAGAATTAGAATAGCGAAAAAGAGTAAAATCATCGCTATGAGGATACCACAAACCAAGTTTAGATGTGCCAATTAAATATCTAAAAATTCTTGTTACCGCTTTTAAATGTGATTCTTTGGGATCGGCTTGAAATCTAGCACATAAACAAACTGAAAACATAATATCCGGTCTAGAAGTAGTCAAATATAAAAGTGAACCTATCATGCCTCTATATAAAGTTTGATCTATAGATATTCCATTTTCATCTTTTCCTAATTTTAAAGATCCACTCATAGGAGTTTGCTTATTTAAGATTTTCAAATCCAACTCGTTTTAAAACATCATGAATATATTTTGATTGGTTAATAAAAATTCCATCATGTTTTTGAACAATTTGAAATCCTAAGAAATATTCTAATTCTCCTACCATACTCATCTCAAATTCACTTTCCATTATTTTTACAACATAATTACACAACTCTTCATTAGTGGCTCCAAAAATAATATCATCAACATAAATTTGTAAAATAATTAAATCATCATCAACTTGCTTAATGAAGAGTGTACAATCAACGCCACCCATTTTAAAACCATTTTGTAATAAATATATAGTCAATCTATCATACCATGCTCGTGGTGCTTATTTTAAACCATATAAAGCTTTTAGCAATCTATATACGCGATTAAGAAATTTTTCATTTATAAATCCTGGGGGTTGTTCAACATAAACTTCTTCTTTAATCAACCCGTTTAAAATGCAGTTTTAATATCCATTTGCAACAATTTGAATTTTTTATGAATAGCAAATGCAACAAAAATTCTAATTGCTTCCAATCGTGCTACGGGTGCAAATGTTTCATCAAAATCTACCCCTTCAATTTGATTATATCCTTTTGCTACAAGCCTAGCTTTGTTTCTAGTGACCCTAGAGTCACTATCTAATTTATTTTTGATCACTAGGTCTATCTACAAGAATCCAAACTTTATTTCTTTCAAATTGGTTAAGTTCTTCATTCATAGCTAGAAACCAAGATTCATCATTTAAAGCGGTGGCAACATCTTTTGGTTCTATATTTGAGACAAAACATAAATTTGAAAAACTTTCATGTAAACTAGAACGTGTACGTACCCCACTTAATGGTTCTCCAATAACAAATTCTTGTGGATGATCTTTTGAGAACCTTAGCTCGGTTGGAGGTACATATCCTTGTTCTTCTTCTTCACCATCTTTTTCGTCCTCTTTCTCTACTTTTTCTTCATCATCATCATCATCATTTTTCCTAAGATTTTGTTCCACATCTTCTTCATTTTTCTCATTACCTGCAACTTTAGTATTTTCTACACAAGAAATGTTTTCATCAAATTTTACATGAATAGTTTCTTCAACCACTTTAGTACGTTTATTATAAACTCTATAGGCCTTGCTAGTTGAAGAATAACCAATGAAAATTCCTTCATCACATTTTTCATCAAATTTACCTAAGTTATCTTTTGTATTCAAAATAAAGCATTTACAACCAATAACTTTAAAGTAAGATACATTTGGTTTTCTTTGAAAATAAATTTCATAAGGAGTTAATTGTAAAGTAGGACGAATCATGACACGATTAATAATATAGCATGCAGTACTTGATGCGCTATTTTGGCATAACTAATTAGCAGGCACGAAATGCGATACGATGGCAGTGCACCGTTCGTTGTCAAGTAATAAAATAGGGAGGAACTCCCCGAATATCGATCTCTCAAGGACCGCAAGTTGGGTAGTACGATTTGCTCTCGCAGGAAATCGGTTCAAAGGATAAAATAGTAACGACGGGGGTTTTGATTTGGTTTCCTATGCTATTGCAGAATGAAGAAAGATGCGGGTTTAAACTCCGCTTCGCACGGCGAGATGGGTGCAACGGCCGCGATGCCGTGCTTCAGAAGGCGCGTGGGCGGAATATCACTATGACGGTTGAGGGTCGCACACACCTCTTCTCAAAACATCACCGCTAGCTTTTGCTAGCGGCTTCAACCACAACGTAACACAAAAAATAGCAAGAAACAAAGGGGCTATTCATGCCACCACAATAACATTGCATATGAAAACAAGCAGTAATCCATAAGATCTACTTAACACACATTCATAAAGCAACTGCAAACGAGTTCAAGCAACAAAGGTTAGAGAGGACCACAACAAAGAAATCACGTCTTGGGTTCACGGCCGGAATGAGAGGTTGTCGTGCTCTCTCCGGACTCGGCCCTCAGATGGTGAGCTTGGATCGAAGGAGGCTGTCACCGCTCCTACGATCTTCAGCGCTTCCTTGGTCTCCTTGGCGAGGAATGCTTGACCTAATGGTGGATGAAGATTCCTAGTGCTCCTCGATGGAAGGATGGAGGTGGAAAGTCACCGGAAATGGCCTTGATGGTGGAGGAGATGAAGGAGAAGCCTTCACCCCTCAAGAGCAGCGGGAAGGAAGAGTTTTCCCGCGCTCAGAATCGCTCCAGCTCGTGCCCTGGTCATCCTGGTCGTCCCCCTTCTCGTCCTCTCCCTGCCTCGATTCCTGCAGCTTTTATAGGAAACAGGCTGAGAATTGGTCACGCACGGTCGAACGCACGATCGTGCGCAGACCGTGCGATATTAACGGAAGAAATAAGGCTTGGAGAAGACGCTGCGCCGCCCGTGCGATTTGTTCACGCACGACCAACGCCGCCCCTGTGTTAAGACGCACGGGTAAACTCCGATGATCTGAAATCAGCAAGACACAGGTTGACCGTTCGTTTTGTTCACGCACGGGCGAATCCGCCCGTGCGTCAAAACGCACGAGTAAACTCTAATGCTCCGTTTTCTGCCCCAGACACAAACTCACGACCGCACAGACCGTGCGTCAAGGAAAACTCACGACCGTGCGATATGCACAGAAATTACTTATGGGAAAACGGGGCAATCAGGTCACCTGCAAACAAGATATACTAGCTGGGAATACACATCCAGCACAGAAATACATAAAAGAAGGGAAGGGGAGCACAATGTGCTTACCCCCAACAACAAGGAATGCAATTGCACACCGAAACAGGCTTAAAAGTGCACCTAGCATGGAATAGTACATATGAATGGAAATGTGCCTAAAATGTGGTGCAAACACTAGAATAACAGCCCAAATGAGT
Source organism: Dactylorhiza incarnata (assembly GCA_033032865.1). Lineage (NCBI taxonomy): Eukaryota > Viridiplantae > Streptophyta > Magnoliopsida > Asparagales > Orchidaceae > Dactylorhiza > Dactylorhiza incarnata. The sequence continues at coordinate 2,361,196 of JAWHQI010000298.1, forward strand.
CCAAGAATATATATATAAATGGGACTCATCACACCCCCAGACTTAACCATTTGCATGTCTCGGGCAAACTACTCAGCTCTCCTGTCGGAACAATTGAGTGTTAGCATGAGTTTGAGCGGCAGAGAATTATGCGAAGTCGCATGCTCTCGTGCGTAGAAATATATTAGAACAGAATTAAACTCAAGGTTGTATCTAATTATTTCTAAAACAGTAGTTTGGAATTTACTTTACTTGGATGGTGAATCCAGGTGAATCTTTTGGTTGCGCAAAAAGGGAAAATAGTGTGACTAATGAGTAGAGTATTACTTGAATCGAAGCTAGGGACAATCTTCTAAGAAATCCATCAAAGTCGGTGTCCATAGGCTTGCACGTTCGCACTCTCTCTACTGCATGAGACAACTCGTATCTAAAATCAATAGGGCTTATAGGCAATTGTTAGGCTTAGGTTGAGTATAGGCTAGGTAAGTAGAAGGATGATGGGAATCGCACACAACACAACCGTCGCACTCAAGAGAATGACAATCACCAATATAACATTTTCAGTACTTACACGACACCCCCGGACTTCAACTGAACACAAGGTGCGTGTTGAGCCAAAAATAAATAAAATTTTTGTCGAGAGAAAATTATTATTGCACAACTCTTTTTTTTTTCTTTCTTTTCTTTTCTTTTCTCTTTTCGGCAAAAGCACATTTTTACACACAATAAAACAGATCGTTTAGCTACATTAAAGCAGCCATACATACATAGATGACAGTAAATACGATCGAGACAGAAATGTCTTTCAGCTCAGCGGTTGGTGCGAACATAGGATCGGCTGTATGGCCATGGTTACATTAAATAGTGGAGCTAAACAAAGAGGAGAGGTAGGCTCAAGTGGGCTTGCAATGGTGATTACGTAGATTAGGATTTCAAAAGCACAAACGGATCAAGAGATGGCCTATATCACATTTCATGACGAGTATTTCAACACAATTGTGTCGAGAGTCGCCTAGTGCAAGTTCTAGCCACCGAGAAAGGTTGTCCTTCCTTTCGACCCTAGTAAAAAGCTACTATTAGTCTGCTACACTCGACCTATTGCTACCGTTGGATTCACCGGATTCACCACTAAAGTAAAATAAATTTCATCTACTATAACAGAAATAAGTACATTACAACTCTGATTTTTATTCTACTCTAATCGAATTTCTAGGCGTGACGGGAGCACTTGACTAGAGCACTACTCGAGTCAACATTATTCTCCACTCCTCACTCACATGATAATAATTCAATTCTTACGAGCGGGAAAACCTCGCAGCAATACCCAAAAAGCACGCGTGATCAAGTGCGCGTGAAGTAGGTGCACATGTATGCAACAAAATAAAATTCCTAACTCAGCACATTCTAGCATGTCATGCAATGTGTGTGCACTTGCACAACTTGCACTCTCCCCCAGAATAAACGATTCAAACATAAATAGGAGAGGGGTAGAGTTGACCTATGCTCACAAAGGGGCATGCCAGAAGTGCGGTAATCCCAATTTCTCTAAAAATAAATCTCCTTCCATGCGAGAGCAAAGCTTCACCTACAATGTTAGCAAAACTGAAATGACAATACGCAAAAAGGATTAAAAAGATAGACGGAACCGGGTGGTTCCCCATGGGTTATCTCCCAAGAAGCCCTTTTGTTTAACGTCCCTTAAGGTGGACCAAGAAAAGAGATAAAGGTTCATCAAGATTATACCAATTACGCGATCGAATACAACAAAGTGATACAAGAGAAAATCACTCAAACACAATTGACTCCGCTAAATACACTTTTTCACTGTCCTTCAAAACTGCGCCGCCCTCATAAATTTTTAAGCGATGCCCATTCACCTTGAACTTCCCTTCTTTTTCACCAGAAATTTCAATAGCGCCAAACGGAGAGACACCAGTCACAGTGAACGGTCCACTCCATCGTGACTTCAGCTTTCCGGGGAATAGGCGTAAACGAGAGTTGTAGAGGAGAACACTATCTCCCGGATTGAATTCTTTTGGTTTAATATGCCTATCATGCTACTGCTTTGTCTTTTCTTTATATATGCGGTAGTTCTCGTAGGCAGAATGACACAATTCTTCAAGTTCATTTAACTGAGTGAGACGCCATTCTGCGGTGGCCACGATGTCCATGTTTAGGAACTTAGTTGCCCACAAACTTGATGCGCTATTTCGGCACTGCAAATTAGCAGGCACGAAATGCGATACGACGTCAGTGCACCGGTCGTTGTCAAGTAATAAAATAGGGAGGAACTCCCCGAATATCGATCTCTCAAGGACCGCAAGTTGGGTAGTACGATTTGCTCTCGCAGGAAATCAGTTCAAAGGATAAAATAGTAACGACGGGGGTTTTGATTTGGTTTCCTATGCAATTGCAGAATGAAGAAAGATGCGGGTCTAAACTCCGCTTCACACGGCGAGATGGGTGCAACGGCCGCGATGCCGTGCTTCGTAAGGCGCGTGGGCAGAATATCACTATGACGGTTGAGGGTCGCACACACCTCTTCTCAAAACATCACCGCTAGCTTTTGCTAGCGGCTTCAACCACAACGTAACACAGAAAATAGCAAGAAACAAAGGTGCTATTCATGCCACCACAATAACATTGCATATGAAAACAAGCAGTAATCCATAAGATCTACTTAACACACATTCATAAAGCAACTGCAAACGAGTTCAAGCAACAAAGGTTAGAGAGGACCACAACGAAGAAATCACGTCTTGGGTTCACGGCCGGAATGAGAGGTTGTCAGGCTCTCTCCGGACTCGGCCCTCAGATGGTAAGCTTTGATCGAAGGAGGCTATCACCGCTCCTATGATCTTCAGCGCTTCCTTGGTCTCCTTGGCGAGGAATGCTTGACCTAATGGTGGATGAAGCTTCCTAGTGCTCCTCGATGGAAGGATGGAGGTGGAAAGTCACCGGAAATGGCCTTGATGGTGGAGGAGATGAAGGAGAAGCCTTCACTCCTCAAGAGCAGCGGGAAGGAAGAGTTTTCCTGCCCACAGAATCGCTCCAGCTCGTGCCCTGGTCGTCCCCCTTCTTGTCCTCTCCCTGCCTCGATTCCTGCAGCTTTTATAGGAAACAGGCTGAGAATTGGTCACGCACGGTCGAACGCACGATCGTGCGCAGACCGTGTGATATTAACGGAAGAAATAAGGCTTGGAGAAGACGCTGCGCCGCCCGTGCGATTTGTTCACGCACGACCAACGCCGCCCCTGTGTTAAGACGCACGGGTAAACTCCGATGATCTGAAATCAGCAAGACACAGGTTGACCGTTTGTTTTGTTCACGCACGGGCGAATCCGCCCGTGCGTCAAAACGCACGAGTAAACTCTAATGCTCCGTTTTCTGCCCCAGACACAAACTCACGACCGCACAGACCGTGCGTCAAGGAAAATGCACGACCGTGCGATATGCACAGAAATTACTTATGGGAAAACGGGTCAATCAGGTCACCTGCAAACAAGATATACTAGCTGGGAATACACATCCAGCACAGAAATACATGGAAGAAGGGAAGGGGAGCACAATGTGCTTACCCCCAACAACAAGGAATGCAATTGCACACCGAAACAGGCTTAAAAGTGCACCTAGCATGGAATAGTACATATGAATGGAAATGTGCCTAAAATGTGGTGCAAACACTAGAATAACAACCCAAATGAGTCCAAGAATATATATATAAATGAGACTCATCAGTACTAACCGCTTCGGCCCAAAAATATTTTGGCAATTTAAATTCACAAAGCATAGTACGTCCTAATTCTTGAAGTGTTCTATTTTTCCTCTCCAATACACCATTTTGCTGTGGTGTGTGAGGAGCGGAAAATTCATGTTTTATCCCAAATTTATTACAATATGAAATAAATTTTTCATTATCAAACTCTCATCCATGAACTGATCTAATGCATTTTACTTGTAAATCAAGTTCATTTTGAATACGTGAAAATAGTTTTACAAATTCATCAAAAGCATCAGATTTTGAATTTAAAAACAATGTCCAACAAAATCTAGAATAATCATCAATAATAACAAACGTATATTTTCTACCTCCTAGACTTTGTGTAGTAATTGGACTAAACAAGTCCATATGTAATAATTGTAGAGGTTTAGTAGTAGAAATAACATTTTTGCTTTTAAAAGATGATTTTGTAAACTTTCCTTTTTGGCATGGTGAACATAATGAAGAAAGCTTTCCATTCAAATTTGGTAAACCTTTTATTATTTTATTTTTAGAAAGCTTTACTATGCGTTTAGCACTAGAATGTCCTAGTCTCTTATGCCATAATTCAAGTTCATCATTCTTTGAAATAAAACATTTAAGTGTAGAATGAGATAAATCATGACAAGTGATTGTATAGACATTGTTTATTCTTGGTGCAGTAAGTACAATTTCATTTGTTTTGGAATCAATAATTTTGCAAAGGTTTGAGCTAGAGTCAAATAAAACATTTAGATTTTTATCACATAGTTGACTAATAGAAATTTAATTATGTTTCAAACCTTTAACATATAACACATTTGAAATTTTAAATTCTTCGTTACCTACTACTCCAATGCCTTTGACTTTACCATTGCCATTATCTCCAAAGGTCACTATTCCATTTTCTTCATCTCCAGGCTAAGGAACTTTGATTTATCGCCCGTCATGTGTTTTGAACATCTAGAGCCCAAATACCACACGTCTTCCTTGTTCATAGCCTACACGCACACCTAAAAAGATGATGAGAGTAATGATCTGGTTACCCAAGTGGTCGATCCCATGGTATAGGGTGACGCCTTAGGTACCCAGATTTGTTTAACGTGAACTTTTCCTTTCTTCCAACATGAGTCCGAGATGTGACCAAATCGATGACATTTGGCACATGCAATGAATGGTGAGGAACCATTTTCCAATGGTTTCTCTGGACTCCTGCGGGAGGAAACATCTTTATTTGTGGACTTAGAAAAATTTTCTTTTTGAAAAACAGGTTTTCTGAACCTGGAGCTGTCGCTGGTTCCGACAGCAGCTGTCGGAAATTTCCGACAGCTTCCAGAGCTTCCAGAAATGTATCCTAGCCCAATTTTTGCTGTCCAATGGCATTGGTTGGCTAAAATCATATCCAGAGATTTTTTCCAACACCAAATTTTCCAATTGCCATGTTCAACTCATTTACTTTGGACTTTAAAATTGAATTTTTTTTTACTATCATGCCACATCTATTTGCAACATTTTTCTTGTAATTCTCTAATTGAGAATGAGAAGTTTTGACAACCTTTTCTAAGTCCTTTTTCTCTTTTAGAAGTTGATCAATTTTTTGATCGGACTTAGAAATAGTGTTTTCAAGTTCTTTTAAAAAATCGATTTCCTTTGGGCTTTTATCCAAAAATTTGCAAGTTTTCATAAGTTCAGAGTATAAATCATCATAAGATGGAGGAGTTACCTCAGCGTCGCTTTGGACACTACTATCGTCGTCAGATGACGCATTTTCTTTCCCCATCAAGCATACATTAGCCTCCTCTTCCTCCTGTGTTGACGAATCACATTCTTCACTAGACAAAGAATCATCCCAAGTTTCTGCCTTTAACACTTTCTTCTTGTAACTTTTATCGTGCCTCTTTGCTTTTTGCTCTTTCAGATACTTTGGGCACTTGCTTCTGATATGACCAATCTTCTTGCAATGGTAGCACTCCGGTAGCGGACGCTCCTCTTCATTCTCCATTTTTCTTTTGCCTTTTTGGTAGGCAAAATCGTTCTTTTTGAAAAATCTTTTAAATGAATTTCTCCTCTCCGGATTTCTCATAAACTTCTTAAAGTTCCTCACAAACAGTCCTTCCTCATCTTCCTCACTTTCTTCAGATTCAGTTTCAATTTCCTTTTTAGATTTCAACGCCAAGCTCTTCTTTTGGGGCTCCAAATTGTACTTTTGGCTTTGAATCTTCAACTCCACTTCATGGGTTTTTAGATTCCCAATGAGGCTCTCCAATTGTAAGGTCTTAAGATCATGTGACTCAGAGATTGCAGTCACTTTAGGATTGAACTTCGGAGGAAGTGATCTTAAGATTTTCCTTACTAAATCTCCATTGGAGAAAACCTTACCCAGCACCTTTGAATCGTTCACGATTTTAGTGAATCGTGTGTACATTGTATCAATTTCTTCATCCACCTCCATTTTGAATCTTTCGAATTCTGACTCCAGTTGAAATAGCTTTGAAGCCTTTACCTGCGAAGTACCTTCATGAGTAATTTTTAAAAGATTCCAAATTTCATAAGCAGAATCACAAGCACAAACTCTATTAAATTCAGTGCGATCTAGTGCGCAAAATAAAGCATTCATGGCTTTTGCATTGTTCTTACATTTTAACTTATCATTGTCATCCCACTTGTCTTTGGGTTTGACCATAGTTCCATCTCCGACAACAAATGTTGGGGAAGTATAACTCGTATCGACCATATTCCAAACTTTCATGTCGAGAGCTATTAGAAAACACCGCATTCGGGTTTTCCAATAGTTATAGTCTGTGCCCGTAAAAAGTGGTGGCCTATGAATTCCTTGCCCCTCAACGAACGCGTGATCGTTGTGCGCCATTACTCCCGGTGGTAAAACCATTTTGGAGAAACCTCCCTCTGATACCACTTGTTGGATCTTGTGGCGCCCTTAGAGGGGGGGGGGGGGGGTGAATAAGGGCCTTTTTAAATTATGATTTTTTACTAAAGAATTTTTAAAACAAATTTTGCTTTTCTAAAAATCACTTATAAAAATTTTCAAACAATGAAAATTTTAAATTAATTCAAACACAAATTTCTAAGTTAAAGATTAAGCAACCAAATTTGCAATTAAAGTAAAAGACATAATAATTTTTTTAATCATGAAATTTACATTGTTGAAACTGAGATCTCGGCTTCTGTGGAGTTCGGGGCCCTCAGCAAGCTGAGGGGCAACCAACACTTACTCCACCCAAGGGAGAGCTCTAGGATGAAGGTTGAGAAACTATGAACTGGACCAAGGGCTTAGTGGGGAGGTCCCGCCACATACCCAGAAGTTCCCAAGGAGCTTCCCCTCCCAAGCCACTACTAAGCTTGGGCACCACTGGAGGCTCTCCTCACCCACTAGAGAGACTTGGGGAGGGAGAGAGAGGGACAGAGCTAGCCTAGAATCCGATCCCTCCAAATGGTGCCCCTTGGTGCTATTTATAGGATTTCTGAAGTTGGGCTGCAAATAGCCGAAAACTGGTCTGCCAGATTACCAAAATACCCTTGAACTGGGCTGCAGATAGCCAAATCCTGCTACTCTTGGGCGCTAAAGGCAGACCGCCTACCCTGCTTGGATATGGGCGAGCCGGAGGCCTCCCGGCCTCCCCGGCTCGCCCCCACAAGGCTCTGGGCGAGCCGGAGGCCTCCCGGCCTCCCCGGCTCGCCCCCACGTTGGGGTGCGTTTAGACATCCCTCCTGGTGAGATCTCGCTGGGGTGCATTTAGACACCCCTCCTTGTGAGGTCTCGCTGGGGTGCATTTAGACACCCCTCCTGGTGAGGTCTCGCTGGGGTGCATTTAGACACCCCTCCTGGTGAGGTCTCGCTAGGGTGCATTTAGACACCCCTCCTGGTGAGGTCTCGCCTGGGTGCATTTAGACACCCCTCCTGGTTGCCGGACTAGGGAGCAGGGGCGAGTGGAGCTCGTCCCCTACTGCTGGGCGAGCCAGAGGCCTCCCCTGCTTGCCCCCATTGGGCTCTGGGCGAGCCGGAGGCCTCCCGGCCCTCCCAGCTCCCCCCCACAAGGTTCTGGGCAAGCCGGAGGCCTCCCGGCCCTCCCAGCTCGCCCCCACAAGGTTCCGGGCGAGCCGGAGGCCTCCCGGCCCTCCCGGCTCGCCACCACAAGGCTCTGGGCGAGCCGGAGGCCTCCCAGCCCTCCCAGCTCGCCCCCACAAGGCTCTGGGCAAGCCGGAGGCCTCCCGGCCCTCCCCGGCTCGCCCTCACAAGGCTCTGGGCGAGCCGGAGGCCTCCCGGCCCTCCCCGGCTTGCCCTCACAAGGGAACAGTCCTGGGATGCGCCCCTCAGACTCGACTCCCTCCAAATGCTCACCCCTCCTCCTCCCGGGGTCGCGCCCTTTGGAAATATTGGGCCTAAAAATATCTTGGGCCTCGGGGGCCCACTCGGCAATTACAGGGTTGTACACAATCCCCGCTCTTTTCGAGCGTGGCTCACGCTCAGAAAGAAATGTCCAACCCTGCATATTCGACGAGTGTCGCTGGGAATCCGGTTATTGGTGATATCTTGGAAAAGCCACAGCGCCTCCCCGAGAGGTCCCCCAACCTTGCCGGCTAGCGAGAGCCCGGCTAGCTGAGCCACCTCGGGGAAAAACACAGCCTCCCCGAGAGGCCTTCCTACCCTGCCGGCTAGTGAGAGCCAGGCTAGCGGAGCCACCTCGGGGGAAAAAATACTTAAGAGAATTTTTCGGCCACTGAGCGGTTCCTGACCCTGCCAGCTAGGTGGGAGCCTAGTCAGCAGGTCAGCATGGGGACTAAGTACTTGGGACTTTCCTGCCACCGAGCGATCCTCGGACCTGCCAGCTTGATGGGAGCCTAGTCAGCGGGCCAGCATCGGGACTAAGTACTTGGGACATTCCTGCCACCGAGCGATCCTCGGACCTGCCAACTTGATGGGAGCCTGGTCAGCGGGCCAGCATCGGGACTAAGTACTTGGGACTTTCCTGCCACCGAGCGATCCTTGGACCTGCCAGCTTGATGGGAGCCTGGTCAGCGGGCCAGCGTTGGGGCTAATTACTTGGGACTTTCCTGCCACCGAGCGATCCTCAGACCTGCCAGCTTGATGGGAGCCTGGTCAGCGGGCCAGCATCGGGACTAAGTACATGGGACATTCCTGCCACCGAGCGATCCTCGGACCTGCCAGCTTGATGGGAGCCTGGTCAGCGGGCCAGCATCGGGACTAAGTACCCTGAGACTCTCCTGCCACCGAGCGATCCTCGGACCTGCCAGCTTGATGGGAGCCTGGTCAGCGGGCCAGCGTCGGGGCTAATTACTTGGGACTTTCCTACCGCCGAGCGATCCTCAGACCTGCCAGCTTGATGGGAGCCTGGTCAACGGGCCAGCATCGGGACTAAGTACTTGGGACTTTCCTGCCACCGAGCGATCCACGGACCTGCCAGCTTGATGGGAGCCTGGTCAGCGGGCCAGCATCGGGACTAAGTTCTTGGGACTTTCCTGCCACCGAGCGATCCTCGAATCTGCCAGCTTGATGGGAGCCTGGTCAGCGGGCCAGCGTCGATACTAAGTACCCTGAGACTCTCCAGCCACCGAGCGATCCTCGGACCTGCCAGCTTGATGGGAACCTGGTCAGCGGGCCAACGTCGGGGCAAATTACTTGGGACTTTCCTGCCACCGAGCGATCCTCGGACCTGCCAGCTTGATGGGAGCCTGGTCAGCGGGCCAACGTCGGGACTAAGTACTTGGGACTTTCCTGCCACCGAGCGATCCTCGGACTTGCCAGTGTCACAACTCGCATTTTCTCCGAATTTAAGGATATCAGAGTAAGAGAAAATACACGTCATGATGCCACGTCATACATGAGACAACTGTAGACGCTCAGGAGGAAACCTATTACTTAACTAGACAAAACATGATTATATGATAAGTCATCATTTGAAATCATTTATTAGGGGTTTTGAGGTAAGAACTGTGTCTCTCAATTCGTGGATCAACTAGTCCACCGAGAAAGTATATATAGTTGCAGCGGAAAGTACTTGATTTAGTTTACTTAAAGTCCTATATGTATGCAAACGATGGAGCATGAAGTAAATGATATGCACATAACTAGGCGTATTGTAAAAGTAGAAACTACCTTTAGGCGACTATAAAGTTAAGGGTTTCCGTCAGAAAGAATGCAATGAGGATGAAGAAAAACCATTTTATAACTATAGTGAACCTAACATAAATCATTCCCAGAGGGTAAGATACACAAGATCTAAAAGTAGTGGCATAATCTGGCAAATAAACTATAAAGTATAAAAAGGGGCACAATGGGCGTCAACAACATGACACTAACCCATTGGCACCAACTAGTATGTCTGAGCACAAGAAGTAACTAAAAACAACTACCTCGCAGCAGCGGGGAGAACAACTACTAAAACTCTGAACTTCAGGCTACACCACTAGCCGCTACGGCTCTGAACCTGAGGCATTCAATAAAACAAAGAACGCCTCAGCAAGGAATTACAAGTGGCCAAAAATTAAGCAGAAAGTAAATAAGGCAAAAGGGGTACCAATCCAGGCCAGATTCACCGAAAGAAAAGCTCCAAAACAAGGAACCAAACAAAACACCAAGTGCACCAAAAGAAAGTGTCATAAAGAGGAACATGCAAGTTTCATTTATCTTGTTAAATTAATTAAAGTGACTGATCAGCTCACATTAAACGGGAGCGGTTACCTACCTCCGCTATCCAAAGCCCAAAACCAGGTGGGGGTGCCACTAGACCCAACCACCCAAACACGACTACCGTGCAAAGCTATAACATTCCTCCACTATCCCCCAAACACGACTACCATGCAAGGCTAAAGACAGTGGTTCTTAATAAATTTAATCTTTAATTAAAACACGGGGCGTAGCCTGGAATAACAACTCCATAACACTCTAAGAATAGGGTAATATATGAAGAAAATTGCCCAAAACTTTGATCAGAAGGTTCAGGGATTTCTTGAGTAAAAGTCTGTATTTCATGAGAGGAAGTCTGTAATTTCATGAGAGGAAGTCTGTAATTTCATGAGAGGAAGTCTGTAATTTCATGAGAGCCAGAGAGGATTTCTCGAGAGCCAGAAGTGATTTCTCGAGAGGCAGAAATGATTTCTCGAGAGCCAGAATGATTTCTCGAGAGGAAGAAATGATTTCTCGAGAAGCAGAAAGGATTTCTCGAGAGCCAGAATGATTTCTCGAGAGGCAGAAATGATTTCTCGAGAAGCAGAAATGATTTCTCGAGAGCCAGAAGTGATTTCTCGAGAGCCAGAAATGATTTCTCGAGAGCCAGAAATGATTTCTCGAGAAGAACTCTGTATTTCTCGAGAAGAAGCAAAAACCGGAATTTTCGAGTAAAAACTGATGATTTTCTTGACAACAATTTAATAGTTAAGTATATAAGAGGAAGTTTGATGAATCAGGGGAGAACACTAAGGAGGTTATAGGTTTTGCATGACAACAAATAAACACAAGGAGTAACATTCCAACAAAAGAGAGAAGAAAAGGAGTACCACTTGCCTCAAAACTTGCACAAGACCTAATCTCACCGCTCCGAAAGCTAAGGATCCTGCCAAGAACTCACCCGAGCACAAAACCTGAAACTTTTCGGATCAAAAGGAGGGGTCAGGTCACTACCGAATCTCCCAAAACTCCACGAAACGAGAAAAGCTTACCGCTAGAACGAAGATCTCGCCGAGAGCTTTCCAAATCTTCAAACCAAACACGATTCCGACCACCACAGCCCTAGGAATCGCCGGTGAAATGTTCCATGAAACCTCGCTCTCGCTCTAACCCACGGCGGCTGCTTTTGATCGAGGAAGGGGAAGTTGAATAGGAGGAGGAGATTTTAGGCTTATATATAACCCTAAATTATTATTTAATTAATAAATAAATCCCCCAATTTACTTAAACTGTGAGGGCGACCAAAACACCTCGGATTTCTATGAAATTCGCACCTTAACTAAAACACGGTGCTACGAATCCAACAGCGAAGTCAGAATTCAATTCCGACGGGCCAAACTCGGGGTAAAGCCTCCCGAAGCTAAAATCTTCATATCCACCCAAAATCTTTACTTTAACTCGAAACGATGCGAAATCTCGCACGCTCGATCTACCAGACATACTTTAACTAAGCTAAGGCTCAACACGCTACTAGACGAGCTGACGTAACGCCCTTACGCCAAAATTATGTCACAGCGGGCACGTAAAATAATTAATGAAAATCAGGGGCGTTACAGTCACTCCCCCTAAAAGGAAGTTTCGTCTCGAAACTTGGAATCCGAAGATCAAGAAAGATACACAATCAAATTTAAAAGATTAACTGACAGAAGATTTACACGAAATCTAAGAGAAGAGGCTAGGGTGCCCGAAACTTGGAATCCGAAGATCAAGAAAGATACACAATCAAATTTAAAAGATTAACTGACAGAAGATTTACCCGAAATCTAAGAGAAGAGGCTAGGGTGGGTCTCTCTCATGGCAGACTCCAGCTCCCAAGTCGCGCTTTCGACACCCTGATTCTTCCAAAGAACCTTAACCATCGGGATCGTCTTCTTTCGCAACACACGCTCCTGAGTATCCAAGATTCGGACAGGTTCTTCGACATACGAAAGATTGGGCTGCAAAACGGGTACCGAATCAAGAACAAACCGATCGCTACGCAAACACTTCCTCAGCTGGCTCACATGAAACACATTGTGAACATTAGGAAAGGAAGCAGTCAAATCCAATCTATACGCGGACACACCGATGTGCTCAACAATTTGAAAAGGTCCCACATACCGGGGATCCAACTTGTGGTTCCTTCCAAACCTCTTAACACCTGGCATCGGAGAAACTTTCAAGAACACCCTGTCTCCAACGGCAAACTCTAAATCCACTCTTCTTCGATTCGCATACTTCTCATACCGCTCCTGAGCAATGCGGAGCTTCTCGCGGATATGAGTCACAACAACATTCATCTCTTCCAAAGCCTCTGGGCCTAGCAAAGGACTCTTACCAACCTCGGCCCAAAACAATGGAGTCCGACAACGCCACCCATATAGAGCCTCAAACGGGGCCATTTGTAGGCTTTCTTGATAACTGTTGTTATACGCGAACTCCATCAATCCAAGCCGCTTATCCCAAGCTCCACCATGATCTAAGATATATCACCTTATCATATCTTCCAAAATTTGATTTACTCTCTCTGTCTGACCATTGGTATGGGGATGATAAGCGGTAGAGTACCTAAGGTCAGTACCCAAGGCTCCCTGCAAACTCTGCCAGAAACGAGACGTGTACCTCGAGTCTCGGTCTGACACAATGCTCACAGGCACACCATGCAATCTGATAACTTCATCCAAATACAGCTCTGCTATTTTCTCCATCGAGTATCCAATCTTAAAGGGCACAATGTGAGCACACTTTGTCAAGCGATCTACTATAACCCACACCGAGTCATGACCACTGGGAGATTTCGGCAAACCGGTAATGAAGTCCATCAAAATACTCTCCCACTTCCAGCTAGGAATATCTAACGGGTTCAACTTACCTCCAGGCCTCTTATGATCTGCTTTCACACGCTGACAAGTTAAACATTCTGACACAAACTTTGCTATATCATTCTTCATACCTGACCACCAAACGATCTGCTTCAGATCTTTATACATTTTCGTGGAACCAGGATGATAGGAAACATTAGAATCATGCGCCTCGCTACAGATCTTTGTCCGAATTTCTTCCAATGCGGGGACGCAATATCTACCTCGGTACCTCAAAGTATCCTTATCATCGATCAAAAAATCTGGCAATTCTCCTTTTTCAGTTCTACTTCAAAGATGCTGCAAGTCAGGATCTTCCTTCTGATGCATCCTAGTAAGGGCAATGCAAGAAGGCTCTTCAGCCTCTAAGCTCGAAGGTGCGGTACAACTACCGATTGAGATATCCATCAACATAAACTCCTCTACTAAGGACTGCACTGAGAGATTGAAGAGATGCGTGGTTTTCCGGCTCAGGGCATCGACCACCACATTAGCCTTACTCGGATGGTACAGAATATCTACTTCATAATCCGCCACATACTCCAACCACCTCCGCTGGCGCAGATTCAGCTCCTTCTAGGTGAAGACATACTTCAGACTTTTATGGTCCGTGAAAATTTTCCATGACACTCCATATAACAGGTGTCTCCAAAGCTTCAAAGCATAGATCACTGCGACGAATTCTAAATCATGCGTAGGGTAATTCTTTTCATGAACTTTCAATTGTCTAGAACCATAAGCAATCACCTTCCCTTCTTGCATCGACACACAACCCAGTCCAATGTGAGATGCGTCTACATAAACTGCATACTCGACTCCTTCGATCGGCAAGGCCAACACCGGAGCACTACACAAACACCTCTTCAATTCCTGAAAGGCCTCTTCGCACTTATCGCTCCAAACAAAAGCAGTATTCTTCTGGGTAAGCTTAGTCAAAGGTGCCGACAGCACCGAGAACCCTTGAACAAATCTCCTGTAGTACCCAGCCAACCCTAAGAAACTCCTTATCTCCTTAGGCGTCGAAGGCGTCTTCCAATCCAATACGGCAGAAATCTTAGCGGGGTCTATAGTAATTCCATCTTTGTTCACCACATGACCCAGGAAGGACACCTGAGAAAGCCAGAATTCGCACTTACTCAGCTTCGCATACAACTTGTGCTCTCTAAGAGTAGACAATACTAAGCGAAAATGGGTAGCATGCTCCTCAGCACTTCTAGAATAAACCAACACATCATCTATGAATACCACAACAAAATGGTCCAGAAAATCCTTGAACACGCGGTTCATCATGTCCATAAATGCAGAGGGTGCATTTGTCAAACCAAACGACATGACTAGAAATTCAAAATGGCCATAACGAGAACGAAAGTCAGTCCGGGGAACGTCTGACTCACGGATCCTCAACTGATGGTAGCCTGATCGAAGATCAATCTTCGAAAACACCGTGCTACCACGCAACTGATCAAACAGATCATCTATCCTTGGCAACGGATACCTGTTCTTGATGGTCACTTTGTTTAATTCTCTATAGTCTATGCACAATCTCATGGAACCGTCCTTCTCTTTCACGAACAACACTGGAGCACCCCAGGGCGAAGAACTTGGCCTAATGAAACCACACTGCAACAACTCATCTAACTGAGTTCGCAACTCTTCTAACTCGCGCGGGGCCATACGGTACGGTGCCTTAGCCATAGGACGAGTACCAGGCTCAAGATCAATAACGAACTCCATATCTCTATCAGGCGGGAGTCCAGGAAGACTGACAGGAAAGATGTCAGGAAACTCTCGCACAACCGGAACGCTCTCAGCACAAAAATTACCAGACGTCTACCATATGATTATAAAGGCACTACCAAGGTTTCATAATCATCCAAAACCATTTGAGCATGTACATTTCTTTTATATTGAAATGCCCTAAAGGGGTTATAACTTAATTTAGGGGGAATAAGGGTTCATAAAATCCTCCTAAAATTTCCAAGGGTATTATTACTCCCTTTGGACTTGTACACCAACTTTCATGACTATTCAATAATATTTGACCCATGTCCTTCAGAAAGTTCAAAATGCAGCCCTAAGGGTAAAGCTAGGGTTTTTGGGCATATCCACCCTACATCACCCCAAATCACTCATGGATGTGCTTTAGGTGATCCTAAACCAGTGGCCAAGGTTTCACATCATGTTGATGAGATTTGACCAGAATACCCTAAAATGAGCACCACACCCTATTTTGACCTAGTTTGACCAAACTTGGGTTAACAATTTACCCAACCAAATCAGTCCCAATTGGGCTATAAGTTTTACCAGGGTCATATAATAACCCTAAGGAGAAACCACCAAAATTTGGAGGGGGTTGGAGGTCATTAGACCCTATAATTAATTAACATATGAATTATGAAATTAATACAAAAACCTTAGAAAAATGTTCTCCTAAAATTCTCATCTTTGGGTATGTCAAGGGGGTTGGTACAAATAGCCTAGGTTTCAATTTTCATGCCCATAGCATGTATCTATCAAGAGTTATTCAAGAAAAGGTGACTGCCCTACCCTAGGGACCAGTCCTACCAAAATGGCTCTACAGGGGGCTACATTGCCACTATTGGCCTGAAACAACTTTTCATTTACTCTACACACTAATGGATACAATTTTGATGTTGGGCACTTTTTCATTTGAGGGTTCCTAGTATTTTTAATAATTAAATCAATATACTGCAAAATATGTAACATTAATACAAATAATAAGATATCATTTTCAAATGATTTTGCATAGATCTAGGTGCGCATCTGATGGCCCCTGGTCATCTTCTACCTAAAGCAAAAAGATGGGATTAGCCCATCCTGGGCTCAATTCCTCCCCACCTTCCTGGCCACCTGAGCGCCGCCCCGGCCGGCCAATGTCACCACCACCTTCGTGGAGGTGGTGGCCGGCGATTAGAGGTGGTTGGCCGGCTGGAGGTGGCCAGAGTGAGGAGTTTTTGCGGGGGAAAGAGAGCTCGAAATGAGAAATATAGGAATCTTGATTTGAGCCCGATTTGGCTCAAATCAAGCCCCAATCTAGATGATGATCTAGCACTAGGGGAGAGGAAGCAGATCGGACCTGATTCGTGGCCTGGTAGCGCATATTCAGGTGAGTCACCATTAATGGTGGTGGTGCTTTTGGTTCCATGCTGATCTAGGCTTCTGGTGCTCAATTTCTTCGGTGAATAGGGGGGTTTCACTCCTTTCTGACCTCTGAAGGTGTTAAGGAGATCAATTGGGGGAGGGGAGGAGCCATGGCATCAATTTCCATTATCACCATTAATGGGGATTTCGGCCACCTCTAATTCTCCCATGATTCAGCTCCCCTAGCTATGGAAACCTCATGATTCTATTTGTAACTGAAGGGGGAGGTGAATGCTCATCAATTGGGGGAGGATTGAAGGATCAAATGCATTCAATCACCATGAATGCTCTCCCTCTCTCTGCAATTTGGAGGAAACCTCCATTTTCTCTCTCCTAATCATCATTTACAGAATTTGAGTGGTAATATCAGTAATTACCAAGCCCACTAGGTGGTGGAACACTTTAGTTGGGCCTATCCCAAATGGATTGGGTTTAATTTGGGCAAATTAGGTCATTTTGACCTCATTTAGGACAAGGTTGACTTTGGCCAAATTGACCATTTGGGTTGGCCACAATGGGTGGGTAGTGACCCCTTGCACTCCCTCAAGGGTTAGGAATGTCTAGGAAGGGTCAATTTGGCAAGGTGAGGGTGAATTGCACCTTAATAGGGCACTTTTGACCAAATTAGGGCTAGGGTTGACTTAGGTTTAATTGGCCAAATTGGAAGTCCCATGATGGGGATTTTTGGTCCATTAGGTCCCTAGCATCCTCATAAGGGTATGGGCAATGTCAATTTGGCAAGGTGGAGGCCAATTGGCCCTAATTAAGCTACTTTGACCAATATAGGGTTAGGGTGACTTTGGTCAAATTGGCCCCTTTTGTTGACCCCAATGGGTCCCTGGTTCTCCAAGGAGACCCCTAATGGGTTAGGGATATGATGAGTCCTGATCATATACAATTTTATGGACTCATCTAGGCCTTTATTCAGTCTTTTCACCGCACTTTAGCATTGTTATAGTTTATATTTGATATTCCATGCTAGGTGCACTTCTAGGTCCATTTTGGTGTGATTTCATGCTTTTCTTCATTAGTAGTTTTCGTGCTCCGTTAGGTGCCACTTTCAGTGGCTAGATTCGTGGTTGTGCTGGAGTAGGAGTCGTGCAGGTTTCCCGGTGCAATTCCGCACAGGAACACTGCGCACGATCATCGGTCTATTGCGCACGACCACTGGTCGTGCGCCACTGATCGTGTGCACTTAACCCTTTTTTCATGAGTTCCGTTTGGTGCAGTGCGCACGGGCATCTACGCTAGTGCGCACGACCACCGGTCATGCGCCACTGTGCGTGCGCACTTAGCATTAACTTTCTGAGTTCTGTTTCGACCAGTGCGCACGACCACCGACGATAATGCGCACGACCACCGGTTGTGCACCACCGGTCGTGCGAACATTATATTTTATAAATTTCGTATCTTGCAGGTTCTGCCCAGGCAGTGCGCACGATCGCAGAATTCCAGTGCGCACGACCACTGGTCATGCGCCAATGACCGTGCGCACTGTTTAAATCAGCGCCTATATAAATGCCTGTTCCGATTTTAGGTTAGGATCCAGCCTCCGAGAGCGGATTTTCTGATCCGTACGCCGCCGACCACCATCTTGGCACGCCTCCACTTCATCTCCTACGCAAGGGGAACTCTTCTCCATACATTTCAAGCCTTCCTCCATTGTCCGGGAGCGTTCTCCACCATCCGCAAGCCTCCAAGCAGCTATTTTCCCACTTCGGCCCGGTGAGAAGAAGAGGAAATCTGAAGTCGAAGACGACGGAGCTACGTAGAGAAATCGTGACAGCTCTCTGCGCCGGAAGCATAGTCCACCCGAGTCCGGAGGTAGCCCGACAACCTACCATTCCGGCCGTGAACGACCACTAGTCTTCACCCATCGGTTATCTCTTTCTTCTTTCCTTCATTGTACTCGTTGAATCATGTAAACTTGAATATTGTGATGTTTGGTTTGATTGAAATGAATGTTTCTTTGCCCTTCTTCATAGCTTGTTTGTGAATCACTCCATTTCCACTCACTCACTCACACACTCAAGGTGTTTGATCCGCGTTGGCAAGAGCTAACGGCGGTTGTGAGGAGGTGTTTGCGACCCTCACCTTCTCGCACTAGAGCACACTCCATCCGCCTCACAAAGCACGGCATCGCGGCCGTTGCAGTCATCTCGCCTCGCGAAGCGGTGCTTTCGACCCGCATTTCTTTTATTGTTGTTAAGATTAGGAACAACCAACCAAAAACCCCCTTTTTATGTGTGTTGTGCTTGTGTTACAAGAGTCACACAACGCGTTTCGTTCACCCAATCTGCATTCCTCAAGAGACCGACACTCGGGGATTCCACTCTCCACATTTATTACTTGACAGCGACCGGTGCACTTGCCGACACGCATCAAGTTTTTGGCGCCGTTGCCGGGGAATGCAGACGTGATGAATTCGTCTGCGTGAAGAATTGTTGCACGAGGATTTTCTTTTTCTTTTCTTTTACCTCTTTTGTTCACCTCTGGTATCTCTGTTTCTTTTCGATACGCACATCTGATTACTTTCGTCTTTTCCACCGTACGCTAATCGTTTGGGTTGCAAGTATTCGCAGCATGACCTCCATTCAGGAATGCATCTATCTAGGAAGCTTAAATGATTTAAGGGACCAAGCAGAAAGGAACAATCATGACTTCGGGATCTCCTCCGACGTCATTGAGTACATGGCTGGGAACTGCAAGTTCAGCGGGGACGATCATGAAGACGCGGTGCAACACATGCAGGACTTTTTAGAAATCTATTACACATGTGTTTTCAGTGGAGTTGAAAACGACCTGCAAAAAATTCAGGCATTTTCATTCTCCTTGCATAAAAAAGCCAAAAGTTGGTATTGGGATATTGATGGCGCAAATCTCACACACCGCTATAGGCGGTAGCTCGACTGCGACACAAAACGGCAGTGTACCGATCGTTCAAGTAATATAAAACGAGGAGTAATCCCCGAGTATCGAATCTCTCAAGGAACACAGTAAGGTGGAGTTAACGTTCGAGGAAGGACTTGAGATCGAAGTCCTTGAGTCGGATGGAATGCGGAAACGGGGTGATTGGGCTTTTGGAAAATAAAAGAAAATACTATAACTACTCCTATGCAATGCCGCTATGCAAAGCTTCGCTCGGCGGGATGGAAGACTACGCAGGCCTTGAACGCGCTACTTCGTTAGGGCGGATGGACGAGTAGGCAAGCGGATCGAACTATGCAGGCCTTGAGCGCGCTGCTTCGTTAGGCTGGATGGAGTACGGGCCGCGATGCCACGCTTCGGTAGGCGGATGGACGAGAAGGCTAGCGGAGTGAGTGTCGCAAGCACCTCTTCGACAAGCACGCCACTAGCAATTGCTAGTGCGGCACCGAACACGCTGGTGGAGTGGAAAATGGAATGGGGCGCTCCTCAAGCACACAAATAAACAAAAAGGGTATTTCACATAGACATGAAATATATAGAGATAAAAGCAAGTTTAAGTGCTACTTCATCTTAATACATAGATCTAACTACATACATACATCAATAAGAGAAGAATAAGGCAAGAAATCGACCGAATCCGAAGGCTCATTGGAGATTCACGGTTGGAATCGCCGGGTTGTCAATCCGCGTCCAAGCTCGGTCCGCAACTACGTCCGGGGTAGAGAGAGCTGTCACGACTCTCCAATGGACCCGTCTTCTTCGTGTCACGATCCGGTAGAGGTTGCGAACTTCCTCTTGCTCGATGGAGATGGCGGCTAGATCTCTCTTTGAAGCTCTTGGATGAAGGAGGGGCGAAGTCGGACGAACTGGAGCAGAAAACGGCGGAATACGGCGGGCTCCCTGACCTAAATCGCGAGCAGGGAATTTATAGGCGCTGGAATTAAACAGTGCGCACGGTCAGTGGCGCACGACCAGTGGTCGTGCGCACTAGAATCCTGTGATCGTGCGCTCTGCCTGGACGGAACCTGCAAAGACAGAAATTATAAAATAACATGTTCGCACGACCAGTGGCGCACGACCGGTGGTCGTGCGCACTATCGTAGGTGGTCGTGCGCACTGCACCAAACAGAACTCATAAAAAAGGGTTAAGTGCACACGATCAATGGCGCACGACCAGTGGTCGTGCACAATAGAACCGGTGATCGTGCACAGTGTTCCTGTGCAGAATTGCACCGGAAACACCTGCACGACACCTGTTCCAGCGTACGACACCAGTCTAGCCACTGAAAGTGAGACTTAACATCGCAAGAAAACTAATAACAAAGAAAGATATGAAATAACACCAAAATGGGCCTAGAAGTGCACCTAGCATAGACTGATCAATATGAACTATAACAGGGCTAAAGTGCGGTGAAATGACTAGAAAAACGGCCCAGATGAGTCCATAAAAGTGTATATGATCAGGACTCATCACACCCCCAGACTTAACTGTTTGCGCGTCCCGAGCAAACAAATTCTAAGCAAACGGGGAAAGAAAAGTAGATGGCTTAAAACTATAATATAGAGTACCATGCGAAGTCGCATGCTCACGGGCATAAGAAGAATAGTAGAGAAGATTTCTGATTATATAAACAGTCTATATATTTCTAAAAGAGTAAAAGCATATTACAACTACTCAAAATGGTGAAAAGCGGTGAATCGTTTGGTCATGCATATGGAGAAAGTAAACTAAACGCTGAGATGAGCATTGCTCACGATTGGGATGTCGGATAAACTCCACCGAAATCCATCGGTGTCGGTGACCATAGGCTTGCCCGGTCACATTCTCTCCACGGCACTGGTTTGACTCAAATGCGTGAATCAATAGGACTTTGGGTTTTAAATGGGGCTTGGGTTTAGGTGAGGAAAAACGAAGATAAAAACGACGGCTAAAGCACTAAACCCAAATGAGCTAATACAGGAAACTATCCTCATTCACCACACAATCATGCAGGTACACAACACCCCCAGACTTGGACTTAGACGCATGGGTGTGTGCACCGCCTACTCCCAAATATAAATCTCAAACAGATTTTTTTCAATTAAACTTTTCATTCTTCTTTTTCTTTTCAAATCTTTTTCTTCTTTTCTTTTTCTTTCTTAAACAATTTCAGCAAATTTTCAAAGATGCACAACCACATTTTCACAATGTACTACCACAATCAACACCACCAATTTGAAATTTAAACAAAATGCTTGCTTTTTGGGTGTGCAACTAGGATTGAAGTTTAGGCTTTGGTGAACAATAGTGGGGCTGAACCAAAAGAATGGGGTAGGCACAACTGGGCTAGCGAGGAAATGATGATAGGAATGGCACAAAGGCTCAACCGGGCCAAGATGATGGCCTATATCACATTCACACAATTGACTAACCGTATACCCATGCTTCAAGAATCGCTTGGGGCAAGTTCTAGCCACCGAGAAAGATTCTCCTTTCTCCCGACTCAAGCAATACGAATCTAGCGATCGTATACACACATCCCTATGCTACCGTTTGATTCCACCGAATTCACCATTTGAGTAGAGTAAACAACATTTACACTAATAGAGAAAAATATAAAACCATAGTATAAAAAGAAGTCTACTCTACACAAATTTCTATGCAACCGAGCACTCGACTAGCAGCACTACTAGAGTCAACATTTTAAACTGCTACATAGTCCTAAGCCATCACCTAGACTTTCCCAAATAAGCAGAAGAATTAAATTCGCAACAGAGCAAGCAAACAGATGAGTACGCGCTCAAGTGGGTGCTGTGGTGTGCAATGAAAATGAACAAAACATTTTAAATGAAATCTTCTAGTATGCAGTGCAATAGTGCACGTGAGCGGGTAAACAAAACTACTCTCCCCCAGACTGAAACTAAACAATCCGCAGAATATATGACATGAAAATCAGGAAAGGCTAGGGAAAGAGAGTACCCAGTGCTCAGAAATGAGCACACCAGGAGATTGGCGTTTAAACCACGACTAAGCTGCAGCATCCGCCATCCAGAATAAGTACCTGCAGGGGTCAGCTCCGCAAAAACAAAAGACAAAAGAAAACTGAAAAGAAAATACTACTAACTAAACATGATTAGAGGAAATAAAAATGCAGAAAAGAAAGATAACTACTGGGGTTATTGTCATCCCAGCACGACTTATTCAGATTTTGTACAGTTCTAGCTTATAGGCCTATGAAAAGAAAAGTGCACAGGTAACTGTTCTAATATGCGCATCGGTAGCGGGTACCGATACGGAGACAGAGCAGTCACCCCTCTACCTAAATATAGATACCTGCTCCTCACAGGTAGAGGGTAGAGAATGTAAGAAAAGGAGGAGGCCTGGTCCTCACTCATCTCACAAAACACATCCTTGCCTAGCAAGGTATCGTCAACAGGGAGGCAGCAGGAGGAAAAGGCAATGGGTGGAGCTTCCTCAACGGAGGGGGAATAAACCTCCTCACATGAGAGGATACTCTCATCATTGACTTGAGCAAAAAGCTCCAAGTCCTCCTGGGGCACCTGTAAAGACTCAACCTGCACAGGCTCGGAAGAAGAAGGGGGGTCCAGAAAGAAACGAGAAGAAAAACGTAAATCATCAACAATCTGGGGAGTGATCCCGGTTTCACTCCCAGCAAGATCCAAGGGTAGATCGCTATCATCATCGTAAATATCATAGCGAGGGGGACTTGAGAACTCAGGAGCCTCAGTGGTGATTTGGACCTCCTCGTCCCATGAAGAAGTGCAACCCTCCTCATCAGAGAGAGTATCCTCCTCATCCCACCGAGGTGCATCATCGTGTTCAAAGTATTCATTCTCCCCCTCAAGGAAAATGACATCCTCATCCCACTTTGGAGCACCCTCTGAGTCAGAAGCATCGCCCAGCTCCTTTACTTCGATAGGATCATAAAGAATATGTGTAGAAAAATCATGCAAAGAAACTGGAGGGACAAAAATATTCGGTTCCTCCGCAAAAAGATCTGCTAAAGCCTCCCCGATGGAAAGAATACTTTCCTCATCATACTCAGGTGCATCTAGGAGCTCCCATTCCTCTCCTTGTTGGCTAACAGATGAGTGATCATCATCACTGAGAGTGAAGCCATAAACCGGGAGTGAGGAGTCCGTGCACGAGACAAGCTCAGGGGTAGAGGGCACAATTGCCTCCATGGGTAAAGAATGAGCGATAGGGACAATGTTGTCCTGAGTGGAGGGGTGGCGGTCAGGCTTGAAAAGACTAGGACAGTCCTTCAATTCATGACCCTCTCCTCGACACAACAAGCAAACAATGTTCCTACACTGCCTAGCATTCAACTCATTCATTTGGTCTATATAATAAACCATCTTATCATTAAAGCTAGGCGAAATACCCCATGACGACATTTTCAATAATTAAAGCAGATAAAATGAAGCAGGAATTCTTTGCAAGGAGAATCCACACAACTAATAAAGCTCCTTAGATTTAAACTTGCCTAAAACTTTAAAATAGGGAAAGTCGAAATAAAGGCAAAACAAAAAAAATAGAAATGCGGCTAAACACAAAGAAAGAACAACTATCTCTCGTCTCCCTCTCAAGAAAACTCACACGACTGTGTTCCCCGGCAACGGCGCCAAAAACTTGATGGCGCAAATCTCACACACCGCTATAGGCGGTAGCTCGACTGCGACACGAAACGGCAGTGTACCGATCGTTCAAGTAATATAAAACGAGGAGTAATCCCCGAGTATCGAATCTCTCAAGGAACACAGTAAGGTGGAGTTAACGTTCGAGGAAGGACTTGAGATCGAAGTCCTTGAGTCGGATGGAATGCGGAAACGGGGTGATTGGGCTTTTGGAAAATAAAAGAAAATACTATAACTACTCCTATGCAATGCCGCTATGCAAAGCTTCGCTCGGCGGGATGGAAGACTACGTAGGCCTTGAACGCGCTACTTCGTAAGGGCGGATGGACGAGTAGGCAAGCTGATCGAACTATGCAGGCCTTGAGCGCGCTGCTTCGTTAGGCGGGATGGAGTACGGGCCGCGATGCCACGCTTCGGTAGGCGGATGGACGAGAAGGCTAGCGGAGTGAGGGTCGCAAGCACCTCTTCGACAAGCACGCCACTAGCAATTGCTAGTGCGGCACCGGACACGGTGGTGGAGTGGAAAATGGAATGGGGCGCTCCTCAAGCACACAAATAAACAAAAAGGGTATTTCACATAGACATGAAATATATAGAGATAAAAGCAAGTTTAAGTGCTACTTCATCTTAATACATAGATCTGACTACATACATACATCAATAAGAGAAGAATAAGGCAAGAAATCGACCGAATCCGAAGGCTCATTGGAGATTCACGGTTGGAATCGCCGGGTTGTCAATCCGCGTCCAAGCTCGGTCCGCAACTACGTCCGGGGTAGAGAGAGCTGTCACGACTCTCCAATGGACCCGTCTTCTTCGTGTCACGATCCGGTAGAGGTTGCGAACTTCCTCTTGCTCGATGGAGATGGCGGCTAGATCTCTCTTTGAAGCTCTTGGATGAAGGAGGAGGCCGAGAGGAAACTCTGGCTCAAGATTGGCGTGAAGAACAAGCCCGGAGCACCTCTAGATGGTGGGCGGCGATGGAGGGGCGAAGTCGGACGAACTGGAGCAGAAAACGGCGGAATACGGCGGGCTCCCTGACCTAAATCGCGAGCAGGGAATTTATAGGCGCTGGAATTAAACAGTGCGCACGGTCAGTGGCGCACGACCAGTGGTCGTGCGCACTAGAATCCTGTGATCGTGCGCTCTGCCTGGACGGAACCTGCAAAGACAGAAATTATAAAATAACATGTTCGCACGACCAGTGGCGCACGACCGGTGGTCGTGCGCACTATCGTAGGTGGTCGTGCGCACTGCACCAAACAGAACTCATAAAAAAGGGTTAAGTGCACACGATCAATGGCGCACGACCAGTGGTCGTGCACAATAGAACCGGTGATCGTGCGCAGTGTTCCTGTGCAGAATTGCACCGGAAACACCTGCACGACACCTGTTCCAGCGTACGACACCAGTCTAGCCACTGAAAGTGAGACTTAACATCGCAAGAAAACTAATAACAAAGAAAGATACGAAATAACACCAAAATGGGCCTAGAAGTGCACCTAGCATAGACTGATCAATATGAACTATAACAGGGCTAAAGTGCGGTGAAATGACTAGAAAAACGGCCCAGATGAGTCCATAAAGGTGTATATGATCAGGACTCATCAGATATCCGGAGAAGAGAGGTGATCACATGGAAACAACTCGAAGGGAGATTTCTGCAAGAGTTTCAACATCGTACCCAAGCTTTGGACAAGTACAGGGAACTTGTAACCTTTGGATAGGGGAAGGAGGAGACGTTAGTTGATGCTTGGGAGCGTTTTCAATCCCTGCATAGGGGATGCTACCGTGAAGATCTTTCAGAAGTTTTTTTAATTCAGATTTTTTATTTCGGCGTGCTGGACAAATTCCGTCTATTATTTGATATGGCAGCTGGAGGGGCCCTGTTTAATAAACCGGTGAAGGACGCGTGGGAAGTGGTCGTGAATATTGTTCACACCAGTCAGCACTGGAGTCATGTCATTCGCCCCCCAAGTACTGCTGCAGTTAATGCCGTGACATTCAAAGGAGCAGCGGATTTTATGCCGTCAGAGCAACCAGAACAGTTAGCAACTTTGGTGGTCGAGGTATTGAATAAAATGAATGACCAATCAGCCGCAATCCAACAGCTTCGCTCTGCTATAGGGACTCTGTCCGATGTTGTTTCTGGGCTTGCAAGTCAGCATCCTGAGTCAGTGAACACCATGCGATTGAGAAGTGGGAGAAGTGTTGACAACCCTCCTCGACAGGGACCACTTGCATGTTCCACTGACAAGCATAATGAAGACACGGCTGAGAAGCTGACTCAGATTCATATTGAGCCGCATCCCGTGAGCGAGGCACAGACCTCGAAAAGTGCTGTTCACCCCCCATTCCCCCACAGGTTGCGAAATGAGTAATCCGAGAGGCAATTCCTCAGATTCTTGGAAATAATGAAAGGAGTGCAAGTGAGCATACCACTGATTGAAGCTATTTCTCAAATGCCGGGCTACTCCAAGTTTTTGAAAGATGTGATTTCGAAGCGGAAGCAGTTGGAGGGTCTCAAAACTATCGACCTCACCGAGGAGTGCTCCGCCATCATTTCCAATTTGCCCACAAAGTGCAGAGATCCGGGCAGCTTTACAATTCCGTGCAGGATCGGCCATCACCGTTTCAGCCAGGCACTCTGTGATTTGGGGGCATCAATCAACTTGATGCCGCTCTCTATCTTTCGTGAACTTGGTGCTGGGATCTTGAAGCCAACGCAGGTAATGCTACAGCTAGCTGATCGGTCGATCAAGAAGCCGTCAGGAATCGTCGAGGACCTCACAATAGTTGTAAACGGTCTCGCTTTTCCAGCCGATTTTATCATTCTAGACATGAAGGTTGATATAAGAGTACCCATTATCTTGGGGCGGCCCTTTCTCGCCACTGCTCGTGCTATTATTAATGTGGAACAGGGGGAGCTCACACTCAGACTGGGGGAGGATGCTATATCTTTCAACGTCTACAACCCGTCGCAACTCTTTGAAATTACGGAGTGCGAACCGGCAGAGGCGCTTGAAGAAGTCGATGGTCAGATCGATGTGGATTTGGATGACAGCGAGGTGTGTTGGCGGCGCGAAGACATGGGAGAAGGCGGTGCACACTCGAACCAGCCCAATTTGTCACATTCAATCGGAGAGCCTTCCAACGATTCTACTAATCCAAACCCTTGTCCGGCTCTCAAACAACTACCGAATTCTCTAAAGTACGTTTTTCTTGGAGAAAATACCACGCATCCTGTGATTATTTCTGCAGCCCTGTCCGCCGCCAACGAAACTGCCTTAGTGGGCGTGCTGAGAAGGTACCACAAGGTCTTCGGACGTTCTCTTGCAGACATTAAGGGAATCAGCCCCACGGTCTGCATGCAGAAGATCCTCCTTGAAGATCAGTACAAACCGACAGCACAGCCCCAAAGGCGGCTGAACCCGAAAATGCAAGAGGTAGTGAAGGCTGAAGTGATAAAGCTTTTAGACGCTGGCATCATTTACCCAATCAGCGATAGCAAATGGGTCAGTCCAGTCCAGGTGGTACCAAAAAAAGGAGGGATCACTGTCGTTGCCAATGAAAAGAACGAGCTGCTACCGACCCGAATGATCACCGGGTGGAGAGTCTGCATCGACTACCGCAAGCTGAACGATGCAATGCGCAAGGACCATTTTCCGCTCCCCTTCATTGATCAGATGCTAGAAAAGTTAGCGGGGCAGGATTACTACTATTTCTTGGATGGGTACTCAGGGTACAATCAAATTTTGATAGACCCATTTGATCAAGACAAGACAACATTCACATGTCCCTCCGGTACCTTCGCGTTCAAAAGAATGCCATTCGGACTGTGTAATGCCCCCGCAACCTTCCAACGCTATATGCTCACCATTTTTGCTGACATGGTGGGGGACTTCCTCGAAGTTTTCATGGATGATTTTACTCTATTTGGCAGCAGCTTTGACATTTGCCTCGCGAATTTGGCCAAGACCTTGAAGCGGTGTGAAGACACCAATCTTGTCTTGAACTGGGAGAAATGCCACTTTATGGTGCGCGAAGGAATTGTGTTGGGGCATAAAGTTTCCTGCAAAGGGATCAAGGTGGATCAAGCGAAGGTAAGTGTTATCAGAAACCTCCCTCCACCCATGTCAGTGAAAGGCATCCGAAGTTTTCTTGGTCATGTGGGCTTCTATCGAAGGTTCATCAAGGACTTTTCCTCCATTTCAAAGCCTTTATCTCGCCTGCTTGTCAAGGACGTCCCCTTCCACTTTGACGAAGAATGCATGCAGGCCTTCGAAACTTTACGTGGACAACTCATCTCGGCTCCAATTTTGGTGGCACCCGACTGGACTTTACCTTTTATTATCATGTGCGACGCAAGTGATGTGGCCGTAGGTGCTATACTCGGTCAGAAGAAAGACAAGACTTTTCACACTATTGCGTATGCTAGTCGAACTCTCAACAGCGCGCAAGCAAACTATACCACCACGGAGAAGGAAATGCTAGCCATGGAATTCGCTTTTGAAAAATTTCACTCGTACTTGGTACTTTTCGAAGTAATCGTATACACGGACCACGCCGCTCTCAGGTATCTTTTCAGTAAAAAAGAATCCAAATCGCGTCTGATTCGTTGGATTTTACTTTTGCAGGAATACAATCTGGAAATCAAAGACAAGAAAGGGGTGGAGAACGTGATTGCTGATCATCTCTCGCGTTTGGAGTACGACACTCCCAAAAGCTTTGTGGAGTAAACGGACGACTATTTCCCGGATGAAAAATTATTCGCAATTACTACGTTCCCCCCAACAGCACCATGGTACGCAGATATCGCTAACTACTTGGCTTGTAAAACCTTCTCCCCGAATCTGTCCCCTCAGCAAAGACGGAAGCTTGCCTCTGACTCAAAATACTATTTTTGGGAAGATCCGCTCTTATTTCACACATGCAGCGACGGGATTATCAGGCGTTGCATTCCGGAAGCCGAGTTTCAGTCTATATTGCAGCACTGCCATGACAGAGAAGCTGGCGGGCACTTCGGGGCTGTTCGAACAGCACAAAAAATCCTGCAATGCGGATTGTTTTGGCCGACCCTCTTCCGGGATGCCCATGCCTATGTCACCAAGTGCGACGAATGCCAATGGACCGGAAATATCTCCCGGCGTGATGAGATGCCCCTCAATAACATGCTGGTCTGCGAACCATTTGATGTCTGGGGGATAGATTTCATGGGTCCTTTCCCAATGTCTCATGGTAAGCATTATATCATTGTGGCAGTTGATTATGTTTCAAAATGGGTGGAAGCTGAGGCGGTTGCCACGAATGATGCCAACACAGTGCTACACTTTATCCACAAGAATATCTTCTCCAGGTTTGGGACACCGAGAACTATCATCAGCGATGGCGGTAGTCATTTTTGCAATAAGCAGTTTGTGCAGCTCATGAAAAAGTTTGGGGTCCATCATAAGATTTCTTTGGCATACCACCCCCAAACATGCGGGCAAGTCGAAGTTTCCAACCGCGAGCTCAAGCGAATAATCGAGAAATCAATACATTCAAATAGGAAGGAGTGGGCTAAAAAGGTCGACGACGCATTATGGGCTTACCGGACTGCGTTCAAAACACCCATCGACATGACTCCGTTTCAATTAGTCTATAGCAAGGCATGCCACCTCCCTGTGGAGCTGGAGCATAAAGCATTATGGGCAACCAAACTGTTGAACATGGACATTGGAGCCGCGGCCGAGGTGCGTCGTTCCCAACTCAACGAGTTAGAGGAGCTCCGTCATTTCGCTTATGAAAACGCTCGCATCTACAAGGAGAAAACAAAGAAATGGCACGATCGGCACATCATTCCTAAGGAGTTCAAAATTGGGGACCAAGTGCTGCTCTACAACTCCCGTCTCCGCCTCTTCCCAGGGAAGTTAAAATCGAGGTGGAGTGGTCCATTCTTAGTGACCGATGTCTCCCCCTTCGGTGCCATAGAAATATCTGGAGATAAGGGGGACAAATTTAAGGTCAATGGGCATCGACTGAAGTTATACGATGGTGCCACTATAAACAAGGAGTGTCAGTTGTTGACATTGGGAGACGGACACCATTCAAGCGCCGGCAGCTGATTTTTCCTTCTTTTCTCTTGTTTTTGTGAAACTCTTTTTTTTTTGTTTTCAAGAACTTCTCTTTTAATTCCTGCATTTTATAAACAATGTTAATACAGGTATTTGGTCCAGCTTAAGGATGTTAAATAAAAGTGCTACTGAGAGACAACCCAGATTTCCTGATTTTGTAGTTTCTATCTAACTTTTTTTAGTTCAGCTTTTACATATGCTTTTGCTGTTTTTAGTTTTGTGCTTGCAGGTCTTGTTCTTTGGTGCGGATGCTGCGGGCTGCTCTTGATCGTAAACGCCAATCGTCTGGTATGCTCAATTCTGAGCATTGGGTAACACTTCCTCCCCTCTTTTAGCTTCCAATTTCTAGATGTATTGTTTAGACTAAGTGTGGGGGAGCGTATGTTGTCATTCACTGTGCACGAGTTGCACTGCATACCAGAAGTTTGTTTCTTTTGTATCCTTGTCATTATCTTTGTTTTCATGCTTCACACACCACTTCACCCACTTGAGTGTGTGCTTATCTTTTTGTTGTTGTTCCGGTTAAACTATTTTGGTTGGAATGCGAAATAGGTTGTTAACTTAGGAATTATTATTTGGAGTGCGATGTTGACTCGTGTAGTGTTCTAGTCACTTCGCATGATATGGTAGAACTTGAGTAGAACAAGATTGTCTCTATGCATCTAATTTATGTTTAGTATTTTTGCGTAAATTTAGATTTATTATACTCAAGTGGTGAATTTGAATGAAATTGACGATAACCCGGTGTTTTGTGTGTATGAGCGCTAGTCGTGTGTTGCTCGAGTCGGGAGGAAGGTTTACCTTTCTCGTGGGCTAAGAACTTGCCCCAAGCGACTCTTGAAGCATGGTTGAGAGCGACTCGTCGAGTTAAACATGATGTAGGCCATCCTTTGGCTAGTTTGAGCTTTGTTATTCCATGTCCTTTTCGCTCACCTTTGCAAGCCAAATTTGTGCCTACCATTCCTTTGTTCAGCTCCTCTTCATCCACCAAAGCCCGAAGCTTATCCTACACCCGCAACCAAATTGCTTTTTAACTGCGCTCATAATTCTCAATTTGTGTGATGTTTGGAATCATTGTGTTATGAAGGGGAAATAAAGTTTATTTGCTGATTTTGAACCAACCGGAGGATACATAATAGAAGCAAAGTATGTTAAAAGAAAAAAAAATCTAGAAAAAAAGAGAGTATATTGAAAAGAAATCCTTCCGAGCTAAATAGAAAATCTATTGGTATTTGTTAAGTAGGCTGTGTGCACACCTGGTTTTCATGATAAGTCTGGGGGTGTGTCACACGAGCATAGTTTGTTGGTCTTGTGTGGTGCAGCGTTCCGTTAGCTCACTTGGGTTGCGTAGCCGTCGTGTTTAAATTTGAATACCATGCCGTAATCTAAGCCCCAACTTAATCCTATAAGTCCTATTGATTTGACTTGCGATTTTGCTAGCGCCGTGGAGAGAGTGTGACCGGGCGAGCGTATGGTTCACGACGTTGATGGATTTCAGCGGAGTTAATCCTAAGACCCGATCTTGTGCAACGCCCGCCTCAGTGTCTCGTCACTTTCATACCGGGCATGATCGTTCAAATTCTTCATAATTCACCAACTGAGTATAACTAAATCTTTACTTACGCTTTAATACTTATGTAAATTAGTTAGCATAGTTAGAATCTCCTTCTACTAGAATCTCTACTCGCATGCGTATGTTACTTCGCACCGTACTCCTTTGTGTAATTCTCTATGTTAACTCTCGTTTTCACACTCCGCCGGATTCGTTTGCTCGGGACGCGCAAACAGTTAAGTCTGGGGGTGTGATGAGTCCTGATCATATACACTTTTATAGACTCATCTAGGCCTTTATTCAGTCTTTTCACCGCACTTTAGCATTGTTATAGTTTATATTTGATATTCCATGCTTCTTCCACCCGCGAACCCGCGAGACTCCATGCATCGTACGTATCTTCAAGAAAACCCGATCTCCCACATTGAAATCTACCATAAGATGTCGTGCATCGTAGTACTTGGCCTGCCTGCTCTGGGCCTCCAACATTCTATCTCAAATCAGTCGCACCTGAGACTCGGTGTCTTCCACAAACTCTAAGCCGAGTGCCTTGGGATCCTCATCCTAAATCCAAGACAATGGTGTCCTGCACCTCCATCCATATAATTTCTCGTTGGGTGCCCTGCCTATACTAGCCTGGTGTCTGTTGTTGTATGATAACTCGACTAATGGCAGTAGTCTCTCCCATGGCTCCCCGCGGTCCAGAATACAAAGGCGTAGAAGATCCTCTAGGGTCTGGTTGGTACACTCCATTTGTCCATCTGTCTGGGGATGGAAAGTTGTACTAAATGTCAACCGGGTGCCTAGGTAGGCATGCACCTCTCTCCACTCCCTTGATGTAAATCGTCCATCTCGATCCGACACGATCGTCCTAGGCACACCATGATACCGAACAAACTGCTGCACAAACCTCCGTACCAAAACACCGACCAGAGTGTCCTTCCTGACTGGAATGAATCTGGCCACCTTCGTCAATCTGTCGACGATCAACCAAATTGAGTCATTTCCCACATGAGATCAGGGAAGACCGTGTATAAAGTCCATCGCGATGTCGTCGAACTTCCACTCCGATACCGGGAGTGGCTGCAATAATCTGGCTGGGTTCCGGCACTCCGCCTTCACGACTTGGCAAGACTCGCAGTGAGTCACAAAATAGGTGATGTCCTTCTTCATACCCGACCAGTAAATGGTCCTCTTCTGATACATTGTCATCTTGGTGATACTCGGGTGCATGGAATATATACTACAATGAGCCTCAGTCATTATATCCTCCCAAATCTGGCTCCCTACCAGTATATACACTCGGCCTCTAAAACTCAACAGGTCATCCTTCAACGAATAGTCTCCAGCTAAGCATTCCTCCAAGGCTTTGAATATCGGATCTAGCTTGGCATCCTACCTCTGCACATCCCTGATGCGGTCCCGAATGTCATATGTGGCACCCATCGCCGCTAAATACTCCTCGTATAGCTTTGGATCGTCCTCGGATACTAAGGAGATCTGTATGTCTTCGAACATCCATACTATCTCCATGGCCATCAACTTGGGCTCTGCTCCTGACATGGTAGCTCTCCTACTCAGAGCGTCCGCTACTACATTCTCCTTCCCTGGGTGGTAATGCATCATGTACTAATAATCTGATAAGAATTCCACCCATCTCCTCTGCCGGATGTTCAGCTCCTTCTGCGTATCTATGTACTTCAGATTCTGATGATCTGAGAATATGTCGCAGTGGACACCATAGAGGTAGTGTCGCCCGATCTTTAGAGCGAATACAACTGCTCCCATCTCCAAGTCATGCACCGGGTAATTCCGCTCATGATTCTTTAACTGGCGGGAAGCGTATGCTATCACGTGCCCGTTCTGCATCAGAGCGACACCCATCCCCTGGTATGACGTATCCATATACACCTGAAATCCTTCCCTCCCTGATGGAAGGGCAAGGATGGGGGCCATAGTAAGTCGACCTTTAAGCTCCTGGAAGGCTGCCTCACACTGCGGCGTCCATGTATTAGTAGCATCCTTTTTCGTCAGGGATGTGAGCGGGAGGGCTATCTAGGAAAACCCCTGCACGAACTTCCGGTAATAGTCGGCAAGTACCAAGATACTCCGCACGTCAGTGGCCATCTTTAGCGGAGGCCAATCCCATATTGTTAAACTTTTAAAGTGGAAGTGGAATGGTGTTGGGCGGTCTGCAGATTGGACATCGCAGAGACCGCGCGGTCTGCGCTGGTGTTCTGGCCAGTTTTGTCTCAGTCGATCTGTTCTGGGCCATCTGATCTGGGAGACCACTTAGTTTCCTGGCGGCTTGCGCAGGTTGTTCTGGTGTCTTGTTCAAGTCGGCCAGATGTTCATGTAGGTCTGCTCCTTGCTGAGCTCGGGCGATCTATTTTGTGAGACCGCTCGCGATCTGATGGGCGGTTATTGTATCCCGGTTTGTGCGGTGACGACATCCGTCTACTCTCCTATAAATAGGAGTGCAGGGCCCATCATTAATAGTGAGAATTGTAAGAACCAAAGTTGCCTTGATTGTGCCGGTCTCATTCTGAGGTCGTGCGGTCTGAGTTTTTTGTCTGACCGATTTGTTTATTCGCAGGTTAGCGACTAGCAGCTCGCGGTCAGCTTTCCCCCTTCTTCCAGCTTTGAATAAACAAGTCCGGGCGGACTGTGTTTAGTTTTTATTTGTGTGTGCAGCGAACTCAATTGATCAGGCAGTCTTATGTGGCCAGGCGATCTTGAGTTGCGGTCTGCAGTAGGAAGCAGTTTCTTTGTCATGTGTTCGCGGGTTCTTCTGTGATCTTAAGACCGTGCGGTCTGGGCGATCAAGAAGTACGAACAGGTTGTTTTTCAACAGTTGAATAAAGCAGCAGGTCGGGCTGTCTGTGGTTGCAGTCTGACAGGTGCGGCTTGTGCTTTGTTTGCGCGGTTTCAGGAGCTATCCGTCTGGCTTGTCTGTTCGCGCGGTCTGGCGATCTCAAGTTGTCAAGTCGCCAGCAGCTTGTAATCTTTTGTGTTTTGTGCTTCTCTCCTCCGTGATTCTTATGAATCATGTCTTGCCATATATACCTCGATTTGTAAAGAGAGAGTTAATAACATAGCACTATTCGGTCTTCCCATTGTCATTGTGTTGCTACACTTGTGGAAAGTTGTGAAGTGTTCCGCATTTTTACTTCAACTCCGGACCTCAAATTTTTTAATACGTACTGCCTGGATCTTTGCTGGATCCACTGCTAGGCAAGCTCCACTGACAATATGTCCTAGGAATGCCACCTCCTTCAGCCAAAACTGGCACTTATTGAACTTCGCATACAGACGGTGCTCCCGAAGCTTCTCCAATGTTGGTACCAAATGACGTGCATGTTCCTCCTCCGTCCTCGAATAGATGAGGATGTCGTCGATGAACATGATGACAAAAATGTCGAGATAAGGCTCGAACACCTGGTTCATCTGGCTCATTAATGTTGATGGTGAATTTGTGAGTCCGAACGGCATCACCGTGAACTCATATAATCCGTATCGGCTGTTGAAAGCCGTCTTTGGGATATCCTCCTCTTGGATCCTCAGCTGATAATACCCAGACCTCAAATCCTGCATCGATAAGCAGTGGGATCCCTCTAGCTGGTCAAATTGCTCATTTATCCTCGGCAAAGGGTACGTGTTTTGCACCGCCAGCGTATTCAGTGCTCTGTAGTCGATGCACAATCGGAGCGTCCCATCCTTCTTCTTTATGAATAACATCGGAGCTCCCCAAGGTGAGGAACTCGGTCTAACAAACCCAGCGTCCACCAGCTCCTGTAGCTGGCATCAGAACTCTACTAACTCCTTTGGGGCCATCCGATAAGGAGCTCTAGATACCAGCTTTGCCCCTGGCACCAGCTGGATCTTGAAATTCTTCTCGCGGTGGGGTGGCAACTCGGGTAGCTTCTCCAGAAATACGTCAGCAAAATCCCGCATGACCGAGATGCTTGACATGGAGTCTTTGACTTTAGTCGCCTCGAAGAGCACTTGATATACCTCGTCTCATTGCAGGTGGGCCTTGATGGACTGAATAAATAATAATAAGAGGCGAGAGGTGGGTTTAGTACCTTCAATTACTACTTCACCATTTTCATGCTGTAGAACAATCCTCCTTACCGGACAGTCAATCTTTGCATGGTTCCAGTACAGCCAATTCATGCCCAGGATCAGGTCGTAGTCTTTCATCTTCAGCAGAGTCCCCGGGGCCGTAAACAGTCTTCCTCCAATCGCTACGTTCATGTTGCATTTGGCATTTGTTAGAACCTCCAGTCCGTCAAGAAATCGTACCCTCCTGTAGATACCCTTGAAGTGTTGGACTTGGTCTAGGTCATCTATGAATTCTATTGAGGCGAACGAGTGTGAGGCACCCGTGCCAAACAGGGTATATGCGGTTTCGCCGCAAACATGTACTGAACCTGGGTGATATTGTTGTTTGGCTTTAAGGCTAGGGTGAATCTAGGGTTTATATGGTGCTAATAGTTATAAGAAGCTTCAAAGTACCTGTGATGACCCTTGTCGGGTCCCGGAGCTGTACCATGTCCAAGGTGTACATCTGCTCCCTATTCTGCCTCCGATCTCTGCCCTGAAATCCACGAACTCGTCCACATCCCCGACCCCCGAAATGCTGGGCCTGTGGGGAAGCTTGTAGTGCTAGTGGTGCATTCCCCTGAGTGCAATTTCTCCTGATGTGGCCCGTCTGGTGGCAGTCGTATCACTCCGGAGGTGGCCCACCTCCTCCAATCCTTGGCATCTCCCTCATCTGTAGAGGCTGAGGAGCCAACGCTACCAGCTCCCTCTGCTCCTGTCTCTCCTCCTAGCGGGGTCGGACCTCCGTCCTTCTTTCCACAACATCTCGACCTCTCGGCTGGTCCCTTCTGCCTCCCCATCCCTGGTCCTCCATCGGTCTCTTCCTTCCACGAACATTTTGCTGGTCTACCTCCAGCTTATTGGCCATCTCCAGGATCTTAGTCATACTATCGTCAGAGACGAAGAGGAGGGCCTACTGATGAGTCCCAAATATATACACATTTATGGACTCATCTGGGCCGATTTTCTAGTCTATGCACTTCACTTTAGACATGTTTTCACTCATATTTGACACGCCATGCTAAGTGCACATCTAGGCCCGTTTTTGGTGTTATTTCATGTTCTTCATTTTTAGTAGTTTTCATGGATTGTTAAGTGCCACTTTCAGTGGCTGGATTCGTGGTTGTGCTGGAACAGGAGTCATGCGGGTGTTCCCGGTACAATTCTGTACAGGAACACTGCGCACGATCACTGTTTCTATTGCGCACGACCCCTGGTCGTGCGCCGCTGATCGTGTGCACTTAACCCTATTTTTTGAGTTCTGTATCGGACAGTGCGCACGACCACCAACGATATTGCGCATGACCACCGGTCGTGCGCCGCTGTTCGTGCGCACTTAACATCAATTTTATGAGTTCTGTTTCGACCAGTGCGCACGACCACCTACGAGAGTGCGCACGACCACCGATCGTGCGCCACTGGTCGTGCGAACATGGTATTTTATAAATTTCTTACATTGCAGGCTCCACCCAGGCAGGCGCACGATCACAGACCTCCAGCGCGCACGACCATTGGTGGTGCGCCACTGATCGTGCGCACTGTTTATTCCAGCGCCTATAAATATTCCTGCTCGCGAATTAGGTCGGAAGCTCCGTATTTCTTCCGTCCAGTCCGCCGTTTTCGCCCCCTCCGCATTTTCTTCCGCCAGTCCACCGTTTCCTACTCCAGAGCGCCCGATTACGTCCCTCCATCGCCGCCCACCATCGGGAGGTGCTCCGGGCTTGTTCTTCACGCCATTCTTGAGCCGGAGATTCCTCTTGGCCTCCTCCTTCATCCTAGAGCTTCAAGGAAGGTTTAGCCGCCATCGCCATCAAGCAAGAGGAAGTTTGCAACCTCTACCGGATCGTGACACGAAGAAGACGGGCTCATTGGAGAGTAGTGACAGCTCTCTCTACCCCGGACGTAGTTGCGGACCGAGCTTGGATGCGGATTGACAACCCGGCGATTCCAACCGTGAATCTACAACGAGACTTCGGATTCAGTCGATTTCTTGCCTTGTTCTTCTCTTATTGATGTATATGTAGCTAGAGCTAACATTATGATGAAGTAGCACTTAACTTTATTTGCATTTCTATACATTTCATGTCTATGTGAAATATTTTACTGTTTGAGTTGCTTGAGGTGCGCCCCATTCCATCCTCCATCCCGCCGTCACGTTCGTGTGCCGCACTAGCAATTGCTAGTGGCGTGCTTGTCGATGAGGTGCTTGCGACCCTCATCCGTATGCCTACTCTTCCATCCGCCTAGCGAAGCGTGGCATAGCAGCCCGTGTAATCCATTCGCCCTACGAAGCAGTGCGCTCAAGGCCTGCACAGTTCGATTCCGCTTGCCTACTCGTCCATCCGCCCTTGCGACGCAGCGCGCTCAAGTCCTGCCTAGTCTCCATCCCGCCAAGCGAAGCACTACATAGCGGCATTGCATAGGAGTACTTGTAGTTGTTTTCTTTTATTTTCGAAAAGCCAAATCCCCCATTTCCGCATCCATCCGCTCGAAAGGACTTCAATCTCAAGTCCTTCCTCGATAATAAACCCCACCTTACTGTGTTCCTTTGAGATCGATACTTGGGGATTCATTCCCATTTTATATTACTTGAACGATCAGTACACTGTCGTTTCGTGCCGCATTCTTACTACCGCCTATAGCGGTTTGCTAAGATTTGCGCCATCACCTACCTCAGTTCATCACAAAGGCCCTTGTAGAGCCTCTTTGCATATCATGCATCATCCAGCTGATATGAAACTACAAACCGGGATAGGCGGGTAAAATCCCGGTGATACTCCAGAACTGTCCTGCTCCCCTGCCTCAACTGCATAAATCTGTCCTCTAGCTCGTCTCTTGCAGATTGCGGCACAAAATGCTCCAGCAGTGCTGCCTTGAAATCATCCCAAGAAACATCTACCGCCTCTAGTCCTGCATATGATGTGTCCAGGAACCTCTTCCACCATCTCTTTGCATGGGACTCCAAGCATGAGACCACCAGTGGCACCTCAATCTCTGTAGGGCACTAAATCCCTGTCAGCATCTCCTCCATGATGTCCACCCAC